>OX439039.1:48051088-48651088 GCA_949317995.1 Acholoe squamosa
CAACAAGTACGATCGCTGTCCCTTACTTAGGCCTCACCATAATTACATTTAACTTCACTGACCGTCTACACTGTCCTATACATGGAGGTGTAGGGGGGGGGGTAGGAGAATTCCTGGGTGGGAGAATTCCAGGGGGAACCCCCTGACACCATGTGGAGCTAGAAAAGAAAATAGTCAGTGGTCCTTCCCTGGACTATCCTTTCTACTCGTCTGCTCATGTATGACGAATTCCACCCAGCGTTTTCTTTAAAACATATTCATTAGTCTGACATCAAACGTAATAATATAGGGTCCTGATAGAAACACATTCAGTCCTCATGGGAATGAAGATACATCTCTATGTACCTCCTCATAGAAGTGGAGCCCATGCACATTTGTCTCATTTACTACAAAGAGCGAAGAAAGGGTGTTTCTCCCAGAGGAAAATGTTGCCTTCCTACATGTGTAACATTGGTAGCAATTTGGTAGATGGTGTAAGAAGTGGTGCTGATTGTTTGAGGGGCTCTATGGTCGTGTGTATACAGATGGTGCTACCTGCTTCTACACAACTTGCATGTGGCCCATGCTGTTACAAACGACCTAGGATGTTCCTGCAAGGACCCCTAAGCCCCTCAGGTATAGACACTGGTCCTGACTCCTAAATTCAAGTTCCCCTGCGGCTACTAGGCACTATTTGCAGTTAGCACCCAGCCCCTAAAGGAACGCCCAAAGTGCAGCCGACCCCGGCCACACCATACTTTAGCTGACAAGGAGATGGACCCCCTGGCCACATTGCCTTCAAACAAACCACAGCCTCATCCAGTTTATTTTGCAGACCTGAGGTGATGAGCTGTTATGATAGGTTTCATCAGCAGTTTTCCCCTTGCTACGTCTATATACGTAAAACAGGGTAGCATTTTGTTGAGCTCCATGACCATGCTGTGCATTCCTCCACTCGGGTGGTCAGGGACTGTGCGGTTTCGCTTTTCACGCGTGGAGCACGTAAACAGGGGTTTGTTTGCCCGCAGTGGGAAGTTGCTGTTCGTGTGGCTTCCGGGGTGGCTTCGGGCTATGGGTTGCTCACTGAGGGGTAGGGTGCTTTGGTGAGCGGACTGTTGTCTGAGAGCTACACTGTTTATGAACGGTGAACAAACTCTACAAAAATAACTATCTTCTTTTTGTGAGGTGGGGGTTCTCAGATAGGGGGGCAAATGGTTATTTATTTTTTTTTTTGCAGGAAGCGACCTTCTCTGTGAGCAAAGTATCACGGACAGAAGGCTACAAAAACAGAGGGTTCATGAAACAAAGGTAGATGATCAATATGGATATATCAAAAAATGAAACCTTTAATCAATTGATGATGAATCTGTCCTATACATTCGACTGCATTCTTCTCTGTGCCTGTCTTTCCTTTGTATAGAAGTTTGCTTGCAGATTACCTTAGAGCCGGTTCATAAACGGCACGTATCATCCTGAGAACGGCAGGCTATGCTGGGAGCTATTCGGTCTGAGTGAGCCACTCAGGAGGTGCAAATCATTCAGCCGGCGAAGGTGTTACTTATACGCATCCTGAGTAAACACAGCGTATACACACATATGTCAAGGCTGCCGCCTGCCGAGAAACTCATACGCAAACCAGTAAAGGGAGCCAAGCGTGCATACCAGCAACTGAGGCGCATTTCTATCCCCACCAGAAAAGGCTCACTGTTTATGTCCAGGTATGCAGACACAGGGTGGTTATCAACGATGGCCACTCCTGCACATATATTAGGTCTCTAAAGCGGGTATTCCACTGCCGTCAGTTGGCCGAATTTTTGCTAATCCGACCACAATTTTTCTATAGAGGGTATTGAGGTTGCCCATTATCCTTTCTGTTCGAGGCAGTTTCCTGCTAATTACCATAAGTAGGTCAGTCATGTGACCTGTTCTGGCCAATGGGATAGGTCACGTGACTGACCTTCTTATGGTAATTAGCAGGAAACTGCCTCGAACAGAAAGGATTATGGGCAACCTTAATACACTTTATACCTTTGCATTATTAAAAATAATCGGATTAGCAAATTTTCGGCCCACAGACGTCAGTGGAATAGCCACCTAACACCCATAGTCCACTAGGCCTCTGTCATAGGAATTGATATAGGAAATGTATGACATAACATCGATAGTGAACAAGTAACCAATGGATAACTCATGACGAGTGGGTGTTATTATCGTCGATAACACCCACCAGTCATGAGTTATCCATTGTCTACTTATTTTATACCACGAAACCAATAAATAATCAATATAATACCAATAAATTCAAGTTGAAAACAAAAATTATTCCCCCTCCCCGGGACTCGATGCCAGCCATTGTGTGTACACGATCGGTACACCTCCTCCCCCAGCAGCGGACAGCGACAGCGCCCGTCTCGGCTAGGCTTGCCAGCGGCACACAGCGAAAAATAGTGTACATACACCTTGTATGTTTGTGTAAAATACACCTCCTAGCCCGGCAGCGGACAGTGACAGCGAACACGGCCAAAAAAGACGCGTCTCGCTGTTACGTTAGTGTAGAATACACCTCCTCGCCTGGCAGTGGACAGCGACAGCGCAAACGGTGAAAAAAATATGCACCCAGACCGGGACGCGATCCGCGGACCTCTCACGGCTGAGGGCAAGGTGCTAACCGCTAGGCCACCGCGTCACCTCTTTTGAATGGGTCTCGCGGTTATGTTTGTGTATGAAACACCTCGTCGCCCGGCAGCGGACGGCGACAGCGCACACGGCTTTGTATCATATCCAGACGTGGTTCGAACCAAGCGTATCTCGTCAGTCCCTGTGGCGCAGTGCATAGGGAGTTGGATTTGGGATGTGAGACTGCAGGTTCGATCCTTACCCTGGCCTGGAGTATTTCGTGGGTTTTAACATGTAACATATGACATGAGAGGCGTGCACCCTACAGGCTGTAACATCAATATTGTAAGGCGTGCTGTTATCCATCTAAGGCGTGCTGTTATCCTGGATAACAGCACGCCTTAGATGGATAACAGCACGCCTTAGATGGATAACAGCACGCCTTACAATATTGATGTTACAGCCTGTAGGGTGTGCAATATCGACAGATATGTGTATGGGAATATCCACCAAAAAGCACTGAGTAACCCAGAAATCGTGGTATAATCCACTATAAGGCCTCTGTCACAGGAATTGATATAGGAAATGTATGGCTCAATCATGCGACAGAGGCCAAGTGGACTATCGATGTAATGTCAATAGTCCACTTGGCCTCTGTCGCGCGATTGAGCCGTACATTTCCAATGTAAATTTCTGTGACAGAAGCCTAGTGGACTATGGGTGTTAGGTACTGCTCGATGCCTTCCCTCCATGGCAGAGAGACGCGCCATGTAGACGACGTCAAGTCATATCGTTAGCAATAATTTGCCAACGAAGCTAAAAAAAATCCTAGGAAAATAAGCATGGACCACTCTGCTATGGTACAAATTGTTTATTTTGAAATCAAGTACGACCAATTTAGAAGCAGCACAGTAACATCTCAAAGATCATAACGTGAGGGTAGGAAAGGGGAGAGTCTTACTTCTTCTGGTAAGTTCCCTTGGAAGTGTAGAGTAGAAGCAGAGGGAAAGGTGCCTGTCATCTGCTGAAGGAGGAGTGAATAGTCTGTCAGGGAGGAGACGGGTGGGGCGACCTTCGACACCATTTGTGGCAGGCAGGTTAACGACGCCTGCCTTTGATCTGATCCATGTCAGTAAAGGCGCTGCGTCACATCACCGAATCTGCTATCATACAGGGCTAGGCAGGTTGTAGCCCACCCGACCATTCCCTTCACGGCTGCAGTTATACTAGCAGTTCACGTCGCTGTTATCCATAGGAATGACACACACCTTTGGTTCTCTACAGTGTGAAATAACCGTAATTTGGGACCAGGTACATCCCAAAAATGTTTATGTTTCTCAAACCGTTCTCAGTGTGTCTGTAATCCAATTAATGTGTTCGCAATTTGGCTCGAAGATTTTCTTAATTTTCCACAAAACCCATAAGCAAAGAATAGGGGGTTGTAGACTTGTTCAATACTCTAAATTATGTTATGATGATCATGATATGATATCAGAAAAATCCATATTCGTAAATGAGTCAATATCCGTGAATGACAGTGAGAGTGAAATGAGAAATCTACCCCCACCCTTCCCTACTTACCTCTACCCTGCCTGTGTTCGTGAAGTAATGTGGGGGGGGGGGAATGCAGTCAGTCTAGTGGGGTTGCCTTTAATATATAGCTATATATCTATACAGCAGAGCACCCCCCCCCTATAATAACACTCTCTTAACAACTGTAAGGAAGAGGTGGCTAATTAGTAACGGGGAGTAATACATGACACATGTGCAAAAGTATGATTGGTTATGGACCGCTATACATCGAACCGATATGATACATCAACCCAAAAGTTAGATCAGAAAACATGTACTAACGTATGGGTATGAATATAATATGGTCTCTGAGTAGATCCTGCATGACCAAGGCAGATTTCCTGTATTTACTCACTATCTAATAAGCACCTAAAATGTCATGTCGGCCTGATATTTGGTTCTGTAATGAAATTCATGAACTAACCGTTTATAATTAAATTGGAAGTATTTGGCCATGGTTCCCATCAGCGACACCATTAATTTCGAGTTGGGAAGGACATTAAACATTCAGTTTCCTCGAAGGAAGTAGAAAATCCTCACGTGTTTTCTATTCATTCATCTATTTACTTACTCAATGTTGCTTTTTGCCTGTTTAGTTCTCCTTTTTTTGAAGTTGCTAGCTGCGTAGCAGCCGGGAGCACAGCGACCGTAACAACTCCATAATGTTTTTGGTTTCAGCCACGGGCGCCGCTGTGACGTCACTTGTGATGTCAGGCGGTAGCTGTGACATCACACATGACGTCAGGCGGTAGCTGTGACATCACACGTGACGTGGGAGTACAATCCGAGTTGGACCTCAGATATAGGAGTGGCAACTCCTATCCGTGGTCCTTACCACATTTTTCTTGTTTAAGGAGAGGGCTGGACGGGCATCTAATTGTGTTAGTGCAAGCTTTGAGGGTGGAGGGTGCATGGTGTACACTGAGAAAATATTCTTACTCACATGAGTCTATATCCAGACTCAGGCAATGTCGCCACAATGCGTATTGTTTTAGACTCAACCTGATCCTTGGATGATACTCTTGTAGATCCTGAGGCTGATCCTTGTGTGATGCTTTGGCATTCCCTGAGTATCATCCAAGGGTCAGGCTGAGTCTCAAATGATACTCATTTTGGTGACATTGCCTGAGTCTGGACCCAGACTCAAGTGAGTAAGAATATTTTCTCAGTGTAGGTGGGTGCACCAGGCACCAGGTGGATACAGGTGTAGAGTGGGATCATCCTTCCTTATCTGACTACCCCCTCCCTTTTGCATTCACAACTGGTGGAACGCACGTGACCAAACACCAGCGGGCGCGCGCCCACTCGCTCCAGTTTCAGCCCAGCAGCGCCACGTCCTGCGGCAATTCGCCAAGATACAGCTAGAATTTATGGATCAGAGCCGCCCTTAGGCATATTCCAACGTACAGTATTTGTATCATAATACATTTGGACGACGTGATCTGGATTTGGCAACGGATTGCTTATCTGGATTTAAGTTACATTCGCATGTATAGTTTATGAGTAAGTATGTTAAAATATGGAAAGTGTAAAGAACGTCCCAAGTGACTGAGGATTTACGAGTTCAAAAGTTGTAGTACTGTTGCACTGTTACTGCCCATGTAAGGGCCTTTCCCATTAATTTCAAATGCATTTATAACATAATTGTTTCCTTACACGCTTATACAAACGTGCCAAAGAGATCAAAGAATAATAAGACGTAGGCTATAAGTGCATGCAGAAAGCTCTGCTCACCTGGTCTATTTGAATGTTATTTTGGACAAACTTCATTGATTAACGTTAGCCTGACCCAGCTGGGCAACCGATCAAACGGCACATTTACAGTCAGTGCGCTTGGAGGGCCATTTCTGTGGGGGTTGACAGGGTGGATGGACGTCCTCCCTTGTTAAAAGCAGGAAAGCACCTAATATCCGCCATTAAACGTGCCACACAAGATAACTTTTTTTTCTCCATTATAGTCCTTATTTAACACACTCCTTCTTTGAGGCCCCTCAAACACGGCGAGGGACACCTCTCCATCAATTAACCATGCCGGCTTCCCCCAGTATTAATGAATCCGCTATCCGCCTCGGCGTCCTGAGTAATTTCTACTTTGCCCGAGGCAGCAATTTGTAATAGCTCCGAGGCAACAGTCGCCAAAGAGATGATATGATTGTAATTTATAACTCATACCAGTCACTGTTCACTGCGAATCGACTCTGGTACTCACGGGAATAAACCGGAGTTTAAAACGGTGAAATTGTTCATTACACCTGCAGTGTATTTCGTTCGGGCCTTAATCGAAGTAGGAATAGGGAGTCCAGGAAGTGGTAATTTCAATTTCATACGTAATAGACAGCTTTGGTGAAGCGTTGTCCTCAGAGTGTGGAGGATGGTTGGAGTCTGGCAGCAGATATCTCTTGGGAAGTGACGGCTGAAAGCAAACCTGACCCCACAAGCAACCAACCACCACCGGCTAGTCTGACCACCACCAGGGGTCAGTGTCAATGCGCCTGCGCTGGGCCGACATCACATGAGAGCAGTCCCTAATAAGAAGTCATATCAAACGGCATTTTACGGCACCGGCAGTGTGTTTGTTCAATGTCAATACCGAGGTAGCGGATTGTCCAATGGGCGCAGCCATTGCTGAAGCTGGTTCCCAGCTCTTATCACTGATAACTCTTATCTGATGGGTACCACTGACCCCTTAGAGAACCGCAATGAATAGTTGGTGTTATTTCATTGGCTGATAATTAAACCAGCTAGTCGCTATAAGTTTAGCAGATCCATTAACAGTTCTACTTGTTCCATTCTTCCGACGTATTATGCACGGGGAGCCTTTTCACAATCATGCCAGAAACAGAGGTACCATTCCTGGTCAAGAAAAAATCCCGAAATCATCCTTTATCTATTCAATTCCCAATAGGAAACGCATGTAGGAATTACAGGGTAAAAACTGAATTCCAAAAGAGTTGGGAAAAGTGGATTCTCTGGAGAAAAAAAACCAACTAACTTAAGACGAGGTTATCATACACAGGACGAGGAGCTCATTTGATACCCTTCATGCTAAGATCACTAATTCGAACGCCTGAGTGTATTCTCCCTACATTTGTACTCTACACGTCGAATCACGAATGTGCTATTAGTCAGGTTTTAAACGTCTGAATGTGGTCTGACAGAAGGTAGGCTGCATCTGGCAACGCCTTGAAGAGGATGACGATGAAAAGCAATCTTAGCACTGTAAACAGGTAGGAGGGACAAGGGCCACACAAACCGTCAACACCTGTGACAAAGCAGGGAGGTGGCACAGATCAAATACCGCACCCCACACCCTCCCACCGCATCGCCAGCCCTCCTTTTTCTTACAGGCAAGGTGTTTTTTGGCTCTCTTCCGGTGGCAGCACTATACATGTGTGTTGGTGATGGGGACTATTGGCTGCCATGGGGTGGGAAGGGGCCTAAATATGAATGGGTGAAGTCACAGATGTAGGGACCCAGGGCCTGTCCCGGCTGTTGCACTGGTGCACGTTCTTGTAGAATAAATAGCATTGACGAGGTGTCAAGCATCACTGGACAGCTCGGCCTCGACGATCGTCAATGAACATGGCCCCTCCTTTCTGTTGGAGCCTGATAATGGGGTGACTCGGAGTAACTGATCATGTCTGTGTGCGGGTAAGACAGGTGGGGAATAAATACCTGTATGAAATGGGATAGGGTATATCTAGCCACCGACACGTGTGGTATATGGCAGGGAGGAGGGGCTGCCCTATCCCCCTATAGCGCGTGTCATAATCTGACGAGATGAGGCCACGTGCACATACTTGTCAAATGATGTAAATGCAAACATTGCCGATAACAGTCGGGGAAAAATGGCCCTGATGAACCACCACACACGGCGGTGGATTACAAGCTTTGGTGAAGTACACTGCATAATCACTGACATCTCTTTTTGACGTGTATCTTTAGCCAATACATAGCTTATTCCCCTTTAGCGGTTAAAGAAGACATCCAATTTGTTTATAACACCAGTATCGTCTTGTACCGTTCATTCGGAAAATGTTTTAATTCCTAAGTTGGTATAGTATATATAAGTGGGAAATGTAAAGTAATGAAAAGGGAGCCTATAGACTCCCAGGATTCACCAGCCTGATTACAAATACATCAGCCACTAAAACCTACAGAAAAGAAACCGACCTCAAATGTTTTGCCAATATAGATTCTGGCATAACAAACTAAATGCTAGGTTGAACTATTTGAATTCTAATTATCAGCCAAACTTCTAGCCCAACGGTGCAGAAGTGTATAACGATCCGATTCGGACCCAGTGTTAATTACGCTTTATCATATGATTTGCAACAGATTTGCGATACAGGGCAGTTGCAATAGTGGAATTTTGATCATAGATCATGATTAGGCCAAAAGGCCCTTCAATTATTCAAAATTCCAAATTTCCCTTATTTATAAAAGCCATTCCAACAGGCTCTTCAGACACAATTGCGCTTAAATGTAACAGACTGGACTACCAATACCTACAAAATATTCATTGCCTTATTGTATTTGTGAACATTGAGCTGGATATGTATCAAAACATGTCCTAGGTTAAGTCATATCCATGATGAAATAAAGGGAATTTCAATTCAATTCAATTATGTTTAAAAAGTTCTGTCGTATTCAAAATCCCTGCCCCTCCCTTGCACATTCATGCATTTTCAAGACAGTTCAGTTGTATGGGAAAGCTCTGAAGCCAAGGTCTGTAGGCATCAACTTTGAGTACAGTACATTTATTCAGTTACATTCCTCCAGTTTTGTGTAAAACGCATTTCTTTTTGTTGACTGACCACTATAATTATAGTTATCCCATAGAGGGAGTCCTTCAAATGATATACCTATAGGCCCATTCAGAACCATGAGCCGTGGGGGTTACCAGATGTCTGAAGCTAGTCTGAACCTTAATCTTTCATTTATAACCATCTTCTGACAGCCAACCCCCGCTGTTTTGTAAAAGGAAAATTACATGAAGGATAGGTGTTCAGTTTCATATTCATTGCATTAAGTAACCCCGGGGTGGCTACCAGCGTTCAGGAACTTGGTGAATTACATCGCCAAATTAGCCATACATTCATTACTAATTTAGTAATGAAAAGGAATGACTGGCGTTCTACTATCGGTTATGTTGGCTATTACTAGTAGATTGGCCCCTTTATGGGGGAAAACCACTAGCATCATTCATATCTTGGCGGGCATAACTTGAATTGACAAATGAGAGCTACTATTAGGACATTGATATTGTTTAAAACAAATCAGCATGACGTAGACGAACCTTCTTCACGGGGGGATGGGGGGGGGGGCTCTGACAGCTTGCCGGTATGGTATGTGGAGATGCCATTCTTCTATCATTACTGTGGTAATTATGGCAGACATCGTATCAGCATTACGGATCCTGTAAGACCAGCCACTTTGGCCGTCGTCATCAATCTCCAGTCTGACCACCTCCAATCAGACGGCCCGACAAGGCTACCCCACCCCATATCAAACTGGTAATGCATTCCCCTATACCTATATACATGAGTGTCTTATAGACAGAGCAGTTAGTCTGCAGTAATTAGGGGATCTTGTGCCCTGCATCTGAAGTTGGGATGGGGCTTCCCGGTCTAACGCATCAAAGGAGACAGGCAGGTGATGGGGGTTACGATCATGTAGAGGTTTGGGAGTTCGGGTGGGGGCTTAGTCTAAGCCAGGTGGTCAATTACTGGCAGAAGGATGAACCTCGTGATAACCCCAGTGATGTCTCGAAGGGAGAATCTCGATTGGGCCATGCTAAGGCATGCCAGCACGTCACATGGATGCAGATCTATCCACGTTCTTGTAAATTAGCATCAAAATGGAGGGAACTTCAGGCTCTGATTCAACATGGCATCTAACAGTGGGGCAACATTAGTTTTTTTCTACAATACATATCCTCCTAGTCGTTATGTGTACTAGAGAAAGTATGAATATTTGCCTGGAGATGGCATCCTTGATGTACATACAGTAAGCACTGTGTAGATAGGTTTCAATTAAAACACCGTAGGAAAAGGGCCGCCAATATCTGAACCGCTCAGGGTCAGATGCAGACCCTAACCCTACATAGCACATAGGTTATGCTCATTTATTTTCAATGGAGCAACAGCTCGGAAACAACCATTTAGTAGTGAGCTGCTCCAGTAACTAGCCGTGAGTCGCTCTCTGGGTTACAGGGGGGAGAGGCAGTGAGGCATAGCCAACCCCGTGTGACTCGTGCCCACATATCAACCTAGATCACCCATTCAGCTCAGGTCGACGAGAACTCCAGACCTGCACGCTTTATACTCTATAAAATCACAGATTCGGGCCAATAACGGTTTTTACTCACACCGTGTGCACCCACTGTTTTATGAGTGCCGGGCGCGTGTTTGTAGGTCGCCCCATGTGAGCTGTATGACCGTGATCTATGCGGCTGTGAACAGCTGGGGATAGAGGTAGGGAGCAGCTCTTAGCCACTCCTTGTGCTGATAGCACAATAAACTCGGCGTCGACGTATACACAGGAGTGAACACCACCCACTACCTCAAAACAAGCCGGCCGAGGATGGAAGACGTATAATTAATACTGGCAAATCTACCAGGTTATCACAATGTTTTTTTACATCATATGTGTTTAACTAGGTAAACGGGCGTGGGGTGGTAGCTGCAGGGACTGTCTAGGGTGGAGGATTCATAAGTTGTGGCCTCTATAGTTGTGTACCTGGCCAGCCCCTGTGGACCAGGTGAGTAGTCGGTGAGAAAGACAGGTAACCATCAGGAGGTGGGGGGTCTGCAGCTTGTACCCATCAACCAGAGCCAAGCCCACAAAAATAGAAACCTATGATAGATGCCAGTTATGTAATGGTCCTCCATGGAGGACTTTGTGTTCCGGACAGTGTTTGATGGTGGGGGTGGGGGTCTGCTGATATATTACCCTGACAAGTACATGTATCGTTCGGGATCATGGCAATCTTTTACTATCCGGAATCATTGCAATCTTTTACTATCCGCAAATTTCTCCCAAATAGTTCTAATGTGTCCCAAGAGACGTTGCGCGGTTAATTTGGGTTCTAAAGTGAAAAGTCATGGAACCAATACCGTCATACGATGTCTGGGATAACACAATATTCCAAGAGAAATATTATTTGACTGCATACAAAGTTACAAAATACTCCATACAAACAGCATGGGCTTCCCAAGCCCCCTTAAAATGGTCTATAGTCTCCTCTTTCCTATCCCTTCGGATGTATGTGGTGCACATATGCGCAGGCACCTACACATTGCTCTGTTAAATTATGTAATGTAGTTCTCGCCATGAATATGCTCTTAGCTGTCGAAATGGCGTTAGACATGATATATACCACTCACTCACTTAAGCATGGGTTGCCCTGGGGCCATTCGATTATGATGGACCTCGATGAAAGTGTTAGTTGGTTCCATAAGCTCATAAATAATACCTGCCACACTATTGACCATACTAGAGGTTTATGAGGATAAACAGCCCCATAAACAATCTGCGGGGTCGGGATTTGGCTGTGTCCACGAAGATGCTGTCAGGCGGTGTATCCTCATGTTCATAATATTATGTGGGTATACTAAGGTATTTACGGTCCTGAAACTGATTTCATACTTTTACCACATCAAAAACTATTGGATCGGCACCAAAAAATTTATTCTATAAATATCTCCTGCGTGATAAAAGGCTATACAACTGTACTTTGAATTCAAATATATATCCACCTTTAGCCTAGTTTAGGGATATTTGGAAATACCGTAATGGCCAACATTGACACAAGGTAATTAACAGTACTGGACAGAATGGAACGATTGCATGAAGTTGGTTATAGAATGGGATTGGTTTACTGGAGAGGGACACATGTGCATTAATAAGACATCCCACACCAGACATGACCGTTTCTCTTTTGTAAAGATTCTGGCAGAAGTTTATACAGTCTATCAATAAGCAGTGCACGGTAAAATAACCAGTGCACTCCAGCACCCAGTACACATCGGAATCTCTAAGTAGCTACTGTCACCTGCGACCCCACCAGGAGGGTATCTCAAAAAGATTTGGAATTGATCCTGTCGGAGGTGATAATTCCAAAATTGAACTCACTGACCTTCTGGAGTGGATTCCCTCTTGTATTGTAAAGAGGGAGTCAGTTATAGGAGTGGTATAGGAGGGGTCCAGTCTCTTTATTTTGCAACTCAACCTATTTCCGTGCAGTTCACTTGTAGCAGAAGTCAAGCAGGCACTGTAAAAAAAATTCCGTTGAAAAAACGGAGATTCTCTGGCACCTCGCGGTGCCAGCAAATCTTAGTATTTTTTACGGTCACCGTTTTTCCTAAAGTCACCGCTTTTTAAATGGTACTTCCCAGTTACCTAAAAACATTGTTTCACCATTTTTGACTTTACAATAATTCTCAGTTACCCCAAAAACGGTGATTCACTGGCACCCCGTGGTGCCAGCCATTTTCCGTAATAACTACGGTCACCGTTATTTTGAAATCACTGTTACTATAGCGGAAAATGTCCAGCACCCACGTATGCCTGAGAATCACCGTAATTTCACCTGAATACTTGAAATCACTGTCATTTTGATATGGTATCAAAAGAATGAATAATTATGGTATTTCTATGATTGCTTTCACTTGTGATCCAATACTTTGCTCCATGAAAGCATCATATAATAATTCATCACACTTAGTAATTTCAACCTAGTGGCAAAAAGCACTCTAGGATTTGTACAAAGCTACATGCATGACAGTGTGGACATATATATTTCTTTTCACCACAAAATAGGTGTTTGTCTCATCAAAATATCACACAAAAATAGATTATCTCACCATTAAGCATATTTTAACAGCCCTATATTTAGCCATCAACATTGATACTGCATTTAATTGAGAAGTTTTAAATTAATATTATTTTAGGACATGCAAAAATGTCAATAGAGTAGAATGCCTATAAGAAAATCTCATCATGAAAGAGGGTGCCACCTGGTGTGAACAACCTAAACAATACATAAAACAGTGCTTCCCCGTAAATTGATAAATGGTGTTTCACTGAGGTGGATTACGGATAATCAGCATATAGTTAATGGATATCACAGTACTTGACTGTAATTAATCACTGTGATAATTCCCCGTAAAATTTTACGGTGATCCTCCATAAATGGTTAGAGACACACATATATTGAATCAACACAATTAACTTTTTATATCAATGGGATATTGTTTTCTAAGGCACCACCTACTTTCAATTTGAGAAACTGCAGTATGCTGTGCATTATCATAAGTGTTTTGATACATACCAGCTTTCACAGCATTCAGTTAAAAGGTATTTCTCTGAACAGATTTTCTTCATTTCCTTGTTACATGCTCAATTGTCTACTGAGTTTAACCAGAATTAATTGTAAGTCATGCCACACTGTGATTCAGTGTAAATGATCAGCAGAAAGGTGTTTTTATGTACTGGTTTACAGGATTTCCCTGTTATATGGTCAATATATACAGAGTTTTACCTGAATTGAAATTACGGAGATTCATTGTAAGTGTGCCATATTGTGCATCACCGTAAATGCTTTGATATATACATGGTTTCACCGTATTCAGGAAAAAGGTGTTTCTCTGTACTGTATTACAGGATTTCTGTGCTATATGGTCAATATCTACAGAGTTACACCGGTTTTGAAATTACAGAGATTCATTGCAAAATTAAACGGTGAATCTCCGTCTATTCAACGGAATATTTTTACAGTGGGGAAGTCTGTTCTTAGGGTGAGAAATATAGGAGAACTGCAGGATCAAATAGTTACGGTGAGAACTGGTTTCCCAATCTTTTTGAGATACCCTCCAGGACCACACAATTCTTGTACAGCAGGAGTGAATGGAAACGCCCAAAAGAGATTCGTTTTGTTTTTTTCTGTTTGTTTTTTGTTGTTTTTGCTTTTGCTGTCGTTGTGTGTGTGTCTTTGCCGTTGATGCTGCGAGGAACCAAACAAAGTTGCGCACGTACAGTTAGCTCATCTGAGTGTATGAATTCCATTAAAGAGAATTCCATCGACCTATCGTATTATATTAGCAGATCATCTAGTTAGGCAATTAATACTCATCAATCAAGGGAAGGGTAATGTTTGCTCAGATCGTAACACACAACTCTGTTGAGATATGTAGGATATATACCAAAGTGCGTACATCTTCTTGTCCAACTCTTCCCCGTTTGGAGCCATGTCTGGGTAGAATGGGTCATAGAGCCATCGAGAAATACATCTCTGTCCCAGTGTTATTCTGCAGCATTTTTCGCGTATCGTGATGGCGACCTCTTTAACAGCTTACTGAATAGACAAAGCGGCAACTTATCCCCATGTAAACCCATGGACTTCTGTCTCCATGTCATCGTAAGAGACACTGTCATTGTCATGGCAAAGCATAGATCTACACCTTTCGGAAAGAAAAGAAGCAATCAATGCATTATAAGGCCAGAGAGGCGACATATGCTTTGGACTGGTAAGGTGATGCAAAATCAATATGATATGGATTACCTTTACAAGAAAAAGGCAGGCTGTATAGGTGGAACTTAGATCTATATATGATACATGCAAGGACTTTTTTATAAGGTAGAATATCACATGGGGATCTATAGCTCCAATATCTCTGATATGTTGATCTCTTGCATTTCACAGCCTCTAGAATGAAATGTTATATACTACTCTACTCAATCTGAATCCAACAGTAAAGATCTCTGCGGTTTTGGCATAGGCAAGGGCTCTACAATGGCCTAAATTGCGAAGACATTGCAGCCCCAATTCACCATGTGGGATTCAACCCCACAAAAGGGGAAAGCATCAAACGATTAAAATACCATTGACACGATTTTCCAAGATCTGCGTGAATGCAGATGCGATCTGAAACCTTTTCACAGAAGGTACCTATAGGGACGTCCAGATAATCCTAATATCATAATAAGATTAGCACTCCATAGTACCTTTATAAAACGGCTGGCAGTGCTCTGCAGCACGATAGAAGTGACCTTGAGTGCATTATAGGAATACAGTGCATGGCTGAGAAAGGTCACCATAGTTGTAAACCAGTCAGGTACCCTTAATTCCTCTAGATATACCTTGATTGGGACCTTGATTGATTGGAATGAAATGTAAAACGTTTTATAAAGACAATAGACAACTCCTTCTTCACATCGAGACTGTCTGTTGTCTTATAATGCACGAATGCATCTATTCTCTAATTAGTCCACTGGGCCTCTTCGACCAAATTTGGTCATACATTTCCTACACGAAAGTCGGCCGAAGAGGCCCAGTGGACTACTGGTATAAAGGGAGGAGCTGTGCCAGAATCTATACCTGTCAGCATCACAATCCGACACCAAACCAATATTCCTAGATCCCTCTGGATACAAGAGAAATACTAGCCATAGTCAATTCAGGAAGCTCCATAATACTACCTACACCTAGCTCCAACCGTGTCGCATCAATGGCCGCCTCGTGGGGGATACAAGGCGGACATGATTGATTGATTGACCAGGAGGCTGTGTAGGGCCAGGCGGGTGTTTTCATTAGCTGATGGGTAGTATTAGGTAATTAGCCCAT
Organism: Acholoe squamosa; assembly: GCA_949317995.1. Taxonomy (NCBI): domain Eukaryota; kingdom Metazoa; phylum Annelida; class Polychaeta; order Phyllodocida; family Polynoidae; genus Acholoe; species Acholoe squamosa. The sequence continues at coordinate 48,066,882 of OX439039.1, forward strand.
AGGGACGAGGCCACTCCAGCGTAACGACCGTCCCTTTGGGTGACCCACCTCAACGCTACACTGCCAGAGACCTCTCCTGGTCACGCCGATGAGCAAATACATCTCGCCTTAATTGCGGCTCAATAATCCTCTTTTTGCGTCGAGATGGACCCACACAGGCTCGCTATTTGCATTGATGGGAAGATGAGATCGAGAAGGGAGAGAGGGAGTGGGGTTAGACAAAGGAAGGCAGGCATGGCTGCCTGACAGATCGGAGATTGAGACAAAGGAGACTAATCTGACGTGGGTACTATCACAGGGAATTAGCCACCAATCAGTTACTTTCATCTGTTTAGATATGTGGCATTCTTATGGGACAGCAGCACTATAGCCCGACAGCTATTGTTCTGGTGGTATAGTAGGACATAAGGATGGATGTAAGGGGGGGGGGGCTGGTAGACCCTTTTGAGGGTGATTCACTTTTGAATGTATACACTCTATCACAACATAAAGAATCCATTTGCACAAGAAACTCAATGGAGATGGAGAACATTGGCAAATATTGAAGGTGGCCAAAAGTGACATCGTTTTTTTTCAAAATTGGCTAATACCTCGTAGAATCGTCATTGTTTATTCGGGTAAGCCGAAACTAGCCCTTTTGTCCTATATACAATATATTGCATAAGTAAGCAGTGAAAGTTAGTGTGAAAATATTGAAATGAGATATTAAGGAATTATCCATGTTTTGATCAAGCGTGATATATATGTCATGTCTTATAAAAGAGGTAGTGGAGTTTTAGTTCATAAATTGGAATATAGGCTATGTACAGCCTGAAGTATTAAAACCCTGGTGTTGGTCAGCATTTCCTCACAGACTAGTAAGAATGGCAATTATTCTAAAAGGTTGGTATAGTGTCTATCGCATGCACTCGAATCGTCGGTACAGCAGAGGCCTATGTGGCCAATTGGTAGGCTCTGGGTGGGCCAGATGGCCATGCAGATTATTCTACTTGGAATGGCACTACAAAAAAATGATACATACCGTTTTGATTCCAAGTCAACCTCACAAGTGACTTTTGCTCTAACACTCATGTCTGGTCCGATGGATTGGCAGTACGTAAATGATTTTCCAGAGGAGTAAACCCAAGTAAACACCACACTTATCCCTGCGCGTAATCTCTTTTCATACTTCATTGTGTAGCATATGTAGTTGTTTTTTTTTTTTCTAACACATCCCATGCGTCTGCATGAGCCTTCCCGTGGCAATTTCTACTACACGTATGGACCCCCCCCCCCCTTTTTTTTTATCAATGTTAATTCATTTTCTCATTGGATCTGTACAAATCACAAAGATTACCAATTAAATTTAGCCTTAAACATTCGATATTTTGGATATATCCTGAAGAGTCCCATACCTGGATTCTATTAATTGAATTGAGAAGCGTATTGAAGGATCATCTCTACTGATGTATCAGCATAATGCAATTTACTATCTGATCATCTGATACATGCAGATCAATATCACTCTCGGTAAAATTCTACATTTTATCTCTTTGTTTTTTAACTACTTTTTTCTCAAAGTAAATAGAGGTGAAAATGAAACTAGAGCGAGTGAAAATGAAACTAGAGCGAGTAAACAGTTGACGTATATATATATAACTAACTGTAAAACCCCGTCTATACGCCGCACCTAATGATACGCCGCACCTGGGTTCCGAAATGGTGTTCATCCCTACTAAAGTCTATATCTAAAACCCCTTACACTTACATACGTATCGCCAGTTTGTCTCTGAACAGTGTATATACGTGTCGTGTTTTCCATTGTTGGTATACAACGTAAAGGTGCTCTAGCATATTGGCATACCGCACTTCAGAATCTATTTGCTTCTCATCGTATATGAGTCACCTCCATCAACCTCCGACTCCCGAGGCCTACCACCTTGACACGAATCCCTTAACGCCCCCTTTCCCACCCCTACCAACTGCCTACAGCCTCCCCAATAAACTTAGGCAGGTGGAGCAGCTGGAAGTGGCTCTCATCGACCAGCAGACCCCTGGGGCTACCTACCAGAATCTTAACATGTCCCTGCTCCTATCTACTCTTGCATTAAAAGGTGGATAAACGGGGGACCATACACCGTAGTGGTATTCATTCTTCTGCAAACTAAACTGAATAGTCTATCCATTCAAAACTTGTATTACACTAGATGGTAGGTCTTCAATTGTGTAGAGACATTGATTACACTATAGAATCTGCCAAGGAAATGTTCCATAAACCGTGATCATTTTACAAACAGCAGCCAATAATATCTGAAAACGTATACCTATAAGATCTAAAGCTAATTTGTTGCGAGCAATATGATCACAAGAGAGTCATTATTATCACACGATATGTTCTTCCCTTAATGTGATATTCACATAGGAGGTATCTACTTATTGGTTAGTGACTTAGTGTAGGGGCAATGCGTGTGGCTGAGAGATGAACTGCTCTAGGTAACAGGTTAGAACATGTGTAGCTGATCATGATCCTAACATTGCCTTGTGGTGAGATATCAACATAAAAGTGGCCACCCACCTCAAGGCATATTAAACCATTGGGTACAGGGCCAAGATACTTATCAACGTGTTGAAATCCCATCGAATCTTCATCATCCTATATGCCAGATATATGATGTAAATTATGGTAAGCCTCACATATCATTCAAGTCCTCTGTGATTTACAATGTCGGATTTGTTGGGGGTTTTTGTTTAGTTTTTTTTTTCCCTTTAGGAGGGGGTTGCTTTTCTAATGTTGAATTTGCCTTAGAAGAACTAGGGAAGAAATTCACTAAAGGCGTCCCCTCCTTCAGTACTTTCAATGCGGTATTGTTTGCTCTAAAGGGCATTTGTCAGTTCTTTTAGCCTGACATTAAGCGTTAGTCACCGGCTATAGCATAGGAATATTTGAGGTAACACCTCTTGAAGAATAATTGCAATAACGATAAATGTCATCCGGCTAGGGAGATTCACAATGACGTAGAGTAGGTCCTTATAACTCCGTCCCTTATGACGCCATCAGAGGGAAGGAGCTGCTCAGATTTCAGGCGCCCATTGCTCCACCTATTGGTTTATCAGTGTCCGCTTTGATTACCACGTTACCACTAGGGGGGCAAATAAGCAATGGACCTCACACTGTGGTTTTGGACATAATGCAAGGGCATATTTCTCGATATAACTAGACTTTTCTTATGCCAGTGAGAATTCAATGCCAACGTATGCCTAGATAAGTTCTGAGATCTAAAAGGGGAAGGGTTTTGTTTTAAATACCACCTACCTAAACATTTTGGCCATGCCCCCCCCCCCCACACACACACAATTTCTTTGGCCTAATGTATTTGTGTTGAAATTACAAACATTCGTTTACTAACCCGGTCGATTTGTTTAAGGGAACCTCAATGGTCCACAGACTGAGTATCGCTCCCAACCCCCCTCCCAACCTCGGCAATATACCTCTATCGCATCAGATAGTTGTTATAGAACTGCTCAATCTGTGTTTGGCGAGTTTTAGATATAGCCATAGACTGTGGATCCTAGGAGAATGACCTTGGTCGAAAGGCTAAACCTCATTCCTCATTCAGCTCTTACTGTACATTAGATCCCCTATACTCTAACAGAGCTTTTAACCAGCAGCCAGCCACTCCTGTAAGTAGAGTCTAGCCACCAGAGGCTAGTCACAGATTTATGCTGAGGGTCGATGTAAGGCTCTCGGTGCTAGAGGACTTTTCCCTGATGGGTTGTGTGTAATCTGGGATTGTCGTGCAGTGAGCTGACCTCGCCACAAAGAGGTTGATACATGGACTGTGGGTGGGGAGCAGCTCGCTCCAAAGCCTATCTGAATCTGTGGTACTTTGAGTTGGTAGGGTATTGTCAAAACAAAACGCTTTAACCTTGGAACAGGTTGGCTCACCTGGAGAGGTTTGTATGTACTCACCTGGGGTTGGGTAACCTTGAAAAGGGGCTGAACAGCAGCGCGTCCATTTGTACTACTGATGGAGTGCGGTGTGTCAGACGTGTCTTTGTGGTACTCTGTGAAAGTCTCTCAATCTAGTCTTCAAACCACCTGTGGCCTGAAATACATTTAGCTTTCAACCAAACATTGTCGGCTGTCAATGGGCCAGTGAGTGGATCTTTATTTCCGGATTGAATAATCACATGCAAGGTGAAAAGTCATCCACAAATAACATGCATTGAATATATCCATCCATCTACCCTGCTCGACACTAAGATTGAATCCTGTCTACAGAGTGCATCTCAACGTATAGGACAGTATATGTGATACCATTTGTTCTATACATTCGCCAGAAAATTGACATACCGCACCGGAATCCTAGGACCAAAATAAACGGCTAAGAGATCAACGGACAACTTCTTGGCTAGATAGTCAAATGACTTTAAACCCCTTTCTGGTACTTAAATGTGTTTAATAGATCAATAGTTTCCAATGACAAGGGACCAAATCAGTGGAGATGTGCTAGGGCCTGGGCAGACCATGTGGTGTTTGTGTCCACAAGACAGACCCTTTAATCTGGAAGTACTGCCAGTCTCACACTACATATAATTGCATGCAGAAGAAAAATACAAGACCAAGGTTGGCCTCATGGCTACCCCATCCCCCCCCCCAACATACACCCCCGCGGCCAGGGTTCAAACTCTAGAAGAGCGAGTTACATGCCATTTTCTTCTGTATTCCTCACCATCTACCCCCATAATACTGTGCATCATAATAATGTGCATCATAATTATCAGCATCACTCTGCTATCTAATGGCAGCTTTTCGTCACATTGAAGGATGGCTTGATTTATTTAGTTTACTGACTGTCTGATTTATAGCAGTTGATTCTGGACTAGGCTGTGTCTAATGCTTCCCTGGTGTCCAAAAGATACCCATCCTTGCTTCACTCAGTGACTAACGCCCACCTAATAATTGCCTCCCCCTTCCCTATAGGTAAAGTTAGCCTATCACTTACCTCTGTCGGCCTTGGGTACTGATACACTGCTGACACTGCGGTATCACTTACCACACAATGTCATGTATGTGCACCAAGGGGCTTCTATAGATGAGCTGCTGAAGAGATAGAGATTGACCTTATTTTACAGGGCCCAGGTCTAAATGAATATATAATTTGGGAAACCGTATGGTGCAAGTGTTAATATGGGTGGATGGATTGGTAATCAGTGTGGGCTTATACTACACAATCCTCCAACAGTTTAGTGCCGCCCTATGGGGCCCTCATAATAGCAGTTGCCAGACTGCCATTATGCCAGACTTGCACAGTCTTTACACCTCGAACAACGAGATAGTCAATCACTAAGGTGTGTAAACACTAGAACCACCGCACGCGTTGTCCACTTCCATTTCCGAAAACCATCAATAAGCTCGCCTGTATAGCTACCGACATGGGTAAAATCATTACTCATAATTTTGAAATTTACACTGTAGTAGATTAAATAGAATGGCTGGTAGAGGATTTTTCCACGTTATCAAAGGCAGCAAATTATACAATATTGTTGTCCAGGGTTGGCACGGGGAAGGGTGTTGCACATAAGGTCTAAAGGCCTGTAATACAGAACTCTATCTTGTAAGTACGCCGGCTCCTCCTAACACATATTATTTGCACTTCCTATATAATAACTGACGTAATGCCAGTGGAAGGTCTTGCATTCTTCTGGGGATATTTCCAAGTACATATTTCAGACAGACATGCCGGAATCATTTTGCTGCCCTGTAACAATCCATCACACAAAAAATGATAAGGCTGTCAGTAGGTCCTCCCCCTGTTGCTGTGGGTGCTGAGTGTAAGTATGAGCTGCTCACCCACACTGAGTAGCTCTCCCACAAATCCAGCATCTGGTGGGGGCGACTCCCACTGAAGTAGTCATACCTGTCTGACGTGGTTTATGTTCAAGCCTTCTGCTCTCAGCATATATCTTCATACCGAGGCATCAGGAACCCTAAGGCGTTTAGATACCCAGCATAATAACCACCACTATTTGTAGCCCCTTACCTGCACACAACATGACATTCCACAACCATAAACTTTAGGGACAAATGCTCTAAGCTCTTATAACAGTTGATTGTTGGTGGGTACATGAGAGGTAAGTGTAGGGAGTTTTGGATGGATTTGGAACTGGTGGTCATTCCAAGGTACAATGGATTAGTTGATTCATTCCCCTTCTATATCAGATGATTAATATGTGAATATGTGTCCTATATTGATTTTGGACATTCAATATTCAGAAATATAGGATAGCAATGTGCAATACAGGTAACTCGAAAAGCCGATTTGTTTTGCTTGAGAGAAAGAAGAGTTATAGGAGTCACCTTGAATTAAGACTTTATGGGGGGTGCAAAAATATCATGAAAATGAAAACTGTATATATATTATTGTATTATCTCCCTTAGATAAGCTGGTGTCAGTGAGAAAGTTAAGGCATGCCTACCATCATTGCAAGGTGACGCTTCTTTGCTACAATGTTAAAGTATATGCATTCCATTTGGAAACCTTTGGGAACCTTTTTCCTGCCCTTTTGTGGTGCTGTTAACTACCATGGACATTAACTGGCTCAACAAGCAGATGTGTTGTGGTATTAGAAAAACTACATTATAATCAGGTTACACTAATTGATATCTGCTTGGAGCTAGTTCCTGCCTGTATGCTGATGCCATCCCCACCTCTATCCCTCCTCTTCCTCCTGTTCGCACCACCTGCCTCAATGTGGGCCCTCATTTGCATGTATTTTGCACCACCTCAGTCAAAAAGAGCAGGAATGCTGATCCATGGATCAACATCCCATAGGCTTAGCATTGGGACCAAAAGTGTCTTAACTCTACTCCTCTGAAAATGTGACTGACTACTTTGGTTGTTCCAATCAATATCTCCAAAACCATAAAAGAGAAAAACTGAAATCTTTCAAAACCTTAAAGAAAACATTCTAACCTCAAACACCTTGCAATTTTTTACCTCTTTTCATGCTTTATTTCAGACATTAAATTTCCACATCCTGTCCCCCATCTGCCTCCAAACCAGAGGCACTTAAAATCAGTTTTTTTACCTGGCTCTTATAACTCGCTTTTTGAGTTAATTATATATGGAGGTTAATGGGATAGGACCATTGACAATGAGACAAAATTGAATAATGATGGCAGGTGCTTGTGAAGATGGAAGATGGAACATGGAACATGGAAGATAAGACATAAGTCCAATGTAAGGTTTTGATCATTATTCAAAGTGAGGTAGATCGCTTATTTTCCTCTTCTAGTTTCGATAAGTCAAGTGTTTTCTGTTTTTCATAATGTCATTTAGTAAAAAGGTTGAGTTTGTCTATTTGGGAATTCACACAATTGAATGCTCATAGAAAACTACATAAGGCAGTGTATGAGAAGGTTCGCAGGGTAACAGGGAGCGACACATACACATTTAACCTATCTTAAGTTTCTGAACTTTAGCCTGAGTTTCCTTTTTCCTTCCCTGTGTAGCGGCCATCAGTAGGTGGTTTTTGTTCAGGCCTGTGGTAAACATTACTAGGAAGAGTCCCTCCCTAGCCCATCCATCTCTCATGGTACCAGCGATAACACTTTAAGTTTGCCAGATGACCATAGTGATGGTACGTGGAGGGTCCTCAAGTAACTACTCGGTTGGTGCATTGGTAGTGATCACCTTTACATCAATTAAAATGCATTATTCTTCCAATAGTCAAAATGTATTAATCGATTTTTATTTGCACAGTATGAAGCCAAAGATATGGAAACGACATGGCATAATGTGCCGTTATGCCATGTTATGCCAAATTGGCACAAATTGGCACAGATTGCTGAAGCAGTAAACTATACCCACTTATTTCCTTGTCACCAGCAGCCTGAAACAGGAGCGTCTATTCACTGCATGGTTTAACTTATTTGAGTGCGTGTGGCATCACTTTAAGTGTCCACCAGAGGCATTGGTGTAGGCACATGGGACGGTTGCAGGGGGCAAACGGATCACTCTGTTTACTGAATCCAATCTGCCTGTCCTGCTCCAGCCGTAGCCAATCGATCACCAGGTCAGCGGATACCATCCACAGGGACCTTGTGTCTGCAGTAATAAGGCTTTGGAACCGTGTGAGGGACATTTGGTGCTGTGTAGGTTGTGTGGCATTAGGGGGATGTGTCTGCTGGCACTACCTCAGGGGAGCCATGTCTTCTATAGCTGGCGTGACTAAGATCATCCGCCTCTGTGTGCATGGAGAAGCCATATCGGATGCGCTATCAGAAGTGGCATATGATCCGTCATGGGTCTAACACTGTAGCACGCTAAATGGATCAATGAATGAGATTTGGATGAGGGAAATACCGGACCAGAATTGGCATAAGCAATGTATCCCTTCCTCTCTGATCCGATCAAAATTCAAATGTCAAACTGCACTAACACTGAGGCTTAGTGCAAATTGCCATAGATCACTCTAGATCACTTTAGAGCATTCTTTTCTTTGTATTGACTTTTGATTCGTGCCATTAGTATGTGTTGCAGAACATTATCCTCTCTGAAATTATGTCAGTTAAACAGATAAACACCCTTGATGCAATATGCATGATTTTATACCTATACCCAGAGAAGCTAGCAAAAAAATTGGCCAGCTGTGCTACTGAAATGAGAAGGAATTCTAGGTGAGGTACGAGTCTAGGAAGATGCCAAGAATGTGAAGGGGGTTACATCGGAACGGGTGGTGGGGGAGATGCCGTCAATCTGGAGTCAATCAAGGAAGACGGCAGGCGTGACGGCGGGGGAGAGGTGTAAATACACCTATCTGAGTAACTCTGAGCTGCTCTCAGGGATTGGAGGCTGGTACTTGGGTCGTACCTGATGGTGTCACTCTCTGATCACTAACGCTCATCGTATGGGGTAGAGGAGCACTAACACAGACAGATGGGTACAAGCAGACTACTTGTCCCACTGTTGTGGTACTGTTTATTGTATACACGTCATGATGTTATCTGGCAGCGGAAGACCAAAACATACATGCCCCTAGTCTAAGTATGCTTGTATTCGATATGTGGCCTGGGTTTCTAGGAGATTAGCAGTTTGTCCACTTCTGCTAGGAGATTCATTCATATTTATTTCTATCTATTTCCTTTGAAGGACCTGTACTGCTGTACAGTATCATCTACAAATACAGAAACAATTTATCTTAAATGACTATGATATAAATTTAGAGGTAAGTCAAAGTGAACGTCAGGAAAACCTGGATGCATGTCATCATTGTAATTGTTATTGATGACAGTAGTCATTCCTTCTTATACACAATCTTCATAAAACTTAAAAGTAGGCACGAGTGACTCTAAGTCGTTTGGACTTATTTTGGATCCCATATAGCAGCTATCAAATTGGTTATGTTTCTCATAAAGGTGTGGCATATGAACAGAACCATCCACGGGTGAGTGCAGCTAGAGGGGCAGTACCAGATGGACAAGCCTTCAACTTCAAAGTCTCCTCTATACTCCTCTCCATACCCTCTCTTTGGGTGGGGTTAAAAAACGAAGGCAGCTTCAGGAGGGCAGTTTATGTTTCAAATATCAGCAGGTAATTTGTTCTCTGGGTTGAACTTCCTCCTGGGGGTTGTCTAGCAGTATACTGGGGAGACAGGCACAGGCCACCTGTCTTTCACGTTACTTTAGACGAATATGAACTAATGGTCAGTAAGCTTCCATTTTGTACTGTATACCTTTGCCACTTTATGAATAATGCTTTGAGAGCTGTGAAGTTTTCAGTCATGGATGTATAGTGCTTTGCAAATCAATGCCTTGGGCCGGATGCAAGTCGAACCTTCGAGAAAATATGGCTGTTTCCCTATTAATAATTCTAAGATATTTCAGTTAAGAATACCACCGCCAAATGAATTAAGTGGGTTCATCCAGTATACAGCCTAGTTGACATAGAACGTTTAATCAACGTTGGATTAACATTGAACAACTATGATCAACATTATTTCAACGATGATTCAGTTCTGTGCCCACTGGGGGTAAGCTCTTATCCCCTAGTTATGACACATTAATAATGGCATTTCTATTCTCCGGGCAACTTTGAATGAAGTTGTATAATAAAGACTGTGAGCTGGCATGCCTTGGAAATGGGATGAATATTTCATTGAGGGAATCTTCAGGTACATTTATCCTCCATACCAGACTTCCGTTTTCCTTTGGTGCCAGGCAAAGCAATCCTTGTGGACGTTTGGGATGCCAAATCACATGGCTTTAGTAAGCATTGAATGAGATGCTTCCCAATAAACACTGTTGAATGAGGCAATTCCAGATCGTATAGGCGGGATGAGAGGGGACTGTCTAGGTCAATGGGTTCTTTTCTGATTATGTCAAAAGAGTGCTAGTGTTGTGTTGACGTATCCTTTTGATTAGCTAAAACTGAGAAAGATATAGTTATAAATATATATTTTTTTCAGCTACTTCACATAATAGTTCATAACCTTGTTTCCAGTGTATAATAATGAATCACTCATAATCTCAAGGTCTACCCTTAAGGTCTAGGCTAATCTAATTAACATTATTGATCTTTCAGCATACGAAGACCCCAAGGGATGGTGGACCAGTGGAAACTATATCGCCCGGAACCGGAAGTGGATGTGGACGACGAAGCATCACCTGAAGGAGATTAAGTACTCTCGGTGGGCGCCAGGAGAGCCGGACGCGCGCTCCACCATGCACTGCATGCTCATGTACAAGAACGCCCGCTACATGTGGCACGACGCCACCTGCACAGACAAGCACAATTTCATCTGTGAGATTGAGCTTGTCTAGAGGGAGGGGGCGAGGGGTATACACAATACAGGTATATGGCGTATGTATAGTTATAATAGAGATAGGGGTGCTCAAGTGTGTATCTATAGATGTATGTGGGTTTAAAACGGGCGTATATAAAGTGATCATGTTGGGAGTTACCATAGATGAAAGTGGGTATCCCCATGGTGAAAGACACACGCCCCGGACACACGCCCCAGGTAGTGTGGTGATCAGCCAGTGCATGTAAGACAACATCACTGTCAGACTCTCTGATCTGACTTAGTCTTAATAGCAAGGCTACTTCCTGAATTGGATTAAATTGGCAAAGTGAATCATATTTTAATCTTTTTTGTTTCTAAGCACTGTAAACCTTGAAAATAAAAAGGGCATCTTCGGTTCGAAATGTTAGCCAGACAAATGATCGATTGTTAAACAAGTAAACGAGGTTTTCATCAGATGGCCAGTTTCAGATAAAGAATGTAAGCAAGTTATGTGCCCGGGGCTCAGGGCTTCTCCGGACAACGTAGACAGGTGTTTTTTTTGGAACACGACGTGGCGTGAGAAGGTATGTCATATGATATTGAGGACTCTCGGGGAGGGTTGTTTCATTGTAAATGGAATTCCTTGGGACAAATGATGTTGCGTTCGATATGATGTGATGTTCACTGTTTAAACGATTGTGGTAGGAAGATGACACGTTTTAATCAACGTTGCCAATATGGTTCTCCTTTAGGACAAAGTCATTATAAACCATAATTATAGATAACCGTATAGTTCAAACCAGTAGCGATACAGTGCGAGATTATGAACGTTCAACAATATATAGGGCGTTTAAGCAGAGTATAGTGTTACGTTCGTTACTTACCCTAGAAGATAGACACAAATACGTCCTATATGTATTATGAGTGTTCCCGTTACCCTAACTTTGTAAATACTTTCGTTAGAAGAGACTATAATGTAAATGATCCTCTATGTATCTTTGATACACAACGGACCAGCAACTGTTGTATAGTGGAATGTTTCTGATATCAGTCGTATGTCATGTATCATGACACTTGTCAAAGACAATATACATAACTATGTGGACGTTACACCTATACTTAGCATCCTGCTTGGGGACATGCATAATCGAGTGATAGATGTCAATGATTATAATTATTATAGTGTGCTTCTGATTATTTGGCTAGATCTTAGCGCATATGTATAGGGCTTAGTGCAATTACTTTATGGACGATTAGCTTTACTCTATGATCCTGGCTCCTGTATTTTCGCACAATGTGTATCGGTATACTAGTTCATGGGATCTCATTCTTTCTAAACACGATATTATTGTTGGCCTATTAAATTAAGTTACATCTGAGCAGAGTGCATCATCAGTAGAAGGGGGGCGTATGGTAGTAGTTCAGGGGAAGAGAAAAAAAAATGGGACATTGTTCGATTAAACAGTGGAGTGATGTGTTTGATGGCGCGGGACTGACACAAGTTATGTATCCCATAGTAACGGAGGTGTTAACTACCGTCCCCAGCATTGTTGTTTACTCTCCACTGCGCGGAACCAATGTCAGCTGCTGGCAAAGGCACAGCGCCAGCCGTCAGGAGGCATGCTGCATCATATAGGAGCTTAGACCCATATCCAGTGGATCCACCATTTTGAATTTCGCTGGTTATGCCAGAGGTGGCAAAACACACTGATAAGGCATTGTCACGATGGGTACCTTGTCCCTGGATAACATCTACTTCCAGGGACATGCTGGTTCCCATCTTATCAGCTTATCAGTGCATGTTGCCAGAACCAGCTCCACTCCTGCTTACACCCAATACCCTCATAACAACACGTCAAGATGGCGGCAACTATGCAGGCGGTATACCCATTGAAGCCCCCTAAAGACAGTTACTGCAGCGTGAGAGAGGACAGAGGCCAAGAGATGGAGGGGGAGGATCACTGGTTCGGCCCGTAGCAGTAATATGTGTCAAGTTGTGGAGGTCCGACCACCTGCAATAGGCATTACCAGCAGTGCAGGAGTAGGTGCAAATTGGCCTGTGATACGAGGCCAGTTTAGTCCGCCACCAAGCCCGTCACTTCACAGGTTAGCAAGTATCTCTACATGGACCCACAGGGGTGTAACTTCCATGTGTTCCATGAGCATAGCTGCAGGGGAGCCTTCCTCAGTGTATGGGATACCTTTCTTTCTTCTTTTTCTTTTGGTGGACTGGTGTAGCAATGTGCACTACATGTGATTTTTATTAACTCTTTAGAGATGTATCCCCCAGGAGCATGTTCTATGCGGGCATATATACATTAGTTCAAAGATATTTGAAAAATATTCGGTGATGGTTGTGCTTGGTTGTAAAGAAATACATGTACCGTAGCCATAATCCGATCATTTCAACTAAGAGGACACTGTCAAATCCTTAGAAATTCACTATGGCCAGGGAATTCTGAAATATTTGGACACGTTCTTTCGTGATCATGTTTATCACCTTTGTTCTGAATGTATAAAATACCTCGATTACAGTCTTCTACATTATTGAGAATCATCGGTCAGAATTACTGGATATGTCATGTGTATAATTTGAACTTGTGAATAAATTGATTCGATTTAATTGGATTCTCTCCAACTTCTCACATAATCTAAAGGTGTCCCGCCTAAACCTTATTTAAAATGAAGCGGCTCTGTAAAAATGTGTATCTAAATAATTTTAATACACAACGGTCCGCAGTGAGCAGTATAGGTATGTCGTATACCCCGTTTGTGCATTATGAACATCTGCAAAGTAAAGCACACTTCCGGCACCCAGGTGATTTTTAGATACATTATCAGTAAACATATGGGAAGCGTATGTTCGATGCAGTCCCGTGAAATATGAGTTTCACGGCCCAGCAAGCAAAAACACAAACCTGTTGCAAATATTTCCGCAGGAGGGTGTTTCCCCGCATGGGTATTGATCACACATAGACGTTCGTATGTCAGATACGGACATTATCTTGTTTCAGTTCAGCTTTGTGGATGTAAATGGCCAGCATGTAGATTTACATCCCGATCTGCATTAGGAAATTTATCATTTCAGCTCAATATGAAATATAAAGGTTATATATTGCTCTAAATGCAGGGGTAGGAGGGCACCATGTAAGAGTGTATCCTTAAAAAAATGTTAGTATATTGACGCTTCTCTGTCCGTATATCAGAAATGGTCGTCATACTTACATTCAGAATTAGCATAATTCACAATTTTGGAAACGGAGGGATGCAGATTATGCATATAATTATGTCCCCTTACCTAAATCTGCTATACCTTAACAGTCCAGTTGCACTTCTTCAACTTAGCTTACTAGTTCAGCCTTTTTCATTGGACTGTCACTACTTAATACAACAACAACCAAAAGGCAAAGGATATTACTCAGTGCTTGTTATTCCCTACCCGCCTCCCTCTTCTCCAATATAGATCATCACACTATAGGAAAGGCCCTGAGATCACTACCCCTGCGATCTTAGCACTTTTTCTGCCTTATCCAATTAAATGATCTTAAGATCAGACTGCATTGCCTTTTCACAGCCAGCTCTAAGATTACAGTTGTCTTAGCCTACACTATTCCAAGCATTGTAAACAGGGGCAAGAGGCCCAAAATGAAGGAATAGTGGTGGATTCACTCCTTTTCACAAGAGTGATTACACAAGCGTTCCCCTTCCCTATATGAGCTACTTATAGATAGGGTGCAGTTGACCTTGTTCAGTATTCAAGTGCACTTAATGCATGAGTAGCCTCAATAGCCCTGAAGGACTCTCAGCAGGCACATTCACTCTTGACAGGAGGAGTGTCCCCCACAGGTGCACTTGCACTTAGGGGAAACCACTATGCAATTCTTACACTAGGATTGAGTGATCTTACTGCTAGAAAAGGAATAGTGAAGGATTTGCAGGATTTGGCTGTGCCTGACCGGCCTACAACCACTGCATTAGTTAGGGTACACTGGCTAGGTATTATGATATGTGCCTATGCTAAGATCGCAGGGGTAGCAATCTCAGGAACTTTTGAATTAACCTCCAGAGCCATTACACACTCTATCCCTCTTTTATGTGTAGGACAGAGAGGTCTTTGATTCCTTCCATTTGCAAGCAAGGGTACAAAACTGGACGGTTCCCGTTTGAAAACTGCCAGGTAGAGAGGCAGGGAGAGCTTCCTAATCTTTGATACGTCCCACCTGAGGAGGGGTCAAGAGACAAGAGGCTCTCCCTCTTTGATTCCACCTACTTAGACACGGCTAAGCGGCAGGAAGCTTCTATCTCGTTGATTCCTCCCACCTAGGGGCTAAGAGGGAGGGGGTTGTCCCTCTTGTCTTTGATTCCTCTCAACCGGAGAGAGGTAGACAACTCACATGGACAATAGCCTATTCCTCGTATGTACAAGATGTATCTACATATCCACAGACGCTGATGTAAGCTGCTCGTGCACTGTTGAAAATCTTCCGTAGAAGAAACGAAGAAGTCTCCATATTTTTTTTTTACAGACTTTCACCGTCATTTCTAAACAATGACTACGGGTAATTAATTGCACATCTTTTTGGCTTGAATACCATACACCATTAACCTTTCATATATAATATTCGGCTTATGGCATGTTATTCTAGAAATTTCACTTTAAATCCACAATGGATGCAGGTTATCTTTATATATGGTTCTGTTTCATATAATTTATTTGGACATCCTAGATCGAGGAAATCATACTCATTATCATGTTATGATAATTAATGAGTCCTTGAAAGTCACATCATGTCCTTCATAACTGTAGAGTAACAATCTAAGAACTTAGATTGCCTCAGAATTTTGGTAATTTGAAAATTGTAGCTGCATGCCAATGTATTTTCTCTATAACCACATCCTGGGTGTCTATGGTATCCCTGCTACTCTCCTTTGCCACACAAAGCCAGTATTGATGAGTGAAAAGAACATCATTTCAATGTTGAACTAACATTGCCAAATGACCCAGCCGTGGCCATGTCATCCACTCTGTTAGCTGTGAGCCCCAAAATAGGTCACAGAAATAATAATCCTCTCTTCATTGGGTAGGTGGCCGTCTTTACAGGTCAGCTTTCACCAAGATATACCTTGCAATCTGATGAAAAGACCCAATGGTCTCCTCGCACAAGTTGTCGGGCCATTTTTATCCTAGCTTCACCTGGGAAGGATTACTCCCCTCACCACGGTGCCCATCTCAGCAGGATAACAATTTCGTCGCAGTAACTACCTCAACTAACTAACTACAGTAACCACTGCGGGATACCTTAGGTCGCTAGGATTCTGGTTCATGGTTCTCGGGGATATGCGCGGGCCAGGGAGCATGGCCTACCAGGAATCTGAATAAGTGACTTACTGGACAGGAGATCCTCGGAGAATGAAAGAGATTAAAGTAAGCAACGCCTAACGGACAGGACTGATTACACTAAGCTGAAGCTATTTGTATGTCGTGGAGACCACACGCTTTACTTCCTCGGTCCATTTTCACATATCTAATCAGTGCTTTTCACAGACATAGGTGTCTAGAGACAATGGAATCTAATTAGGTGCCGATGAGATCAATTCGTTGCAACAAACCCATCATGTTTCAAGGAGAAATTTACAAACACACGATATCCGGTATAGCATTCCTTGTCATTCTCGAGGGAACCCTAAATCATCAGTGAAACCGGAAGAACAGTGCCTCCGACCACTCCGTCAGCTATGAGCGCCTGTTGGCGGTTGTCAGTCGGCGCCAGTCAGTTTATCGGCGGTGGCTCCCGGAAGCCGCTAAATGCTGCCGGAATTTGCCGGTCGCTGCTCATAAGCCCTTCATGAATACAGGCACTACCCGCCATCTGTTGGCGGTCGTCTTATCGAAGGCCCGCCTTCAACACTGCCGTCAGCCAATCAACGCCAACCTTGTCCATGTACATTATGTTTTCCGAGAAGCAGTTGTGACTGCCGGTACGTCCACTGTGGGGTGTTTCAGAAGCCGGACATGATAATGAACATTAAATATCTGTTTCTAAAACTGCAGGCCTTTAAACTTACAACTGCAACCGTTAGTATAGGTCGAATCCCACATGGCAAAATATGGCTTAAAAATCTCTGCGATTTTGTCTGTTGCATTGGATGGCCCTTTTGGAGGCCATAAAATGCAAGGATTGCTCAACTTATCCCGAATCCTACAGTGGTTTTTGGTCAAGTTTGCAGTACTCCTTGCGTTTTATGGCCTCAGAAAGGGCCATGCAATGCAAAAGACAAAATCGCAGAGATACTGAAGCCATACTTCGCCATGTGGGATTCGACCTAATGTCTCTCCAGTCATATCTCAGTTGTAGACTATAACTTTAGGTGTTTCAGAACAAGATACAACTGAAGTTATAACTATACAGTCATAAATACTTACGACCGGTCTGCAACCGATGGCAGCTGTTTCTAGAGGCTGATCTGTGTGGACCTATTTCAACCACATCAAACAAGAAATATAACTTATTCAGAGGGAAAAAAGGGTCCTAACTTTTCTGCATGGTAAGGATATATCTTATATAAATTTTTGTTGAAATATATATCCTTTTAGACCTTGAAATGGAGTAAATTCAAAATTTCCACCTATGGTACGTAAGAGGTCACTCTTAAGTTAGTCATAACTTTTACAGTCTACAACAGGTCACTGCTATAGGGCAGTGAATGTAGTGTAATGTTATAGTAGGTGATCTACACTGCACAAATGGTGTTTAGATCCTAAACATAATTCTAAACATAATCTTGTCCTGTTTTTCTGAACACAATATCATCATAAACACATGAAAGGTGTTTAGAGAAATGACATGTTTAGATAATTAATGTGTTTATGCTATAAAATGTTTAGGTTTATACTAGTTTTTTTCTGATTTAAAGAATTTTGCTTAGATATTTGATTTGCTTCTCTATGCATACTATGATATTGTATTTGGGGATTGGCTTATGAATGATTTTAGGTTGAGGACCCTAAGCATCATTCATGCCCACTTTCTAAAGGGGATCAATGCACCTTCATCTACAGGGACAGCTATATTGTCCAAGTATTTCATCTATATTGTATTGAACCCATATCACATCAGTGCCAGGGCCCCATTGTCCAATACAACAGACACACAGAAAATATTTTGCCTTATATATTTTCACAAAATGGGTGTCCAAGCACTAGTTGCTTCCCCTTGGTGCACTCGTAGCAATGCCTTAGGGTGTAATTGCAAAGCCTCTTATTGTTAATGTAATATAGATACTCTATTAGGTAAAACTGTGATTAAGGAGAATACTGCAATATATTGTAACCAAACAATAACAGATGACTGCATGCAGAAGATCAACTATAGATTAGGGCTGACACCTGGTGTATATTTTTATGTCTAAACACCAAGAAACATTAGTGTTTAAAAGCTAAGCACCTAGTTTTCTGTCTGTTTACAGTCTGCACATATAAACATGTTTAATGTAACTGTTTATGTGTTTAAAATTTAAATATTTTAATCCTAAACACATTGTTGGCTAAATACCCATTGAACCAAAATGTTTAGATTTTGAACATGTTTAGACCAAAACACCGTTTTTGCAGTGTAGTGCAGTTGTAGCTAAACTTACAGCTACAGCTAAACTTACAACTACATATCACTCTATATTTTTAGCCCCCTGTGCTATAGTGCCCAACAGTGGCCTGAGACCTGTTTCACAAGGACCAAGTACAAGTAAGATTGGTGTACAAGTAAGATCACTCCTATATGGTCATCCTAAGATTATGTAAGAGTGACTTATGACCAACATAAAGTAGCTGATTTATGGGGATGGTTGAGGGTACACATAAATGTGAAAAATCCTATCAACAAGTGGAATCCCACAACATTTTCTAATGCATAAACTCAGGCATATATCAAATGGAAATTCCCCCTTTTAATACCATTTTCTATCATGGAATTATTACAACTGATCTTGATTACTGCCCCTATGTCTAATTGTCAAAAGGAGCATGACAGACATGGCAAAATTTGAGTTCCAGATACTAATGCAAATGATATTACAGAATTTGCTATCTACCCAAAGTAATGTTACTAGCCAGTACAAGACTAAATGGATAAAACATATAAGGGGAGGAAAATTGTTCACATGCCATAGTTTTGGTTATAAAATCAGGTACTCCATAATAATTTACCTCACGTACCTCATTGGGAACTACAATAGCCTATGCATGGCACACATTAAGACTTGAGGGTTGATATCACTTGACATAAGTTACTATAAACATGTACTAACACAAGCAAGATGTGCTTCAAAGTAACTAACAGTATTTTTATATTGCACATGCCAAAGCAAAATAAAAAAGTAGGAAAAAGTAGGTATTTTGGAGAAAAAGTAGGAAAAATAGCAAAATCATAAAAAAGTAGGAAAAGTAGGATCGCCGGACACCCTGCACATGATGTCAGTGGGCATCAGTGAGTGCGGGGACCGCCCACCCGCCTCAAAAGAAAAAAGAAGAAGAGAGACAGACAGACAGACAGAGGGGAGGGGGGAAAGAGAGGGCTCTTTACTATCTACACACTAGCTGTGATTACCCATGTACTCTCTCACGATAATGCCCTCGTGCGTATCCAGTGCTTATGCATGTCCTCAGTAGTCTACTTGCCATCAGGCCATATTCTTTATACATGTCTAGGATACTGACTTAAGATTTAGAAAAACCAAATACGAGAAAAATGTCCAAGGATGCCAATTTTTATGAGTCTTTAAGTTCATATATGAAGGAGAATGTGTAGGTAGTTATAAATCAGGGCATCCAGCTTTCTAGCCAGGCTGGAGCAACATGTTATATGTACCAAGGCCATTTGATAAAAATCACTTGGATTACAGCCTTTTTCAAGAATAATTATGGTCAGTTATTGGCAAAAAAAATACAACTTTTTTGGTCAGATCAGGGGGTCAGATATACCCAAATTCCCAAAATTTGTTGTAACCAAAACGGCCATTTTAGACAATTCTAATAGTACCAATGAATAGGGTATACGTGAGATCCACTCAGGGTAGGGCATAAGATGTGAGCTGTGAATCTATGATAGGCATGGGATTAGGGATGAGGCAGGGTGAGACCGAGGGTGGAGGGATGATGGGATTGGGGATGAGGCAGGATGGCCATGTACCACTTCCTTCATCAACAATTGCTGTCATAGCATAGCCTATTTGCAGATGGACAAGTATTCATGTTCTTCTCAAAGAATATCTGAATCTATGTAATAAATGAGACTAGAACAATCTCTCAATTATGGTCAAGATAAGCACCAGACTTTCTTGGGGGGGGGGAATACTGACTCACAGACGTCTAGATCACTTAGCTATATTTAATTGCCTTTTGGGTGGTCTCGTCTTTGGAGACATTAATTTCAATCTTCTCTCTAGTGGTTTTAATTACATGAAATAAGGATGAATGGAAATGTCTGTGAATTCCGCATACTCTAGCGGACATGGCGGGTAGCCCTTGACACAAATGTAGTGCATTATACCACGATTTCTGGGTTACACAGTGCTTTTTGGTGTCTATTCCCATCCACATATCTGTCGATATTGCACACCCTGTATGCTTTAACATCAATTTTCTAAGGCGTGCGGTTATCCATGGATAACCGCACGCCTCTCATGTCCTTACATGTCATACGTTACATGTTAAAACCCACGACATTTTCCAGGCCAGGGTAGGGATCGAACCTGCAGTCTCACATCCCAAATCCAACTTCCTATGCACTGCGCCACAGGGACTGACGAGAAATGCTCGGTTCGAACCAGGTCTTGCTATGATACAAAGCCGTGTGCGCTGTCGCTGTCCGCTGCCGGGCGAGGAGGTGTATTATACACAAACATAACCGCGAGACACACTGAATGTAGAAGGCGCGGTGGTCTACCTGTGTACACACACAATGGCTGGCATCAAGTCCCGGGGAGGGGGAATAATTTTTGTTTTCAAATTGAATTTATTGGTATTCTATTGATTATTTATTGGTTTCGTGGTATAAAATAAGTAGTCAATGGATAACTCATGACTTGTGTGTGTTAGCAAAGGCTAATAACACTCGGCCTACGGCCTCATGTCATTATCCTTCACTAACACACACTCGTCATGAGTTATCCATTGGTTACTTGTTCACTGATATAATGCTCAGATACCTCCTAATGTATCTACTGGTATTCTGCCAGACGATTATGCACGTGCACTGTTTGTCTGTTTGCCTCTGTGTTCCTCTCTCTCTCTCTCTCTCTCTCTCTCTCTCTCTCTCTCTCTCTCTCTCTCTCTCTCTCTCTGAGTCTCTTTCTCTCTCTCAGGGAACAAAAATGGCATACTCTGTAATGTATACCTGTCGTGACGCAACAAAAAGAGCCCCAGGCGCATCAGAAGATGGCACTAGACCCTCTGGCAAAGAAATTATAAACATACATATATGAACGTATTTCTGTGGTGATTAAATCTGTACTATTATAGGAATGGATGTGGATACAGGCCGACGTACTAAAACCCACTGAGCTTTAAAGGGAGGACTGAGGAACTAGCGTGCACCTGAACCCTCCTATGGCTAATGTCTGAGGACTAGTTCACTTCAGCGTTTCCCCTTTCATACGTATCCCAACAATACTGTCATTCATCGGAGATCCACTTACGGTGAAAATTTAGTGCCCCCTATTGTTTAAAATTGAATAAATGCACCTGTGATGTGATTATGTCGTTAGAGAATCCTTATAAGTATTCAGTTCTGAATGCATCGTTCGTATTCCTTGTCTGGTTAACAAAAGTTGCTGGGTTAAATGTATAGTTAAAACCATGCAAATCATCCAACTTGTAGATCTGCTTTAAAAAATAACATTATTTGTATAATATTTATTGTACCATGAAGTTATTTCTGCTTCAAAGACACATTGGGTTTCCTCTTATGCTCAGTGTTTCAACGTGTGTGTCTACACACGTTTATGGAGAAGTTGCTACTTACACTCTAAAAAATATGTTTTAACTAAAACACATTTTACCTAAACACTTTTTGGTAAAACACATTTTCATCATCTAAACACTTAACCTAAAACACAAGTTTTAAGACTTTTCCCGCAAAAGTGTTCAGGTTTATAAAAGTGTTTTAATACTTGGTTCCAATCCAACTCACTGGGTGGCAGGGGCTACCTATGATGGTACTATTGTAACATTCATATGGGCACTACTCGTATGTTTCATTGGCGAATAAGTCCTCTCTCGGCGAGTTAAGCATGACAAAACAGCAGCAGGTCTTGAATAAGGATCCATATTAACCATAAAAAGGCATGAGACAGTGTAATTCTCTTCCATTTTGTTATAATCCAGCAGTATTGATAGCACCCTAAGTCGATCATCTCGCTGTCCGCCATTTTGGATTTTGGTTCTATCTGCGCTTGCCCGAACCCTTTCTTCCGTTCCAAGATTTTTGACGGAGAATTTGATAGATTCTATCGATTTAACTTGAAATTAATGAGTTTTAACATGTAATCCATGCATTTTGGTATAATCCAGCAGTTATAGCCCCACAATGTGATCGTCTTGCTGTACGCCATTTTGGATTTTGGTTATGTTTGCGCATGCCCGACCCAATTTCCATAGTTATTTGGGTCAATTTGCACCACCACGGGCTTTGGGATGCGAATTAACGACAGGGTGAAGACATAATTTTTTATCTTTTTAATAAAACATATTGATTCAAATCATATCTTCTTGCCATACTTTATCATATTTCTATGTTATAACACTGAATAATTTAAAAAAAGATTAATAACAACCATTTTTACAACAATGGAGATGCGCACACGGATCGAATGATGGCAAATTCATCAACATTCATCAACTATTTGCACCACTCCCGACCAAAAACGTGGGAACGTTGATTCCATTCGTACCTCCTATGGGATTTAACATAGGCCGGAACAGGGTCTTAGTTTTTCTCACTGTTAGTAGGCACTGAATCCTTCCATTTTTACCCTGGCTCTTATAACTCTTTCGAGTTAAAAATTAATATGACATATGATGGCTTAACCCTAAAACGTGGACCAAACGTGATCCCCACTTTCCAAACGTGGAGGTGTAACAAAATTCACGTTTGAACGTGGATTCCACACCCCAAACGTGGAAAACTCTATGGTTTGGTCCCCTGGTGTTCAGTACCTCCCCTATATGGTCTATACCGACCTAATGGGATACATTATTGACCAATCAGAAAACTCCCTTCATTCAGTGCAGACATTTTAAGATGCATTACCTAACACCTGCATGGTAGTCATTACCTGGCTGTTACCAGCCTTGATCTTCAAGGCCCTATAGTGGGCCTGGAAGATTTCTTATTAAATCACTGCAATGCCTCCTCTGAAATGATCCAGAATCCTGGATCATTTTCTCATAAGGTAGTGGCCTCACTGGATCAATTTCTCATAAGGTAGTGGCCTCACTGGTTGGTGCATTCCCTCATGTGCTAATGAATATTTATGAATGGAGCTTGTTCCCCTGTGACTGTACCTGTTGCAACTTCATAACTAGAACCAGCAGGCTTAATGCAACTACAAAACATAGGCTTGGGCTGGGATTGAACTCCTGCATTTGGAAACCTCTGCTCTCCTAACTGAGCTAATCAGGCAATCAATTTACAAGCAGCCAAGGGAATGACATATTCTCTTAGCTGTAGGTGTAGGTGCCCTGTAATGAAAAATGACATGATGGCCATTTAACAGATCAATCTACACCAGAATATGTACTAGGTAAGATTTTAACACCTGTTTCAACCTGTTGCAATGTCAGTGGATCTATAAAAAGTCTCCCAGACTGTATATAGTACAGTCTGGGCAAGTCCGAGACTGGGCTGTTACCAGCCCTTATCTCACAAGGTACCAGCTTAAGCAGGGGTTCCCGCACTAGGGTCCCGCTACCCGGGAATACAGTGTGTACAGAGTGCCACCTATGTTGTAGGTTCTCTGGGGGGTCCCCAACTCACGTCGTCCAGCGTCGACCACAATCACGTTACACCCAGGGGAGAGAGGTCCTGCTGGCAGCGCCCTCGGAGGACTGGCCCACACACCAAACAGCTTTGAGACTCTGCCAGCCTACTGATGTCGCTGGGTGTTATTCTGAACAATGCTGAAATCCATGGAGGATTGCAAATCCAAGGAAGAATGTTTTTTTCAACACCCACCAATAGGTGTGTTTAGCAGAGGAAGCTTCGTGAGGCCAGGCTGTCAAAATCTACATAGCATGAAAGCGGTGATAGAATGGAAGATTTGAAGCATTGCTTCTCAAATCATATCTGGAGTTTAGATTTCTTTTTTCCTTCTGCATTTTAACAATCTTTCCAAGAGGGCTGAAATGAGTTGTATGAGTACTGGTATGGTTTGATAAAGGGTCGTATCCATATTAATCTGAACTAAATCCCCATTGCATCATTCAACAACATTTTTCCTAAACACTTTGGCCATCGTTTAGAGCAGATGCATGCATTTCATTAAATGAACATTTTGTGTATACCGCCATGTTTATAACTGACGAATGAAAGGACGTAGTCAGTAGCTTCTATGATATGTATGCATCACCAATATGATTATATCGCACAAGCAAATGTTGGCGGTGCTTTATAGCCTACCAAAACATAATTAATGTGAAGAATGACTGCTTAGTGCTTACACTAAGGGCCTCATATCTCATACTTAGTAGATTCACCCAGTTTTCCTATATCCCCCGCACCAGTAATTGAACCAATGATTCAGGATCCCAGCTCCCCTGATAGCTTTGGAAGGTAGCAGATAGGTTTGGAGCCCGTCCAGGCGAGAGGAGGGAGAAGGGATTGGAGGTAGAAGGGATCCATCTTGGATGGTATTTCGGCTAGGATTCACCAGACAGCGCTGTATTAATATCTAGACCCCCACAGATATACCTCATTACCCACCAGTAGCCAACAAGCAACGCCCGCCCGCCGGTCACGGCACCCTCTCTGCCGATGGATGGCCAAAGTTCTTTCGTATCAGGTGCGCATGCACAAAGCTAAAGATGGTGACCTTGCGGGTTGGATTCGTTCTGACCAGTACACAATAGTATATACGTACGGATGCCTAAATAGACTTAGTAAGATTTTATAGCCACATATCTTCGCAAATGGAACACGGTGCCTGTAATGTATATTTGAATTTACAACAATCCACGCTTGATTCTTTTGGTTCTAAACATACACCTTTGTACAGACAGGAGGTATCCATGTAGATTCATCATGTATACTTGCATTTTTCTGCTGTCACTAAACCCATGATACACGGCGTGATTTTGAGCAGACTTCTGCACACATGTCTGCAGCAGCCTTGTGTGCTGAAAATGTGTCATGTATCATGCTTCAAGCCACTGTCTGCAGTAGTCTCCACTTGTCTGCAGACATAAAAAATGTTCAATATTTTCTGTCTGTTGTCTGCTCAAACCTTGTCTTGCCCTCTCAATATGTGCCGTGTATCATGGGCAGCAGGCTTGTTCTGACTAGTCTTCAGCAACCTGACCAATAACGGCAGCCCTGGCAGTCATGTGATAAGTAGGTACATGCACCACATAGTTATGCAAACTCCCGCCAGGATTTTACTGAAGATTTCAACAGACAAATCTAATAGGTGCAATGTATCAGGTCCTGCAGACTCCTCCAGACAACCCACAACACCAGCAAACAAAAAATAATGTCTGCTGATGTTTTGTGTAGTGTAGTCTGCTCAAATCTTCGCCGTGTGTCATTGGCTTAACGCAAGTATTTGGGGGATATCCGAAAGTGTCCCATACTTCTGGGGTTCGATGCATGTGTTAACATTCAGCCAGGGAAAACTAAATGGGCACAGTATTTGCCCTAGAAGGCAATGGCTCCGTAAATTGAGGTCAAGGTCATGGTTTAGGGCCTATATTGGCGGTACTGTCAGCTTGAGCCACCATGCAATGTCCTGGAGGTTGGAAGTGACCCCCCCCCCCTATAACCACTGATAACTTCATGGTGTGCAATCAATGAACTACAAGGGAAATGACACCAGACTGTTTATAACTATAGTAGAAATACCCAGGTGTAAAACCCTATGCTAGTGCTTGGTATAATTATGTATATGTAACCATGTAGAACCTACGATTTACCCAGATTCTGTGTTTGTTGTACGATTTTAGTGATAGTACGGTGATTAAGTCCTCGTACGACGTTATGAAACATACCCCTTGGGTGATGAACCATCGGCACAATACGTGGTGAGTGGGAAGGTTTTTTAGGACAGAAGAGATAAAAAGTGGCATAGTGTGTATATGCATCTGTGTTAAGCTCTGGTTACTTAGTACTTTTTCATGTGATAATATATACTGCTACCACGGGGGTCTAGTCTAAACTAATAAATAACTAATGAGGAACTCCCAAAATCTTTCTACAAGCTTGTAGGTTGGATACATTATTCATCACAGTGTATACCTCTAAAACAAAATTGAGCCTGCTGTTTTGCCGTCATCGAGTGGCATACACCAACTTCCTAAACGATTGTCACTACAGCTGAAGACATCCGCACGAATATTTCAGTCAATGAAAACCTTTTTCCTGACACACTATATCTAAGGCAACTCCAAAAATACTTGTTTCTCATCACCGAGCGATGAAAATAAGTTAGATGATAAGGACCCACAAGCTATGTGACGCTGCTGCGCATATTCTAACAGTGAACAACTTATTAGGCAAAAAAAAAAAAAGGTTTCCTGTCACCCGACCGACCTCAGCATTTTTTTTGAGGATTTTTTTCATAATTTTCCGATTTTTTAAAGATTTTTTTTTTCAAATTTTTCCAAATTTTTGAATTTTTTTATCTCAAAATTTACATTTGAATCATAAACACCTATTTCCCCATCATTTTGTCAAGTTCCATGGAGGAAACCATCATCTCTTACCATAACCAGTGACAACCTAGCAAAGCAGACATTCAGGCATTGGATTCTAAAAAAAATAATCCGACCTACCTGCCTCAACTTTTTTGACCATGTTACCGGATACATACTTTTTGTTTGGCCTTATTAAAAATGCAAAGGTGTGAAAAGGGTGACTGTAAATCGTTGCATCTCTGAGGGCTTAAACTTTAAATTTTATACCAAACTTTTCGTCAATATTAAAGAGAATTTCTTTTTTCAAATGACAATTATTCTGACGACGTTGGTGATGAGAAACAAATTGACTTTTTTTTCTTTTTCTTTTTTTTTTTTTGGGGGGGGGGTCCTAATAACTACAGATCGAAGTGGACTGGGAGCCTACCATGTCTCGTCTCCATGTCTCTGACTTTATTGTAAGAGCCATGATGTCTGTCGTGCCCTTAGTTGTAATTTACAGCTGTGCAAAGGATTTTTTTCAAACCGATGCGTCCGTCGGCAAGTAGATATCGTAGGTGTCCACTTGGGAGCCCCGTTTATCTGAATGTCCACCGAGCAACTACAGAGTTACTCAAGCAGCAATCCGATAGTGGCGTGGTCTGTCTGGGAGTCACTTTGCGGGTGTGGTATGGCCACACCTCCTTCGTGTGACTGTGCAATCACAGATTTGAAGGACTACTAGTGCTGCATATCTGTGGTGCAACAGTCCGAAGAACGTATTGAGCCCCAAGACTGATAATGAGCACGACATTTGAAACACTGTCTGATTTGAAAACTGATGCTAAGGACCTCCAATCAGATGAGTAAACATTCACGTTAATATCATCATTGTGTCGATTACATGGTAGTATCAACAGGGTCTAGAAAACATCTTATGTATGATCATCCTTTTCGATGGGTCATTTTCAAAGTGCCACTCTTTCTAAACGTTGTGGAATCAACAGTCATAATACACCCTCACCTATTAACAACACCCACCATCCACGTCCCTGGTCTAGTCACCTGCTAGAAATGCAACCCGGAAGTAAACCCACATGACGCATGTTCACAGCAGAATTCCGCTTTGGCGCCCTGCTTGCAAAAAAAAGCATACAAATACACACGTCTACCCCCCACCATTCCATAAAACCGCCACATCCATCATAAGTCTCAGCCTCCATCCTAACTCTACAACCTCCTTCCCCTTGGGCAGCCTCCCTAACTGTTGCTCCCTATGGCTTCCCCATGTTAGTGCTCTATGCAGAAACCATACCCCCGTGGTGTTGTTACCAACCCAGTGTACAGAGTGAAGAGCAGCTCGCCCCACCTGAACCTGCTCACCCCGTTCTTCTCACTTTACTGATCGCCTCTGAATTATAGTGGAAATGTGATACTCAAAACTAGCCTTATGTTTAAATGAAGTGGGTTTCCAACCAACAAACACCCCATCCAAACCTGCCTGCCATAATATGTAGTTTAGACAAACTGATTGCTCACCTGCGGCTTACAGGCTTTGCTTTTTCATATCACACTACCAAATTGCATGGTAATGGCAATATGAACAGGGACTGTTTTTATGGAGGGAAGTTTCCACAGGACTGTTTATGAATTTGCATATGTCAGTCACGATTGCTAAAGCTGCAAAAGGTAGGTTTATCATTGTTCCATAAATGCTAGCAGTTTCGCAGAAATTTTACCATGGCCAAATAAACTTCAGTAAGTGTGTAAGTGTGAAGAAGTATACAGTGATACGATGCGATCATGTTCATTTAAGAAACCGTCTGCACTCGATTACACGGAACAAAAATTTAATGCTCAGGCGAGTGCCTATTATTTGAGGTTAACGCATACTCTGTGTAATAGGCTGGGAGAATTGCAAAGGCATCAAGGCAACGGAGGCCATGTTAACTATGGAGGTGTGACCGGTCAGTGCCAGGAACCTCTTGCCACCAGAGTCTGCCCTTCATCCCTAACCTCTCAGGCCCAACCCCGACATGCGGACAGGTCAGTAGAATGGACCTCAGCCACGCCCTCCCACATACATCTCAAGGTCAGCCGACTCTGGCCTACCCCGCCCAGAGTGATGGGTGCTGTTCACCTATAATCTCTACTTTGGCATCAAAGGGCTCGACGAGTGATGGTGATCAGATAAGACAGACTAACCTTGTCAAAACTGATAAGCCGGAGGCTCTAACCTGTTGGCCTCGTCTCTTACTTGTACCAAAAAGATCAAGCGGGTACAGTGGCCATTCTTGTAGGAATACTAAAGGCTTTCCCGTCCTACAAGCTGTGTGCCTATTATTTCTAATTGCTTAGAAATTTACCCTTCTTTATAGGTAATGTTTCACATATGATGAGACCGAGAAGGCATAATAATGGTGGGTACCCAGGTGAAAGGAATGATATAGTCCAGAGGATCCAGGTGATATTTACCTGCTGGTGATAGACGTACACATCTGCAAGCTCCATAACCTGTACTCTGATGCTGACAACCTAGAACCAACTTCAAAGATGGAGGTCTCCCACGACCTACAATAAATCGCACTCCCTTGCAGCTAGGCGAACAGGATTTATGTAGGACAAAAAGTAAATTAAATAACTGGACATTTTTATATAGTACCCTCACAATCAGAAAGGTCCCAGTGCCCAACTGCTACTCACACATCCCCTCTTGTCTGTCCACATAGCAACCATCTACTGCAGTCTTTCTCTTTTCTTTTTTGGCTCTGAACAGAATTGTAAATGAGGGAGTGAGGGTAAATTGCTCTGTTGGTATAAAAGGGACTAACGGCAGTTATTATGTTATCAAATACAATGTACATGATGTAAGTTTCGCCGTGGAAAGTTATTCGCTACGCCGTTCGCATAATATTCCTTCTCATCATCATTCTTAACATTTTTTCCCTTTCATTCTTTAAATGAGATGCACTGGATTATGGACATTTTAATGTGTTTTTTTTTTCGTGTAATTGTGTGTTAGACAAACGTGTCCATAACTTTTTGATTGTTATGATTTATGTTACAATAACTCCCCGGGAATAACTGTTATAAGTCTTCAACATAGTATTCATTATTTTAGCTGCTGAGCTGCTAACATAGCTTCAGAAAATGACAGACGTGTTTATTACAGACAAGTGCTTCATTATAACCAAAGCTTCCTGTTATTGACGGCCACATTTATACACATTGAGAGGACCGCTGGTGCATATATCACCGACTTCCGGTGCACAGCTACTGGAGAAGGGCCCAGGCGGGGTGTGTGATCGTCGGCCCGTGGAGGAGGAAGCGTGCCGGCAGATTGGTCACGTCGTTTTACCTGCGGCTTTTTGCTCATGCCACCATCCTGCAGCTAACTACCCTAGGCCAGGTACAGGAGGGCTCAGCAGCTCCTTCTGATTAAGTCAGACAAATGATGTACTGCTTTATAAGTGAGGGGATTCTAGGTCGCCGCCATGAACAGACTTTCTCCATTTGCCGCGCAGGGAGGGGCACCCACGATAACATGCTAGCTCAACGAGACGGACGCTGGGGTTTGCATTGGTTCAAAGTCAGAATCAAAAAGACTTGAAGCTTCCCTGTGGTTGGCCATTAGGTCTGGTAAATTTTTCCTGCTCCGACATTTGATCCTCATAAGTATAAGACACACGTGCCGTACGGTATACCTTAAGTAAACAGGATTTTCAGTGGAAATCACAGACATACACATGCTGAGAGAGCCACATTATAGTTTCTTTTAACTCTATGCCGTCTGTGTATACTATATACCACAAGAGCTTTATTTGATACTGGTGACGAAATACATCATGTATATCAAAGCGCTAATGACAAAACCATTCCTAACAATTTCCCCGAACATTTGGACTATATAGGTACATGCATGTTGACTATTTCCAGTGATACATGTAGTACATGATTTCAGTGGCGGATCCAGGATTCTGTAGAGGGGGGGGGCAAGACCTAGTGAAAGTAGTAAGATACTACATGCCCCCGAGCACCGCAAGCGAAGTGCAGGGCTCACACTAGGGAGGTTTGGGGCATGCCAAGGGATCCCGGGGGGGGGGGGGTACTCAGGTAGGAAATGGCTACCGACTGCTAAGCAGGCTCCAAAAGCAGAGGTGGTCAGATGAAAATTTAGGGGGCGGAAACTGTGTGCCCCTCAAAAGTAGGGGGCGTTAACTCTGTGTATAACTCAAATATAGGGGGCAGTAACTGTGCACCTCAAAAATATGGGGAGGTAAATACCGTCTCTTCACCAGAAAAAAATTACTGTACATATTAGGGTTCATGCTGCACATATTTATGCAAATCTCAGGTACAGTCCCTTCAAATGCCCTGAAATTAGGGGGCCGTAGCTCCAAATGCCCTAAAATTAGGGGGTGGTGGATTATTTCAGGAATTTGGGAGCGGTCATATTGCCTGGATTTAGGGGGTCGGTAGTTTTGCAGTGGGGAGATAACTATAGTGAGTACCATCCCCACATGGAATGCTTCCCCCCCCCCCCCAAGAAAATTTTGAGGCTTTGCACTTGAAATGGTGCATTCTGATGCATACTAATTGAACACATTAAGTGTCAAGTCTGTACAATTTTAGATAAGAAATCTGTTTTGATGTTAAAGATCCTGAAGGAAAGGTGATATGTATGTCCTCCCTTACAGTATATAATGCTTTCTGATTGCATTTTCACAATCATACCACGATATACATATTCAACTTGGCCCTTAAAAGTAAACATACATTGAGTTGCAATCCTCATTGCAGGAAAATTTTGGAATCCTGGAGGCCAAACGGTGCATTCTGTTGTATAAATATCCTCAGCTCAAAACTATATCAAGATCACCCCTCCCCCCCTCCATAAAAGAAAGACACAGAATGGAATCTCATTAGACCAGACGAGTTGAAAGATGCATTCATGTGCATCAACTTCCCTTTTTATTTGGTGGAGATGAGCATGGTTATAAGAGATATGGCAGGCTAAAATGCACCAGAATGCATCATTTCTGTTCTAGATTGTTAAAAAGTTCTCCAGAGGGCATGCCCCCAGACCCCCCCCCCTCCCATTGTCACACTTCATACACAGCCTCGTTGATGTGCTATAACAGCAAAGTGTAAGTCACACGTAATGGACCAGACATACTGGGAGGGACAGGGTGTGAATGTGAATATGTTTGTGTGTGTGGAGGGGGGGTCACTGGAAGGTTTATTTGAACCTTAGAGAGGAGAAATAATTCTTTTAAAATTCTGAAAAAAAAGCAGCTTTCATTGCACCTATATAAGAACCCAACAGTTAGATTCCTTATGATCTAAGCTTTCTAATGGTATATGGAACACCCTGTTCTGTCTACCTCTCCTTCTCCTCTTTCTTCTCTCTCCCTCTTCTTCCTCTTTTTTTTTTTGGGGGGGGGAGGGGGAAGGCCCGTTCGCCCTCCTGTATCCACCCCTGTGAATAGTCTACTATTCATATTTTAAGATAATGTATTTAGAAGTCCTTTCTACTCAGCATTTTAGTTAAAATGCATATACCAATTGTGACTGATGATATTACCCGGGGATTGATTATATAATCCGGGGATATCGCAGGTTCCTAAATAATATTGTAGCAACACCCACATGGCCTCATCTCTGAACTAGACCACTAACTGAATCCTTGCCCTAACTGTGGGTGTAGGAGCAGGGGATTAGTGCTTAGGGAACACTGTCAGGTACTGTTATGGAGATATCCTAAAGGACCTCCAGGCACATACCGTCCATGGCCACGTGCTAATACTCAGCTAAACACCTACCATTACAGAGTTGCCACTAGAGTACAAATACCCCAGCCAACTATTAGTTATCTCCACTATGTGCCGCGTCGTTGCTGCTCGGTTCCCGGCAGCATCACCGACAACCCTAGCCAACCTCAGCATCCATTCCCAGCCCGCACAAGCTCAGAACTACTCACACCTGCTCACTGCCTGAACTCCCTATTGTACAGAGTGCAGACTGTATAGTATATGGGTCAGGTCGCCAGAAAGCAGTAGATTTTGTGTTTTTTGGGTCATTTTGGACTCTTGTGGCTCTAGAGAAAGAAGTTGTGAACCAATCTTGCCTTACATAGACTTATTTGATAGAGGACACTTAGGGCTATCAGAAAGATGTAAGTTTGTGGTCATCCATCAAAAACTCTCAGACTCATAGCCTGCCGAAGTGAAAAAAAACAGTCAAATTTGTTCTTTTTTAACTTTTTGTATTTTTTAAAAGTGTCCTGTATTGAATAAAGAACATCTGGAGCATCCCAAAGTTATTTTCTGTATTGTATATGATCATATGTATCATTTCCATGGGGTTTAGATATGTTACTGAATGAGAAATTTTCATCATGCGTCTTTGAAGATGGAAATCTGTAATTTGTAACGTCTGGTACCTAAATCTTAATCAGTTATAAAACATGGAAAAAAGGAAGCTTTAAAATATTAGTTATTACCCAAATGAAGGGCCCTATTATCCCCTACTTTGGTGAAAAGATTGTGTGTCTTTCTGCATTTGTCTCTGTTTGAGAGCAGCTTATGTGAAATAATTCTGATAAAAGTACCGGACGTTACATAACGTCCCCTCCAAGACAGCCCTAGGCGAATGGATGTAGTATAATTAGTCTGTACTTGGGTTCTGAAGACTAGAAAAGTCAGATGGGAGATCATAACTCCGATCTGGCCCAGTGGATTGGAATATTGATATCTCAGTTAAGATGGGTTTAATACTCCCCATCCTAATGTAGCCTTGAAATAATAATTCTCGCTAGACTGATTTTCCGACTAGCTGGTATTCCCGAAACAATCAGTGTGACGGAAAAACTCGACTTAAGGTAAGTAGTGAGGTACCTTCATTATTTTTTACTATACACACATTGTTCCACGACACATTACAAGTATCAAATGGAGTATATCCAAGCATACTCGAGGCGATATGAACAATCCTTAGATATACAGGCAGGTGGAACCCCACATGTCTGCCTAAGGATGCTGCACATCACTAAGCTATCTGTTACCTATATAATAGCACTGCTGCTCGATCATGCAATACCTCACAGCCAAAAATAATTTTATTATCTAAGAAAATAAATTTGATATAAGAAATCTTTTCTAGTCATAAGGAAAATTCTGGTTATAAGATTTATCAGTCATTTTGTCTTTTTTGGAGGGGCCTAACTTATTTTAAGAAAAATTATGAGTAAGTTTATCTTGATCTAAAGTCATAAAGAAGGACCAACAATGGCACCCTCCTGCCACCCCTGTCCCTCTAAAGGCTTATATTCTCGCCAATGAGTCAGACTTAAACTTATTGTAAAAGCCCCAACACGCCAGAATATAATCCGAGAAAAGAAAAAATCACTAAAAGGTTTAATGAAAAATCGCAAGATAGTCATAAAACCCGCAGACAAAGGGGGAGCTATAGTCATACAAGATAGAGTAGATTATGTAAATGAAGGCCTCAGACAGCTTTCAGATCCTAAATTCTACAAAGAGGCCCCCGAGGACCTAACTATCCCGCATAATGATTATATAAATACTCATCTCGATAGGCTACTCCAGCTCAAAGAAATGACATCGGCTTTTTGTGACAAACTCCGGACCACAAACCCGAGGACAGCACAACTTTACCTTTTGCCGAAAATCCACAAAGGTAAGACACCACCCCCGGGACACCCCATTGTCTCAGCCAATGGTTGTCCCACTGAAAAAATCTCATGTCTAGTTGACCACTATCTCAGACCCCTGGTGTTTGAAACTAAGTCCTACATTAGAGATACATCAGACTTCCTCCTAAAATCACTGGGCACTCTGCCTGAAAATTGTATTTTGGGGACTCTAGATGTCACCTCCTTGTACACAAATATTCCCAATGCCGAGGGAGCCCTATCTGTATACAAACATCTGTATTTCAATAGGACTCCAAAAAGAAACGAACTTTCTAACGAGGCCATATACACTTTACTGTGGATTGTCCTCACTAAGAATAACTTCGACTTCAATGGGAAACATTATCTACAGGTAGGGGGCACCGCCATGGGAACCAGACTAGCACCCAGTTATGCTAACCTGTTCATGTCCATATTTGAGGACACCCATGTATACACCTATGAACTGCAACCACTCATGTGGGTACGATTCATAGATGATATCTTCTTTATCTGGCCGCACGGCCAGACAGATTTAGATAAATTTATCCTCCACCTCAACAAGGCTCACGAGTCCATCAAATTCACTATGGTCACTTCCAAAACCAAAGTGGATTTCCTGGACACAACAATTGAGCTGGACGATAAAAATGACATTAGCACTGATCTGTACACCAAACCTACAGACAGTTCCAATTATTTACACTTCATATCTGCCCACACCAGACACAGTGTAAGAGGCATCCCCTATGGACAGTTTCTTAGAATACGACGCATCTGCTCAGATGACTCAAAATTCCTAGAACATTGTGTCCATAGGAGCCGCCATTTTGTTCGCCGCGGATACCCACCATCCCTGGTAGCACATGCCTTCTATAAGGCATGCCAAATAGACAGGCCCTCCCTACTTAGGGAAAAGGTCTTAAAAGACAGGGAGAAAGAACAGGCCTCATACTTGGTCTCAACCTTCATCCCTGGCTTTGATGGCATACACAAAATAGCACAAAAAAACTGGGACTTACTAGGAAAATCGTGCAGCACGAGACCCCTTTACACAAACGGGTTCAAAATGTCATACAGACGACCAAAATGTCTGAAGGATCATCTTGTGAAAGCCAAACTCCCGCCTGAGGAACCCCTGGTGCCCAGGCCAAACAAAAACAGGTGCCTATCATGGCCAAAATGCAACTACTGTCCCCAGATAGACAAAAGTGGCAAAATCACATGCACCGTGACAGGCAGGACATACACTAGTAAACACAATGTGTGTTGCTCCAGCACTAATGTGATTTACTATATCACCTGTAAAATTTGTGGCATCCAGTATGTTGGCCAAACAGAAAACGCCATAAAAACCCGATTCTGCGACCACTACGGCAAGATCAGGAGAAAGGAGTTTAAGAAAAGTGAGGTCTCTAGACACATGAATTCTTGCTCAAAAAGAGGTGAAGACACAAACCACAGGGACTTGACCATCACTGTGGTGGACTTCATACATGCTCACCCAAAATCTGCCAAGGCCAAACGCCTGCGGAACTTGATTGAGTATAATTGGATCCAGAGATTACACACTAACGCCCCCCAAGGCCTAAATGTGGCTGACGCCCTGGTCCATTGATGACTACCCTCACATTCTACTGAAATGTGCTTCAGAGGGGTGGAAAACTTGGTAATTTGCCATGTACACCTTATGAATGGTCCTATTGGACGTTCTACCAGGTAAACCACCCCCACAAATTAAAATAGTGCCTGAACTCCCTAGTTCTTGAACAATTGTCACCC
Source organism: Acholoe squamosa (assembly GCA_949317995.1). Taxonomy (NCBI): domain Eukaryota; kingdom Metazoa; phylum Annelida; class Polychaeta; order Phyllodocida; family Polynoidae; genus Acholoe; species Acholoe squamosa. The sequence continues at coordinate 48,103,004 of OX439039.1, forward strand.
CATGAATTTTTTTATTAACTTGAAAAAATTCTAGACCGCCATTGCTCCTCTTAAAAAATTCCAGGATTTTTTATGAGGGCCTAGGATTGACCCAGAGTCAATATCCAACACCAGCATTTAATTGCGCCCCCCCCCGGCGCCGCATGCAAATACATTGGTGGAAACGAATTTTTTAACACCCATAAACACAAGTTTATGAAGTCAAAAAATTCTATTCCAACTCCACATGGACTTGGTACCGCTTAATTAATTTTTGGAAATTTATTGGCCTGCCATAATTACCAAAATTAATTTATTATTTCAAGTGCAGTCTGAAGATCCCCTTAGGTGAAACCGCCCAATTCCTCAAGTTAATCACACAGTGATGAGGACGAATCAGAAGCCTGGTTGGCCGTACACATGGCAACCATTCCTCTGACAACAACTCACAACAACCAACAATTGCTGTGATTGGTCAAATCAGGTCAGGTGACAACCACTATAAATGGGCACTTTTCGAAAATTGTGCCTCAGTCCAACGGTAACTGCCATAAGCAACAGATACCCCGTATTGAGTAAGTTTATCTTGAAATAATCCTCTTCCATGAGAATTATTAACTTCCTTTAAGAAATATTCTAGAAAATTGAATCCTGATTTGAGAAGATTTCAAGTAGAATTTTGTTACTGGCAGACAAACTTGTTTTAAGTCAATTTTACTTAAAATGAGAAATAATTTCATAACATAAGAAAGTTATTCTTGGCTGTGCTCTAGCTTCTCACAACACACATACGCATTAAAACAGATCCACAATTATTTGCAAATGTGTTACAGGTGCCCTAACATGTAACAGTTAAGCCTATGTTATAAAAGTACAAGGCCAATTTCCATCGAGTTTTAAAGACAAATTCACAAAATATTTATAACAAGACTATTGCAATTAATGTGAACTTTGTCTGTCCTAGGCATATGGATATCAACAATAGATTCTCTAAACTGACCCTTTCGGCTTCAGTTGCAGTTATAATGAGGTACCCTTACGTGCCCAGATTAGCAAAAGTGCGCTCTTAAGCATGTATACATGTTCAATAGACCACCATGGGTTTATTATCTATCAGATTAAGACTCCTAGTATCAAGGGTTTTCCAACGACACCAAATTTGTCATGATGTATTAGGTGAATAATTATTAATAGATCATATTGCAGAAAATAATTGATTGAAAATAGGTTTAAAATACATGAAAAGTGCGCGCTCTGGCCATGAGAATAATGGTAAAATACAGAAAATTCATTAAATTTACAAAAATATTGATAAAAATACCAAAAATATTGGTGAAATATTTCTGATTTGATTTTCTGCAAGGAATCCAATTATAATACATATCTTTTTCAATTTCCATCAATATAGCTCCTTTTGAAATGTCAAAATAATGCTTTATGAATTGAAAATAGCCTATTCCCCACCAAAATCTTAAAAAAGAGATTCCCAGGGCACCTTCATCCAAATCAGCCCATTTCAACATCTTTTGCCATCATCATTCCCTAGTGACTCATATAAAACTGTAAACTATGCTTTGTATTGCATTTTCTGAAAGCTATTGTACTGCCCTCTTTGTTAACATTTGAATAAGTACTTAAATCTGTACATGATATAGGTAATAGCCGCTACCATCTCAAGTTTGTTGAAAAATCAGGTTTCTCAAAATAATTCTGGGCACAAAAGGGGAAAGTGGATGAAGCCATATCACTGATATTGACAATGTAATATAGTTCTGCAATAAAAGATATGTACCCGAGACATACCCCGTACAAATAAAACATTTCTATACACCAAGAACATTATTTTCGTGTTTCATCTCACGGAAGTAAAACAAGTACAATTCTTCATCTGAGGCACTGTTGTTTACAAGTCTAATCATCTGAGGCACTGTTGTTTACAAGTCTAAAGCTAAACGCAACCTCTGAACCAACAGGCTACAAGAGGTGAATCAGCAAATCTATTCTGAAGATGGTCTCCATTTACCAACGAAGACTAAATGGCTGGTGTTAGGGATTATGCTCTACCCCTTGCTCTAAACGGCCCCCATTTAACCATCAGTTTATCCTAACAAGTTGGATAGCCTATGAGATGAGAAGAGTGGGGCTCATTGTCCAGAGTAAAGCAGTAACCATCTGGGAAAGAGGCAGCCTCATTGAACTATAGCCTTTGAAGATAGCAGGTCGCATCATACCCTATACCAGCGTGAGAAAGGGAAACCTATATAGATCGGCCTTTACATGCATCTCGAACCGCAAGGGTTCTAGCAGAGGCAGGACGCCAAAATATGCCAAAACAACTACCAAATCATCAGTGAATCCAAATGCTAGGGGAGTTTTTTTTTTTTTTTTTTTTTTTTTTTGCTTTGGAGCAATGACTAACCACACTCTTGATAGGATGCAGACTGATGAGAAAAGCCACAATTCCAGGATGTATGACAAGCGAGCGCACTAGTGAAAACGTATGATTCTGTCGACTACCCTCAGGTTATGGATGGACGTTGACACATGCCAACAGATATAAAGCAACATGATTTGAAACAGGATAAGACAGCCACTGTCTTCGTGTGCTAAACAAGCAGTAGAGGAAAGGGAAGATGCTGCTATTCTGGAGCTCATCATGGGAGCACGCCGATTAACCACACACACACACACCCATATATATATATATATATATATATATATATATATATATATATATATATATATATATATATATATATATATATATGCCCTTGGCCCGCAGGTAAAGGGATGGCAACCGGTCAGTTTGCCACTTAATAATAGGAGAATATATTTTGGTATATGCCTTCTTAAGACCGTGGTAGAAAAAGATATAGTATCAAATTATACAAGAGTTTCAGCACATTCTAGATCTGTGGCAGTACACGACACTCGAGTTCTAAAAGGCAATCCACATTTAAGGTTAAAAACAACAAAAAAAGATAAACAATTAGGGGTCACACGTATTGTTTTTGAGAAGATCGCGGGTGAGAGTTAATATTCAGACTACCTACAACTGACCCCTGGTTTTCAAATCTCTCAATTTCTTTTATAGAGGCTTCTATAACTAAATTGGCTGATATCCTTTTCAACATCTTCTCAAGGTATAAGATTATTCCTGTCTTTTATAATTTTCACTGACGTCTCAATTGTTTTGTAGATATTTTTCTAACATTTTCTAAAGCCAAGATGTTAGAGTCTCACTGGGAAGGGTCCAGAAACGTATGACCTTAGCCTGGAATTCCAAAAGTTTAATTCTATTATGGTTTAAAAAAATGGTATACTAATATATACCAAAGTATATGAAGGATGCTGTGAATACAAGAGCCCGGGTGAATGTGAATGGGCTGTCAATACAAATAACGGCATTGCTGACATTACTCTACTCTAATGATAAGGCCACGTTCATATGGTTTCTATTTGTACTCCTAGCATCAGCTGTCAAATCTGTTAATCCAGGCTTTGAACCTGTGCTCTGTGGGAGACCACAGCTTTCCAAAGTTAGGAATTCCGGCTGGAAGTTATAATTAACCTGCCCACATTGCATGCAGATAAATGGCAGTTCACAATAGCATTCCCCACATTGTTACCATTCGAAATTCTCGGTGTTTGATCTCCAGTAAATAAAGGCTGATAAAAACATGCGATTTTAACAAGCTGGAATGAACTAAAATTGCCTTCGTGTTTGCTAATGGATTTGGTATGGAACAATTCATCTTCGATGTAGTCCATATTAAACAAATACGAGTTCTGGTACTTTCTACGGTACCGAAGGGGTTTCTAACTGTTGATTTGCAAGGAGTATTTTGTGTACAGTTTCTACACAAAAAGTAACTTGTATGGAACAACAAACCCCGGTCTCCTGCCCCTCCTCACCACAGTGGGAGCTGCTCCATTCCATGCCGCCAACAGTGACATTCAACCTCAAGCTAACCACCAACCTCAGTATTTTTGATCTAGGTCTCAAACCTGCACAAACACGGTCCCACTGAAAGAACAATGTGAGAGAGGCAAGACTAGAAATAAGTGCACTAAGGGGGACAAGCTGTGGGTTGAGCTGTAGCATCTGCTGCCACCCTCCTGAGCTGCTCCTTCTGACCTTCTTATGGGCTGCTCGGTAACTAGAGATGGTATGATGCTATATGTCTTGGGGTGGGGTTAGCGAGAGGGTCCAAATTGATTCGCATAGCAATTCTCATTCTAATCAAGAACAAGAAGTATGATAGAAATGTCACTCTGGCTCAGTCTATTATATTCCTACTGCAATCTGCAGGCTGCTATCTCTGGCCAGAGAGATCAGAAAGGTTCCCTTGACTATAGGCCGGGGTCTACTCCAAATTGCCTTCACTGAAAGGCAATTCTATGCTGTTCATCGGAACCAGGTTTCACGAAGAGAGTGCACCTGCTTAGCTCATATTTTCTATTTGTCTTGGACTAGTCATAACGCGGCTTTTTAATTCCCTTACTCCTAAACAAAGGCCACAGCCCGGGGGTCAGTTTTCTTTGAGGTCTAACACAACAGGTGTGGTAACTAAACAAACTACAAGAAAACTTGCCGGCAGTCTATGGTCACATCTTTCTGAGTTACTGCAAATAATAATATTAAGTACAAAGGTCCCATAACAGCTCTGCTTGATCCTGTTATCAGTGCAGACAGATATTTGTAATAGATGTTTGAATCTTAAGTCTTATATATGCTAAGACAGTGATATGTGAAACCCTAAGAATTACATAACAACAAAGGCAGATGGTGATATTGTTCTGCCCACCAATATCTGAGCCCATATTGCTGGGCCCATCAATACAAGCATTGTCATCTGCACCAATCAGGGCAGAGCACTTTCTTTCACAACAAAGTGAAATCTACATTTTACCAATCATAGTGTTGAGTACCCAATCAAGAGCAGACAACATCCAATCTATCTACCAGACACCATGTCTAGCTACCCAGACACAACGTCTAGCCTTAGTAGTTAGCATATAATGATAAGTACTGGATTGGCAGCAATTCTTACAATACAAGTAACATTCCTCTATACTATTCCTGGCGGAATATTACCTGTATTGTATCATTGCCGCCAATCCTGTGTATATATTGAGAAAGTTTTTTTCCTTGTTTAGTATCGACGGGTGAAGATAATATATGATTCATTGTTGTACCAATGCCTGCAATGGTAGGCTCTTGCTGAAACAAAGCAAAGAGTTCTAATGTCGATAGTCAATCATTAAACCTACCAGCCGAATCTGATCGATTTGCCGGTAATAATCATTCATGGGTATCAATGAACACTAATTATGTAGAGAGCCTTAAGTGAAAGGTGTAGTACAAAGAGAGATGTACTCACGATGTAGTCCGGGGGTGTCTTGCCTGAGCTTACTGCAGTGCCGTCTAGTGTTTTCCACTCCACTGACACTTCTTTGACGAGCCCTTGAGCACGAACAACGAGCAGCTCCACCGAACTCGCCTCCTCCGACACGTTCACCTGTCAGATTTAAAGCAGCTTAAATAACAGATCAATGAATTTCATACCGCTTTTATATAGAAAAACTAGGCACACAGTGGCTTTAGTGATGAGAGAGCTACGCCATCTAATAAAATGGGCGCCTATATAAAAGAACATTAACTCCTATACCCCTTAACCCAGGTTGACGTCGTTCTATATTTATCCTTTGTCGATGTCTTAACATCTCTGGTGTAGCACACAGTCTGTCGTTTTGTGCAATCCCGGACCAGAATGCAGTTGAAAAGCAGCACTAAATCAGTTGGAAATCAGTGTGGTGTGGCAGTAGTTATTCAGTGTGAAAGCAGCACCAGAAACAGTATTGTATCAGCATCTACTGGCATTTTACTGCTCAGTACCAGAGAACTTGCAGCATAGGTACAGTAGTAGCACAGTAGTATCAGCAGCATGCAAGCAGTATTGAATCAGTTGTCCCAATTATGTAAATTAGATGGCAGCAGTTGAACAGTATCTACTTATTCAATGCTGCATGACCATATATGGGACTGGGGCAGTGTTTAATCAGCACTACTGCATGACTGCTGCTATAGCAGTAGTTAAGCAGTAGATCATACTGAAAACTACTGCTGGGGGGCAGGTTGAAGCATAAAAGAAGCAGCCGCTGTTCTAGTACTGGCACTACCAATGCCTCTCTAGGTGGTCCTTGCTGGATTTGAACTTGGGATCTTTGGATTACTCTACCCACGCATCAGCCCACTCAGCTATCTCCCCATCTGCTATATGGAGCTGTCATTACTTCCTAGTACTGCATGCAACTCATGTAGGAGGGGGCTAGAGCAGTATTGATTCAGTAGTACTGGGTAACTCTTATCATAGCAAAAGGGTAAGAGTAGACATATCTATAGAGTGCTGCTATAGTATAATGCCTTTCGGTTTACTGATGTTAAGGTGACGAGACAAGCACTTTGTAATTATCAATGATACATGGATACTATGTAAAAAAAAATGTCATGATGGGGACCAAAAGAATACTTGATGATTCAGTATATTTGTACCCTATATAAAGTCAGTGAGTAATTCCTCACTTTCATACACCCCAACATCCATGTGTATCCATTACTGGCACTGAATAAGATATTCATATGCAAAGGGGTGAAGTATGCTTGTCTCCACAAACACTGGATAGTTTCATTATTACATTACAGAATCTTTTGATTGCTGTTCACAACCATACTGACATTCACACTATGGACTGTCTTTGAAGCATCAGGTAAATAATCCGTGAATGGACAGAGTCATACCAGTAGATGGTCAGTAGACTACTGCATCTATGCTGCTGCAAAGAGTGTATAATTTCTGGAATCTATTAACATTCAGTTGAGAGTCAGTAGACTACTGATTCTAGCCTGAAATGCAGTGCATATTCAGTTGATAGTCAGTACACTACTGAGTCTAGACTGAAAATGCAGTGTGGAGTCAGCTGTTTCGGAAGTATTTCAGCAGTACCTACTGCAATATGCAGTTGTTGATCAGCATATTCTCAGTAGCCACTGATAGGAGAAGTAGATACTGCCTTCTGGTCCGGGATATTAGTACATATCATAATTGTGACAATAGATCAGGCTGTATGAAAGATCAGCTTAACAATCATCAGATCAAAGACAGCGCATTGTAGTGCCTATACCTACAGTTACGGCCTATTGAAAAGCCTGACAATCTCAACAACTATTAAGCCATTCTGAATCCTACGGAGAGAAGCAACGTAGAGTTATCATTTATGGATAGGGTAATGTTAATTTTCATTAAACATATAACTGCATGCAAAGCAGGGCCGAAGTCTGATTAGCTATCTTAAATATAACACTCTAGCAACATGTGAACGTATCGTCAGACTACCTTTATCTATAAAGCGTTCAATATGCAGCAGCATCGTTAATTGCTACATTATTCTATCAGCAGCAAATGGTCCATTTGGGAGTTGACCTGCTTTATTCCACTACTTTGTTAATCTCTTCAATCTTGAATGCCTAATGACATGAACTGGCATAAAAGGATAACATCCAAAACCATTGAAATAAAACTAACGAGTTATCCTTTACTTAATTTTGAATTTAGAAAAATAAAAGAGAAGAAAATATATACTAGTTTTCAATATATCAATATAAAATTCACCCTTAACCCTTTCCATCCCTGTGTTTCTCAAATACAGTGTTATAGTACTGCATATAATGCAGAATAGGGAGTTAAGAACACTGATAGGACTCTCAAGGTCCGTGAGGTGTAGTACGGTACCATGCTTAATCTTGAAATCCTGATTATAAGAATTCATTGTATTGTAAACGTGATAATGAGTTGAGAGTATATATTGGAATGGTGAGTGTTATGTGTCATACTATGTAGTATTACATGTGACATAATGAAACACATTGATTCCATACTGTGTGTAATATTCCACAGCATGGAATCTATTCACACATCGAATTGTAAATTTGTTTATATACAGTCAAACGTGTTTAATGTAAAAAATTGCATATCCCCATATCGGTATACATACGTATTTTACAATGCTTATCTTATTTAGTTACATTAACACAATACAAAGAAATTAAACACATATAAATTACACGGAAAGCACAGACATTGGTGAACCACAACCACATTTATTCTAACATGCTCTACACTTACTGCCAGCTGAAATGTAAACCAAACTCAATAGTATCAGTGCGCTGCAAACAAATGAAAAAATGACCAGTATAGGATATCTTTACGAGGCTTCTTTCAACAACAGAAAGAAATTCACTAGATAGTACCTGGGTGGTAGCCCTATGTTGAAAGAAACCAATTATGTGCCATGTATAGGCAAACTTAAACTGTGTCACTAGAACTACTCTTTGATTACATTCGGTAAAACAATGGTATCTTTTTGATTGCTCAGTCACTCTCCCTGTGCAGACACACTAGTACACATGGCTACTCACAGAGGGCGTCTCCGTGGACGGAGGTATTCTCGGGTCTGAATCGGCAGGGGGAGCCTTGGCCGTGGAGAACTCAAATAGGCCATATGGATAGTCATTGGCAGGGAAAGCGATGACTCTGGAGGAATTGCCAGGCTCGATGCTAGCGCCACTCGTGGGCGTACTGCCATCAAGGCCATCGGCCGACGCAGCATCCGTCAGCGTTATCCTGAAGTTCTGCATGATTTCTGGTATGTCGTCGTCAATGCCCATAATCACTACGTCCTAATGGACAATAACACAGAAGAACTGAATGAGCATGAATCATCATGAATAGCTGGATGTTTCTCTGTCTGCAACATGTAATGCGCAACTATAAACTTCAATACAACACTGTTAAGGTGACACCGGACTGCCTGATGACAAGAATTATTTTCATATACTACTACCGTACATGACCATATTTAGTTCTTCAGCGTATGAGCAAGCCTGGTAAGGGAGTGATAATTTTTTAACAACAGGGGGGGCCGGTGGGTTTGAGGGGGGGGGTCAGAATTTTTTCAACCCCTTGACCGGGGGGGGTTAGAATTTTTTCAATACCTCTGATGGGGGGTCAAAATAATTTCACCTGTTTTAGTGGAAAACCCTGCACGTTACTATAGGCTAAAAGGGGACATTCACGCACGATTTTTGTCCATTATGGGGGGGGGGTCGAAAAAATTTTACCCCCTCGAGAGGGGGGTCGAAATTTTTTTTTGTGCGTCCACGCGCAAACCCACCAGCCCCCCCCCCCTGTTGTTAAAAAATGATCACTCCCTAAGAAGAGACATTTCCATATACTACTATGTCCATATATGACATTTCCATATACTACTATGCTTTTACTTTAATATATTAAAGGATGTATGATGTGTTCTGCGTATTTTAGGTTTACTAGTGTGTGCATATACCATATAATGTACCATGTTATTGTAGCTACTAACCCCCTTAATTTGGCCGGACTGGAACACTAGGGTTCCGGTCGCATTAACAAAGTCTGAGGTCGCCAATTCTGACGTCATGTCTATGGGGCCCCGTACTTCCCATGTCAAAGTGACAACGTCGGCATCCCCTCGTCTTCGTTCTACCAGACACCTCCAAGGGGAGGACTCCTGTGAGAACTTCTCCATCACACACTCGCCGGAGAAGCTGAACAACCCATTAGCGTTGTCGCTCTTCAACACTACAGATGAAAAGAAGTCAAAGGAGGGGTATGTTATTATCAATAGGTTGTAAACAACTTCCATACAACTCAAGCAATTTGGAATCTCATCAATTGACTCCTTAGATACTTGCATTTAAGCTGAGGCGTACGGTGTTGAACATAGCTAATGCCTCTTGGAGATATCTGACAAGTTTGAACAATTGGAAATTTTAATCTTGTATCCTGAATAATATATCCATTGAGGAAATATCTTTTTTTCTGCTCACCTGTTACAATAGATGTGCCGTCAGTCTCTGACACTCTGGCACCTCCTTTGACGTTGGTAAGACGTACAGCAAAGTGTTCATCGGGTTCTCCTTCCTGGTCATCCTTTGTAAATATGGTGATGTACTGGTACCTCTCACCTTCGGCGTATCGTAAAAAGCCAGACGTTGGCAGCAAATCATCCCGGGCAGGGATCGCATACAGATCACTTATCTCTCTGAAGTGATAAACATACCCTACACTGTAGATACATAAAGATAGGGGCCTGCCATGCAGTTTCAGGGTGAGGTCAATCGAGACGGTTTTTTTGTACTTTTTTTACCTTTTCTTGGTGTTGGTCAAAAGCGAGAGGGACACGCCCCCACCCTACCTAATGCTTCTTGCGACCATAATTGTAAAGTGTGAGTTGTTTCCCTTGTTCTCTAACATTAAAATAAAACATGAGTCCTTTTGGTTGTTTTTTTTTATATTTAGTTTCATGGTCCATATTTCCATGCGTGATCGATTTTATATAATTTATCTTTTTTCTGTAGTAATCAATACTTACTTAGTGTCGAGCTTCCTGCTGTAGATACGGACGTCCTGCATGTAACCCGTATACCGTTCATCACCTGTGGGCAGTGCCCCCACCGTCAACTGTCCTTCCCCGTCCTCAGTGGACTCTTCAACCAGCCGACTGTGTAAAATACACGGGGTCATACAATGCAAATGAGAATAACGATATGTCGGCAATATGCTGGGTCGTCGATCCCAATTCCACTGACCGGATGGTACTTATCTTAAGGTGAAATCTAAGATACCAATCTTTTCAAAATCACCTTTGGCAATACCCCACCCAGTCAACAACAAAGAGAAACGTTATTTAACGTCAAAAAACGTTTTTAACGTTATGAAACGTGTTGCCATGATAAAGGGTCATAGGGAAACGTTCTGAAACGTTTTGCAACGTTTTTTGTTGGCTGGGCGATCAATTCTAACACAGTGAACTTGAGCTTAAACGTATACAAACGGAAACTCACTAAATCCTGCTTTGACAAGCATTAAAAGTGTGCCTCTTTGCGTGCTATGAAAAGAAAATCCACATCGTTAGACAATCTAACATTATAGTCGGCTTACCTAGCAATGAGCGTTTTGTTGTCCAGAAAGAGCTCTACTAAGCCACTGTCTACTGTTACCACTATGTGGTGCCACTTTCCATCCACTAGTGACACTGGAACTGCGCGCGACACTTCTTGGTTATTCTGTGGAGATGCAAATGACGGACGTTATAAGAGGATCGGGTATGCATTCCTAATTGACTAGCCACTTTGTGTTATGTCGTAAGCTAAGGGTTAATTTCGTTTTTTATTAATAGCATTTAGGTACGTACCGGAATAGTTTTGACGGAGTACTTGAATTCCAAACGGGTGATGGCAGAAAGAATCGTTACTCTCAAAGCATAGAAGTGCCTCTGGCCGTCACTGGAAGTTTTTGCCAAAATATAACCAGAAGATCCTTGGTCAGGGAGCACCCAGGCACTAATACTGAATCCATCCATGACCGTATCAGCAGGCATTTGGTCCGGCCCAGCCACCGTCACGAAGCACACTGTAGATAGAAATGTACAATCGTTTGTCAGGTATTATTTTGTATCTTAACCCGACCTGTCCAGATATAACCTGTAGTTAACATAGGCCATGGGCGAGTGCCACTGCTGTTGGGGGGGGGAGCAATATACTTTGAAACTGGCTTCAATAAGGTACCTCCCTATCACTTTTTGTCGGGAGGGGGGGGGCTGTCAGTGCACTGAAAAGATAAGGCTTAAAAAGGTACTCTGTAGTGATCACTTTTTGTCATCTTATTGATGGTCCCGAGGGGGAGTACCCCATGATCTTTAAGGTGATCACATGTGATCACCCTGGGTGATCACTACAGAGTACCTGTCTGAACTGTTTAGAGAGGGGTTTGTGAATAATTATGTTGTCATTAATTAAGATTTTTGCATAAATTTGCATAATTATCCCCTTCCCTCCCCACAACCAAGCATCCATTGAGGGCACTTACAGCTGACTTATGATGCCTTGGTGAGGCATACATGTAGTTTTTGTATAAGGAATATTAGCCATTCCCCATGGTTATAATTATGGTTTGAGTGACAAAAAAGGTGTCAATCATTTAACATACTTTCGTCTTTGATAATTTTGACAAAATGACATTTATGATCAATTAACATTCCCTTGTGATGAAATTTTTCACATCATTAATCTTATAGACACTGATGATCAAGAGTATTGTAGATAAAAAAATATCAGTGCTCACATAGTGAACATTGCATATCCTATTGTTGTATACTAGGGCCCCCTGGTGGTAGAAAAAATATCATCAGAGTGATGACCTTGGGTGATCATCATGATTACATTAGGTCATCAATAGGGAAAGAGGACCTTAACTCATCAATAGTGATCACCTTAATAGAATCCTATATTTTCAGTGTGCTTATAACTTTACTTACCGTCGCAACCAGAGAAGTAAAGGACCATACTTCCGGTGCCAAGGCGGCGTGGAGTAGACACCTCAGTAACCTCCACTGGACGGTCACCAAGAAATAGGAGGTCCCTCATACTGGGCAAACGTCCTGCCGATGAAATGGGGTTGGCTGAGATCTCCCAGGCCACCTGAAAGCGGGGATGTGTATATTTACTCTACGACCATTTGCAGTTTTGATGCCAATAAGCATCTAAGCTTCATCTGTGTTATAAAGACGTATGGCCGTCATGATACATCCATGAAGGCACATGTATCACTACGTGCCAAACGCATGACATTGACTACTGAAAATACCAATGGGTATCTAACCTGAATGTCACCTAACATTGTTGGGTTGGGAAATGGAATCAGGCCTAGACACTCATTTATACCAATCGTGGGTTGAGGCATAGCTTCTGTTAAATTATGTTATTGTCCATGCACCCTATATTTCCTGAACATCACATATGTATATAACAACTACAATTGAACCCTTACCATGACGTCACCGTCGGTGCCCTGGTAGCGGGTTACATTGAGCAGCGCTCGCGTCCGCTCTAACTCTCCGTTACCGACGTCTTCAGCCACATTGACCAGGCGGGAGTCAGGGGCGAAAGCAAACACCCCAGAGGGGTCATCGTTTCTAAGCACTTCTAGGACCACCTCCAGGTTCTTAGGCGCCAGTTGGGCCTGCTGCTGGACGTCACCTTCTTCTGTATCACCTCCTGTAAACAAATTTTAAATAGTTGTACGTAATTGTGCCTACCGTGTGTACCCCTTAGGGACTAAATATCACGCCTTGTGGTTGAAAACAGGTATGCTATAAGCCATAATCAGTACAACCCAAGTTGCACCGTTGCTTCAGTTTACCCTGACCACTAAAGAGAAATGCACCCAGCAAAACATATCTCGGTAGTGTGCTGTGTGCCTACCTGTTACATGGGTGAGTCTGATCTTGAAGGTCTCCTCATATTCTGGTTGATTATCCGTTGCAGGACGGATCTGAAGCGGCGCCACTACCTGGAGGTCGCCGAAGGTGACGTTACTCTTGGATTCCGCAAAGTCTCCTCCATCAGGTAGTGGCAGGTTGGTTAGATTGTCTACTACCACCCAGTGAACCTGTACCTCGCGGTATCTGCCGCCCTCACGCCGAATGCTTTAACATGGTTTATAGTAAATCAGAAGCTTTAAACAGAACACATTAGTAAAGGAATGTGGCCAAAATCTATCTGTTAGTTGATGCATATAAAGTTCTATGTACCTGAGAAAAGGTAAGGTAATATTTCAATGGTAAAGGTGTATGTACGTAAATGAATATAGCTCGGATGTGGAAAATGTTCTGCTTTTAGCTGAAAAAAAAAGAAACGAAAACATACAGAATAGACTATGTCGATACCTAGGAGACTATGACAAGCGGATATAACCTACAAATCTTACTTAAACTCGACAAGCTCTCCTTCATGAGCAGCCTTTTTGAAGGGGGATATAAAGCTGAATACACCATTGGCAACATCGTTTGCTTCAATGGTTATGGTAGATCTGTTGCCGCCAAACACTGAGACGTCACCTGAAATAAATGATACATCTATGTTATTAATAGGAGACCATTTCTGATAAATAAAGGGATCTTATGACGCGTGCGGATGATTTTCTGACTACATTGTAACCCTACCTTCCCACAAAACACCCAAGAGAAGTTCAGTTGTTACAAAATGGTGGACTACTTACCACGAACCATATCTGGTATATTGCGTCAAACCTGCTTGTTCAATTGTCATCATACTGAACTAACGCAGGGGCAAGCTAGTAACTCGCCGACTAATGATATATAGTGTTCCCGGGAGTGTGTATCAAAGCATGATTATCATAGTACAAGAATAAACCACTGGTGAGTAACTCACCAACGATATTTTTCCATGTATCATGACAACATAAAAATCAATCTCGAGTGGCATGTCGTTCTTATAGGACGAATTCATTAACGATGGTAAAGATGAACACCTTTAAATTTCCAGATAGGATAGATAAAACGAATAATGAGTGATTTATTCATGACATATATTGCATGTGGTATCTCTGTATCACCGATCGTCCATAACAAAAGAGAAAAAAGCAAAAAGAAATAAAAGAAGAAAATGAGAACTTAACTTGAAGCATCAGGCACCCATAAAAAAGAAACAAAAGCAACAGTCCTAGAACCATTACCCTCATGCAATCCCCGAGACTACATGCAGAGTGGGCAACTGAATGGATGTATCATGACGACCCAAGTTCGTATTTCTGTGACACATTCACAGAATATGGTGAACACATGGTCCGTTAATTTCACCATATTCACCGAATCTACAGGGCCCCAAACAGGGACTGTGTTCTAATTATATTGTAACTGTTGTTTTAAATTCCAGAAGTGATTTACATTTCGTTGAGTCATTCAATTCCATATAAACTCTGTGATTGTGTTTTATCTCGCAGGATTTTGTTGTTTGGAGGTATACAGTTGAGACTACTGAGTTTAAGGATTTTTTTCTATTGTTTTTATCGGTAAGTACTGTTCAAGCGTCTATATACAAGACGTATGCCTATGCAATATGCAAAACTGATACATAAAGATAGAATTTACATCGCCCTAAACATGCTTTTAATATACATATGTTAGTATGCCTTTTTGCTTATTTCCTAGATCTATTTTGTAGAACAAAATGGATGAGGATACACTCCTTTCTTTGCATGTGGACCTATCACCCAGGCAGTTAGTCTAACCATATAGTCATGCATTTTGATAGAAGCCATTTGTGATAAACCATGGGGCTATGCCATAGCTAACGACCTTAGCACACCGACACAACCACTGCGTACAACATCGACTTTACCATTGAGTTCAGGAGCTGGAATACATCACAGCAAATATATAATCATCATGGAAAATATATGTGCATTTGAGTAACAGAACCATTGTAGAGCTTTGCTTACGATGGTGATATCAACCCCTCGAGATGGCTGGAAGTTTCCTCCATCCCCTCCCATATCAAAAGGGTCAACCATCCGACTTCCATCTTGCATATTAACTTCAGAAAATTATCCCATTTTGTAATTTCGACCTCTCATTATCGATACTGTAATGCCTTTTCAGAATTGGGGGCACAGACAAAGAGTGACTTTAAGACCAACCTTGGGATCTATTTGAAGTAAGCCTGCCTGTCTTACACAGTGCACACTTGGCCTAAACATGAGTCACTCAGGACAATGCATATTCAAAATATGAATAAAAAATGAAACATGTTGATAAGAGTTTGAGCTACAAATATTTAAAGCAAAGCAAATTTTTAATTGCAAATGGAGAAGACAGTAAATGAGCATGATACTACCTTGGATATTAGTATGCCTAAGCTAAATATGCATATCATTATGCACCCTAACATCCAGTAATACTTACAGTATCATCCATGAATGTCTAGTGTACGGAAGCAGCCACTTGATGTTGTCGGTCAGGTGGTAATACCTTCATCAATTATATCTTCTTATGATGCTTATTTACACCGGGTAAATGTATTGTAAAATTATCGATCTTCAGACACTGGTAACTATTTGGGTACCAACCCTTAGCTACTTACCTTGGGCGTCATAGAGGATGACAAAGAACTGCTCGTCGGTCTCTGGCACGGCATCTCCCAGTACAAAGACACTTATATTATACTCTGCCTGACCGCTTGAGAAGGTGACCGTGCCACTGACAGGGATGTAGTCCCCGTCTGACTCCTTGGCTGTACCGTCCACGGTCTGATACCTCACACGTGCCTGTGTGTGCAGGTGGTTCTGCCTCATCACTGTTACTGTTACCCTGGTAGGGTTACCATCCTCTGGTTCTGCTACACTGTATGTAGCAGGAGCTATGGAAGCAAAGGAATTGTGTTCGAATGTTGTATTCTCTACATACATGCCGTTATAATTCTAGGTATATTGCTCGAAGACACAGTTAATGGACTCCATGTACAGGAAGAATGACATTCCAAAAAGATGATTAGGATGATGATATGAAATCAAATATTTACAATTTATGTCATATGCGTAGCAATGCCAGATTTGTATATCATTTTTCCAGGTTTCGATGATAATTGTAAAAAACCTACGTTTGAACTCGATTGGATGGTCATTGCTGTTGATGGTGATCTCGGCCATCTGGGGTGTCCCGATGCTGCTGCCTCCTGTTGGGTCTGTCAGGTTGACCTCCACTTTCTCCGGCCCTTCTGGTAACTACAAATGAAAAGAGTCAATGCTAGATAGGTCTACCAGCATGCATATTAAGTGTTTCTTTTTGTGATATATTCCAATTGGAAATATTTCAGTCAAATATCTAATGGGTCTAAAGGGTAGAACCTAAGGGAAACTTATAAATCTGAGGAAAATTTCACTGAACTAGAAATGGTCCACCATTATTATCCCCGATCTTCGTACCTAATGTTAAAAGATAAAATGCTATTACGAGATTAGGTAGTTGTTTATCAATACATGTACTGTATCAATTTCTTACCTCATCTGCCAAAGACTTAATACGGAATTGGACCTCCCTCTGTCCGGGTGGAAATACCAACACTCCTGAAGTGGGTTCCACCTCCTGGCTGTGGTTACCCGGCACGACATACCAGCGAACGGACACCTCATTGAACAAACCCCTCCTTCTGACAACAGTCAAAAGCACATTTTGCTCCATGTCTCCTTTGCTCTCATCTGAAATGGTATATAATAGATTTATAGTTTCAACTCTGTATCTAAACTACTAATCCCTAGTATCCTTGCTCACTATGACTACAGTTTGGCGTGTTACATTCTTTGGATATATGTTATGGATGTGACAGATTATTATAAAGGCTATCATGTAAGCATTTTCTGTGGATATAACGCTGTATCATTGTTTGAGAGATATGTCTACTGACCTAAGAATAGATATTGGAAATAAGTTTGCAAGGCTTACTTAGGCTGAGAGCTAATGAATCCTCTCTGAAGTGAAATACGCCATATGGATTGTCATTCTCCAGTACTGTAACGTTTATGCTGCTCTTCTTGCCAATGCTTGCTGTTTTGGGCCCAAAGCTTACTAGGTGCGCACGGAACTCCTCGATCACCTGTAGGAACACCAGTGAAACACCAACGGTTTGAAGTGATCTACCATGTGTCACACCAACAACGTTGGCATTAATGGAACATCTTGTCCACAACACAAAATAGAAATAGAAATGTTCTCTATGCGATTTCAAATGAAGCTACATATGAATGAGATGTAGAATTGTACTCAAGACATGCATATACGTTGGCGATCCCTTCTCACTGCTACTATAGGTACTACCCCCCCCCCTCCCTATGAGGATGCTATCTTTGCTAACATCAGACAACATAACCTCACACAATTGAAATAATGATTTGGGAGCAGCTCGTCCTCGTCTGAAATTTAAACTATTAAATCATAAGTTTTGACAGTCTCGCAAATTCCCCCGGTATTGGCTACAGATGAACAGTTTCCGAATAGCTTCATCATTCCCCTGTTAGTACAGTGGTGCACACACCCATGCACATACTCAAGATTAGTAAAATAGCATATGATGTTATATGAGACCTACCTCCGCAATGCCGTCACTTGTGGCTTGTATATAGGTCGTTTTGGTAGTTTCTCCAGGCAGGAAAGTCATGATATGTCTGTTTCCATAAAACTCTGCATCTCCGTTAGGTTCAATGATAAGCTGTACAGAACGAGTGTCCAGTGATCCCCCGTATCTCACTACCACCACCTCTATTACCATATTATCCTCCTGGTCCAAAGAAGATTAAGAGGTTACAGTATTGCTTTTAAAGAGGAAAATGGTATGTAAATCTATGATTATTGGACCTGAAAACAGTTACTTCTGCAATGACAACCATGATTCATACTTTAGCCCTGTAACAGTTGACTTTTAGTAATCAGAAATTAGACAGATAGTATGATTATTATCTGTTCACTACCCTCACGAACCAAGAAATCACACCCACCTCCACTGTGTAATTGGTACCCATGTCTGGTCCAAATTCGAACACGCCCCCTGGCATATCGTTCTCCTGTATGAGTATGTCCACGCTGTCAGCACCATCCTGGATCCTTTGGGAGCCTTCAGGGGTGGCCCTACGCAGAGTGACACGTACCATCTCGTCCCTCTCCGGTAGGTCATCAGCCAGGATGTTAATAACGATCGCCCCACTGGCCTGGCCTGTAAATAGGAACGGTCGTTTGGTCACCATTTAAAGAGATAGCCATGGACCTCCTAACCACAGACATACTATACTATCTTTGTTGGTGCTGGAAATGCTTATTTAATTAATTGCATTGGTCTTTAAAATATGAAAATCCATGAAATCAACGAAAACCCTGAAATCTTCACAGAGCCCCCATTGATCATGCAAGACAAAGTATGCAATAAGTGAGATGTGTATATGTGAAGAAAATCCAACGAAATTCAATGCGTTTCTTTCATCGTTTTTTTTTTCTTGGGTGGGGGAAGGGGTACTCAACCAGGGTCCTCGAAGGCGCTTACCAGGGGGTGCTTTTTATAATACTTTTAATATGACATGCATTATCCTTGAAGATATTGTATTCTTAAAGATATTAATTTAAGATATTATCTGAGTTCTCCTGATTTACCGGACTGCATGACGATTCTGCCAGTCTGTGGTCTAATGTCCTCTTCTGTCACCTGGTCTGCATTTGCCCCTATGCCCTCCAGTGTCCACTCCACGTTAGCCAGACCATTTGTACCGTTCCTTGCCACTTCAAGGGTCACCTGAAGGAAACAAGAATGTTTACTATGAAATCAATAACTATTTCCCATTATAGCCAATGGGAAAATGTGATAGGTGTTTGGATAGTCGTGAAGAACTAATGATGATATCAGATTTACGCACCTGTAGCACCTTTGCCTCTGAGTCAGGTTCAACCACATGGCGTGTGGAGACGTCCTGAAAGCCGATCATACCGTTGGCTGCTTCTGGACTAATTGCAATGGTAAGGGTAGGGCTTGAACCTAGGCGGGGAGTATTGAAGGCACCAAACTGAGGCTCTGTAAAAGAAGACAGGGCCATATATAAACATAAGAGACTAGAGTTGTTTCCATGAAGGCGTTTAAAATAGTTTATGTGCTATTTAAGGTTATTTGCGCTATTTCGCCCATCTCCAGTAAGTCACATGGTTGTGCTGTACTGTGTGTTTTACCTTTTATTTTAAAGTGTTGTCGCTCCTGTTCATATTTTAGTGTGTGCACTTTTGACCAAGTTAAGGGGATGGAACTAGCTATCCTTTGGGCAGAGCCTGTTCTACATTGGCTCAGTACACATTTATAAAACCATGCAGAACACTCGCTTAATAAATACTAGAGAGAGGTACTTCTTCATCCAGGGCTTTATTGTCCCCCTTCTCCATAGGCAAAGTGACAAACATTAAAGAGTATAATTGTTCCAATAATTGGCTAGGCATATCTTCGGTATCCAACACAACTCCACATATGAGACAGCTCCTTTTCTGGTACATATATCTACTTCTGATGACATACATGTGTTACTTAAGAGTCATTATAACTAAATAGTTCTTCAGCTTAGACAGGGTATAAAATGCTCTCCTACCTGCATGATGTTGTTTGCATGCTAAAATGGAACTGCCCTTTACCAAGGGTAAACCCCCAAATGGTATGGCTGGTAAATCTCAAAGTGAGTAGTGGTCTCCATTCCTAAATCTTAATAGTGGCAGTAAAGAAGGGGTTAATGAAATGCTGGATGCTGAGTGTTTGCTATCCTCCTGAGCTGCTCGTGTGGGGGCTCGACTCTTGTTATATCTCCTGCATGTTGTATTCCAGAGCCTGAGACTCCTATCCACAAATAGGGTGGGTAGGCAAGATATTCTGCCTTTACATTATAAAAGCAGTTCCCAGGTCTGGGCAATGTATCATCTATAGGGAACTCGCACTGCTGAGAGCTACTGATCTTCTGATCTATCTTGAACAATGCTGGTTTCTTGGTTCTATGAGAATCACCTGTTCTGTGCATGACCATTAGGGTCCCTGCGCATGATTTCTAGATTAGGTCATTGCCTGCCTCATTTCCAAACTTCCCTCACTTCATATTGGTTGCTTGTTTATAAGCTGACTAACTTCTAGTGTACATATTCCTTCACATGACTGTCAGCAGTACAGCCCGCAGCCTATCCTTATCTTATTATTCTCTAGTATTTTATGACCATGGTTATTGTCTGTCCATCAAACTCTCCTCCTCTGACCATATTCTGTTTACTTTCCAGATCTGTGGTGCCCAAGCCCATCCAAAAGGATGTCCATTGATCAGGATTATATGCTTAATGCCGCTACTCTACGTGTGCCACTATTTACTTTCTCTATTAGCAATGCCTGCTCTGCCAATAAACTATGTGCAATTACATTGTGTCTCTTGTTCTTATTCTATTTTCATTAGTTACTCTCCTCAATGTTAACCCTTTCTGTGTACAGCAATCACACGACTATAATGAAATTTATTACAATATCTACCTTTTTGGCATCATACACCATGTGCCTTTATGAGGCGATATCGACTCATTTCAACTCCTGACAAAATCGTAGTATAAACACACAAATAATGCCACTAGTATTTATTCCTAGATGCAAATATTCATGTTTTCTCTTACCCTGCAGTAGCTGAACACCAAGAAGGGTAACTTGGAAGGCTGCGCCGTATTGCAGAAAAACACTGTCTTTGATATTGAGTCTGAATTTGGCTAGTTTTTGCTGGTCAACGAGAATGACGTAGCCGGGTAGAGAATCAATGAACACATCTGAAAGACAAGGTAGATTATCCTTTATTCATCTTGCAATATAGACCATATTCTTGGGCGATTTTCAGATTCCACATACTCTTGTTTTATTATGCCTACCAATATGCGCGAAAAATTTTAAAGCACCTTAATCATTTAAAATGTCTAGAGAAAACCATTGTCAGATTAATTATAACTGATTGACTGATTCAATTGGTTTATAATCCCAATGCACAAGCACCATCATATCTATGAATGACCAGATCTATGAGATAAATGATCGAATAGATTCTATAGGTTAGGGAGAAAACGTCCCTACTCTTTATGAGGAGGTGCATAGCAAGTAACTTTTTCAATTGGCTGGTCCTATTGATAAACCTAGGTAAACCATGGTGACCAGTCACAAGTTCCTCTTTAGGTTTCTCCGACCCACATGGTGTTACACAATGTTATAGGCCCTAGTCTGTGGAAAGTTCTGATAGTGGCTCAGTCATGCCGCCAGTTGCCAACTGGGGAACCCCTCACACCCCTCACATATTTGCCTTTACTATGACTTCAAAGATTATGAAAAATGTCAAAATGCACCAAAATGCATTTGGTTTGGTAGTGAATCGATTGAGAAATATTAATATGATCTATGCAATAATGATTGAGCAATAATGTTAGTCCCTGTCCCTTCTTACATTTGTCGATTTCTGTCAAGGATTTAATGTCAACCAACCTGTAACGACTGTATCAGCTACTCTGTACTCGGCTGTATAGTTTACTCTAATTGTACCTTCTGCACCTCCGGTCCTGCGGAGTGTTATTTCTAAGGTGCGGGGTAAGACCATCTGAAACATAGAACCATTCTCTGTGGTAAATCTATAGGCAGACTACTTGTATAATAATGTAATTTACTATCCAGAGACATCTGCACATAAAGATAAATCGACAAAACTTCAAAGAGTTCTCCAAAGAAAATGATATACGTATGGGATGCACATGCATTTTGTACTATATATTTAAGTACTCTGTCGTCCCTATCTAAAAAAAAGTATTATTTTCTGTCTACCGTATATGATCTAAGTTAGTTTCTTATGGTTGTGTGGATAAGTATGGAGATGTTATCCAATGACTCACTGATTCAAACAGCTGGAGTTCTTCTTCCGCCATGTCCAAGACGCCGTAGATGTCATCACTGTCCTTCAGTGTGACGTCAACCCCAGTCACTCCCTCCACACGAGCTCCTCCAGTCACCGACCCAGGCACTAACTCAACCCGGAAACGCTCCGCAGGCTCAGCCACTTCGTCCTGCACTACCTGAATTACCACAGCTGCCTCCTCCTGCCCATCCTCAAAGGTCAGCTTCCCGCTTGATGCCTTCAGGTCATCCAGTACGTCTTCAGTAGAACCAGGCCTTGTAATGACCCAGTCAATGCTTACATTGCCGAAGCGGCCCGCCCCGCGCGTCACTACGATATCGCTGTACTTATCCATCTTCTCGTCTATAAGGAACACGGGAGCAGCACCTCCCTGTTCAGTTTTGATTCTAATAATGCCATGCGGTTCGTCGTTAGCTTCGATGACAACCGTTGCCATGGAGGGCTCTACAACGACGGCGTCACCGCTAGGGTTGGCAAGGTAGACGTTGAACGTCTCCTCCATTTCCGGTTCGTCGTCAGCTTTGATCTCAACGCCGACTGTGGCTTGACGTACACCGGAAGGGAAGGCTACCGTAACGTTACCACTAGAGAAGTCGGCACCCGCTGAGGCTGTTCGGGGGACAAAGTACAGATCCACAGTGGCAGGACCAGTTAAAGGCCCAACAAAGCTGTTTGAGTCCTGGTTCAGGCCACGAGAGATGGTCAGGATGAGGGAGCTGTCCAATGCCTTCTCAGTGGTGCGGTACTCAGCCTAGGAAAGAGAAGAAAAAAAAGGGGGGGGGGAATGAAGATAAAATCAGACGTTTCAATCAAAAATGTATCAATATAGCGGTGTGTTATTATTAGGAACTAGATGTCAAGTTTGGTCAAGCCGTAAGTGATAGGACGACCGCTGTATCAAATGCCATCTTAAATCTACACTCTTCATATACTACTTACGACATAGCCACATTATATAACCGGGTATAGGTACCACATTCGAAGCGTCTACAGAACACTTGAACTCGAGGTTCAAGTGAGAGCACATAGCCCCCCAAGTGGACGAAGGACAAGTGACATGCCACCACCCTATATCCTTCAACGGATGTGTATTTAGCCTGGCTTAAGGGCAATCTCCATCTATATCAGTATATGGTCAATTGCACTGAGATGGGGACAAACCCATCTTTCACCATGGGAAGGGGGTAAATGTGACTAAAGATTGAACGTTTTGGATATTTTTCATTTCAATTATGTTACATCATGTAATCTACTTGTAAACCATTGGGATACATAGAATGTATAGGCGTATTTTATATGGTTATCTAACTATGTTCTATCTAATACATTCTTATTTTTTGAGAAGCTTCTACTGATGGTATATCTACCCCTAGAGGTTTCTCTAGCCTCCATGATCTACCTAACCATGTGTAGGCGTTGTTTGCCCGCAGCTAAGCACCCTGTGGCGTAGAAGGGGCCTAAATTTAACTCATGCTATAGGGTGAGTTACTATTGGCTGCTTGCTACGCCACCGAGTGATTCGCTGTGGACAAACTTTGCCAAGCCCTAGTGAGGTATCTGCACCACTAGAAGGAACTCCTCAAAATTATTAACATGCACATATCAGAATTCTCATTGGTTTGTTAACCCGAAGAGGCCCATATATATGATAGAAATAATCAAAAATCCACACCATATACGCGGGCTTTCCAGTTTACACATGAATGCGATACAGTATGTTCTTCTCCTATTTCAATTAAAGATATCTGACCTGAGAGAACCTGATGGGTGCGTCGTTCCTGCTGACTACAAACATGGTCTGCTTCCTGGTCGGGTCTATCCGGGGTTGACTCAATACTGACCCACCAGACGCCGACACCAGATCTACCACGAACATATCGTCATTCTCAGCATCCTGTACAATTGAGGTAAGTGAAAAGGTTAAATCTCAAACATGGGCTATGTTAACTGTTGTAGGGACATTAGTCAGGTTTGACATGCCTTACTGTTTATTTGCTTCACACCTTCGCACCTCAAGTTGTAAAGTGCTTTGTGGTTATCCATACGATTTTCAACAAACGTCCATTTCGTTGTGTGTAGAGTAAACAAAAATGCATGTCACTCACCACGTCGTCAATAACCTCTAGAATTAAGTCGGACGTTGTCTGTTCACTGTTGAACGTGACGGTTCCACTCGAGGGAGTTACATCGTCATCAGCGAGACTACCGTCATCATTCCTTCTCACCTAAAAGTTACGTGTAAGTCACATAATGATATCATGACGTATGTACATAATACATAATAGGTTTTCTCGGGAAGTTTGTACTTTTATCTTGATTGTGTATTCCAATACTTAGGATGCCCGATAGGAATAATCGGTGTATTTCTTCAATATGTGAATCAGGAAATGAAGACAAAGTATAGTGATGCCATAAAACATACTTCGAAGCTTATGTTCACAGTGCCGTAGCTACCGCGCACCCGACGAATTTTGAAGACGTTAGTGCTTGGTTCCATTACTAGTTTCGGCGAAGTCTGTAAATAAGCATAATGCATTGTAACATAACGAAGTATGTACACAGGGGTAGCCATCCAATTACTCTCTTCGCACGTATAAGGTGGAATCCCACATGGCGATTTATGCCTCCAACATCTCTGCGATTTTGTCTGTTGTGTTGTATAGCCCTTACTGAGCCCATAAAATGCAAGGGTTACTGTAAATTAGACCATATATCTACTGTTGGATTCAGCATAAGTTGAGCAATCCTTGTGTTTTATGGCCTCAGCAAGGGTCATAGAACACAACAGACAAAATCGCAGAGATATTGGAGGCCAAAATCGCCATGTGGAATTCGACCTATAACATTTCAACGGATTAGCCAGCCTCTGACCCCCAGGCGGTATTGGAATATACCTAAGTATGGGCCTGGATTATCGAGGCTGCGGATTAGCATACATGCATGTACCCTGGCTCCCGTGTCCTTCCGACACTCCCGACTGCTTTGCATCCTGAGGTTGAGAATAACTCATCTGTAAAAGTCTGATTTCTTGAGAGACCACATCATTATTCTGAATGTCGGGCTTTATGGTACGGTATGTCATTATCTTTCTAAAGGTGTTTATAAGTGCACATTTTGAAAAATGATATGATACAACTTCAAACAGTGATAATTCATTAGCTATTGAGATGAAATTAAGGTGCACATTGTAGACATATTTGGTTATTTCAAAGTATTACAAACAAAATAATCAAATGTCGAATGTTCCATTTGGTTAACATGGCAACAACTTTTTGTATTATATTGTTAGAATTGGGCAAAACCCTTCGCTCGTGCTTTGGAGCTCACTCTATCTCAGCAAATCAAGGGAGACTAACAATTCGGCTGAGATCGGTCAAAAGGAGACCTTCCATGTCAACTTGTAGGAACATGCGATCCCACCTCAGTTATTCTATTGGTCATATCCAAAATGGTCCTCCTGTTCGACTTATATACCGTAGATCCATTCTGCACTCAAAACTTACATCTTCGAAAGAAAATACCCCAAAAGCGTCATCATTGGCAAGTACAGTAACGGTTGCAGTTATTGTAGTGCCCTCTATACCGTCCCCGTTGGTGACCTGCAGACTAAGAGTGAAGGTCTCATCCGGTTCCGGCACATCGTCGTCCCGAACTGTGAAGAGGACGCTACGCTCTACAGCACCGATACCTGCAGGGATTACTGTAGGCTGAGATGTTGCGTGAAAGTCCTGACCGCCCTGGGCATCAGGGTCCAAAATCTGAAAATGTTCACCATTTGTTATGTTGTCACTATTAAATGTATACATATTCACGTTTGCATTTTTAGTTTTACATCAATACCCTTAACCATTTTGGTCAGGCAACATAGTGCATATACATGGATTGACAACAGCTATGAAAATGAATACCAACTACAACGTAAAATTCCAGTGAATGTAGAAAAGGATTAGAGCCCAAATGAAAGGCCATTTGGACCGACCGACCGTGTTTTGCTAGAAAACAGCCCATACCACTTGAACCCCATATATACTATTTGCAATCAGCAATGTTACCACGATATCATTATCTAATAGAACACACTCTGTGATGTGTAAAATATATAGATGCATTTATAGAATATTGAATCTAGGCATATAATCGATAACCTCTTACTTCACTGAACCATGCATCTCCAATAGCTGAAACCTCCCTGCATTCAGTGCGGAACTTTTAGGATGCAAGGAACCTTTTCCATATGATTTATCACAGTGCATGGTAATTTTTATATGCTATAAATGCAATAGGAGACTCAGATTATCCATTAGGGCAGAAAATCATTGTGATATAGGATATGTGGTTGCTTAGCCGATATTGGGACGGTAATATCATCTAAGGAAGGCCTATAACGGCTAATAACCCTTGCCAAAGTGCTGGTATTTTGGGAGTGAAATACATCAAAAGTTTTTGATATTTTCTTCACAAAGGGCCAGAAATCTCTGTGATAAACTGAAAATCCCTGTGATTTAGAGGAAAACAACAGTTTCTAGAAAATCACAAGAGGTATGTCTTTGATAAATCAGGAGCCAAGTTCCACATACTACACATATAAGGGGGTTATGCTTGTGATTTAAGTGAGCTACATTTGTTTATGCTATGCAGGAGACCATTACAAACGGAAAAAAATAGTCAGGGACAACTGTGCTTTTGATATCAAATACTCTATCCCTGTGAATCATAATAACAATACGTCTGTGCAGTAATGAAAATCACAGAGATTACCCTCCTACTATCAGCTATAGTGGGATTTGGAGTGGGGAGAAGTGCAGTGAGAACCTTTGTGATTTAGGAAATTGGCAAGAGTCCAAGGTTGCCAATATCCAGAATCACAAACATTTCAGACCCATTTTTCGTGTAGTGGGATTTGGTCTTTATTGAGAGTTAATTATAAGTTGTAATGCCTCCGTCTTTTGTTTTGTAAATTCTACAATGTACTTTGATTTATGGGTTGTGTGCATGTATTTTTTTCCATTGGCCTCACTGCGTTCACGCCCGTCAACACCTGGGGCGTGTGGGGTTTGGGATCAGACATTAACGCCTGATATGTGATCCTCGTTTTGATCCTAGCAGGCTGAGAACCCATGATCTAACTACACGCACATACAGCTAGGGGAGAATACAAGCGTTTAACCGACACCATTGCCAGGTCATAGCTTATGTGACGGGGAAGTCCACATTCTCTCCTATAAGGTCGAATCCCACATGGCGAAAAATGCCACAAACATCTCTGCGATTTTGTTAGTTGGGTTTTATGGCTTTCCTGGTGGCCTAAATCGCAAGGAGTGCTAGGAGCATTGTCCAGTATCAAAGTCACACTGTAGACTGTGCTAAGGTTTTATATCCTTGCGATTTTAGGATCTCAAACATGTCAGACACAGATATACTCATTCACCGGGAAAACAAATCACAAATGCTTCACAATAAAGCACAACAGTGTCCTTGTGTTCTATATACCCTAGTGTATTATGATCCTTACGAATTTGGGGAAGGTCTCAAATTCGCAACAGATCCAAATTCGCAGAGATGTTTGAGGCATTTTTCGCCATGTGGGATTCGACCTATAGGTCAAATCCCACATGGCGAAAAATTGCTAAAATATCTCTGCGATTTTGTCCCTTGCATTGTATGGCCCTTGTGGGGGCCATAAAACGCAAGGATTAATCAACTTATTCCGAATCCCACAGTAGTTTAGGGTCAAGTTTGCAATAGTCCTTGCGTTTTATGGCCTCAACAAGGGCAATACAACACAAGGGACAAAATCGCAGAGATATTTCAGCCATTTTTCGCCATGTGGGATTCGACCTTATGCTGCAGTTCATGTTTGTTGTTATTTTTGTTTGTTTGTTTGTATTTTTTGTTTGTACATGTACACAGAAATGGAGTAATTAAAATGAAATAAAAGTCAAGACAAGAGCAAGTGGACTCTATCATGACTCTAACAGTAGCCTGTTCGCTTCTCTTCTTGACTTCTACATTGTGTATTATAGTCGTTCCCGCTCATAAATTGTGACAGGATCTGCGAAAAATGCCCTTAGTGCAGGGTGCTTTAAGGTCCATATTCCCAGTACATGTCACAGTTGTACATGTAGAGATTTCTAGTTACACACGTATACATCGATTTCTCCCAGGCTGTTTAGAGTTTCATAAATGTACCTGATTTTAAAACCGATGACTTCAATTTTTATCTTGTATTTTAACTCCGAGGACCCTTTCTCATCATCTGCCCATTTATGATAACCTTTATGAAATGAATTTACACAGTGCATCATACGAGGGGTGTAAAATAGTGAAACCGGTCTAGACTGAAGTATATAATGAGGATTTATAGGTTGAATCCCACGATGCAAATTTGACTAAAAAGTTTCTGCAATCTAGTCATCTGTTGCAATATGGGGCCCTCTCCTCATATTGCACTTAGACCTATAATGGCTACAGGGGCTTTAATGACAAGGAATACCTTACAGATTTGGACACAAGTTAAGATCTTTATATTTAGATTTTTTCCCTTTCCCAAAGTGAAGAATCTCTGGAATTTTCAGGATCCTCTTGCAATTGACAGAAAATTGGACACAATCTTGGATGAATAGTATTATGTGTTCATCTTAACTTCCAACCCAAGTCGCACTATGCGATCTAATCTTTCACCATAATTATCCTGCAATTTCGTCCATTCTGAGCTCATACACAGAGTTCAATCTCCGTCTTATCTCTTCCTTTACCAAGGTATTTTAAGCTTATTTTCAGCCTCTAGCAGGTGTCATTATCTTTCAAAAATTGTTTGAAATCATGTTGATATTCCTAACCCGGACCAAAATGCAGTAGAAATGCAGCACTAAAGCAGCTGGGAAACAGTGTGGTGTGACAGTAGTGATTCAGTGTGAAAGCAGCATCAGAAACAGTATTGTATCAGCATCTACTGTCATTCTACTGCTCAGCACAACAAAACTTGCAGCAGTGGTACAGTAGTAGAAGAGTAGTATTAGCAGCATGCAAGCAGTATTGAATCAGTTGTCCCAATTATGTAAATTAGATGGCAGCATTTGAACAGTATCTACTTATTTAATGCTGCATGACAATATATGTGGTTGGGGCAGTGTTCAATCAGCACTACTGCATGGCTGCTGCTATAGCAGTAGTTGAGCAGTAGATCATACTGAAAACTACTGCTGGGGGCAGGTAGAAGCATAAAAGAAGCAGCCGCTGTTCTAGTTCTGGCACTACCAATGCCTCTCTAGGTGGTCCTTGCTGGATTTGAACTTGGGATCTTCTGATTACTCTACCAACGCATTAGCCCCCTGAGCCACCGCCCCATCAGCTATTTGGAGCGGTTACTACTTCCTAGTAGTGCATGCAAATCATGTAGGAGGGGGCTAGGGCAGTATTGATTCAGTAGTACTGGGTAACTCTTACCATAACAAAAGGGTAAGAGTAGACATATCTATAGAGTGCTGCTATAGTATAATGCCTTTCGGTTTACTGATGTTAAGGTGACGAGACAAGCACTTTGTAATTATCAACGATACATGGATACTATATAAAAAAAATATGTCATGATGGGGACCAAAAGAATACTTGATGATTCAGTATATTTGTACGCTATATAAAGTCAGTGAGTAATTTGTTACTTTCATACACCCCAACATCCATGTGTATCCAATACTGGCACTGAATAAGATATTCATATGCAAAGGGGTGAAGTATGCTTGTCTCCACAAACACTGGATAGTTTCATTATTCCATTACTGAATCTTTTGATTGCTCTTCACAATCATACTGACATTCACACTATGGACTGTCTTAGAGGCATCAGGTAAATAATCCGTGAAGGGACAGAGTCATACCAGTAGATGGTCAGTAGACTACTGCATCTATGCTGCTGCACAGAGTGTATAATTTCTGGAATCTATTAACATTCAGTTGAGAGTCAGTAGACTACTGATACTAGCCTGAAATGCAGTGCATATTCAGTTGAAAGTCTGTACACTACTGAGTCTAGACTGAAAATGCAGTGTGGAGTCAGCTGTTTCGGAAGTATTTCAGCAGTACCTACTGCAATATGCAGTTGTTGATCAGCATATTCTCAGTAGCCACTGATAGGAGAAGTAGATACTGCCTTCTGGTTCGGGAATAGAAGCCAAGTAATGATGGTACGAGGTAGGCATACGCATAGACAATTATGGAATCCCAATTATATGCATCTATCCTGATAAGGGGAATAAGACAGGGAGAACACAGCATACATATTTATAAAAAAAAATGGTGAGTTAATTGAACTTCAAACATGAATATTTCAGGAGTTACTTCATCAATTGAGATGAAATAAAGACCATAATTTAGATTTTATATATTTTCAGAATTCTCAAATAAAATGGTCACATGGTACACCTGAAATATGGTTACCATGGCAACCAGATCTATGCAAAATCAGTGTGTTTGTTGCTATGGCAACCAATATCTTAGTCCGGATAACACCAACATAAACTAAAAACCTTGGTACCATCTTTTTCGTAATGAAAAACTGTCCAAAGTAGGTTTTCACAAAAAAAAAAAGATATTATTTTGCATTTCTCTGATTAAAATCGGCCTAAACCTTTCTTAATTTTCTCTCATGTTTAGAGGCTCACCATATCTCAGAAAATGAGATGATGGGGTATACAGAGTTCACATTTCATACAAAAAGTTCAGAAAAAATGATGAGATTTCATGCATTTTTGAGGGAGATAAGGGATGGTAAAAATCGGCCAAAAATCGGCGATTTTTTTCGCAGAAATGCGCGATCAGTAAAGGAAGAGATAATTATTCTACTCTGCTTGCCCACAAAAACCTTGCAAATTCAATATCAATGAGAAAGGCACTATGATTTAAAACAGCTTAATTTTTTAGTAATGTCTACATTGCAAGGCTGGGAGGTCATTCTAATTGCAACTGTGGGATTTGGAATGTGCACTGCTTTGTTTGATCCCTTGCAATTTGCAGTGAAGTCAGGGCTCACATATCGGCTGGCATCCATGATGATACTGGCTGGCATAAACACCGACAGTTCGACTTGCCTAGTTACAAGCCATATACATGTACTACAGGGTCAGATAGTCGTGGGTAGAGAGGTACCCACCATTCAGGGTATAAAGCGTGTCTGCACCTGTCCCTGGAGAATTGGGGTGGAGGGAGAGCGCGCAGTTCTACCAGCCTCGTTATCCTCTATAACCTGGCAACCAATACTCCTGGGACCAAGCAGGTTGAGCAGGCCCAAGCTACTCATTGTTACCCACCCTAGAGGAGCACCAATTCAGCTTTCTGTCAGGCATACCTCTATTTCATTAGCCTATGTTGTTATAACATTTTGAACAGAAATGTCCGTTTTAAACTTAGTCTTCACTCACAGTCATTACTTCTTGGCTACATGAACCGAAATATAACTCATATTAAAAGGAAAACAAAGGGCGAAATGGTTGAGCCGATAGAAGTATGCAATTCGAGAATTATCCTTGAAGTCAAGCAGTTGAAAATGAATTGTACATTTTTCTGTTTAAAAAAAAACAACAACCTGTTATCCTTTAAAGATTTGACATACCTTTACCACGACGTTGATGGCACTTTTCGCTGTTCCTGCCTTTCTCACTGTTACAGAAAACATCTCTCCCTCTCTGACGACCAAGGATTCTGTCACCATGGTGATGACACCTTCTCCATAGGTGCCCCATGGTAAGGTGACCAGCAGAACCGCCAACAAGAGCGGGTTCAAACCGTTGGCCATGCCCTGTAACAGAAGGAAAAAAATTGTATGATTTCGCAGAATGTTTCTTTAAAAAAAGAGTGAGATTTCCTGTCTGTGTAAAACCTAATTCATCAAGTTCATTTTATCTTTCCACTACAATAAATTGGTACGGTTGATCGCATTAGATTCAGACTACATGCAAATGTGTGTGAGGAAATAGAAAATGTCCATATTCAAAGGGCAGATAATGGTCGGCACAGAATTAGAATGTGGGGCATGGAATATGTTCTCTGCTGTCGTTGAACATAATATTTTATATATCAACACCCGGTATCACCATGTAAAACGATTTGGGGAGAAAAGAACGCTTCTTCTGTCGCTGCCATAAGTACAACCCCGGGGGAGCACTCACTATATGTCACTGACAGGGGTGTGCGGCTGGCAAGGCCTAGCTAGTTTTGGTCTCACCAAGGGTCTCAACAAGGGTCACTTTTAGCCAAAATCCCTCTCTGCAAGGGTCACATTTCTCATATTTTGACCCTGCACGTCCATATAAGTGCTAATTTCGGGAGTTTTCTTTAAAATTTCTTCCAAATATGGTCAGTTTTGATAATAATTTGTCCCATCAAGGGTAAATTTTAAGATAAAAATATTAACCGTGCACATTTTTACCAAAACCCCTCTCACCAAGGGTCACCTTTTGCCCCAAATCCCTCTCATCAAGAGTAAGGGTTGTCAGAGTAGAGGCCCAGCAGCAAACCCCCGTCAGAAGAAATCCGAGTGCCCCCCCCCCCCCCGGGAGTACAAACCACCAAAAGTTGATTCTCCTGAATAAAAGGTAATCAATCGCAGTTTTTCTATTGATCATCAACACATTGATTTTCGTCTAAACTGGACTAATTTGACAAATAACCCACCACACTATACTGGTTAGTATACAGGGACATATCTATGTGTTAGGACAGTGCATCAGTGGCAGTTCCATTAAGTTGGCGTGCGCCACTTCATGCGATCAGACTCTATTTCCTCCTGAGGGGTATAGAACCTTTTTGGAGGTTGAAAGCCCCTCTATCATTGTCACTCGATCGATACATTTCTGGTATTATACGTTAACTGGAACCCCGATCGACACTTTTGGGTGTTGGAGAGAGACCCTCAACTAAGCACTCGTCCGATTGGACTGAATTCCATGCCGCTAGTTCTTCGCCTCAAAGGAAAATTTAATGTGGTGTTATATGTCAGATGAAGGTGTTCTTTGTGTGTTGGTTGGATGGGACCAGAATGCACGAAAAGCGTTATACAGCACACACAATAGAATTTCTACCGACTATCATTCCTTGTGTTGCTCGTTTTTAGCCTTGTCCTATCGATTCGCGTATCACTTAACACACAGACCACTGATCCGTCTGCAACTCCTTGATTTAACACCTGACTATGTGATACATCTATTATTGTGTACACGTTCGCCATGATCAATACATGTACGTAATTTGATGGGGCTACGTATCGTGGCTTAGCTCTCCGTGACTTACCCACCTTATATAGTAGTTACATAAGGTGGATGGCGGGTATAGTAATTAGATTTTCTCCATATGCTTCATTACGGTTTACAAAACGGATAGGGGGTGGGGTCTCACCCCTGGGTCCCCGCATTCTCTGCACCAGCTGACATCATCCTCGTTAGAAAAAAACGCGAATATAGGGTTGCATTTTAGCAGGTTCATATGTCTGCCATTTAAAAAAAGGGGGCATTTTTCTTACAAAATCTGTGGAATCTGGAGAAAAGGGTATGTATTCCTTGCAGCTTTCGTGGAAAATAAGGTGATTTGATATACATCTACATGTATATTGATATTATTATCAAAAGGGTAGTGTTCACAGAAATGTCAGCGTTTTCAAGAAAAAAGGGGTCATTTTAGGGGCCGCGAAATCAGTGATTTCATTCTAAAAAGGGTTGTTTTTCTGCTCAAAAATCAGTGGAAAAGGGTCATTTTTGGAAAGTTTTAACGAGGATGGTGTCATGTTTGTACTGGGATATTTCTGAGATATCACATTATAATCATTCCGCATCATAATTCATATTTTATTCAAACCTCTTCATCCTGACAGTACATATGACAGTATACAGCAGTGGTAAGGGTTTAAATCAGCCAAAACAGTAATCGCGAATTCAGGGTGATGTTGCAAGAACAATGTACATTTGTACCTGGGTTCCAAAACAAGGAATCATTTATATAAGGGGATGTTACTGTATTGGCCACTAGCTGGCCTGGAGCTGGTTCCGGCGAACACTGATAAGAACTGATAAGATGGGACCAGCAAGTCCCTGGAAGTGGGTGTTAACCAGGGACAAGGTACCCATCAGGGTATGTCTCATCTACCTCAACCAGCAAAATTCAATATGGCGGCTCCACTAGGCCATCATACTGAGTCCTATTGCTTGGGACTGCTTGTGTCCCTGATTCTCATTTTAGTGGTGACAAGCCACGACATGTCTAAATTGTTAGTCCAGAGATGCCAAAAGTGAATCGTTGTTTATAAATCATTGTTGTTATGACACCCATCTCCTACGTAACAGATGGTCAGCCGAAGCCCAGACTTAAGTGACGCCGGGAAACTCCCGAGTTATAAGTCCCGGGGTTGCTGCATCCCTCCCCAAGGGGGCCAACAGGGTCGAGTGGGAATTAATGGATTGTTAATATTTAACCATCCTTATGTGGGTACATGTAATCATACCACCGTTAATATAGCCTACGCATAACGCTGCTAGAAAAGATGACCCTGACCCTCACAGTAATGAATGACCCTGACCCTCACAGTAATGAATAAAGAGCAACATATTCTGTTAATTAGTTGTTGTTTTGTTGTTGTTGTTTTTTGTCTTTATTTAAATGGGGTACGCTGCAATTCATATATATGGGTTGTAGCTGCTGTCGTTGTTTTGAGTTGGCATGGTAACGATGACCAAACAAAATAGTGCCGCATGCAGCCTCTTAGTGATCGTTATAGCCGTCGCGTAGCATCGCCAAAATGTTTCCATAGCAACCGGGACGCCGGTTGCTGGGCTGCAGGAAGTGTGGCAGTCCAACCACGGTCTATTGCCTCCAGTGAAAACTAGGCTGATTGATGAAATATTCATATCCCAATCCTACGTGAAAAGTGCAGGTTCCACCCTGAAATTGTTGTCTTGATTTATGGACCAGCAGCATTGAGGCTTTTATAGTAAATTTGAGCAATCTTGCCTCTTCATGAGTGGTATCATTTAGGTTGATCAGTAATTTGATTTGGTCTAAGCACAGATCAAAGATTGTGGCTATGTTTGATGGAGCACTATTGAATTTATATAATCGCATGATGTATCAGATTCCTTACCCACTGAGAATTCACATTGTAAACAAGCCGAAAGGTGTCCGATGGTAAAGCACTGTGAGGTAACCTTATCCATGGTAAGTTAACAAAGTTTGGGTGGAATGAAACATAATTAGCCCACATGCACTAGTCCCGAGATGAACTTGTTAGAGTGCTGGACTGGAGCACATGATCGCATGGGCTATGGCGGGAGTTTGGGTGAAGATCCTGGATGGAGGGGGCCGGATCATTTCTACCCTGAGTCATAGCCTATTGGCCACTAGCTGGTCTGAAGCTGGTTCCGGCGACACACACTGATAAGAACTGATAAGATGGGACCAGCATGTCCCTGGAAGTGGGTGGTATGTCTTATCAGTTTTTTTTTACCTCAACCAGCGAAATTCAAGATGGCGGCTCCACTAGGCCTCCATACTGAGTCATATAGTTCCATAGTTCAGGGATACTCCCTGGGGGGGGGGCACTCCCTCTTCTTCCTAAAGTTTCCATGTGCGAACATGCCCACTGATACCCTTATCAAAAATGGAAAAAAAAGAGATTTTTGGACTCTTTCCGAGGGATAAAGCTAAAAACTATACTCTTAACAAGAGTCACTATTACAAAAAAAAATACCCACTATAAACGCCTTGTCAAAAGCAGACGCAAAGATAAAATGACAAAGGAAATTCTACATTCAAACAGACTTGAAAATCTCCACTTTTGGTCCAAAATATACAGCTTTTCCTCCAAAATCACCTAATAAGCACCCCAAGGGCCCGTGCCTAGGGTCCAAAATTTTCCCCTTTCCCCAGAATCGTGTTCGACCATGGTAGCCTAATATGAGGAAGTGCCCCCCCTGGGGATACTGCAGTGGCTGCTGCTTGGTGTGGGTGTGTAGTACTTGATGGCAACACATGGCTATGCCTTTATGCGTGACTGGGTTAATGATAATTCACCAGTTGGCCTGAAGGTGGGTCGCTACCATCGAAATTGGGCCTACTGCGCAGGTCCCTGCGCATATATAAGTTAACTCTATCAGAATGAGACCATTTTTGGTTTGCACATACCTATATGACCCTTAAATTCCCATAAAAATTATCAGATAATTTTAAAATTGTGCATTTTATGACACTTTGAAATTTCAGCATAGATTCTATGTCTAGATTTATTTCATCATTGTCGAACTTTCTTTTGTACCTCATAATTATATCTCTCACATTACCAAGAAAATGCTGTAGAAGTGATAGGCTGTTCAGAGTGACTGAGGGCATATAATGGAGTAATATTTGCCAATGATGTGTGTGATTTACCAATCATACAGTGCTTTGAATTTGGTTTTGAATTCAGTTTTTCTGATACTTTTTTTTATTTCAAATGGCAAAACTCCAAATTTATGTATGGGACCCCATATCAAAATTACTTTCTTTAGAGCCAAATTATCTGAACAATATTTTTAAAAAGTTTAAGAAAAATCTAGTGGTTGAAAATATGAATTTTATTTGTTCTTGTTGTGAAATAATAGAAAATTTACCCTTCACTTTTCAGAAAAATGAGAAATTTACCCAGATTGCCATGTTATGGAGTTAAAATCAAAAATTCTTAATAAATAAGGATATCAGACTGCTTACCATGCAAGGTTTCATATCTCTGTATTAAATAGTTATGACAGAAAAAATACTCAAATCTGAGCAACATTTTCTCTAATTTCTAGGTGAAGATTAAAATACTATTATTTTTCAAAAATCTGAAGAAAAAAAAAGTACCTTGGAACCCCCTACTTTTCTTTTCATATTCTTATTCTAGATTTTTTTTTGTACCTCTTGGAGAAAAATGAAGAAAATCTAGGATTTTTGATTCAATGGTAGCGACCCACCTTAAACAATGCCATGCGAGTCAAAGCAATGTACCGTAGGATCCTGTACCTTACAGATGCATGTATACTACGTAATCTGTGTAATACCCATTTCCAAATCCGTGCATCTTCATACGGGGAGTGGTCATTAATTATCAACAGTGGGGGTGGTAGGTTTGAGGGGGGGGTGAAAATTCCAGACCCCTCCCGAGAGCGGGGCGTAAAAAATTTGACCCCTATTGAGGGTGCATAAAAGATTTACCCTCTTTTTAGCAAAAAAGCCAGCATGCTACTATAGACTAAAGAGGGGCACGAAAAGATTTTGACTACTGTCGAGAGGGGAGGCATAAAAAGTTTTGCGCACCCACGCAAACCAACCCCCTTTCCCATGTTGATAAATAATGACCACTCCCTAATAAGACTATTTTCAACACAAGAATAACCATAATCTAATCTGTACAGTGAGATTTATCGTAGCTGTTATGTTGCTAAATGCGAATTCTTCTGTTTATCCCATGGTCTTGTAGTCTCTTGATTTTTTGGTCAAAATTTGCAAACGTCTAAATTTATATCCATATCATATCAAATTTATTAATAATAATATGAATGTCAAGACTAAAGTGATGCATCGTGAAGTATATAAGCAAAGTTTAGGGGTCTATAGATAGTGGTCTATATGATTCCCTTTGTTGTATTAGAGTCAGCCAGACCAGGATCATCCAGCATATGGTGCCCTGGACTCTACACTTCACCCCAGATACATGCACTCCATCTAAACCTGCTCCTCAAATAAGTGTCTGTTATTGTATAGTAAATCTGCGGTCAGCTGAACAGGTGGTCAGTGCCCGGCACGTAATCATTGCTAAACCTCGATGGATGAGGCACGCGACACATGGACATGTATACAAAGAGAATATTATAGGCCTATAGACATGGACTTGCTTCGACTTAGACATTATTTCCCTTCCTTTCCTACCACACACTCGCATCCTTAGGGTAAATAATTTTGAATTTAAGTGTCAAAGGAAATGTAAGTGTCAAAGGAAAACAAATTGAAAAATGGTACCCTAGATGTGTACTAGATGGTATTTACTTGCAACTCTAAATTACTAAATGCTCACTACTCCGTCTCATGGTAGTCGGAATTATTCTTGAAATATTAAAGATACACGAGATTCAAAATTTAGAGGGATATGCAATAATCAATGGATCTTGTGGTAACAACGTCACTAGGCTAATCACTAGAAATTAATTCGGTTTGCAGCCCTCTTGGATATTCGATTGAGATAGTAGTCTGTGAGATTCAGAAATTGTCCAATACCTCTAAAAGAAGATAGGTTGCATCTATTTATGTTTGCAATCGGCCTGGAGGTATGGGATTGTGTCGGTTGCCTACCTTTGAAGGATCTTACTGGTGCTCCAGGTGTCGTCTGCTTTCCAGTCCAATGAATCTCCCCGGTGAAAAATGGCTGGATATCTAAATTGAAGTCCACCAGAAAGCTAGAAACGTGCGTTTCTCAAATTATGGTACACTCACTGCAATTGGCTGGCATTTGTCCATAGTAGTCCATCAGTAGATGCCCAGCATCCCGCCTTAGTCACTCTTCAATTATTCATCAACTGTTGATTGGGCCACCACGCGCTGCGTTCCTCTTTGAGTAGTCGAAACGTTCCACCCTGCGAAGCTTATCTGGCAGTGTAACACTAAATTCCTCTTAGAATACTCCAAATTTATGTTGACAATGTAACTCCATGTGTTTTTCTGACGTTCAAATTGGTTGTCAATAGCACTCTTTGATAGAAATCGGCTCAGGAGGCCGCTGTTACAGAAGAGCGTCGATTCTCGTCTGCTCAACAGCGGCTGCATAAGCCGACTGGCAAATGTTCAACCATCCGTGACGGCCGCGTGGGTGGTAGTTAGCGAACGAACCCGCAGGTGGCGCGAGTCTCGGCCATGAGCGCACGACTGTGTCGCCCCAGGAGGGTCTTGCTGAAAGAAGACGAGGAAGAACCTGTTAAATTTTCTTAAAACAGAACTGCTAGAAACGTACATGCACTAACACGTTTTCATAGTATTTTACAAAATTACAGAATTCACGGGGAAAAAAAACTTTTTAAGTTGTGAAAAACGTGCATGGTTTGCACCTAAACAAATTTGTGAAAAATCCCTTGGCAATACACAAACGTGCATGTTTTACTTCTTGCTTATCGTTTTCTTTTAGGCAAGACCCTCCTGAACGATCAATTGACGCTAACGAAACATCGCACTATTCATGCGCTAATAAGTTCTGCAAAAGTTTGTTGGGCCGTTTGTTGAAACGTCTAAAATCTGTTTTCTTTTATGTCCATTTTAAAGTTCTTTCTGTGCACTTTTTTCCACTTTCTATGAAAAAGTTGCAAAACGGTGACAAAGTCGCGTCCAAGATCACAGCCGCCGCTATTTCCCGCAATGCTGACAAAGGTCTGTACGGGAACTGTCAAGGTGGGTCGCTACCATTGAAATTGAACCTATATCTGAATTATTTTCTTCATTCTCTGACAATCTTTTCGGACCTTACAATTATAACCATCATACTGCCTACACAATGCTTTAAACATGATAGTTTATCTGCTTACTTTGGACCTCAAAATTTGCTCAA
Source organism: Acholoe squamosa (assembly GCA_949317995.1). Taxonomy (NCBI): domain Eukaryota; kingdom Metazoa; phylum Annelida; class Polychaeta; order Phyllodocida; family Polynoidae; genus Acholoe; species Acholoe squamosa. The sequence goes on from OX439039.1 coordinate 48,142,958, forward strand.
AATAGGGGGTGCGCCCGTTTCTTTCCGGCTGCACCCCCTCCTTCTTTATATCCGGGTTGCCCAAATTGGACCATTTTGCTCAGGATTTGGCATTATTTTTTAATTTCACAGAAATCCAAATTCCTAGATTTTTATGCTATCTTCAGAGAGCTATGATAAACACCTCAAAGTATATAGATTTTACATTCAAATTCGCAGAAATAATCACTGGGCAGGGAATTTTGGGGTCCAAATTCAGTGGCGAATTTAGAGGAGGCACGGGGACAACCCAGTCCAGGCAATCTGGCTGAAATAAAGGGGTCATCTCGAACAAATTACAACAAAAGGTTTTTCACCACAATGCATTTCCTTAAGGTCTCTAGAATGACATACTAAAAGTCCGGAAAAATCCTGGTAGGGGAACTATGCTTAATTAGCGTTAACCTCATCAGCACTGCTATTTCTATAGAGTAAACAAGGACTTAGCTATAACTTTGGTCTCCATAGGTCTTTTCAAGTAATTCAAAAGCCTAGAATATGCATCTTGAGATGGGCAATCAATATAATACCACAATTAGAATAAAATGGATGATCCAAATTAGCACAAGTACCTAATTTGTATGAATAGGCTATATTATCTGAGAATGATATAACATGTGCCAACAGTTGAGAAGCCAAAATATTAAAAGAAAGGCTAGTTCTCAAAGTAATTAGTTTTAGAAATATGATTGTACCATTTTGAAAATTTTCAATTCAGCCTAATCAGCATAATTTATGCAAAACATTAATTATTTACTTTTTTCACTTTTATTCTAGTACATTCTGAAAAAATATGAAAATATGGGAATAAATCAATGAAACTTGTCAGACTCATGCTTGATAATGAGTTTGAATTTGAGGTATTTCAGTGCAGTACCTGTATCTAATTTGCCCACCATGTTTCAATATGGCTGCTGCCAAAATCTGTAAAAGCTGTATCTTTACTTCTGGTTCACAGTCACTTACAAACATAAATATAAATGCTTGGAATACTATTTAGGGTCATAACCTTTTTGCGACTCTCTTTGGCAGCCATCATCGATTTAAATCAATTTTATATAAAAAACCTTATGGGTCATCTATCTGAACGTGAATTGAAATTGAAAATTTATTGCACGAATCTGCGCACACATTTGTTACAGTAACATTGAACAGGGATGTGGCGGATGCTTTAGTATGTCGGTGATTCCAATAAACATAACACTTATATATAATTCAAACCAAGACAATTTAAAGACTGTTACCGTAATATTTATACAGTTCAGGATACCCAAGGTAGTTAGGGTGATCAATTCATGTGACCTACTGGATTTGGTGCAATAGTTTCTCAACAGCATACTTAAAACGACGTCGTGTTGGCAAGTGCTGGGTTTTATAATCTAGAGTATCCCATAATGTGACACCTCTATAGTAGGGGGATTTTTGGTAGAAACTGGTCTTAGCTCTGCGTTTTGCAAATTTAATTTTCCGATCACCCCGGGTCCTTACGGCTACCTGAACTTGAGCTTCACCGTTTACAGACTTTTTCCACATTAATACTAATAAATGGACATTCCTTCTATGTTCAAGAGTATCAATTTGACACTGCCGGTGTAGCTCTAATATGCTAATTTGTCTAACATGAGCACCCAAACAGATCCGTAGGGCATGGTTTTGTAGGCGCTGGAGTTTAATCAGTTCATAATTATGAGCACTACCGGTATAGAAAGAGCAATATTCTACACTCGGAACAATCATTACTTTGTACACTCGGAGACTAATTTCTTTAGACATACATTTGACGTAATTTGAATGGTGGCAGATACCTCAGAAAATATGCAATGCAGAAGTTCTTTTTACACAATACCTTTCTTTATAGCCCACAGGTGATATTTTTGATATAATAATGTATGCAAACACATTGCCATCAGAACGAGGTTCATTTGCATAAACCTTCTCATGACTAGTCATTTTTATATTGCTGATGTATTCATACCGGATCCATACCATTGGTTTCCATTATACTATTCAACTTCTTTGAACTGTGGTCATATCATGCATCTCTGTAGGATAGGTGCTGTGTCATTCACCTATCTATGAACAGAGTATCAGACCACCAGATGTCTTAATGCTCCTCTTCTTTTCATCTCTTTTCCCCTTTTTGTTGTTGTTATTAACACGTATAGACGTGTTAGGTAGCACATTGGTCTATCATGAATTATTCTTTTTCAGTGTTGTGCAGTATATGTAACTCTTTTTAACAGCCCCGACCAGCTACAATGAATGGGACAGTGAATCAGTTTGATACAGTGGAGGGAAGGCTGCGGAGGGAAGCTTACTCAGTGTCGCCATCTGTAGAGTAAAGCTTGGTAGTTTTATAAAGAACCTGGTGTCGTCTGGTGACAAAAGATGCACAGGTCATATGAGGATGAGTATTTGATTATTTCAGTTTATACACGATGGGCACAATAGTAGTATATTGCCTCAAAAAGCCATTAAGCACTTTTCATAGATCAATACACACCGCATTTACCTAGGCATCTAATGGATCAATGAAAGGATCATCTATTACAGGCCTAGAAGAATGAGGTCACTGGAATCTACTTCCGGGTCACCGTTTTTCATGTTGTAGGAGGACATTTCCGGTTGGTACGCAATATCAACAGAAACGGCTGTGCCACGGCAGGTCACTGAATGAATGGGGACAAAGACGATATGGGATATGTACAATACATTTCACTATAGTATATCAACAAATAACGGTAAGTAGCTGTCATTGAAACTTGTCTTACTCTTAGGAGGAATGGATCCCGTTTGGAATTGGATGAGTCAACACAACAGGTCTAGACTCCCTAGGCTATACTGAGTTGAGTATGGCGTTTATATACTCATGTCTCTTGTTTATAAAGCAATGACAGACCGAGCACTGAATTTGTCAACCTCGGTGCACAAGTCCGAAGTCGTCAACATTAAGGGTCTGTGCCGGGTTACAGGGTTGGCACACACTCCAGTAGGGGGTGGCCCTGTAAACAGTACGGCCAACTGCGTGAGAGTTGGCAACCCTGCGGGTATGATAAGACTCATAAGTTAAATTTGATAAATTTTGTCTCGCTTATTTTTAATATGGTTAATTGTGCTGCTCAGAGTCAGACTGCTCACTTTGAAGACCCCTTTCTTCAGTGTAGTTTTGGGAGTAAGTTTGAGGGGCAGTGAGTCCAAATCCCGGGGTCCAAACAATGAAATATTGAAATAAAAATCCCGATCTACCTACCCTAGTATATTTAACCATGTAACCTTAAAAAAAAAACTTATTGTGACCTCACACTCATATGAGTTGGACAAGGTATTAAAGGCCACATACATTTACAACTAAGGTTCTGGTACTTGTATTTTAGATAAATACATGTATAATTATTATCTTATCATAATCTGCACGCTTTTCATGTAGGGTACAGAAGAGTACAACAGATGTTACAGAGTACCGTAGTAGCTCGTAGTACCTAGATAGTACATATGTGTATATATTACCTCGTTATATCATGCGAGGTCTGAGGTCTTTTAATTTAAAACAGTGCTCGAAGTTAATACAATTATCTTAAAATGGCAACAGTCATTTGGTCCGCGTGGGAGGGAAAATGGCCTGCGTGAAATGCAAGGACACAGACCACTTTGGCCTATGCAGAGAAAAAGTCTTTGGCAACACTGGAAATCTACACAGGCAGGAATCTTCTGAGTAGTGGGCGTTTTGGAACATCTATGTGACGTATTAGAAGTACCTAAGAAAATCCCTATGGATGATTTTGGCTATATGGTAGAACCCTTCACTGCCATATCTATCAAATTTTCTTCTGTATATATAGACCTCATGCTACTCAGGTGTCCTACATCTAGGACAGTAGAGTTATCTCATTCAAGCTGTTATATTTTGGTAAAATACCTTCTATTCATCCTGCATAACTGTTGGACTCTATGCACATTTAGATATCACATGCAAACTTGTATCTAAGAACTAATTAATAGTATAATATCAAATTTGAGGTGACTTAAAATATCGTTCTCTATAAATGTCTGATGATGGAGAGGGGGGACTTATCGTGGCAGTTTTCAGTAAACATTGCATGTGCAGCGTGGATCTCGCAACTCTTAAGAGGTTTCTACCCTTTGTAATCATCCCTGTCATTGCTGTATTGTACACACACTGAATTGTGTGTATAATGCAGTAATTTAGAGTAAATAAGCAATACCCCATCAAAACCCACCTTGTGTTATTATATTGTTAGTAGACCCAGAGATAGTCACATGGCATTGTTTCATGTAGAGATCAATGGTATCATGTGATTCCCTACTCATATGACTAGAAGTAGCACCTGCAGGCACACATGCCTTTTATCATGGTATTCAAGAAATCGATATGTGTGGATATGCCATACATGATAGTGAAAGCCATCATACGTATTTTGTTATCTGGACTGGGGAATGATACACCGTGAGTATGTATAGGTCAAATAGACTAAAGTCAGTGGTGTCGGAGCTGAACTGTGAATGTGTTGGAGATGACCTGTGCCACAATGGACAGTGAAACCTGAAGTAGTATGGGGCCCAATGCGGCCAAACCTATATTATTCCACCCATGTAGAATGAGAGTTATATGTCTTAATCGTGTGTTTCTAAATGCCCACGTTATATCTAAGCTTTGTATTTTATTTTTCAGGGAAAGAAATGATCTCTCACGAACACGAAGGAGATGCACATCGAATGTTAACATCCAAAGGAGTTTAGCATGCATTACCTGTATGGAATGGCACCTTTCTAACTTGTTGCTAGAGGGGACCACACGATCACCACCTTCCTCTACCCAATAGGACGTCCGCCCTACCTCTAAACATGGCTGAGCCCACCTACCGCCTACCTTGCTACAGACGGTTTGCCTTTGGCATTGGACATGTTCTTAATGACCTGTGTGCATCCATATGGTTCAGCTACCTGTTGGTTTACTACCACAGTGTACTACAATTTAGCAATGCAAATGCAGGCTTTCTGATGTTGTTAGGGCAAGTAGCTGACGCCATTGCTACACCACTCGTGGGCTACGAGTCTGACAGGATACAAGGATGCTGCCGCTATACAAAGAGGAAGAGTTGGCATTTGTTAGGTAAGAGTGGAAATGAACATATATATGTGTGCTTCTACATTACCTTGAACGTCAAACACACCAGCAGTCCGAATATTAGGCCCGCCCACCATTATTGGCTTAGATACAGAATAGTGCAGTCTTTATTTGCAGCCCAGGAAATATGCTTGTGAATGAGTGTGACTGTGCAAGTACATGTGTAGGTCTCACCTTGAGATAACTTCGTTCTAATGGGGGAACCTTTGAGATATAGCTCAGACAGACTCACATGGACGCATGAGTTAAACGCAGCATTTATCTCCTACAAATGCTGGGCAGCTCCTGGGTAGGTCACGTGATCTATGGAGATTACAATGCTATATATATAGCCCACCCCTACCCCCATCCCCACTGCCAGTCCCATCCCGGGCTTCCCTAGCCCACTTAAAAGGGTCTACTTCTCATCTCTCCTATCCTCTCAGGATGTGTGTGGTGCACATATGCGCGGGCACTGACACATTCCTCTGTGAAATTGTGTAATGTCGTTCTTGCCATGAATATGACCTTAGCTGTCGAAATGGCCTTAAACATCTATTACTCACTCACTCCAGTCCCAACCCCGCCCACGGCACCCCTACCCCCAGCTTGACCCGACCCAGGAACGCCCTGAAAGTTGGTACTTTTATTAGGAAAAAAATCATCAATTAAAGTTGTCTTCTTATGGTTTGGTGAAGTATCCTTTCCATCGTTATTGTCAGGAGATCTTGAAGTTAGTGCAGTGACTGAGTGAGTGAAGTATCCAACTGAAATAAAAAGAATTAGGCTAACATGTAGCCTAGGCTATGCGACTGCCCTGGTATACACGTGTCCCCTTGGAAGACGTGTCTATAAGCCATCAAATTAATTAATACTCTGCTAAATACACAATCTGTTTTACACACAGAACTTACACACTACAGCAGCTTAGGCCATTTAATTCTGATCACTTACAGTAGAGACTTCTTGATATAATTTTTTGACCTGCAATTAGTAAAGAGATTTTGAAAGCAGTTTAGAAATCTGCCTACCAGACACACTAAATATCCCAGTGGAGGGCAGGAAAAAAAACATGACTTTCAAATGTTTGAATTGGGGATATTTCACGGGTTGAAAGAGAGGATGTGGAAGATTTGTTGGTGGCAACAGCCATGTCTTTTCTAGGGGAAAAGGTAACACAGTAGGCCTAGAGGACAGACACGTCACCCATGTGGGGGCAGTGCGTAGAACGTCTTGATGAGAAGAGCTGGCGGTATGTGTTGACCCACAGCCGGTGACGGATTTTTCACAGGGCGGTGTCCGGCTCGGGGCATCTGGACTGAACAACCCACTGCTACTTACATTATTATACATTCACATAGACAGTACACCCTGTATCTGTCTTTAGTGTGCGATAGCTATTGTGTGCCACAAAGGTTAAAAACTGGTTGTGCTATTCCAGAAAATTTGTCGTTCTGGAAATGGAAGACAAATGACAATCAGTGACAATTACTGGTTTCAGACAATGAAAATGGGATAGATTCAAAGATTGTCCCATTTTTCCTTTTATGTTTTTAAACAACACTTAGAATATAAAAGTAGAAGGTAGGTTATAGACCTACACTCTTGCACTAAACCCCAATGGGGTCTCATTCATTATATAGAATTGATTAACAAAATGTTTAGCATAAATCCTAAGGGTCAAGAGATAACCTACCTCCTGACCTTGCTCCAGTGAATGCTGGTTCAAACTGTCAGTGGAAAATTCCTCACCCCAGCACAAGCATATTTTACTGGGTGAGGGGGACTCAAAGTTGCCATTTAATGGATAGCAGATAAGATTCCTGGTGTAAAGTTAAGAAATTCTATTGATCTTAATACCCCCGGCTGTTTGAAGGATTGAGAAAGTGATAAACAAATTTTCTTGTGTTTTTTTTATTAGTAGGATTTCAGGAGAGAAATAAGCCAGTAGCCGTATGTAAAATGCTGCCCACCCAAGGAAAATTGCTGACAACAGAGGGCAGAAAAATGCTTACATCTGCACTCAGATTTTTACTACCCCTTTCCTGTTGCAATAGGGAAAAACGAATTTTGTGTACATATAATTTATCAAGCCTCATTCAACCTTAGCTACATTTTATAATTCCAATTTTGTCCCTACTTTTCATGCTCAAATTCATATTTTCATATCTCTTGACGTCAAGATTCACTTGACACCATGATGACCCCAAAGATTGGAATCAGCGATGTAGTGAATGCATGTATATTGGCAGGTCCAATCGATCTCATCTTTATCAGATAACTGGTGCCTCTGTTATTGCTATTATAATAATCTGTGATTGTAATATCAGAATATGAGGGAGTGCCATTATCCAGAGCGCATCTTTCCATTGAATTGACCTAAGAAGTTCTAATGCAACCAAAACCTTTACAATAGTTAACTGTGTTCTTTTGCAGGAACGATATGTGTCATAGCAAGTTTCCCATTTCTCTTCATGCCAACATTTGGTGGGCAGCAATCAGCTGACTGGGCTCGCTTCATTTACTATGCCCCATTCGTTGTCATCTTCCAGTTTGGATGGGCATCCACTCAAATCTCCCACCTTTCCCTGATCCCAGAGCTCACCCCTAATTCTAGTGAGAGGGTAGAGCTCAATGCCATCAGGTTGGTGTATTTCTACCTGTAATTTGAATTAAACTCCGAGTATTTAATCTAAAACATATTCTGGATATTTCAGAGTGATATAATTATTCCATTAGAGAGTTGAATCTCAATGCAATGGTCCTCTTTGACTAACGGTTCTGCCAGTTTTGTGTGGTAATAACTATAATTGTGTACTTTGACAGGTATGCCTTTACTGTGTGTTCCAACGTAGCTGTATATGTCACAGCATGGCTGCTGTTAAACTCTGCTGATGCCAGTGGCGCAAACATAGGTCCCTGGGATGTTGGCACCTTCAGGGTAAGTGTAATATATACCAGTTAACTTTATCAAATGAAAGGGAGAATGTTAGGGGCAGCACATTGTTTGTATAAATGAAATTGTTGCCATTATCTAATAAAATCAATGTGCATGTAAACTAAAATAACTCTCTCTCCTTTTCTAGAATTATTTATTCGCTGTCCGCCAAATTAAAGAAATTGATTTATGTAGGAACACTCATTATCACATAAATTTCAAGAAGATAGTACAAAATTATTACACATGTCTTTTAATAAAAACAAATCTATATCCCGGGTCATACACACAAGAGCTTTGTCCCGCCCTATCAGCGATAATAGTAGCAATGGAAACCAAAGTAAACGGACATTACATTCGATCTAGACAGTGACTGTTAGCCATGTGCAACATGTCCAAAGCCAGATTTCATATTTGAAGTTTTCTATTTTCTCTTTCAGACTTTAGTAATATCTGTAGTGAGTGGTGGCGCCATCTTCTCGTTAATCTTTCATATATTTACCCAAGAAAGACGAGAGGAAGATCTTCCACGGGGACTTCTTTCAAGATTAAGTAGCAGTGAAAAAATGAATTGGACCGACTGGCTAAAAGAGCCCCAGTTTTATATGGTAAGCTAACTAATATCACCGTATAATAATGAAATATTTTAAAGGGGGTGGGGGTCCCAGGGCTTTTGACAGGGCTGCGCAGTGCGTAATTCACGCATTTAAATGCTAAATGGCGCATTTAAATGGCTAGATGTGCACCAAATGGTGCATAAAAATGTTTTCCTGTTGTCACAGACCTAGGGTTCATACTAGGAATGGCACAGTAATGGCAGACCCGTCATTGTAAAGAGATAAGTCTTTATATTCAGGAAATTACCCTTCTCCCTATTAAAGCTTCTTCAATCGATATCAGAGACATTGGAAATAAAAAAGAAAAGAAAAAGTTTTCATCACATGAAATTCAATCAGTGGAAAACACCAAGACCGTTTCTCAAGTACAGGTCAGATCTCTAAACTGTATGAAGAGAAACCAGCTTAAAGAAGAAACCAGATACAGTGGTGACATACCCATGGGCACATTACACTTTTTTTTTACATACGTTTTACACATACATTGATTTCTTATTGCACAGTTCAAATATACTGTAAATGTTAAAACAGGGATGCTATTAAACAAAATTTAAACAGTGACACAAGTTAGGATGTTAACTTAACAGTATTCTTTCTTTTTCTTGTCCTCATGGAATTCATCATGTTACCACAACACTGAATCTAAACAATATTTAAAAAAATATTTACTGCAAGGTACAAAATGGCCCATTGATTTAAAGAATGACGCATTGTTCTTGCCAATGAGTGTGCAATTTGCCCATTGCAAAGTATCCTGTCAAAAGCCCTGGGGTCCCGGGGCATGATTCACAGGGGGATTTTCCTGGTGGGAGAATTTCAGGGATGGGTGGATTTTCAGTGGGATCAGCCATCGCTATCAACCATGTCATAACAAATTAAAAGGCTGATTCATCGTACAGCATTGCAAGGTCTGCATTGAAGAATGAATGTTAAAGGTCACTCGGATATATACAATACATATATGTGTGTGTGTGTGTATATATATATATATATGTATATATATATGTATATATATATGTATATATATATATGTATATATATATATGTATATATATATATACACACACACACACATAGTTCCCTAGTATCAAACTCCTACTTAAGCCCATGCTTCAGTGAACTAATATATGAAGCTATCTTGCTATAATATCATGATCAATAACTCTGTTCTATGTCTTTCTATTATCTTTTTCACAGATTGCCTTTTTGTATATGTGTACACGCCTGATAGTCAATATATCTCAGATCTACTTACCGATGTTCCTTACAGACTCCCTCGAACTGGGCAAGGTAATTTTAGTCTAAGTCATTACTCAAATAATCATAGGCTGGATCTAAAACTGTTATCATGCTTGTTGCCACAGTCCAGTGCATAGGCAGTGAATTGGTAGATATAAGGTAGACAGGTAGTGTATGGTATGAACAGGGATTTATTCCTGAGTTATATACTGTCTACATAAAGCTTCCAAGATGGGGAGGAAGAGAACCCTGGGATTCAAATCTAGTTATACTATAGTCCAAGTGGTGGAGCCACCAGCTGGTCAGTCAGCAAGTCAGTAAGTGGTGTACTATTACATCCCCCTTATTTTAAAAGATAAATGGTACTGACTATAACATATAGGTACATATATTATGACATACTGGACAATGTTTTTGACATGATATAACAACTATAAGAAAGGTGAGGGGAAGGGTAGACTGCCCTATACCTCGACGTCTGTAGGGATTATTCTGCCCTATGACTCAGGTGCAAATTTTGAATAACTGGATTGTCACTGAATATCTGCTGGGTGGTTTGATATTATGACCACACCGTATTTTAGTTCCAGAGCGAACTACATGGCCTTGGCCATTTGTAGCCTGAGCACTCCCAGCTGCAGTACTGGAGTGACCTGATTGGCCCTTGACACCTGCAGACGCATCTATCAGCCTTGACGGTGGTTTAGGTGAAGGCGGATGGGATGGCATTGGCTCTGGTACAGGCGATGGTGGATTTACAGGTTGTGGTGAAGGTGGATGTGCTGGTGTTACTGGAGTAGGCTGTACTTCAAGTGGTCTTCTGGTCTCTTATTCAGATGTACTCTGTTACGCCAGACCAAGTTGCTCTTGGCATTCTCGATCACATATGATCGGGGAGCTGTATCATGGCTATCCACCTGTCCTGGAGACCATGTATGCGTTGACTTGTCATACAGACTGACTTTCTGTCCAGGATATAGTGGTGGTAACTCTTTAGTTCCTCTGTCATAGAAGGCTTTGGTCTTATCCTGCTTCTGCTGTATTCTTTCTTTTACAGAGATGCTTGTGCCTTCGCTACAGAATGGAAGATTGGTGGGTAACTTACTGTTCATCAGGAGTTCTGCTGGTGATGGAATGACATTGTCAATGGGAGTAGCTCTGATGTTCAGCAAGACCTTCTGGATGTTTTGTCCAGATTTCATAGCTTTTTTCAGGATGGGCTTTATCCATTTGATCTGATGCTCGATGAATCCATTGGATCTGGGATACTCTGGCGATGATGTTATATGCTGGATGTCCCATTCCTTTATAAATTGCTGAAATGCTTCCCCAGTGTACTGGGATCCTTTGTCAGATCTTATGATGTTTGGCTTACCAAACACAGCACAAAGTCCCTCTACATAGTTCTTAGCAGCTGTAGGTGTGGTAGATGTAAGTTTTCTCACAAATGGGATCTTCGAATAGTAATCTGACATGATGATGTATGATTTCTTCTTTATCTCAAAGAGATCTGTTCCAACAACTTCCCATGGTCTATTAAGAATTTGCGTTGGAAGTAGAGGTTCCTTGATATTACCTGGTTGGAACTCTTGACAAAGTGGGCACGTTTTCACCACTTTGGCAATGTCATCATTTGTACCAGGCCAGTAGACAGTGTCTCTTGCTAACAGTCGGGTTTTTTCCTGTCCCTTTTTGTCCTGTATGCAGTTGTTGCAATATATCTGAGTGCATTGTCTCGGGGATGACAACTTGTTTCCCTTTGAAGATCACTCCGTCTTCAATACCTATTCAATACATATTCGTTGCATGCGTGGAGGAGCTGATGTGATTGGCTTTTTGGCAATCATCTCTAGCGGCTTGTGAACACTCACCACAGTGAAATCTCGTCCGTACAGGTTTAAAGTGAACCTTTCAATTACATATACAACAGCGAGCATTTCTCTCTCTATGTTGCTATAGCTACTCTGAGTCTTGGATGCAAAGGCGATTGGTCTGCCTTCTTGCACTAGGCATGCCGCTAATCCCTTCATTGATGCATCAACTTCTAAACTAATGGGTTTCGTAACATTGTAGAAGGCAATCACATGGGACGTTATTGCTTCCTTCAACTTTTCAACAGCAAGTTTGTGGGTTTCTTCCCACACGAAGATTGCTTCCTTCTTCAGAAGATCTCTCAGCGGGACAGATAGTGAGCTGAGGTTGGGAATGAATGTTCCTAGGTAGGTTAAGAGTCCTGCAGCCTCCATCATGAGATGTCAGTCATGTTCTTCTTCAGTACCTCCGAATACACATGTCATCTGCAATCCTGACACAACCCTCAAGGTTTTCTAAGAACTCATCCATTCTTTGTTAGAATATATCTTGGCTGATATTTAGTCCAAAAGGCAACCTTTTGAAACAAAACCTTCCAAAAGGTGTTCTGAAGATGGTGAGAAGTTGACTATCCTCATTGAGAGGTATGTTCCAGTAGCCCGCTTTGGCATCAAGCTTACTGAAAACCTTAGCTCCAGCGAATTTTGGATTAACCTCTTCAAGGCATTACTTGATAGAGTTATTCAGGTGCTTTGGGTCTAGACAGATTCTAAGGCTACCGTCCTTTTTAATGCTGTATACAAGACTTGAACACCAGTCGGTATGCTGTGTAACCTTACGAATGACCCCAGTCTCCTCTATAGCAATTCTTGGAGGCCTGCCTTAATCTTAGGCAGTAGGTTAATGTTGGCCTTGCCAGGTCGGTCAACATGCGGTTCGTCGTCCGGCTTTAGGATTATCTTGGCAGGTTACTTGAAGCGACCAATGACATCAAACTGGCTTGGGTATAAGCTCTTTAAGTCATTGACAGAATATATTGACTTAACAATCTGGTCGAATTCTATGCGTTCACAGTTTATAGTGATCAGTCCGGGTGCCTCACAGGTTGGTAAACCTAGTATCACAGGACCATCCACATCAACAACGTAGAATGTCACGTCATCCCATTCAGATGTCGGAGATTTACACTTCACTATTAAAGCCCCAAGACAATTAATGCTTTCTCCAGAATATGAATAGAGCCTTATCTTGGTAGTAGTCAAGATATCACTTGGTTAATGATCTCCGTACATTTGACGGAAGGTACGTAGAAGTAATGCTTTGGCATTTGCACCAGTGTCCAGCTTCACCTTAAGTGAATGTGTGCCTTTGACGAGTGGTAATTTCACGTCTAAGCTAGCAAATGCCCTGTCGCACCTATCAATGGTATTGATATCCGACAATGTAATAACAAAGAAGCCTTTGGTAGTCTTTATCACCACTTTCACCAGAGGTATCAGAATCGTTGACTTGTACTGCGCGTAACTTCTTCTTATTCCGCTTTTTCCGACTTGTCTGTGTCTTAGGGTCTGGTGTACTGGTGTACTGGCATTGTCACCAGAGCGTTTCCTAATACGGCAAAACTCAGACCAATGACCCATGTTATTGCAATAGTCACACTTTGATTTATGCTGGACACTCACAGTATTTGTGAATATGTCGACAGTTGCCGCAGGATTTTTTGCATTTTACATCTTTCTTCTTGACATAATTGATTTTCGGTATGTCACTTTTTGCATGATGGAATGCTTCCGACCTTAATGAACCCTTTGAAGCTGCTTCATGCTGACGTCCTTCCTTTGAAAGAGCATCAAGTGGTCTTTCCCCTTGTCGAGTAAAATTCGATGAAAAGGTTCCATCGGTGTGGAGGCAATGACCAAGTCGATGACGCATTCTTGCAGTTCAGCGTTCTAAAATTCGCATAAAAGCGCTTTGTCTGGGTCTTTAAGATCAGTGTCACTTAGGCCTGAAGCATCAACCCGTCGAAGACCTTCATCCCCTAGACCAATTTTATTTTTAACTGCATTGTCCTCACACACTAATGTTATACACTGCTTAAATAACTTGAATGTGTCTGACTTGTTGGGAGTGTCCCAGTTCATAGTTTTATACTTGGAAGCCATAATGCACCTTATACACTGGTAGTTGGTACCAGCACACAAAGTCACACATGTAGGTATAGGTAATATAGAATGTCAATACACAGGTAGTAGTGTACAGGGTATAGTAGCTGTATACAGGTATAGGTATATGAACTATAGGTATTGCACACAGGTATGTAGGCCCTAGGCACTGGAGTCACACACCTGTGTTGTTTACACCCACAGCACTACATCTAGGCCTACTGCTAATAGTACCACATGTACACACTGGTCCTATTGCTCCCTTTCTCCAACATGAAATACTAAAGTTCACTGGTATTGGTATATTGGTATATAGTGTAAGTAGTCTGTTCTTGGTAGAGGTTCAATGCTGCATCCATTCCTGTAGGTATAGGCTGGTGAAGGCAGATTGAATTGTATAAGTAAGGTTGTCTACTTACAATATCGCTGCTCCCTTACACTCAAAATGTACATCATTTTTACTCCTTGACCACTGCCACCATGAATTGGTAGATATAAGGTAGACAGGTAGTGTATGGTAATGGATGAACAGGGATTTATTCCTGGGGCATATACTGTGTAGATAGTGAAGTGTTCCCAGTGTTAGTTCCACAACTCAACCAATACGGCAGGCCAGCGATTGGTCGGCGACAATGTAGGATGTTCCCATAGTTGGCTATGTGGGCTAATGAGAAATACAGGGGTGGCACCAGCGAAACACATCCAGCCCAAACTGCAACATCGTGCAAGTAGTCATTGTGAAAGTCTGATAGCTGTAAGAAACTGCACCTACAGAGTGAGTAGACTAGCATAGCGATTGGTCAGCGACAGGTAAATTGTTCAACCTGGGATGTTCAAGCTGGGACACTGTGTTTGTTCAGTCGCAGACCATACAATTAAAAGTGAGATGCAGGGTGGGTGGAGGGTGTACGCATGAGACGCAGGGTCCACGGGAGGTGTAAAAGTGCGACGCAGGGTGGGGGGAGGGTGTATGCATGAGACACAGGGTCCGCTGGAGGTGTACGCATGAGACGCAGGGTGGGGGAAGGGTGTATCCATGAGACACAGGGTCCGCTGGAGGTGTACGCATGAGACGCAGGGTGGGGGGGTGTACGCATGAGACGCAGGGTCCGCTGGAGGTGTACGGTAAAAGTAAGACGCAGGGTGGCGGAATTGTGTACCAGTGAGACGCAGGGTCCGTGGGAGGTGTAAAAGTGAGATGCAGGGTGGGGGAGGGTGTATGGATGAGACACAGTTTCCGCTGGCGGTGTACGTGTGAGACGCAGGGTGGGGGGGTGTACACATGAGACGCAGGGTCCACGGGAGGTGTAAAAGTGAGGTGGAGGGTGTACGCATGAGACGCAGGGTCCACGGGAGGTGAAAAAGTGAGACACAGGGTGGGGGGGAGGGTGTAAGAGTGAGACGAAGGGTTGGGGGAGGGTGTATGCATGAGACACAGGGTCTGCTGGAGGTGTACGCATGAGACACAGGGTGGGGGGGTGTACCAGGGAGACGCAGGGTCAGCGGGAGGTGTAAAAGTGAGACGCAGGGTGGGGGGAGGGTGTACGCATGAGACACAGGGTCCGCTGGAGGTGTACGATAAAAGTAAGACGCAGGGTGGCGGAATGGTGTACCAGTGAGACGCAGGGTCCATGGGAGGTGTAAAAGTGAGATGCAGGGTGGGGGGAGGGTGTATGCATGAGACACAGGGTCCGCTGGAGGTGTACACGTGAGACGCAGGGTGGCGGAATGGTGTACCAGTGAGACGCAGGGTCAGCGGGAGGTGTAAAAGTGAGAAGCAAGGTGGGGGGGGGAGGGTGTATGAGTGAGACACAGGGTCCGCACGAGGTGTAAAAGTGAGACACAAGGCGGTGGGAGGGAGTACGAGTGAGACGCAGGGTCCTTGGGAGGTGTAAAAGTAAGACAAAAAGTCTCGGACAAAAAAAAATGAAAACATGGGGGTTAGGAAGGGGTGAAATCTTTTTTGTGGTCTGAATTCTAACATTACGTCTGCTGTTTACACTATCCCAGCGCCGAAGGCGCTAGTAATCATCAATTCGTTTACGGGAACAAATACAAGAACCACGCTGCCATGCTTCAGAACCGGAAGTACTCTTTATTTACATAGTCACTGGAGAGCTCCACATGGACGCTCCCGCGCCGACACTACACATAGAGCTTCCAAGATGGTGGAGGAAGAGGGGGAACCCTGGGATTCAAATCTAGTTATGGTCAGTCAGCAAGTCAGTAAGTGGTGTACTATTACAGGCAGCAGTCACTGTGCACATTGCTATAGAGATTCTCTACAGAGGCCAATACTCAGATGTATGCACAATCCAGGAGGGTCTTGCCAAAAGAAAACGATTTTTAAATATTTAAAACGTGCACGTTTTCACCTTGCCAAAAGTATTCTCGTCTTATCAAAAAGTGAAAATGTGCATGGATGCTTGATCCTCAAAGAGTGCAGGTTTGTTATAATGTATGTGTTATACTCGGGGTTGTGTGGCAATGCAGTCCAACTGAGTTAGACCATGCTCTCTGAAAGTTTTTAGTCAGTTTCTTCCTCGTTTTCTTTTGGCAATACCCTCCAGGTCTCTTGGGGCAATATTGGGCATGGATGCTGTTCATAGTGTTCATCAAAACGACAGTAGCCAACACTCACAAGTGTCCGGATTTCATTTAGTTAATATTGTTTCTGTAATAGGAATGTCAAGGAATATTCATTTTATCATAATTGTTAGAATTTTTATTTCTTCAAGTATTAGTTTATAAAGAAAACTATTTCCTTGTGCTGAACATGGTGCCTCCACCACCCCTGTAGGTCAAATAGTAAGGTCGGGAGGGGATCCAGAGTGAGGCCTTTCTAACCTGGAAACCTTGGTCGTCTCGCAGAGCGTATACTCACTGTAGTGTAGGTACAAATGCAGGTAGCCGGTCAGCCTAAGGCCTTACCAGATGGTGCCCTGAATGTTTGCATAACAAAAACTGGACCTATATTAATAATAATATATGCCTGAGAGAAGCGCTCAGTTTATTCAAGTACCTACATCTAGGACTTAAGAAGCAGGTTTATTACTGTGCTATAATGCGAAATAGCCATCTATATTAAGTCGCACCGCTTGTTTTATATAATTATAATTATTAGCTGCATCAAGCAAGAGATTTCAATAATATGATTTATCCTCATGTATCAATGACACCCTGTTCACAATCAAACGATTGCTCTCTCACAATTGCAATGATACTATTGGTTACAGCAATACATTGCTACAGTTCCGCTGGCTGTGTTTGTTAGTGGTTTCCTGATATCTTTCATAATGAGGCCTCTTAATCGTCTAGTTGGGAGAAAGGTAAGTTTCTTCATGCTGTTACCTATCCTTAAAGGAGTGTGTATGCGGCGGATCTTTTAAACAGGTTATGATAAAAGGCAGTGTAGAAAACAGCCTTTAGTCAAACTAACTGTATTGTAGTTCGACTTGTCAGTGTTGTCACCACTGGATAAATGAACTCTACTGCAAGCATTTTACAAAGTAAAATTCTAACATATAGAATCTATTGTTGTAGGTGATTTACATTGATTAAAGGTTAAAGTATAATAAGTATCCAAATCCAATACTGACGACCATCAATGTGGCAATCCTTTATAAGCAAGAAGTTTAGTGCCCACCCAGCCAGAGCAGAAGAATGAATGTACCAAAACATGTAATCGATTTCTTTCGCTTTTAGCTGACATATCTTCTTGGCATCCTGATGGTCTTGGGTGCAGTTACATGGATGTTCTTCCTGCAAAATGTCACAAATAAAGAAGTATTCGGTACAGCTATTTTACTGGGGGCTGGATCCTCCACCATTCTTGTTACTTCCCTCTCCATGACCGCTGACCTGATTGAAGATAGAACGGTAGGACACAAGTTCTTGGCCTTAAGTTTGCATCTTGTTCGTTGACGCCAGTCCTTCCATATTTGTTTCCCGCTATATCTAACATACCTAATAGAATATTAGGGTGTCTATTATGCCGGTAGTTTTTATTACAAATTGTGTCATGACCTTCAATCGCGATTTAAAAAGTCCAGGATAATCTAACAGGATGTTAATGTGTGACATTATGAAGCTATATCAGGGATTTGTCTCCCTTCTCAAACTAAATCGTGTTTTAACACAAATGAATTCTATTGACCGCAGGAGAGTGGCGCCTTTGTGTATGGTGCCATGAGCTTTACAGACAAGTTATCAAATGGCATCGCTGTTGTTGTGATTCAGCATTTACATCCATGCAAGTAGGTTCCCGTTTTACAGTGTCTCTTTGGACAGAAATTTTTAAATGAATTTAGTTTTAGTATACATTTGAGGATGGAGTTTCAAAACGAATCTCTTTAACACGAAGCCAAGATTTAAATCAGGGTGGATTTAAAAAAAAAACGTTTTAGGGTAGTCGAAATTGAGACAGAACTTCAAATTCATCATCAAATGTATTCCCAGTATGTATAGATAGAAATTTGTGCTGTCCATGTAGCCCCGAATGTATAGAGCATAGAGGTATGTAATACAATACTGAATTCCCCTTAGATAAGCTGTTATCAGAGAGATCGTGAAGATTTACCTCTAGTTGTTGTAAGGCGACGCATTTAAGGTCAATTAAGGGCTCCAGGTGACCCAAAAAATTAATTGACAAGGGATTTCCTTGTACCTTAAAATATGTGTTCTTCAGATGATGTGTAATTGAAATGTGAAATAAAAAGTTGGGGTAGCAATGCTACTTTTTTCGGTAGGAGCCATCTTTTGTAGGATGTTTTAACATTGAGCCCAATCGGCCATTACCTAGTGAGGTGCAATTTTGGAGGGATAATGGTAAATAATTCCTAAACTGGACAAACAATTTTTTTTCAATATCCAGAGTTATGTCTATTGATATGTGCTAATCAAGATAGAAATGTAAAATCATAGGGTTCCAATGCTACTTTTAGCACAAAGTGAGTGTATGTGAAAGGGTTTCGGGCACCCCAATGCAAAAGCCTATGGAGTACAGTGAGAAGAGGGTAGAGGGGGGTATAACGGTCTCTTTTAAAAGTTCTCCAAACTTTACAAAAATGCTCATTTATATTAAAAAGCATAAATTTTGAAATAATAATGATAAAAACTTGCTTTAAAAACTGAGAGATATCTCTAAATGAGGTAAATGCACTAGTTCCTATAATGGTCGCTGGGCGCATGCCGCTCTCGTCCTTAACTACAAGGCAGGCCTCTCTAATCCCTCTTTACAGAGGTCTATGTCTTACTATGTTTATGGAACTTGAAAACAAAATACATCTTCCGAGTTAGCGATTTATATGGCTAGTTTTCAGACGTCCTCAATTAAACTTTAAACTGCGATCTACACAAATAAGAAATAAAATACAATATGGAATATTTAGGCACTATGGGTATACATGTATCTCCAGTAAGACTGCCCTGTGTTGTTATGGGACACGCGTCATAACTCGAACTTCCTTCAGAAACACGTTGATAATGCCCTCTTGGATTTTTCAATTCCTACACAGAACAGAGGCATGCTGTTCTGCGTGCGTGTGGTTCTATAGGGACATGGTTGTATTTGTTCCTGGTGGGGTAGCGATCCTCGCCCTCATCTGCCTCATCATCATTGCCCCCCAGAATCTAGGCACACTCAGGAAGAGCGTTGGTAACCAGTTTCGACGAGGTAAGTGAAGAGTGATATTGCAGATGTGTCGTTTGCCTCCTACAATTTAAATTGATTTTGGGTACCGGTAATCATACTCGGGTAACCATAACAATTATACTACAGCATTGTTGACTAATTACTTCAGATATTGCTTATGTAGTCACTTACCAGCCAGTGACTTTTAATGTACCAATGCCGTAGGGACCATTGAAGCCACAGTAAAGACTTCTGTTTACAATTTCCATTCCTCTTTATCATAACCATCTATTAATGAAATTGTTAGGACTTGAAAATGACTTTGACATAGTGTTTGCATTATGCCTATTACTTCTAGATACTGTCGTACCGGTAATAAGACAGGGGGACATCTCTGATATCTTCTTGTCGAATTACATGAAACTAGTGGATGTTTTGCTCTCAATGTTTCAGAGTCTGAGTGCCAGGAGGGTGCGCCAATTTTGGGTAAGAAGACAGATGGGGAGATAACATGTTGTTCGTACCTCTGCTGTGTGAGTCTCAGTCGGGACGCCCAGGACCACAAAGTGGCACTTTGCTCCACCTGCGGTATGGAGGACTGCCAAAAGCACCGTCTGGTTGTAAATAGACAAACTACCTACAGCAGTTTCACTGATTCTGATATGGTAGCCCAGGCAGCATTAAGACAGGATGTGGGCAATAGTCAATATGGGCAGCCCCCTGGAGGAGAAGAAACACCAACAGGAATGACCCCACCTCCTCCAGTGATATTGCGGACATGTGCGGCGGGGAGACCTATTATAGAAAATGACGATGTGACGATTTCACCACCTGAGGCTGAATGTCAGACGAGAACTAGTGCTGCTGGAAAGCCAATCACTGTAAATGCAGATGTCCATGCTTGAAGCCATTCTTTTATACAAATACATACCCAATCTGGCATTTGGTTGCACGATTTTATGGCAAGTGTTAGTGACTTGAGTTTCAAAGTCAACGTTGAACATGAGAATGAGGCTTACTCAACAACCACCGAGATCAATTTTAAGACAACTGCATTGGGCTTCTTCTGTTGGCAGATTAAGGTGCAGACTGAAGACATTGTACTTATAAAATCGAGATGTTTTGTTTTCTAAATAGATATGGTAAATAATTGAGCCAGTCTTCCCATATCTACCCGGGGTTCGGCACTCAGGTATGTTGCTAGAAAATGAGAACCTGGGTCGAACGTATCTCACCCCATAAAAAGACTTACAGTATCAGGCGTAATTAGCGCAAGACAGCTAGTATATTTTGTAGTTAAAAGTACAGAAGATTTTGGGTCATTTCTATTCTAAGATGTGAACAAAAACCGGCTGTTTGCACTCATTAGTGTATGCTCGTTTATTACGTCGAATACAGTAATTACTCATTTCAGGTTGAGTCCATTGACTCATTAAATGTCTTTTGATATGAGCAGTGTTATCAAAAACGTATTTCTCTGGTTTATAGCATTACTAAACAGATTATATTTTTGTATGACATTTATTGAATGGGCATGATATTGTAGTACAGTATGTTTGGCATTTATAAAACAAGTTCGCTAGCTCAAGGGAAAGTATACAGTGGCATTGACTTAAGGATGTGTCATTTATTATATGTGGCCAGTACCACGACTACTGTAGTACCGGTACCTTGGGTATAATACACAACGTTGTGCGGAAACCCATAGCTGCACTTTTTGTATCTTCATAAGCTAAGAGTGCGCCGTATAGACGAAGATTTTACACTATAGAACAGTCCCAAAGTGGTCAAGATTCGGCTACAGGTGCGCCCTGTTAGCCTACGATGATGTTAGGGAGCATCTTTACGAGGACTGTTCCTTATTATTTAAGTACTACTGCACATACCAGAGGTTGCATCCATGATTAAAACCTAAGATTCACCTTTATTCATAGATATACAATGAAGGTCTATGTGTTAAGCAGGACTGTGGGCTAGACGCTAGAGTTTGTTGCACAAGATATGGTGGGGGCTTATATCATACAACTACAATGTTTAGTAGAAGTCTATTCACTTGTCATATATTGACTTCTGTAATATCACTCAAATCCCACTGGAGTAAACCAGTGGATGCTAGTTGTAATGAAACCCTAGATATTGTTATCTTGGTTATAGACCAAGACTTGCAAAAGGGCATCTACCGTAATCTCCCGCGTGTAAGGCGCATCCCGGGTATAAGGCGCACCCTGAGTTGAAGAGAAACCAATAAGGCTCATCTAGGCCTGAATTTTGAAGGATTAGTACTGCTCTATAGTAAAATTACCCTGCCTATAAGGCACACCCAGACTTAGGGCAAAGGAGGCCTCTGATTCACGTAAAAGACGCGCCTTATACCAGGAGATTACAGTACATTGTATATACCTCAGTTGAGTATATTCAATTCCTGTACTGCAATATACTCATGTGTAGGGTCAACCCTGATTGATCTACTTTTGTGTATAGCACATTACCAAGACCGGTTATCTTTCTCTTAGATACACATTCCCATATCGGAATTACGTTCATATCATATGTACCCTGGTATTGTGCAATACATGTACTGCCTGATACACAATACTTCTTTCTCACTTTCCGCTTGGTTACTAAAGGTTAAGGTCTCAATACTCTCGTTTTGACTAGCGTAATGGTGATATATATTCATATATGTTTTATTGATCTGGTATTGTGCAATAGATTCCTTCAAGCCAAATACGTTGGTCTCTCTGACTTCGGGCATCCCTAGCCCACTTAAAAGGGTCTATTTCTTCTGTTTCCTATCCCCTCGGGATGTGTGTGGTGCACATATGCACGGGCACTGACACATTCCCCTGTAAAATTGTGTAATGTAGTTCTCGCCATGAATATGACCTTAGCTGTCGAAATGGCGTTAAACATCTATTACTCGCTCACTCACTCACTCTCTCTGACTTAAAGACACCACCGTATTCCAATTCGGACCTATGAAATAACCCTCATTGGTCAGTATTTCACGGCATGTGATACATGTCATGTGACGTTTCATATGTTTGTACTCATTTCATGTGATAATTTCTCACATTAATGTCTTTTTATCATGGTTGTATTATTGCATTACATTAAGCTGCTGCCCTGTTCCATGAAATACTGGATAAGACTGTTTCACTGGCTACAATCGAGGTTTCACAAGTTTGGCTATGGAAATCTTTGCCATCTTTTCTTAGATAAACTAGGAGGCCAATTGTTATTGATCATTTAAAGCCTCCAAAATGGCAACATAACACTATCAACATCATAGACGGATCTCTTCAAAATGAGCCTTTTTCCTACGCTAGATGGGGTTGCCGAAACTAACCCTTTATTTTCTTTTGCCATAGTTATAGAGATAATGGGTAAGGGTTTAATAGATATTGCAAACTGTGATGAAATTTTATTTCAAATAAATGAATGCCAATACACAATTATGTTTCCTCGTTTGGTGGTCTGGTAAGGGGTTGCCAGACTGTTGAGCAGTTGCCACTGAAATGTGGGACGTCTGGCGTCAAAGTTGAAGTGCCCCTTTATAGTACTTAAAAAAGTGCATTGATCAATCTGGGCTGACTAATCATAGCATTTTGTACTTACACGACGACCATAATGAGGTTATCATACCCTCTCCAGGTCTAAAAGTATAATTGACACATAATTTGGATGAGTTGTCATGCTAGGGGAAGATTTGGCTGGCGACCTGCCTCTATGTTGGGGACATCATAGAGGCAGGCCATGTCTAATAAGTTACCAGTCAATCATCCCCTGTTTTAACCCTTACTCACAAGAGGGCACCCTAACACCCCAATGGTCAACCTGCCTCTCCTATACAGATGTTTGGATATAGCCTGTGATTGGAGATTAGAAATACTCCCATCTAGTGAAGTTCAAGAGTACTTCTCCCCATGATCTGGGCTTTACATAAAGAGCTCGGAAAAGTCTTAAGGCAGGGTTAAGACAATCTCTGTTACAATTACCAATTATTTTTAAACTTTCCGTAACTTTTTTTCCTTGAGAACTTCCTTAACCAGTTAAGGATATCATTAACTTTAAAGATACCCTTAACATAGTTTCCATTACAATTTGCAAAAATCTTAACCTTTTTTGGAAGTTAAGGCAGTGAAGTTTCCGTAACTTTGGGTTTCTGGGAACCGATGTTTGGGTTGGTTCTGAGCAAACCAAATTTAAGGGTAACTTTGTTTTTTTTTCAAACTTAGGGTTGTTTTATCTGGGTAATCTCTTAGGGAATAAAACTTTATGTGTTTTGTCAACTTTTTAGCATTTTTGCTCCGTTTTAATCCTAACATAACCTACTTTAAATTCACCTTAAACTTGACATGTCAAAAATGGCAAAATTAAGGATTTGTAGGCAGGTTGAGAAAATTTCTCAACATGTTGTTGCCATACAGTACCAATTGTGGTGCTCAGTACCATAGTTATCCATGATTAGACATGGTTTAGGCACTTTTAGGTATTTTTCATGGTGGCAATTTCCTTAAATGTTGAGACAATTTCCTTAAAAGTTGAGACAGAAGTAGGGGATTCCCCTTGTGACGTCATAAATTTCCTTAACTTAGCAGTGTTTTCCTTAACTTTTGCAATTTTTGCCTTAACTTTGCAAATTTTAAGGGAAATTTTAAGGAATTTCCTCAACCCTAAAGGGGACCTAAAGGCAGGATTATGTAAAGGTCAGTTAAGGTATCCTTAGCATTGGCCTCAACTTGATGAAGTTAAGGCAAATTTTGCCTCAACTTTTTGTAACGGGCCCCTGCTTTACATAAAGAGCTCGGAAAAGTCTTAAGGCAGGGTTAAGACAATCTACGTTACAATTACCAATTATCTTTAAACTTTCTGTAACTTTTTTGTCCTTGAGAACTTCCTTAACCAGTTAAGGATATCCTTAACTTAAAGGATATTCTTAACATAGTTTCCATTACAATTAGCAAAAATCTTAACTTTTTTTGGAAGTTAAGGCAGTGAAGTTTCCGTAACTTTGGGTTTCTGGGAACCAATGTTTGGGTTGGTTCTGAGAAAACCAAATTTAAGGGTGACTTTGTTTTTTTCAAACTTAGGATTGTTTTATCTGGGTAATCTCTTTGGAATAAAACTTTATGTGTTTTGTCAACTTTTTAGCATTTTTGCACCGTTTTAAGCCAACCGTGAACTACTTTAAATTGACCTTAAACTTGACATGTCAAAAAATGGCAAAATTAAGGATTTTTTGGGGGGTTGAGAAAATTTCTCAACATGTTGCTATACAGTACCAATTGTGCTGCTCAGTACCATAGTTATACATGATTAGACATGGTTTATGCACTTTTAGAGGTATTTTTCATGGTGGTTATTTCCTTAGATGTTGAGACAATTTCCTTAAAAGTTGAGACAAAAGTAGGGTATTCCCCTTATGACGTCATAAATTTCCTTAACTTAGTGGTATTTTCCTTAACTTTTGTAATTTTGGCCATAACTTTGCAATTTTTGCCTTAACTTTGCAATTTTTAAGGGAACTTTTAAGGAATTTCCTCAACCCTAAAGGGGACCTAAAGGCAGGAATATGTAAAGGTCAGTTAAGGTTTCCTTAGCATTGGCCTCAACTTGATGAAGTTAAGGCAAATTTTGCCTCAACTTGATGTAGGTGGCAGTACAGTTGTACACAACTGCACTAGGAAATAACAACGGATCTCTGGCAACTTTGGGACGAGGAATGTACCGTTATTTCGACTTTTTTTACGGTGCCCTCCACTACTTAGCAAAAGGCATCTGAATACCTCTGTGTTGTCAGCCTTGCATAAACATAATCATGGTCATGTTTTTATGTGTAAGCTACATCCGACTCATGGAGCCCACTCGACAAGTGATCGAAAAGTTCAAATGCCCTTTGTCCAATGAAATTGATTTATCTGCATATGCTAGACACTAAAAAGCTGCATCAACTCATATATGAAGTTTCTTTCTGGGAAATGTCATGGTTTGCTGCTTTCCTTACCCATACATTAATGTGTAACCTTATCGTCATGCCCTCCTTTTTCATAGTACAGCTTCTTACCCCAGTTGCTTGATATCCGAGGCTCCCTTCACATCTCACAAAGAAAAAAAAGCACGGATTGGAATAGTTTGATCCTTGACCCCAAAGACACATCAACCTCTCTCAAAGTTGTTCCTTCTCATGGGCACAGGCACTTGATCTTGGGACGACCCCAACCCGGATAAGGCATCGGTGGGCGTTCCTGGGTCTAGCGGAGCATACGCTACTGCATCCTTCGAGGATATGGTCACTGAAGTGTCCTTGGTCCTGACTAAGACAGATGCTGCTTGTAAAATATCGCCCCCTGGACCTTTCTTTCCCATAGGGGCGATATTTATAGGGCCACATTCTCCTTTTCACGACCAACTCAGCTCCAATAATAAACGTTTAGAATACAGATGCCAGCTAATTGTCTCTCCATCAATTATCAACAGGTCTTTGCCTGGATTGAATTATCTGCACGGTTGACACTAGAATGCTGCTTGAGTATATTAAAATATGTGCGTACAATCACTCATGTCTATTGATTTTGATTTGAGAGAAACAAAATATATAAAAGACTAGAAAGTATAAGAGGGAAATGGACGGGTACTAGAGGGTCAACGCTTAGGACTATGGTTACTCTATTATGTGAAGCGAGAAGTAGTAATGTAAAATGTGTCTCTGCGGCAGGCGTTACTGTAGACAGCACGTACATGTACCAAGAAGCTTAGATACAATACTGTACTATCCTTGCGTGTACTGCCTTCCCAAGTTGCTAGATGAAGTCGATACTTTTTGTCTCTTGGAGTAAACACATTGTCCTCAAAGCATTTTAGACTGTGTGGTAGCTTACAGGCACAAATCACATTTAACCATCGTGGTGAACAGAGGCTCAGTGCACTGCCTCCCCGTCCATCAATTCTTTTCAGCCAAGCACTAAGCCACTTGCCTTTACAGCAAGGCAGTGAGGGTTGGGGTGCACTCTCTGCACATCTGATGTATGGATCGGCTCTATCAGCTAATGCCCCTGGGCATAGGTGTAGATAATATCTGTCTGTCGTGCCTGGCAGATCTGAAGGTCTCGCTTGGGATGTAATGCTTCCTTGATGACATAGGCATTTTCGAATGCTCTGAAGACCAAACTTCATTCTGCAGTTTTCATACCACTGATAATGTCTGCGAATACAAAGCGGTACACCTGATGATTCTGGTCCCACACTTTTCTTTTTTTTTAAACGGTTTTGTTTGGTCCTGGTTTACAACGATCAGTCATACTGTTCTACCCAGTGTCTAAGCATTACATATTGTTTGACTGTAACCTAATCCATACCTGAAGACTAATAGTACATTAAAGCTGGACTAAAGGTAGTGGAGATGAACTTTGGAGATGAATCCCATCAGGAAGTCAGTAAGAAAAAAGGCTATAAATTGGAATACCACAAAGGTCTTCAAACTTCCATAGTTTTAGAATCATTTTCAAAAAAGTTAAAGAAATATATATTTTAGCTGGGGCATAAGATATTGTCATTTTTACTGCAAATTAAACGAGATCAGGGTATATATCATAAACTAGTTATGGCGTTTTTTCGCAATTGAGCGACATTTTAATTACCGGGGTACGTCAACAATTCGTTCATCTACAATGAATGGTATACATTATACTCCATGTAACATATTTAAGTGCCAGGTATTGTCACTAAGAAATCACAATATATTTCCAGATCGATACAAAAAAAAGACATGCATGCTTTAATGGATATGGGAATTCATCATCTTGCAATAAGATCCCAACGTAATGCCGGAGTAGTATTATGTTTGTTTGCTCGTGACCCATGTGAGTTGATAATGCATGTTGCTCTGGATGCAGACATATCAAATAGTGTGCAAGTTAGCAGAGAATAACACATCGTAGTTTGAGTGTAGATGGCTCAGACATGTCTAAGTATACAGAATACATTCACCATTATATTATAAGAAAATGAGCCAATTCGTCTATGTTAGCTGTTCTTTGATTGGCCACTCCTGACCCTTTCCGTTTCTCGCTTATTTGCTTCTTTTAGGCCTGAAATTAAAAATAGGAGCAAATCGAAGGCAGCGCCTCCTCCATTTCAAAATTCTGGATTCACCACTGTTGACAATTACTGTTTTTGTTGTTGAGGTACGGCACTAGGTTTCGGATTACATGACTAGTGCCCGGAAGGTGTTGTTATTTGTTGTAAGCGTTGATGCTTATTAAAAGGGAACATAGTCATGATAAAGGTGCATCCACGGGGTGCATACTCTTCTAAAGAACAAGGGTATATTATCATAACCATCAAACATTAGTTTGATAAATTTGTATGAACAAAGAATGTCTACGTTCCCGCCTTAACATATTAGTTTTCCACAAGAAGGAGATGATGATTTACTTCGCGATGACGGTTTGAGATTTTATACACACATATCAATCATCATTGCCTGGTTTTACATGCATTATTGTATAGAACATTCCCTGTGATTCAATGTCCGGTATTCATGTCTGTATTGGGTTGATGTCGGCTATGCATTGCATATAACACAACTACAACGCCTATTTTGCAAGACAGTAAAATCAATAAATGGCCACATAATTATTACGTTCGGTAAAGCTTGATTCCTCACATACAGATCATTATATACCAGGTAAATTCAAGGCCTGGAAGGCCGCCATTAGTACTCCACACACTAAGGTAGTCCACGTGCCATATTACTGCTTATAGAAAAAAAACATCCTCTAAATGTTACAACAGTTTATCATCCCGAAAACTGATGATAATGGCTAAAATGAAAGACTTATACTGAGGAGATGGTCGATGTACCTCAGGGTTACCCATGACTAACTGCACTAACTGTATTTACAATCTGCTGAATTAATGAGATATTAAATGACTCACATTTGCATTACCTTCCCCTTGTTTTATCATTATCACACAGTGCTGCTTTTATCACAATCAAGGGATGGAAAATACATACAGTTGTGAGCGAGAAATATCTATTTGTAATTATTTTGCTTAAGTAATAGTTCCCTTGGGCATGTTTTAGAGTCCTATGGAGTGGGTGCAAATAGACTGCTGTTGTTGATCAGGAGAGCATATATCTAAATAATGCTAATTAGATATTGCGAAATGCCCTTCAGTATTGGTGGGAAGTAGCACATAGGGTGTGGTAAGCATATACTTCTAATACTCTTTGTACCAGTTCATAATTATTGTGGGTGTCATGTATGTGTCGCAACAATGGCATACAATATAATCCATCTGCTTTGTCTAGGAGCGATCAAAGACTGATATCTTGGGCACTTGTCCGCATATGAATAAAGACCACATAACTACCCTGGGGGTGAAAGTACATACCATACATTCCTTTAATAGTATATTTGTACTAAGCTTATCCTAATTATTTTGTTACATTTAAGTTGAACCCTTTTGTTGTAATGTGGTGTCCCTTTAAGAGGGTGCCTCGGAAATGGGAGTGACTTCACATTTCAACATTCACACTGCAGTGAGGGATGCTATCAACAAGGGTGGGTGTATGCCAGGTATTATGTGGATATAATTATGGATAATAATATCATAGAATCGGTGAGATATCCCGACTCCCATCTGGTTTTAATAAATGTGAAATGTCTCCATCAAATAGTCCTCAATGCCATTTAGATGCTCTGGGAGTCGAAATGTGTAGCAGATGAAGAATTACCCCCCTTATGAAGGGTAATGATATCGTTTTAAGTACCACTTGGACACACTTGCCTTCAACGATATTCGATAGAGTTCTCATAATCATGATTTGTTACAACCATATAAATGTCCCCCATAGATACCAGAATCCTTCATAAATGAGCATAGCATCAATGTGTCCCTGCCCAAAGATTGAGATCATGTTGGCCTTGAGAGACCTGTGTCTACACATGTGGTCTATAGATTCTGTCCAATCAGACCTCGCCATAGATAAAGGATGCTCACTTTGATAATGCACGGAAGACAACTGCTATATGTCTCAGGTCTAAGAGGTTTCATACACGTCACGTAAATCCCTGTAGAAGTTTCACCTGTGAAGTAGTACCTGTGTATACCTGGGTATCCCCACAGGGCGTAGGAGCTCGTGTCCCAATGGTCCAGTGTCCACTCCAGCTGCTGCCCATAGGCTTATATATAATCCTTGTTATGCCTACTACCCCTCATTACAGGGCTATTGGATTATGGTCCTATCCTATCCGCAATACCATCGCCAGCCCCATGTTACATCCTACGGTGAACAGCATGATTGGTCATATGTCGACAGCCCTATATGATCCCTAGTCCTGATATAGATCCTCTTAGTCATAATAATTTATTTAGGGAGAGCCATAACTTAGCTGTTCGTAGACCTCTCTACATCCGGCTAAATTCCTCATCTGAGTCTTGGGCTGGATAGTTTGGTTCTGTCGTAACCACTTTCTGGACTTCTTATGACTGTTATGGTGAATAATAACGGCAATGCTGCGCCCAAAAAGCTATGACATCACCGACATTACATCATGAACACAGTGTATGTTATCTAATTATGTGCGGTCTCTG
Organism: Acholoe squamosa; assembly: GCA_949317995.1. Classification (NCBI taxonomy): domain Eukaryota; kingdom Metazoa; phylum Annelida; class Polychaeta; order Phyllodocida; family Polynoidae; genus Acholoe; species Acholoe squamosa. The sequence goes on from OX439039.1 coordinate 48,173,103, forward strand.
TGTTGATTTGGTAACTTTGTACTCATTTTTTCTACCTCTTCTATCTTTGTCCCTAAAAGCTACGCACAATTAATTGAAAACTTGATATAATGGACATTATCATATGGCTAATGTTGACATTCATTGTCGTACCAGTTTCCGTTTTCCTTATACTTGCACACTACAATAACCTCTTAATTATTATATCATTGTTATAACTCCTTTCTCTCAGTAAGCATCAAGTTTTCCAATATCGCTGCCCATGTTGGCATCTGTCCTATGGAAGTATCCGCCAGGACTCAATGTTCAGCGGATACCAGAGGTCGTGGTGTCCTATCAGTACCCATCCTGGTCTCAGGAGGAAAAAGACCCATACATGGGCTCTATACGGCTTGTAGAACTCCATTTATTGCATTGAGACAGCCCTTTCTTGTCTAGCAGGCGTTCCATCAGCTTCATTTTTTCCTGTGGACAGAAAGGGGAATGTAATAACGGTCTCTGGATAGTATATCACCATCTAACTTCACGGTCTATCGGGGCATCTAATTGCATAGGCCACAGGGTGAGCTACCAAATTATGAAGTTTCGTTCCAACAAGAGGGGGAGTACAAAATTTTTGTGGTTTTGTATAGGTAATGACGCTAGGAATCATATATCAAAAGTTCTCCGCTCACCTCCCTGCAGTTTTTGCATAGGTCAAGGTCAAAGGTCGAGAATGTCCCTCTTTATTCCTATATAAATCTGTAAAACCCAGTAATTAATTGTATGTTGTCTATGGACTAGGCTAAAAGGCTAGAGGAGGATATTATGGTTTAGTCTAAACCAGAAAATCATGCTGATTTCAAATACAATTAATATATTGGTGTGAGTATAATAGAAGTACCTGAAAAATGGGGTTTAAAAATAAAAATATTATTAAAAAAAATGTTAAAATGTCAAAAATCAGTAAAACATGAAATAAACCCTCAATAATCCACCTAACACTTAAATGAGTTAGATGGTGGGTAAGGAGCATAGTAAGCATGACCTAATTAGGTTATTAAGCCTTGACCTACTTAATTAGGTCAAAGGTCACAGACACAATATCTGCCATATCTCTGGTTCTAGGAGGACTTTCCGCACAATTTTAAGTTCTAAATAGGGATTTCTGACATAGAGGAATAGATTGGACTAGGTTTAAACCTACTAGGATGCATTTTCAAGTCTCAAAATCTGAAATCAATATTGAATGTCTGTGTGAATACAGATGTGTGGTCAGAATGATTTAAACAGATAACATCACAGGTAATATTGTAATATCCCATTTGTGATGGGTAGAGGGGCTTAAAATAATCATATGTAGGCTGGGTAAGTGTTTTTTTGTGCTGTTCTACAAGGTTCTTTTTTCAGTACTAAGCATGACATTTGCACCTGGGGATCTTGGAATCCCTCCCCCCCCCTTATACCAGTATGCTGGTAAAGAAGTCTTGGAAAAGTTTGAGAGAAATCCCTCCCTGCACCTAAAAGGTGCACCAGGGGTCCATTTTTTAGTTCAAACAGAGCTGTATACACAATGTATAACAACTGGATAACTCCTTAAGAGGGGGTGCCTTAACAATTTACCCCTTATGCTCCCGCACAAGTGGCCATTCCACTCCTTATAATAGGTCAGCCCACCCCAGCCCCTATCCTTGCATTATTTTGGGCAAGACCAAGCCTATCCAAGTGATTCAACAGAGTTACATGATCAATACAACAGGGGGCACTACCAATGAAAATTGTGCACTTTGGCTGCTTCCAGCGGGTATTACATAATAGATTTCTATGGGAATGTTCACTAATATTACCATAAATATCTCAATATTGGTTGTATTGACCAATCAAGCATATCAAAAGTTTTTTTGTTAGTAATCCTCATTGAATGATAATGGTGGAAATATAGTATTAAGTAAATTAAAGTAGATATGGCACTACAGCAATGGTAAAGAATAGGCAAATTGTCATTTTCAGCTAATTTTGTGAAAGAAAAATGTACTCTAGCATGAGGCTGAAATTACTTATGTCAATTAAGATCATTGGATACACATGTAACACTACTTGAATGGCACAATTTGCCTTCTTTCTCATTCATTCGCATGTATATGGTTGGAGACACAGTTGAATATAATTCCATATTTAGGGCTCACATAGACAACAGTGCATTCTAGGAGGTTAGAACATACACCAATAAATTCCCCTATGTCAGAAACCCGTATTTAGAACTTAGAATTGTGTAGAAAGCTCTTCTAGAACCAGAGATATTGACAAATATGGTTCTTGTGCCCTTTGAACTTATTAGATATAGGTCAAGGCCTAACAATCTAATTATTGCAAGCTGATTAAACACTTACCAGTTTACATATGATTATTTTAAGCCCCTCTCCCCATCACAAATGGGATAGTACAATATTACCTGTGATGTTATCTGTTTAAATCATTCTGACCACACATCTGTATTCACACAGACATTCAATATTGATCTCAGATTTTGAGACTTGAAAATGCATCCTAGTAGGTTTAAACCTAGTCCAATCTATTCCTCTATGTCAGAAATCCCTATGTAGAACTTAAAATTATGCGGAAAATCCTCCTAGAACCAGAGATATGGCAGATATTGTGTCTGTGACCTTTGACCTAATAAAGTAGGTCAAGGCTTAATAACCTTATTAGGTCATGCTTACTATGCTCCACACCCACCATCTAACTCATTTAAGTGTTAGGTGGATTATTTAGGGTTTATTTCATGTTTTACTGATTTTTGATATTTTAACATATTTTTTAATAACATTTTTATTTTTAAACCCCATATTTTGGGTACTTCTATTATATTCACACCAATATATCAATTATACTTGAAATCAGTTCTGCTTTAGACTAAACCATAATACCCTCCTCTAGCCTTTTAGCCTAGTCCATAGGTAACATACAATTAATTACTGGGTTTTACAGATTTATATAGGAATAAAGAGGGAAATTCTCGACCTTTGACCTTGACCTACGGAAAAACTGCAGGGAGGTGAGCGGAGAACTTTTGATATATGATTCCTAGCGTCATTACCTATACAAAACCACAAAAATTTTGTACTCCCCCTCTTGTTGGAACGAAACTTATTTTCTAAGGACATTATTGGGGCTCACCCTGTGGCCTAGCAATAATATAAGGCAAACTGAAATCAAGTGGTGCTGTCAGCCTGATCTATATAGTGAGTTTAAGCTTTGGCCAATTGTAATGTGTACGGCAACGTGCGGCCAATATCCTTCAGCATTGCTCTAGGCGCACAGGTTGCCGTACACGACGCCATCTTAAACTCGCTGTCTACTCTAGACGGAATCGATAAAGGAGTAGTGAGGGGTAGACAGTTAGGGGAGGGGAATTGTTGCAGGTGGAGAAAATATAGTAAAGTGCTGTCTTAAATCCAGCACCCCCCCCCCCTTTAATTAAATATATTATGACAACTCCTTTCGTGTAGTAAACTTATAAATACTGTCCAATAATAGTCTAGAAAGACTGAAATGCTAAGTGCTGTGGATCTAGAATAGTGGTAAATACGTGGAAGCAAACCATGCTGAGGTGACGTGGATACTATAGGGCCTTCTTCTAGGGACAAATCTAGTGGCTACGTTTTTACACCGTAACACACCAAGATCATGAAGAGATAAAACCTGTTTTCAGAATATGGGTTGTCTGGAGATGATATGCCACCAAAGAGTCGTGCCTTATGTTCCTCGTCCTTTCGGAAAATGGTCCACCGCCGCCTGTGCGTCTACATAGATAGGTTAGAAAAGAAAAGTCATCATTAATGGAGATCATAGGATGGTTTATGCCATGGACATCTGTGGAATGATTCAGAGCATAATGCTTTAAGGGGAATTCATGTAACAAAGCAGGGAGTTCTACCCATCAAAATACCGGGTGAATAGCAGATTTGTGCCAAGTGCCTTAGCATTATAAATGTTTACGCATTGCCTTTAATGCTACCTATCAATGAAAATGAGCAGCTTACCGAGCAGAAGATCCAAATGAAGAAGAAGGCATGGAAGAAGACGTAGAGAGACCCAAGGATGGCTAGGGCAGCTCTGTCCGCCATGTCTCCTCTAGGACCCGGCATTATGGGAACCACTGAATGCCACACACAAACCAGACACAAGATAGCCATGGATGTTAGGATGTACTTGTCCTGAAAGTAGACGTGGACGTGAGGATATGGGATGGTGTGATGTGGGGGTTAGTATCATGTTTCTCCTGAAAGCTAGGATGGAGTTGGAGGACAGATTACAAGTGCTTTAGTGAAACCCCGCATATAGAGGTCACAGCCGCGCATATAGACCGCACCCTGAGTTTGAGGAAGCTTTATTATAATCTGCAGCTAGGGTATGAAATGATCCCTTACTAAAGTTCATATATGTAAAGCCCCGCGTGTAAGCAGCATTCTGAGCTTGGGAATGAAAGACACCGACGGAGATTGCAAGCCTACTCCTGGATAGATTTGAGGCTAAATATTAGGTGACCTTAAAAACACCATGGTATTTTTCTTTTGTTTACACAATCGGCCTGAAAGAATTCTGTAACTCTATAGGATTTGCCTGCAAATTCTGCTTTATGGAGTGGAAGGGGTTTTAATGTACAGGTGATTATGTAATCTGTCTTATGAGTTTGCCTACATATATACGAAAAGCATAATTGTTATTAGTCGGCAGGGAGTGCATTTCCTTGTACCGTAAGTGCCCCTTTTCAGTATGAACATGACCTTAGAAGTGGAATTGACACTGGACAGCAAATATTCTGTCACTTTAAGCCCCGTCATCCTAGATTTCTTCTCCCATCTCACTGCATCAGGAAAGAGTATAGCTGACTGAAACGATGCATGGATTATTATATTTCAAAGATCGAGATACCGGTAGAAATAATGGAAAACAAGGCGAAATTTAATGAGATTGACGTCCTTTCAAGCAGGCCAATACCGGCAATAGCCCGTTTATTTTCATTTGCAGAGGGCATCAGCACGAATAGAGGGTAAAGTCTAATAGTGAGTGGGTGATTCAACAAAGATGTTATGCTAATGGACTGTTTTTGTTGCCAAACTTTTGGCGTTTTAATGTCTGATAATACACAGGCAACTTACTAGAGGTGTTATCGAGATATCTTGAAGGGAACGGTTATCTATACCATTTGATACGTTGTGCATTAGACTATTGCTAATCCACACCTACCTTGAGGGAATTCCTAGTAGAATAGTAGGATATCCATACCCAACACATTAATAATGAAAGCACCCGGCACCAGCCAACTGTTGAAGCCAGTCAGCTTGCCACACCATATAAATAAGGCCAATTCAATATGCATTTATCAAATTCAGGGATGTATTAGTAATGTATGTGACATAGCTCTTGTTTGATGTGGAATATTGGTGACTAATTAATTTATCACAGACATAGCACCGTGACTAACGACATACCTGTCCCTTTGTCTCTGGTGTGGCAGCATTGTCTGCACATTGTTTTATCATTCCTCTCTGAATATTGATTTTGTAATGACAATACGGAAAGTGATTAACTAAGAGCTCAGACCCAGATTGGCAGATGGGTCCCTTTGTATCAACGGTGGATACTGTCTCAGTAATTGGATTTATTCCATGTTGAGAATGACAGTGCCTATAGCTACCCGATAACTATATGGGAAACCATCCTCCACAGGGGCTTGAGGAAACTGGATGTCATTCTCCACGGCCTCATTCTCCACTTAAGGTCGGCACTCTGAATTCAGCCTCTTGTGAATTAACTTCTTTGTTTATAATCAAATTTGCAAGGGTTCTAACGAGAGCACAACTATCTCCATGTATTTAAATCGCAACGATCTTAGGACCAACCAATAGAAATATCTACCTTTAGGCCTAGTTCGCACCTAACTCACAACAAGGCCTAGATCTGTTGCACCTACCGTAATTGCTTATTTAAGCAAACCTGCGCTCATAAATTTCAGCTCTCTGTTACCCCCTACGGTAATACAGGACCTGCGCTCATTTGAGGTCCATTTAAAGAGGAATTTTAGATTTCAGAGGGGGTCCTACCCCTGCGCTCATACAGGACCTGCGCTCATTTGAGAGCCCTGCGCTTAAACAAGCAATAACAGTATACCCCATTCTTATTCTAGTTCTGTACATTACGAATTACTTAACCAGTCCACAATGGCTAGCCCACTCTATTCTTCTATTTTGACAGTTGCAGCTGCAAATGACAGATATACTTCATGATCCATTCATTTTTTTTTTGCGAAATACAGTAACAATAATTGTCTGCCGGAAACCGCCTACACACTTAAACCGGAAGACAGCCGATGATAGGTCAGGTTGGACAGAAACAACACCTGGAGCACACTTTCCAGACACTTTCAAAGTTGCGCACCACATAACTTCCTAAAACCATAATTCATGTTACAGGGGACCGTTGGTTCCTAATCTCTTAGTGTAATCTTTCATCTCAGAACATTCTTCTACCAAGAGAACTGGCAAAAGCGCAAAATCCACTTCCGGTGTGTTAGAATAGCTTTAAATCTTTCTGTATTTGCCCTCTTTGGGTACATTTGATAAATGACAAAAGATTGGTTGTTCAGAAAGGCAAATAAACAGACCTCCATTTTTATGGTATTTTCATTGATTCATTCACAATGTGACCAGACCGAGGCTCCCTTTGATTAGGCTAGATCCAAGCCACTGTGAACTGGTATGCGGATATAGAATTTTTATTGGTCTAAAGAGGGAAATGCATATCGATAGTTCCATAACAAATGCATGTTCCATTACAAATTCTTAAAATGGTATAAAGTAATCATATAATTTATCAACGTTTGTATCATTATGCAAGCAATGAATGCGGCAAAGAAAAACGAGACAATACCAAATTTGTAACATTATACCAAAATTGTATGAAAATGTTACTCACCAAGTAGGTTAAGTAAGAGATACGGGGCAGGCTCTGGTTGACAACAAACTTGAAGGTTATGGTAGTGAGGAGTAGAATGAAGCTGAGCTGAAGTCGGTTCTGTGGCAGAAGGCGATCCACAGCAAAGGTGGCAAAGGCCAGGCTGCAGATAAACAGCTGCAGGGGAAAGAAAAAGAAAACAGTTCAAGAGCAGCTCACTCTCAGCGGTAAGCAGGGTAATCTGCTCAGATATCGCGGCTATGGTTATAAATTACATGGGGTGTTATGGTTACCATGACTCGTGAATGATTGCCTGCGCCAACGTGCAGTAACATGTGATTAATTATTGGCGATTTACGAAAATCACCGATGATGAATGGGGTGTGATTTCCGACGAATTATAATGGTTGGAGTTGCCAATGTTTAGACGTCCATATCGCCCCGTGCCTGAGGACAAAAAAAAAACTGTCCTGTGCAAGAAATGAATCAATAGTGCTGACAGGAACGTGGTCATTTCTACAAGAGAGACATAACCAATGGAAGTGAATGCGTTTATATCAGGTGAGGAAATTGGCTTTATACGTTGCAACAGGGGCTGAGTAATGAATGGAATAGTGTACGCTACGTAAATACTATAACTTCTAGCAGCAATAGAAGAGAGAAAAAGCAAAAGAACCTCTAAGGACTGGTCTATGTGGCTGTGTGCGAATCAATGACTAATTTCAGCAATACATGTGCTGGATAGGCAGGCTAAATCAAGGTTATTGGCAAATGAAACATGATACATCACACTTGATACTGACAGAGAGTTAACAAATCACTCGCTGACAGGAACATCCATGTGATTTTACTCAAATAGAGGAAGCAATTTGAACAGCTGGATGGCATATTTACTGACACAATTGGAGAGTCTCTTGGCTATGTTCTTTTCATGCAGTTCGGTAGACTGGTATTTGAGTCACGACGTCATATTAAACCGTTTGTAGGTGGGCACCCACTCATCTATACTATAAGAAATAAACTATCAAAAATGGGATTTACATTGTGCTAAGGCATGGTATCGTAAATTGCACATTAGCCTTTTTGTGCCCAGAATTATTTGAAGTTTTTACACTATTTCACAATTGTATCACGTTGTTGATAAGACCATGTGTTACTTTGATCTTCTCCTCTGATATGGGCTCTGCAGTACATTTCCCCAATACTCATAACCCAGTGAACAATGCTAAAGACTTTCTGTTAAGGGCAGGGTATTTCTGGTCAGGTCTGGTAACCATAGTTACCAAAACCTTCCATTTGTTGTTATTTTCTAGTATATGGTCTCTCTTGTGATATATAATCATATATTATAGCCATAATCCCTACAATCCTGAGAGCTTAGAGAAGCAAATTCTTCCTGCATGGGTACTGCATGCCAATTAGGGAACATAATGTGTTAGTAACATTGCATGGCATATCATTACTGATATTATCAGTTGTTGGGAAATTGTGTGTGTATGACCCATCATCATTTTGGTAATATGTCAGATGTTAGCTCCATGGATAAATCACAAAAAAATGACAGCTTACTTTCAGTTTTTGATTCCCTGTGCCTGGTATAATAAAAATATAGCCAAATGGATGGTTGTATCCTAACTAGGAAGTCATAAGCATTCCAAAGAGGGTCTAACATTGCAGATTGGACCAGTAGAAGTTTCTGGGTGAAAATGCCATTCAATATACATGCATTTAAGCCCAAAACCGCGCTTAAATGCGCGCTTGGGCACCTAGAGGTTAACCTGTGCCCAGAGGTTTCGCAGTGACAGAAATATTCTGCCTAGCAATAGAAATATTGCATAGCAACTGGGACCACCACGTATCTCCTTTTCCATGACAGCTTCTTTCTCATCGAATGCACTTACTCAGCTAATGAACACTTTTGTCACCTGCTATGGAATGCAAATTTCATGTTCAATATCAAACTATTGGTCCATTGACGGCATAAAAATTGAATCTGTGTGGATGACACCTCACACCTCTTTCAGCACCCTTCAAATTGTAAATTCCAACGGAGAAACTATCATGATCACCAAATTCCCACGTAATTAGAGTTCCCCCCCAAATGTGCGATATGCCCTTGTATCAGCGTGTTTTGTGTTGGAATATCTTCAGCACCAGATACGTAAAAGGAAGTTTCAAACGGGTTTATGGGGTTCTTATAATTACAATTACGTGCACAGTTTTACGCATCTGGTTTACCAATATTTCTAGATCTGTACGGTTCAACGTTAGAATTGACTTACACTGATTAGACTCATTATTTTGAAATTATGCTACTGTAATCTCCCGTGTATAAGGCGCACCTCGTGTATTAGACGCACCTAGAGTTGAAGAATATTGTCAAAAATATAAAAAATTCATAACTTTGGTTCTATTGAATGAATTTGATTTTCAAAATTCAAAAAGCTATGTGTAGCTAGGCCCCCCCCCCGCATCCCCTTGAAACCCCCTCTGTAATTTTTTGAGTTAATGGGAGTGTAACATATCAAAAGAAAGCACTTGGTGTCCCCCTTGTGGATCCAGGAAGTACTAAATCCTCGCGTATAAGACGCGCCTTATACGCGGGAGATTACGGTATATGAAATGCAGTTAGCAGGCACAATCTCATCTGGCTAAAATGGTCCCTACAGACTCTCACTCCATATTGCATCTGCCTTAACACTGAGGGCTCAAGCCTGTCAGGAGCAAGTCCTTTTTTGGGAGAAGGCAGTAAAAATCAGACATGGCGCAGAGGAGTCGGATTTCCTTACTTTAAGTACGATCTGACGCCTTTGGTTGTGATCCAAGCACCTTGGGAGTTCGTCGTCTAATTTCATCAGTTATGTAATGAGGTGATACTGAAGATCCCATTATCCTGAAGGACAACTTTGCTTGGTCACAGAGGCAGTCTCTAGAGTCATCAATATGCCCGGCGGTTTAGAGTATAGGTTGGAGAATTGTGTATCGTCCAGGAGACTTTAAGTCTGAAACACTTCATGCCCATCCTATCCCACCTCCATCATTGACTCTATTCGAAATCGCACTACGTTGCCAAGCCTCTAGTGTTTATTGATGGTACCAATGTGAATGATCTTTTGAGGGCCTCTAGACAGTAGACCTCCCCCTTAAAGGGCTGGATCTGCACGTCGTATTCAATGGCGGGTCTAATCTAGTTTAACGATACCAGCCAACTTTAAATCTCCACTCGACTTCTATAAAGGAGGACTAACCATGAATAGGGTTGATCCGCACTGATCCAGTCAGACAGCCCTGCAGCACTGTCCAATTCTTGTGACTGGCTTGTTCTTTTGATTTGTCTCGGGGGACTGGTTTGAATTCCCATCTGCCTAGAGTGAGGTGTTGTTTGAAATTGATGGATACATTTCTCCTAATGCTGTCCTTATGTATCAGATAAACTCCTCCCGTCTCGCAACCGAAGGATATCCACGGTTCTAACAATGTGAGAGGCTCGATCAAGAATGGCACCATTCATAAGAGGTCCGCCGTAAGATTAGATATATCTTTGGAAATATCATCAGCCTAGTATCACTTTTAGCTAAAATCTATCACATATTGAACTTTTCACGCTTGGTTAATGTCGATAGTCCATTTGGCCTCTGTCGCACGATTGAGCCATACATTTCCTATATATATTTCTGCGACAGAGGCCTAGTGGACTATGGATGTTAGGTTAATACACATCCTTTACTTTAATCGCATGGACGATTCTTCAAGGATCTGGGTTATACAATCAGGTCGCGATAATCCAGTGGCAGATATCACCCCCAGATTACCATTTTATCTGCTATGACATTTCATTGTTGTTCATATATGGAGAATAGGATCGGCAAATGCAAACGTATAGTACTTTGTGTAAAAGAATGTACCACGCGTTGTTATCAAACGTCTCTAGGGCCCTATTTGCATGCGTGGACCCGGTGACTACTGATACCATGTAAAATAGGGTCCTCTCTCTAGGGTATGCACTTGCCTGGCCATGGCAAATTAAATTTAAATTTCAAATTTATAAACCTACTGTATAAATAAAGTACCTGTTTTAAGATTATTTATTTTCTTGAAACCAGTCGTTTTGTCCACCGTGTCAGAGAAAAATATCATGCCCATCTTCACATTGTAGTATCACCTATAATAACTGTAAATATTTTTAGTTCTGCTTAATGAATAATTGCATATGGGTTATCCACTCACCATGACAAATAAGATATTCCAGATGAAGAAACCTGGTCTCCTTGAGGCTTTGCAGGCCACTGACAGTGCAGGGTGTTTGAACTTCTGATTGTGGAAGACTTTGGTGGTGAGTTTGCGCCATGTTTCCACATGGTTATGCAAACGCCACTCCTGAGGTCATCACATTGATATATGGAACAAATTGAAGACACATGTCAATTGTCAACTTTAAGTCAAATTATCAATTGAAGCTAAAGTACTCTTCCGAATTCAAGATGAAGATTAACATAATTATATATCTATATGGGTAGAATATTATTACCCCTTCTAGCATCCACATTTAACCAGTAGGGGGATCACAATTCACTGGAAGAAGCATAAGTCAGGCCCTGATTTCATTCATAAGGGTGCCCCAAGAAGTCACCCATGAATTTAACTATACCGCGCACCAGTGAAGGACAGTGGGTGCCTGATTCAAATCATAACGCCCGTATACTACTCACGGTATTACTCGTACGATATACTTCCAGAGTATGTCAGAGTAGTATACAGACACAGCGATTTGAATCAGGCACCTTCTTTCCGTTCGCATGTTCGTAAAGTTCTAATACTTTACAGTTGCTGTTTCCTGTGTATTCAACAAAGGAATATCCGTTCCTGCACACTGTACGGCCCATAAAAACAGGATATATCCCATTCTGCATGACCCAAATGAACAAGAGACGTCCACATACATTTAGACGTCCATCCTACTTTTTAGTCAATAAAAAGACTTTGCAAAACGGATTAATCAATACTGCTCAACCAGGGATCAGTGATGATTCAACGTCAAACTGAAGATTAAGGCCAATGATTATGAGTTGGGTGGACGAGTCAGGGTATTAATAGTCTAGTTCATTGAGTGGCCTTTATTTCCTTGGTTTCTCTCAGTGTCCGATAAGGAAGAGAATAAACTTAAACACTTAATACAACTTCTACTGTTTAAGAATAATTCATCGACCTAACAGGGAAAAGTTTAAACACATTATTGATCAGCAATCTATCCTATAAATGGGTCCGTTTTCATCAGTTGGGATTTGAATCGATTTTCAAGTGTCAGCAACCTAGATTTACGGTATGCTTCTCGTATTGGGCGGAACAAGATTGAACTGCTGTGGTTGTCGGATGAGTTAAATGACCAATCAGCGTTGACTTGGTACCTCGCCTACGCCCACTCGGAACGAGGCAATTTCCGTCGGAGCATATATGGTCTGGTGTCTGTTCTCTTCCCTTGGATACCGTGGAGAGTGGCCGATATCACTTCAATCCCACGCCCTCTGGATAAGACCCGTTTGTTATCCTACCTGTTGTGCATTGACACTATCTAGTAGAGGAGACAAATAGCTATCTTTCATCTGATGGTTTTATCGTCTATAATCAGTGATGTGATATCCCCCATCCAGAACCCTGCACATTGGTAAAAAGAAAATAATGCTTTATACCATGGGTTGAATAGGGGTTCCATTTGTTATAAATTTCTAGTCTTGCCAAAAATTAAGCTAAACCATACCTGTTCGTCAGCGAATGACTGGACATTAATACCACATATCTCACTGTGGTCTTCCTCTAGACTTATCTCACTCTCTGACCGCTCTGTGCTGACAGTGATAGTCAGGTCCTGGAACACATTTGAACAGAATTACAATAACGTGCATATTCAATCATGTACATAGGTCCCGTATGGAAAACTGCATACCATTACATTCTCTATATACCAGGTAGATTAATAATGGAACCGAAATCACCAGTTGCTACAATTCGCTTGGGGTGATGGATCCATAGATACATGTATGATTGTATGCCTGAATACTGAATGCATCTATAGGCTGCCATTGGTTCTCTGATAAGTGAGTGTGTATTCTATTGTAGAACATACAGGGCCTGTCGGTCTCGTACCGGCTTCAAAAGTTCATCATCATATCATTGCTATGAGTGGCACGATAGGTGATGTAGCTTGAATCTAAAATGCCAAATATAATTAGGAATAAATCAGAATTAGCATTCATATCCCACAGGTGTTCAGGATTTCAAAGTTAGACATTGTGACATTTAAAGAGCCTTTAAAGAGCAAGGACGGCAGGGGGCTCCTAAATTCCTGTTAATTATGATATCTTGTGACCTAGTCACCGGGCCTAGTCATACCTGCGTGTCAAACGGGAACTGCTCCAGCTCTAAATATTCGAGGAAGGTGGCGTTGACGCGGCGTTTTTCGTACACCGTGCAGCGCTGCCGGTCGTCGAAAGACAACATGTACCACGTGGTCTCCTTAGCCTCTCCCAGCAGGTTCTCCACGAACAGCAGCGGCTTCCAGTAGTCATCCCACTCTATCATCTCCGGCTCCTGAAACAAGAGGTGAAGGTCGAAGAAAAATAATCGCCATGTGTCAGGGGGAGGGGGCAATCTAACTGTCATTTACGAACATATTGAATTAGTATTATAGGGGTTGTGTATTATAACTCATTTAGAATTCCGAAGGATGATGTAAACAATAGCAATATTTAGAGCTTAGTGCTGACTATTAAGTGTCCTCATTACCAAGATGTCGAAACATACTTGAAAATCCAACCGATTCTCAATATGTTGATATTGCATCAAACGCTAGCTGCATGGTAGTAAACAATCAACTTATTGGTTCATCTTGTCTAGAAAATATGCCAAAAGGGGTGTGCCTTGCTTTCTCAACAGCCGAAACCGAAAAGCACACGTCTGTTTCATAAAGGTACCTGTTAACATTAAGGAATTAGATTGAGGGGTTAAGGTCCTTCCCTGTGTCCATTTGATTATGGGTAAATTCTAATTGGCAGAATGCCTCTAATAATGGCAATATGTATGTAAAGTTGTATGAGAAATGTGATCATGGTGGTGGTATGCTTAGATTTTGAACAAATTTATAGGTTTGTCAACGTTGAAGCAAATGCTCAATTGCCATTTGATTTCTATGGTATATGAACTGCTTCATTTGCAGTTCCTCCTTCTTAATCCCTGAACATGTATATTACAAATAATTTCAGTTGCCACTATATTGGGTATAAGAGGGACCGTAGCTGGTTCTTGGTGACATGCACTGATAAGAGCTGATAGGATGGAACCAGCTTGTCCCTGGAAGTAGGTGTTACCCAGGGACAAGGTACCCATCGGGATATGTCTTATCAGTGGGGTTTACCTAACCAGCGAAATTCAAAATGGTGGACACACAGGACGAATACATTAAGCCTTATATACCTTGCGTGTGGGGCGCACAGGGTCTTGTGTGAGAGGAACACCTTGGGTTAAGGTAAGACTGTAAAGCACAGCTAGGACTTGATTTTAAGCAGTTACCCAGTGCTACAGTTTTACAGCACATTGTATACTGTTGTTTGTTGTTTATGTTGGGATACGCCATCGCTAAGTGAATGGGGCATTCATTATAATGAAATGATATGACAAGTCAGTTGCCTACATTGATTTACGCCATGTTCATAAACACAATTATAAAGATATCCTTGAGGTCTCTATTTCCAAGGAACATTTCTGATTTTGATATGGATCTGGTTGATAGCTATACTTGTGTCAAAGGGGTTGTAAATGGGGTTTTAGAATGGTCCAGTTGTATAATTCAAGCAGACAATAATTAGAGGGTCCTAATCGTTAACTCTCACAATCGAATCGTATACATACATACAGTCAACTCTCTACTTATGGTCACCTCTCTAATGTGGCCACCTCGCCAATGTGGTCACTTTTGGAAAGAACCAAATTATTTCCCTGTTTGTTTTAATGTAAGGAACTCTCCAGGACTTCACCAGGACTTCTCTACACTCTCCCCAGCCCCTTTGAAGTAGTGTGGGAGGTGTAGTCCACCCTCTAGGGCACCAGGACTTCTCTACACCCTCCCCAGCCCCTTTGAAGTAGTGTGGGAGGTGTAGTCCGGCCTCTGCGGCACCAGGACGTCTCTACACCCTCCCCAGCCCCTTTGAAGTAGTGTGGGAGGTGTAGTCCGGCCTCTACGGCACCAGGACTTCTCTACACCCTCCCTAGCCCCTTCGAAGTACTGTGTGAGGTGTAGTCCCGCCTCTAGGGAACCGGGGGAGGCTCTGGAGGTAAGTATGGTGGGTACAATGTGTTATGTAATTCACCCTGAAAAAGGCTGTACAGAATGAAGGGAATAATAATGTATCCCACTAAGTCAGTATAGGGCTGATGAAAATCTAAAGAGTTCCCAAAGCAGGTGGACGACTTCTCAGGTTGCACCTCTTAAATCCATGGGTGGTTTTCTTCTTCGCTGGCTTTATGGTCGCCTGTCAGAATCCTTCACGCCACGGGGAAGTAATCACCAGGCACACCTCCTGTTGGCCACTTCCAGACTTCCGGCCAGAACCCCTCCTTCATTAATTTTAATGCTAAAAGAAATTTTGCTTAGCCAGCAAATCCTAAAGACATCTTACTTTTTGTCATTTTTATCATTACTTGGCTCTTATCAAATGCCTATTCTGCATCAACTCTCTGCAATGTTCCTTAATGGGGGACTCTGATTCCACCATCAATCAAACAAGCACTCTGATAAAGTTGTAAAATATGATAAATGTGCTTAGTTTGTTACTTTCTGTAAGCAATAAAAAAAGGATCGGGCTTTGGATATTTCATTTCTCTTTCATCTTCACAACAAATGTAGATAAGAAAACAAACATCAATCGCAAAGCCAGCCAGAATAAATACCTTCATTTGGGTGCCACATCAAAATTGTAAATTGAACCACAGCAGCTGGTATCTGCCATAGAGGGCAAAGAAGGCCGGCCTGTCCTACTCTATTAACACCTCTAATTACCGCACTATCTGTGTTTGCCACCACCAGTGCTGAATCAGGATTGTACCGAATGGTGTTTGCTGAAACAGCATGCTATAGTTATTGATTTGGTAGAGGCAGGGCCCATTTCACATTAGACATTTAACCATTTGAGTATCATCCTAAAGTTTGCATTTGCTCATGACGTTTGTAGTGGCATTTGTCTACTCTAATTATGAAGAATGTGAGTACACCCTTGGCACTAGTTTGCCCTTTTAGTAGTTCACGCTGGAACAGCAGCATGACATCTAGAGCGTATACAGATTGCGAGCTTTAAAATCGGCTCACCATCACATTTACCCAGGGGAAATCAATGGGATACTTGTATGGTGACAGAGGCCCCCCAGCAGTGTAAACCTCATTGGGTACCAAGCTAAAATGGCTCACTTGAATACAAAACCTATGGTCTGTGAGTTAATTATACAGCTGAACTGAAGCCCAAGGCTCAATGGTGATCTTATCTTTTAGTGGGACAGATGTCTAAATACAAGTGGTTAATAAACCAGCCCATGAGCAACACTCGATTATTATATAAATCAGAGAGTGGAGGTTAGCTTGATCCTTCGCCAACTTTTACTTTGATACATTTTGATATCTCTCAAATACAGTGGCCCAGGAGGGTCAAAATTTGAATTGAAAAATGAAATCAACTTTCAAAAATGAAATGCAAAATGAAAATCCAAAGTTGATTATCAATGTAACAATAGGTGCTGTCAATCTGTCAACCCATGCGAAACAGCTTGTGACTGCCATCTTTTAACATGGAGTTAGCACAGTTCAGGACAAAATACTAAGTCAAAAGTGATTTACAACTTGATGCTGTCAAACTGTCAACTCATGCAAAAGACCTTTGACAGATATCTTTTACCATTGGGACTGACGTATTCCATGTAGCATTGGTGGAGGATGTGAGATGGGGGATTAGGGGTTAGGGTGAGAAAAAAACACACCTTATCTAAATTCAAAATTGCGAAAAATTTTAAGTTTAGCAGAAAAACACACATTGTGACTTTTCAAACTCAAAATTTCAAAACATACAGAGTAGGGTCAGGTAAGCAGAAAGACACACTTTATAGCGGATCAAAAACTCAAAATTTCAAAATATGATCAGGTTAGCAGAAAAACACACATTGTAATTTTTCAAACTTAAAATTTCAGAAAATGTCAGGTTAGTAGAAAGACACACCTTATAACATATCAAACTCAAATTTTCAAAAAATGATCAGGTTAGCAGAAAAACGGTGGCAATACTCCAGGTATCAGAGTATTGCGGTATATTGGCCAACAAGGACTAGCACCACTCCAACTCACCAGGGGGTGAATAAGGACTCGGTAATTGCTAGGCTGAGCACCCTGTTGGCATTGCTCCTCCGACCGTTGTATCGACAACATGGTCCTCTGTCAGGGTTGTCAACTCTCATATCAAGGGAACAAAAACGCTTGCCCTGAATGTGGGCTACCTAAACTAGAAAAAACTTCATTAGAGAAAGTTGATGAGTTTAAGGACACTATTAATGAGGAAGTGACTACAACAACTACCACTTCACCTCCAACAACTTCGCCCGGTTCTACAGCAACTACTGCCATTGCAACAACTCCCACAACAGAGTCTCTTGGGGTGAGTCTACATGACATCCAGTTCGATGACAATGAGCAACCCCTAGATAGTTACAATGTGTGCCTTTCTGCTAACCTGACCCTTTTCTAAAATTTTGAGTTTGAAAATTTACAATGTGTGTCTTTCTGCTAACCTGACCCTTTTCTGAAATTTTGGGTTTGAAAAGGCATAATATTTCTTTTCCTGCTAACCTGGCCCTTTTCTGAAATTTTGAGTTTGAAAAGTTACAATGTGTGTCTTTCTGCTAACCTGACCCTTTTCTGAAATTTTGAGTTTGAAAATTTACAATGTGTGTCTTTCTGCTAACCTGACCCTTTTCTGAAATTTTGGGTTTGAAAAGGCATAATATTTCTTTTCCTGCTAACCTGGTCCTTTTCTGAAATTTTGAGTTTGAAAAGTTACAAAGTGTGTTTTTCTGCTAACCTGACCCTAATAACCTGACCCTAATATGTGTTTTTTGCTAACCTGACCCTTCTCTGAAATCTTGAGTTTGAAAAGTCAAGATGTGTGTTTTCTGCTAACCTGACCATTTTTCAAAATTTTGAGTTAGACCTATTTGCTAAAATGACCCTCTTCTGAAATTCCTAGTTGGAAAAGTCTCATATGTGTGTTTTTCTGCTAACATGACCACTTTTTTGAAATTTTGAGTTTGATACGTCATAAGGTGTGTTTTTCTTTCAACATGACCCCTTCCATCCCCAATCTGAATGAGTTTCAGTCCAAGCAAAAAATGCATTTTCCAACAATGTGGCATTTTCTGAGAAACTGACCATTCTTATACAAATTTTGAAATTGGACATTTTTTGAAAATCTGACCCTTAATCCTGTTTTGTCATCAATAGCCAATAATTATAATGAACGGGTATAACAGGGTACAATTATGTATGTATTTATTGTGTGCTATATGAGAGAGTGCTATAGGAGTCCTGTGTAGGGTTTATGGTAGCTAGGGTTTATGGTAGCTATGGAATGCTGCAGGCACGATGGAGTCGGACAAGAACCGGTCAGGAGGATTCTGTAGGGGAAAAGATATGTGTAAGCCAAGTACATGGCGAGTAGGAGGTGTAGTGGGTTAGTGAGAGACAGGTGAGGAGTTAGTATTGTGAGAGCGGTCGAGGAAGCAACACATACTCCTGGAGTAGACGAGGATGAAGCTGTTTGGTGCTTAGTATTACACTTAGCCAATGTAAGAACGGATTAAGCAGGATCTCTATGATACCTATACCTCTCTAGAAGCACTGGATTGTTGGAACATGAACTGTTTGTGTGAATAGACTGATGTCGTTGAAGTTGTATAGAGCTGAGTGGAATTGACAAACAACTGTAACTGTGGATAACGTGTGAACAATAAATGGTGACTTGTACCGGCGTCTTGGTGTTGGTTAAAAGAATGGGCTAGGCCAACATCATACCACTAGAGTTAGTCTTTCCAATACATGATATTAGTGGAGTGAGCTGATAATAACTACACAAGTGAGACTACATTAATATACACATAAACACAACCCATACGGCCCAATCCCCTTTCTCACATATCCTCCACCAATGCTACATGGAATATGCCAGTCCCAATGATAAATATACCTGTCAAAGGTCTTTTGCATGAGTTGGCAGATTGACAGTTTGACAGCATCAAGTTGAAAATCACTTTTGACTGAGCATTTTTTCCTGAAATGTGCAAATTCACAAATTCTATGTTAAAAGATGTTAGTCATAAGTTGTTTTGGATGAGTTTACAGATTGACAGCACCTATTTTCAAATTAAAAATCACATTTGAATTTTCATTTTACATTTCATTTTTGAAAGTTCATTTCATTTTTCAATTCACAGTTTGACCCTCCTGGGCCACTGTACTACAATACATGTCTAGCCTTATCTCAACACTACCAGACCTGTTACAAAGCAAATACCGTAATGCTATTGGTCATTGTGGCAGGCCATAATCAGTGACTACCTTAAGTGCGACATGCTGTGAACATAGTAGGATCTTACGTGCGCGAGATAGGCAGGCTTCTGAAGGTCGAATCCCACATGGCGAAAAATGCCTCAGATATCTCTGCGGATTTGAATCTGTTGCGAATTTGGGACCTACCGCGAATTCGCAAGGTGTACAAATACAGAGGGTGTATAGAACACAAGGACACTGTTGTGCTTTTTCATCTACCCTTTGGGTTATTTTGCCTTTGTTGATGTCTAAATCTCTGTGAATTATGTATTCTAAGAGCTAAAATCGCAAAAGGTTGCTTGTGTTCTATGCACCCTACTCTAGTTAGATCCCTGGCCAATTTGGGGTAGGTAAAAAATCGCAACAGATTCAAAATCGCAGAGATATTTTTGCCATTTTTCGCCATGTGGGATTCGACCTAAAGTGTCCCATTAGCAAATGTATAAATCAGAAGCAGATTGAATAAGCACCCGACTGGGATTGGGGCAGTGTTAAACGATTATAAACCTACAACCCCTTGGTCCTAGCACTACACGCACAATCCCCATGAGACCGAATACAGGCCAACACCATCCATATATGGATCACTGTACTGTCGACCCAAGACCCCAAATCTGCCAGGTACTAATTAATACTCTGCCTACTGGACTTAATCACAGTATCTGGCTCCACTGAGCTGCTCTTATTCGGAGTCATGTGATAAGGGTTTCACGTCCGTGAAATCTCGTTCTTGCCTCACTTGCTGTGGTACATGGGATTACGAATCTATAAGAAAAAATATTTTGGACAAATGTAGCAAAACATAAGCAGTCTTCTTGAAAACCTGCCGGACATGGGAAAAGTCCGGCAAAAATGTCACTGGTTCGTCAGAAATGTAGCTAGAGAATCTCCAGAGTCTTGGCTTTCCAACAGTGAAAGAATTTTTCAGATATTCCTATTAGAAGTGGGTATAATGTGCAGTCAAAGATAACGTTTATTTTTAAAGAAACAGCCTTTTTTTTAACCTCATTGACATAATATAGTACCCTATGTAGGGCTATAGCTTCTTTATAGACTCTACAACTAGAATAGATGGCTCCAACATATTGAATATTCATTTCAACATTGTCCACATTGTTACTTTTAATGAAATAATTATGATATGCAGTATATTATTTAATTGAAATAAATATATATTTTCATAATTCAAAAGCCAATGAATACCCCTTACTTTTTATGACTGACACTATAAGGGATCAATACATGCGTAAACATTGGTTTATACAAGGACATTTGGTGTCTGAAAGAATAGCCTGAGAACCTCTTTGGCTATATAGTCAGTACAAACATCAGTTACCCGGTCCTGCAGAAATCTTGCCGTTCCGACAGATCTTTCAATTTTGTCCTGCTGAGTGAAAAGGTTTTCGAGAAGACTGCATAATGAGACAAGTGAAAGATGGAAAGAAGAATTTATGTTAGACCTCGATATATATGATGAAGACGGGCATTCTTAGAAGGCTTAAGGAAGAGGGTGATTATATGCATGCAAGTGGAACATTGCTAAGCAAAGTGACTATAGGCAAGAGGGTCGACATGACTACCCGAAGGCTGGCCAGCTCCAAGGAGGAAATGTGATCTGTACACCTTGATTCCGAAGCCCAGGGGGGCTGTGAGACCTGCCAATAGAATGGTGCAGCGGGTTCTGAACCCATGTCCTTTCCCCAGGGCAATATGTCTCATCCGAGCGCCAATCAGGATATTGAGTGGAAGTAATTTTAGGCAAACATTCCTACCTCACAATTTCCAGGTTTATTTACATATATACCCTTTTTTTAAAAAAAAAAAAAAGAGTTACTGAGCCGCTTTGGAGATAATGCCGCATCATAATTATGCTGGATACCAGCTGGTCTACTCAAAATTTCACTGGGTGCTGATTTGGGCCTTATTGATTACTTTAGTACAAAACTGTCGCCAGTGATTGGACAAGGAACGTCTCCCAGAAAAGCGGACTTGAACTAGCATAGACAATCAATTTCTATTGATTGTAACACAGCGGCACACACTTCCCTGATTGTGGAGACAATGTGTATGTGTGAGACAGCCCTGTTATCTCGAATGTCCTTCCTCCAATGTCAGCACACACTTCCCCATGCAGTCAGTCTAGATCTATATACGAAGATATGACATATAAAGCCATAACAACATTTTAAAAACCAACCGTATCTCCAAATTAATGTGTTCACGTGTATTGTGAACAAGGTAGTATGGGGAAACGCAGGGTAATTGGGCTTATTGACGTCTAGGGAAGATATTGACCGTCTAATTGGTACTGTGGACCCTTTGGGACTCTGCACATACTAGATCAAAGCATACCTCCCCTACTTGTACAGCTGGAAGACATCTGTAGGTCTAACGACTGGTTTGGAACAACTTTGCATGTATGGTTTTATCATTTCATATTATTATACTTGCCAGATGCCTCATTGTGGGTCATAGTACATAACGAATCTATATACAACAGTAAATCCAGCAATAGTGGTATGTTCAGAATTTACGTTATGACTGATGCCCAGATAAGGTCGAATCCCACATAGCGAAAAATGCCTCAAACATCTCTGCGATTTTGTTAGTTTGGCTTTATATCTTTCCTGGTGTCCTAAATTGCAAGAGGTGCTACTAGCATTGTCAAATATCAAAGTCACACTATTGACTGTGCTTAGGTTTTATATCCTTGCGATTTTAGGATCTCAAACATGTCAGACACAGATATACTCATTCACCAGAACAAATTACAAATGCTTCACAATAAAGCACAACAGTGTCCTTGTGTTCTATGTACCCTAGTGTATTATGATCCTTGCGAATTTGGGACCTTCCCCAAATTCTGAATTCTCAGAGATGTTTGCAGCATTTTTCGCGATGTGGGATTCGACCTTAAGTGACTCAGTATTCATTTATTTTCAATATTGCCCAGGAGGCTAAGTGGGATCCATGTTTAAACAAACAACTATACCGATGCAGCTGGCCCCTTAACTCGGGGCTAGAGCTCACGAATTATGTATAACATAATTCCAATCCCCAAACCCCATGGCAGAACGCACCCACTACATGTAGGCTATACCAGTGAAGCATTATTTTCACGTGGAAAAGAGGGAAAAGAGTATAGGGTCCCTGATGTGATTATTTTGTTCTCTTAACCACTTTGCCTGGTCCAGACATGGTTTCCCATGTGCCTATTAAGCTTGATGCACTGTGTAGTAACCAAACTTGCTATCTGGTCAGATGATGGCCTAGCCAAAGGGGTATCAAGCAGCCACATTAGTAATACTTACTCACACTTTTGGTGTTCAAGCATTGAGCAAAATATATCGATATAAGTTGAAAGAAGATCGCTCTTGTCTTCTGTGATTCTTAAATATGGTCCCATTATGACCACAGTATTCGTCTGTCTGATCCATATGGGAATGCACATGGCAATGCACACCATTCCGTCATTCTTTTTTACTCGAAAGGTTCTCACATTGAGGAGACCGCTCATGACATTGCTTCTTCATAATTAGATCAAACAGCTGTTGGGGCTCTGCACTTTAGTTTATTAGATAAGGGACATAGTATATAGCGCTTCGGTTTCCTGCTGACTCTGCATAATCTCATATAAATGTAGTGACACAGTGCATTGACTACTTTCCACAGTTTTTTTTTCATGATATTTTTTCATAATTTTTAGTCTATGACAAAGAGAACACTGTGTAACCCATCTCTTCGTGCCTACAAGTGGGCCATATATAGTGTCTTTTTTCTTGATACCTTGGTCGCTCTGATAATTGAAGAATGTAATAAGGTGTGTGATGATACACAACCCTACACCGGTCTATGTTTTAAAACCTGCTGTTTAAGCCCCTGGGGTTTAAGCATTGTTTATCAGCTAGTTACTCGTTTTTCCTATTACCGTTTGTGTGATTATTGCACTGATGCTGTGCACGAAGGCAATAAAGCGTATGATTAAAATAC
Organism: Acholoe squamosa; assembly: GCA_949317995.1. Classification (NCBI taxonomy): domain Eukaryota; kingdom Metazoa; phylum Annelida; class Polychaeta; order Phyllodocida; family Polynoidae; genus Acholoe; species Acholoe squamosa. Next base: position 48,196,639 of record OX439039.1, read on the forward strand.
ATAATCCCCACGCTCTACTTCACATAATCAATTGCTAGGGTAAGCAGGTGTTGAGATGTAATTAATCTGCTATTTGATCCCATCGTTCATTTGTGCCCAACACATGCACCGTAGTATCAGGATCGGGATCAGGATACAGAGCCAAGAAAAGGAATTTATAAATGGGGACCGGAAGAAACAAGACCGGAAGGTTTCTGGGTACGCTGCATCACATCATATAAACCAAGCAGGAAGATATTCTCCAACATTACATGCCCGAGAAACTCTGAGGGGATAGAAATATTGTGGTACACTTCTCAAATGGAAAGTGTCTTCTCAAATGGAAAGTGCCCGGGGAAAGTGTCAACACTGACCACTTGATCGTTTACACAAGGAGATATAAATTATAGTAAGTATTGTAGGATGACAATAATGCATGTTCCCAAGGAATGGTAGATAGCTGGGATTTTGTATCTGTTGCGTTTATGCGACCATCCCCAAATTCACAAGGGTTATAAGTACAACAAGGTCGAATCCCACTTGGCGATTTAGGGCTGAAATATCTCTGCGATTTTGTCCCTTGCCCTCTTGGGGCTTTCCTGAGCCCCTATATCGCAAGGATAACTACTTAATTGGTCTTGATTCACTGTTAGATTCGGTATAAGTTGAACAATTCTTGTGATTTAGGAGCCCAGGAAGACCCCAAAAATGTAAGGGACAAAATCGCAGAGATATTTGAGCCCTAAATCGCCATGTGGGATTCGACCTGTAGGGTGCATAGAACACAAGGGCACTGTGGCTTTTTCATATGTATTCTTTAGGAAAATTAGCCTTTGTTGATGTTTATATCTCTGTGAATTATAAATTTTCTGGCCTAAAATCGCAAAGGAATGCTTGTGTTCTATACACCCTGTTGTACTTATAACCCTTGCGAATATGGGGAAGGTCCCATAAATGCAACAGATTCAAAATCGCAGAGATATTTGAGGCATTTTTTCGCCATGTGGGATTCGACCTTGTGCAGTCGAAATTAAAATATTCATGATCAATTTGCAGGTGTGGAACTTAGTAAATGATACGCTTTGCAGCACAGCGTCAGCTTTACTTGTAGAAATAGTGTACGTGATCTCTGAGGGCTGTGTCCCCTTTGATCTATCTGTAACTCCTGATGTGTGTGCGTATCAATCGACACTGGGCACTCTATTAGTCTGTCTATACTTCTGAAATATATTCTTTCAACACTTCTCGCCTAATGTCTCTCAATCTCTCAATATTAGTTCACTTGTGCACAATATAGGTCACTCTTTTAGTTGCTCCAGAAGGCTGTTGCGAAAAGAATTGGATCTGATTCTCACTGTAGTTATTTGATCTTATAATTTTCCAATCTTCACCACTCTGAGAATCGACTTCCCCAGCTAATTGATTCCTACTTGAGAATTACACCCAGGCTCTGCGCCACTCCTATACCACTCTCTGACCAATTCCCTTTTTGCAACACACGAGGGAATAAATTACTTGAGGTAAGTGAGTTCTGTTTTGGGAATAGCACCTCCAACAGAATCATTCCAAATCTTTTCGCAACGGCCTCCAGAGCCCTTGGAGGGGCCAGAAATAAGTACATGTTCCCCATAGTTCCCCACTAAAGAGTGGAAGCGGGGACATGAAAACCCTCGTGATAGGGGCATGTCTAAATAATCATGTTACTTATGTCACCTGCCAGTTTTATTAACAAACCTAATTAAAGTGGCCTGATTAGTTAATTACGTCTTCCGAAGCTTCTGAACACACTAATCAGAGCTAATACCTTTATCTGTTGATGAAATGATTAAATCCCAGTGCTGAGTACTCTGGTGCCAGCATTGCTGATCGACCTAGTTTTCCAACCGAATGATTTTATTAAACAAACTCTACTTTAAAAGGGTGCATTTTGTGATATGATTATCTCTGGAGATTTGCACACTCACTATCTGTATAAAGGACCCCTATCTTTAGTACTCCATATATAAAGGTGATTATAATATATAGTCGCTTTATGTATGGATATATCCAACCAGTATAATCATTTATATGCTATAATTATGTATTTTACTCTCTCAGTGCTACTGTAATCACCATTGTTTATGTGCAAGTAGTTCAAATCAGTAAAGGTGAGGGAGTAACTGAATAGAGATAGTGGTTGGGTGGTCTCAGCCCCCATCTGTAATCCAGATAGCGGTCCTTAACACAGGTATTGGACGAATACTGGTACCTTAGGTAGCAGAGACACTTAGGGTGCAGACACTTAGGGTGCATGCAGGTGGACACTTAGGGTGCTAGGACATGTAGGGTGCAAAGCACAGGACATGTAGGGTGCAAGGACACATAGGGTGCAACGGCAGGACATGCAAAACAAACTGGTGTAGATTTGTAAACTGGGAACTATTCTGCCTCCTCAGAGTGTCTGCCCCCCCCCCCCCCCGAGGCTGGCGGCCGGGAGTCGGCCTCCCGTCAGCAGTGATAGTGGAATTAAAAAGATTTGGAATTAATAGTGAACCAAATAATCATACTCCAAGCTCTAATAGAACTAGAAACAATTAAAGGGCTAAGGATACTGTCCCTACACCGTCAGTCGGCAGTTTTGTTGTGTATACAAAGATGAAATAACCAGCCTCTAGCCCTACCACTGATTTTATTCCCCATAGCCTTATATGCATAGAGATAAAATCAGTGGTGCAAGCTAGAGGCATGTGATGTCTGTTCAGAGGAGACTCCCTATAAACAGATGGGCTATAGACCGACTGCACCCTAAGTGTCTTGGTATTTTCACCCTGCACCCTACCTGTCCTTTTTGTGCACCCTAAGTGTCTGCTACCTAAGTGTCTTCGCACCCTACATGTCTGCACCCTAAGTGTCCTTGCACCCTAAAGTACCTGTTACCTATTGGACAGCGTACAGTTCTTTACACAGATATAGGTTGTACAAGTGTAATATGGACCCAATATCCCCGTGTTAACTGTACGTTAAAATTGTGAAAGTAGCTCAAGCAACAACCAATGCATGAACTCATTGCTCACCAAGTGTGTTTGGCCATCGAGCGCAGGTTCCCGCCATCTAGCCTGTATGAAGACGTCGGCGGCGTATTTCTCCTTTAATGTATCGATCTCTCCAATTTTCAGGAACACTACCCGGATGTACACCGTTACCTGGAAAATAGAGACAAACTGTCTATAGATACACAGTGAGGATAAAACAATCAGTTTAGGGGAACTGTGTATCCAACACAATATAATATTATGGTAAAAGTTATACCCAAACCTACTCTGGAGGTAGGGATGTCATTGACATCTACATTTTTCCGATTCGGATTAGGCCTAAAAAAAAGGTTTGTTTCCAGTTACCCGACCGACCCTACCAAAAACAGGGCCAAAATTTTTATTTTTTTTTATTTTTATATTTTTTTTCGTGAATTTCCATCTGTTTTTTATGATTTCTCCCCCCTTTTCATAATTTTCCATCTATTTTTCTATGGGTCTTGACCTAACAGTTTCATAAGGCATGCCTTTACTTATTTTTCACATTTCTCATAATGTACTTTTCGTATTTCTAAAGTAAAGTCAAAGAACCTGGCATATCTGACCATACGTTGGCTGTACAAACTAAAAAAATAAAATAAATAAAAAATAAAATAAAATCCGACGTACCGACCCTAGCTCTTTGAGCTATGTAACTGTAAACACAACTTTTTTTGTTGGCCTTATAACGTTTTTTGGTCTCGATCTTCCGTTATATCACAATATCATAATCCATCAGAATATTCCTTGTGTAGCCTTATAACGGTTTTTGGTCTCGATCTTCCGTTATATCACAATATCATAATCCATCAGAATATTCCTTGTGTAGTCAATTTGAAAACAGCCAAACAATGCTTTGTTCAGTAGTATTATGGATAACATAATCTTCAAGTAAAATGCTTGCTCATATGTCATATACATCGAACCCTATCTGGATTAAATTATGGCAGGGTGGTCGAAAACACCCTCATGACCGAAAATACCTTCCACTACTATTATAGTGCGCAAATGATGATTTGCTACAAGTTGTAGCAGGGACTACAAGTATTCATCTAAGTATCTCTGTAGTAATAGGAGATATATGAGGCTATGAAGTTGTCAGAAGATGCAATATTCCTAGATGAATGATGGGGAATCTGCTGCTTCGAAATTTTGCCCATTGCTGGCATTGCACTCCATTCCCCTGATTAAATGGAGTTATGATACAACGTACCGAGTACACGCTGTTGAATCAATATTGGCAATCGGTTGACATGTGTTTATAATGTTGATCAACTGTTTACAATGTCGATTCGATACTGCTATGTCAATGCAAAATCATGTAAATATAAGTTATGACCAACTCAGTTACTCTCTTCATGAATTTCTAAGTATCACATAACAAAAATATGTCTTGTCTAAGGATAGATGAAGATCGATAAAAGCCTTTACGGTATTAAGATCCCTAAATGGTTATCAATGATGAAATATACTTAGATGTGAAACTGAGCTCATGCTTACCAGAGAAAATCAATAAAAAAAAACTCACCTCATCATTGAGGATTACATATCGAGCAATGTATTGGGTTGAACCAGTATACTATACATACGACCCCCATACAGCAGGTCAAGCAGTATTATGGCCATCATGGGTTATTGCCTCTACTTTTAGTTGCACCAGTATCACCACGTTATGCAGGGTAACCAGTATGACTTTATGACCTATCCTGTTGCCTCCAATTCCAAACCCAGGCCACATATATTGGTGTGGCCATGCATCAACTAGACAAGGCCCTGAATGGCTTATTGAATCATATTTCCAGCGGTCAGTTTGGCCCTTTATAAATAGAGCCCACCCACGTACATTGAGTGAGGAAATTGTTCATTTCTTCTCTTAAATATGCTGTAAATTGAGACATTCATTACAATTGTATTTTGTAACCCCAACGATTTGATCATAGCGATAGCAAAATGAATGAGGTGTTGGGGAGAATTATTTCGAGGCCAACTTAGCTGTGGTATGTATGACCTGGATAGCAAATGGATGCATTATTCCACACTGAAAAGATAAGGCGTAAAAAGGTGCTCTGTAGTGATCACTTTTTGTCATCTTATTGATGATCCCGAGGGGGAGTACTCCATGATCTTTTAGGTGATCACATGTGATCACCCTGGGTGATCACTACAGAGTACCTGTCTGAACTGTTTAGAGAGGGGTTTGTGAATGATAACGTTGTCATTGATTGAGATTTTTGTATAATTATCCCCTTCCCTCTCCACAACCAAGCATCGATTGAGGGCACTTACAACTGACTTTTTCTGCAATTTTGTCATCTGTTGCAATTTGGGGTCCTCTTCTTATATTGCAAGACCTATAATGGCTACGGGGGGCTTTAATGGCAAGGAAACCCTTTTAGATTTGCACTGAAGTTAAGATCTTTATATTCAGATATTTTCTTTTGCTTAAGTGAAAAGTTTCTGCAATTTATAGAATTCGCTTGCAATTTACAGAAATGTTGATAAAGTCATTGACAAATAGGGAGGTGTGTTCACTTCAACTTGCAACCCAAGTCCCACTCTGCAATCTAAACCTGCAAAATGTCTGTATAAATCACACACAGAGTTCAATTTCAGTCTTATTCTGCACTGTGCTTAGTTAAAACATTGCAAGGGTGAGAGGTCATTTTAATTGCAACAGTCAGATTTGTAAAATACAATGGCATGTTAGAAGCCTTGTAATTTGCAGTAAATGCATGTCCCCCTGTCTGCAAGAGTTCCCAAATAAAATTGCAAGAACTTTCCAGGGTTAGATTGCATTGTGGGATTCGACCTTATAATTATAGGCATCGTCTTCCTCTGTTGGTATTGTGTCACAACGACCCCTCATGGGATAGTATTATAACCTTACCGTCTCGTCATCATGAAAAACAACCATGTGTATCATGGTTCCCGTCATCAATATCGCAAACTTCATTACCTTCATCCAATTAGGATGATGTAGTCCCAGGCCAGGCACATGAAACATCTATAGTCTATATATACCTGTGTGAGTCTTCGGTGCCAAATATAATCAGGCCAAAAAAAAATACCCTATGTTTCCAGAAACATGCCTCCAAGACCTAGGGTCGGTAAGTCGGATTTTTCTTTCTTTCTTTATTTTTTTATTTTGTACAGAAATGTATGGGCAGATGCGGTCAGATTCATGGTTTAAGATTCATATTTATGGTAGAAGTATGAAAAACATGAGAAATGTGAAAGAATATGTAAGTAATCTGTTTATTTAAACTAATGACTGTAGACCCATAGATGATTTTCATGAAGAACAGAGGAATAAACACAAAAGATATCTTAAAATTCTCAAAATTAAAATGAAAATTAGGATCGGCCCTGTTTGGCTAGGGTCGGTCGGGTGACTGGAAACAAACCTTTGTTTATTTGGCCTCAGGGTGCCCCTCTTATACATCATAATTTCCAATGAAATTCAGGTAGGTGTTCAATTTGACGATGAAACAACAACAAAAAGAGCATATGTATTCTCAGCGAATAAGGATGGTTTAAGGAAATCGGGTTTACCAGGCTTTCCAAATGTAGATCTCCATCTTTTATTCAGGACTTGCCGTACTCTCTAATGGACCTCAGTTCAACCCCATACACTGAGGTCAATCTAAGGCACCCTATGAAACACATCTATTGCTTCCTTTTCAACACACTGACAAGTGTTTGAAACCTTAAAGTGGTTGACTGGATCTTGGCAGTAGACGACCATAAAATTGCATTAGTGACAATGGTATAGCTCCTATTGATGAATCCTCCCGGTCTTTCATTGTCAGCACTGTTCCTGTATTGAAAGGAGGTCGGGCCTTCACCATTGAATAGGTTAATCGATGTTGCTAGGGAATGTGTAAGTAAAACACTTTCGATATTATTACCAGGACCACCACCCCCAACTAATATACAGCACTTCCCTTCCCCCTGAAGACATTATGTTGCTCAGGCCTTTTATGGGCGGGTAACCGAGGAACGATTCTGCTTATAGGACCCTCCTGTATACATCCAATGACCTCACTGATGACCTTCGCATAGTAAGTACGGTCTGTAAGAGCAAACAGCCACATTCTTTAATGACCTGTGTGCTGTATAAGCTAGGAACTCAGGAGGATAGCTGCGATTATTCAGTGCACGATGTCTGCCTCAAGTGCACATCCCCGACACGCACAGCGCCTTGCCTGTGGCAAAGAACTCCAGAGCTTAGACCAAGCAAGCAAGATGAACCTTAAGGGTAACATCGGCCAGTTACGTGCAAATCATCCTGTATGGAACACAGCTTCTGTTAAATGTAGGGAAGGTGAAATCGGGTTAGCAAAAGTGGCCAAGCCATGACTCACGTTTTTACAAATTATCTACTGGCTGCATCCTTTCTGCTCCATGTGGTAGATAACGCAGTTCATGTCAATGAAATTTCAGTGAGTTTATTTGTTTTCTGTTGACGTTGACGTGTCATAATGAAACATCTATGCTACAATTTAATGCAATTCGGCAAATGCATATTCTGAATCACCCTTTACGTCCTGGGTCGCAGTGAGTACCCATTTTGGTCGGCTGATCTATACCTATCGGAGGTGTAGGAAGCAATTTCTAATAGTACAGGGGTGTAGGGGGGACTTTACTTTTATATATGGGCTTATGTCCTCGCCTTAGTGCAAGAAGGTTGTAACTGCACCTTGGTCAACATGGTAAAAAGTACCTTTTTGAAGGGCCCCACTGAGGTACCTGTTACCTTGTTGATCCAGATGCAGTTACAATCTTGCACTAAGGCGACGAGCTGGTCCCTCTTTTCCTGTGTTTACTGCAAGAGAATAGGGATTACCCACTCTAGTGACCGTTCTTTGAGTCAGAAAGTGCAACTGATGAGCAGTCACTCTTTATAGAACAGTATAGACTTAGGGCTGACCCATACAGATAAAGTCTCCCTACCACTGATAGATGTACTGGTTACTTTTATTGGTGGCACCAACATAGATACCGAGAATATGACCTATCATATTGTCCAAACATTATGACACAAAAGTTTATATTTTGGGCAAAAAATCACCGACAAGTATAAATGGGGCCACTTTTCCTATGCTCTATATTGGAGTGTTTGTACCCCCTGCTCCCACGACTAGGCCGCGGTAGACGGGGACTGCTATATAAAGGAACTTCCATAATAATGTTATACATCCACAACAAGATAATAGAACTTTGACGTTCCCTTTGTTCTTAGCAACACTCTGGTCACTCTGAATGACACCCCTGAATTTACAAAATAAAATGTAGACAGTAGGAAGTAGGACAAAGGGTTTCCAATGCCAAATGCAACGCAGACATGACTATCTCTCTATGGTGGAGTCCTGCCATATCTTTCTCAAACATTCAGACCAGGATCGCCTTTTAACAACACTGGCGGCCGTTTACTTTAGCCATGCAAAGCTGCCAAATTGCTGCCAGAATAAAGGATAAAAGATGTCACAGGAAACGCTCACACATGGGCTGCTCTAAAATAGAGCTCAGCCATATTGAATACTACCCTATATATTAGTAACAGTCATGTACAGACATTTGAGCATTATTTTGTATAGCGCTTAGGTTTCGTAGGCTATACATGTATGTGTATATTTGTTCCTGTTATTGGGGTAACATATATATAACACTCTTGAGGCATGTGCCGCCATTCAGCATGACAGCGTCTGGCCGTTATGGTAACTCCCTGAAGGACTTGGCCCTCTTTGCTAATCATATTGTAAAACTCTCGCTATACTTTTGGAATCACATGGTAGCCAGGGCATCTAAAGCTATCTCTGTCTGGCCGCTAACATGCCTTGTTCAACTGAGTAATTGCATTCTGTTATATAGGCCCTGTCAGAAAGAAACTCCAGATCTCTAATTTGTACCACGACAGCAAAGAGCACCGAGACAGGTGAACTATTACTCTATATTCCATATCACTCTTAAAATGCAAGACGTGTGGCCTCTTCGAAGGCAGACAGGGCAATTCCGAGCTCATTGTCAAAGGCTTCTTGTAATGTACGCTCACACTGGCGACATTCAATATGATATATTTGAAAGGGACCCTTAAAGAGGTGGTTTGAATAAACACGGGCCTTTGTCAAGCTGTGTTCTGATGTTCTGGTGGCATCAATTGGCAGTAGACTTCATTACAGGAGAAGGTTCTGATAATGGTCACGATTTAGGGCTAGTTTGATACATTGTGCTATAGGGAGCAAAGCCATTGCTAGTACCAAACAAATTAGCTAGGTGGCTCATGTTGTAGGGGGCTAAATCAGAAGTTGGCCTCTTTGTACAGTTTACTTTGGTTGGCCCTTTCTAATAGTCTATATGAAGCTATATTCTAAAAGTCTATACCTTTAGATAGCAAATATGTTAAACTTAAACAATATAAGCAATATAAAGACTTATTACTTAAAATACAAGAGGAATTAATATTTAAAGTTTTCTAAGAGAGCATATATAATCCAGGCTGAGTAAACCCAAGCCATTGTCTCCCTATCAAGCTAATCCCCTCCATTCACACCTAAAACAATGGACAGGTCCTTATAGGGGGGCTGGCATGGAAAATTAACAACATGGGTACCAATTCAAACAGCGATCATAAAATCACAGGAACCAGTGGAAAAATCGTGATGCCCTGATTGGTCAAGGGGTGATCACATGACTTTTTAATTCGGGCATGCATTACCATGCCAGGGCCCCTTTAAGGTGATTAAGATAGAGGCAGGGGCAGCTTATCAGTCTTATCAGTTCCCATTGTTTTCTGTGGGTGGAGGGGAAGATAAGAGATTACCCACAATCCTCTGCCAGATCCAAGATGGCCGTTGGGGGTCAGTTACATAACTGATTTCAAGATGGCCACCTCCATACAGGAATGGTTCTGTTCCCTATAGCTGCCCCATGACAATGCCTAAAGGTAGGGTTCCACTATACGCGATTTTCCATTTCTTCTTTTAATCGGGACAGATTCATAAAAAGACTCATTTTTGATCAATACTTAAATCCCTGCCGTTAACTAATGCAGTTCTGATTTTTTCGGTGGAGAAAAAAAGTACATCAGCCTTATTGGGAACAGCACAGCCCTGGGGCTGTAGGGACTTTCCCTTTAGTGGATTACTGCATTCCCTTACAGTATCTGTCTTTGTGCTTTAATTCAAGTATCACCGACTGCTCTATCTTTATTTTGTAACGCTAAGGTGAGTCAGTCTATAATACCATCGTGTCCATGCAGGCATAATATTACAATAACCTTGGAAGATGTGTATTCTTTCCGCTAGCTGACATCAATTTCTAATATTTGGGATTTCTGATGTAATGAATATAGTTATTGTCATTGATCAGTTCACGTGCTCTATGCGTGCATGACATTTCGAAGTGGAATTTCGTATGTATATATACATACGAATTTCGTTATGGGATACTTCGACTGTATATATACAGTCGATAACATGTATTGATTATTCAGCTCGTTCCCTACTCAGCAATCACAAGAGCTTGACTTTAACAACAGTGGTTTGCATGACAGCTAGTATTTCCCGATCTAATGACTATGTTGTTTGTATAACAAAAATAACATAATGTACTGAACATTATTAAGTTGGCAAACGACAACGCCACAAGAACAAGTGCACACCTTCGATTATTGACTTTGAAAAATCAGCAAGGCTTTTTTGAAAAGTAACTGATGATCTGATGTTTTTCTGTTTTAATCATTCGTCCCCTACACGGGAACTGGCGAATTTGACATTTCAAAGCACCATAGAGTGCTATGTCAATTGTCCATGGAGATATGGTTTATGAATGCCTGCGATCTGATGAGTAGTATATGGAATGGTTATATGGAGGTGGCACTAAATTTCTGAAACGGTCTGACAGTACGGGCCATCCATCTTACTTGAAGGCGGGAAGTTCTGTAAAGAGGCATCGCACGCTCATTTCACAAGCGTCCAAATCGGGGTCACTCCCTCCACCCTGAGCTGGCCAGGCGCATGCGAGCAGCTCTGATTGAATTCCCGATGTTATTAAAGAAGAAAACGCTGCTCCTTCAATACACAGCTGTTCACTTTAGTACCCGGCTAGCAGAAGCGGCACACATTTTGTTGATGTATATATAGCAACAAACCGGTAGTCTTAATTTAGGGGCAGAGGGATCGGTTTGCGGTGTCAGCCTCGGGAAGAGTGGCACATGTTGAAATATTAATAGGGTATGCCCAATCATGTTCATGTGTCAGACTACTGATGCCTGAGGATAACACAGCTGACACCACCCCTAGGCCGAGGACTGGTCGGTTGACCTCGGGTGAGACGTATATTAGTGTTGGTCATGTCTGAGGTTTGACTTGATGATAGCCAGGGCTAACCCGCGTCATGGGGGCAAGCACGCCATTGACAAGTGATGTCCCTAAACGAAATCCGTCTCATATCCCTGTAGTACGGTATCTAGCCCAGCCGTCGCAGCTCTGACACCACACTAATACCCCTCACTCCCATCCCCTGATTTCCCTTCTCCAATATCTGCCCAAAGTACCTTCCAGGTTATAATAACCCTCGTTAATTCAACGAATTGACTATTCAGATAGGCTTTGATAGCAGACTGCTGAACATAGACATTTTTTGCTTGACCTTCAAAGATTACTATATCACCAAGTATAGATCGATTGTATACTGTTGGTACAAGGAATCATTATGTATGGTGTGCCGTCCATATATATATATATTTATATATATATATATATATATATATATATATATATATATATATATACATATATAATATATATATATTTATATATATATATATATATATATATATATATATATATATATATATATATATATATGTTGAAGATATACAAGGAAACACAGTTGAGGTTTCGACTTAGACAGGCAGGTCTGATGGTACGTTTGTTTTTATTATTATTCTTTCAAGGGTGGGGGAGGGTGGATCATTGGGAACCATTCTGGTACCCAAGAGCCCATGTTGTAAGTTAGATGACTTTGCTGTGTTTGTGTGGAGAATGATGGGTTGTCACCTACAGTACAGTCAAAGGCATCCTTGGATGTGGTAAGGAGAGATGCACCTAAGCGGAGATACGCCACCAGAGGACAGCACATATAAACAATAGGGCGAGCTGGGACACGTCTGGCACCCTACGTCCACTCCACTGACAGCTAAGAGCCAGGTCGTGTCAGACAGTCCTCTCCTACCACACTATTCTTCTTCTCTTTTATTTCCTTTTTTCACTGTGCCGTTTTAGCTATAGTTTTTCTAACTCTTTACTGATCCTCTCTCCGACCCTCCGCGGTGCTTTTTTTTCATTCACAATCGTTAATCCTCAAATCATTTTTCCTCAAATGTGAAGGTCTATCATAATCTCCAGCTTAGGAGAAGAACCAACAGAATGGCAAGCACAAGTATCCATACTTTCGGTACCATAAGGTAATAATGAACGCCCAACCCCACGTTCCTCAGACACCAGTATGTGCGGCCACAGTGTTGTGGGACCCATAAAGACCTGGAGGAATGGCCAATACTTCCAATACAACAACATTCATAATGCATCAGTTAGTCTTGCAAGATCAGAATTGGGACCGGCTGGTGACAGTCGTTACTGATACTTTCCCTAATATTTCTCAAGATCCCTTACCGATCTCAAATGCAGTATCACTGGGGGTTATTTCAACACGGCCTACACCCCTCCCCCAAAACTTATAACGACCATATTTCCGACGATAAAAACCGTTATCGTTCATTTCATCTCTAACCACTAATCATTTGCATTGTTACAAATAGTTACTCGAAATTGGCAATTATAGCAAGGTAGAAATGTGGGATATTATTATTATTATTATTATTATTATTATTATTATTATTATTATTATTATTATTATTATTATTATTATTATTATTATTATTATTATTATTATTATTATTATTATTATTATTATTATTATTATTATTATTATTATTATTATTATTATTATTATTATTATTATTATTATTATTGTTATTGTTATTGTTATTGTTATTATTATTATTATTATATGGAAAATTAACTGTACAATATTATTACTTTGTCTTTATAGAGGTGGTATTAGGGGCGGAGGTCTTGAACTTTTTTAAGCACTAAAACGGACTTAAAAAATCGCTTGTTTTGTTCTGTAAATGTACTTAAAGTAAGGGGTTACTTTGGCAAAGTCACCACTCACCTCCGTAATCAAGATCTGTGCATAGCAAATAAAGGCACCAGAGGGCAGCACTGTTCCCTTTACTTTCTCACCCTTACTGTAGCATATGGATAATACCTACACAGACTAAATCTGGTAACCAGTCTACGCCCGTGGCAATAACTGTACATCGCACATTGCAGACAGATCGATTAACTCTAATCTTTCTCACTGTCACAGATGTCGCAGTGAAGGAAGAGCCGACACCAACTGTGATCTGGTGTCAGAGTAGTATAGATCTAGGTTATACTTAAAGCTATAATGCTAGACCTATAGGACTGTTATCATATACATAACATTGAGGAGAGGCTTTACAGTGTTATTTGATTGATGATACAGGAGCATTCCTACTTGGCAAAAAAAACACGTTCTTTTCAACATTTGCAAGCGTTTTAACCTATTCAGGCCTAATGTACCTAAAAGTTGACATGAAGTCCTATTTTTGGCCTATTTTTGGAATCCTCGCATTTCTTTAAGAATAAGTCAAACTTTACCATTTTTTCTAAGTCTGACATATGGGAGGTGGTCTCTTGGGGAAACTGAATTATTGGAGTCTATCTTTAATTTCTTAGATATGGTGAGCTTCCAAACATGATGGAAAATACAAGAAATATCATCCAAATTTAAACAATATTTAATCAAAAAAATCACAAAAAATGTAAAATAATTAATTTTTTTTAAGTGAAAACCTACTTTTGAGATTTTTCCATACAAAAAAATAGGGCAGAAGAATTTTCTGTGTATTTGGTCCATTTTCAACAAATATACTGGTTGCCATGGCAACCAAAGTTTTAAAAATAGTGATTTTGCATGAATTTGGTTGCCATGGTAACCAAATAGAAATGGTACCATGTGGTGATGCAGATCATTCTATTTTCAGAATTTGAAAATTAAAAAGAATTGCTACAATATGCACTTTATTTCATCTCAATTGATAAAGGGGTTCCTGAAATATGCATGTTTAAAGTTTGATCAAATCATTATTTTTGAGAATATGAATGCTATGTTATCAAAGCTGTATCTCCCTTATCATGATAGATACAGACAATCAGGATTCCGGGATTTTATACCCATGTGTTTAGCTTAGACCACCACCATTTCACTTCTAGTAGGAATATCAACATGATTCAAACAGATTTTGAAAGGTAATGACACCCCCTAAGGCCCGAAATTTAGTGTAAAACAATATAGACCTGAATGTGTGGTTTGCATGAAAACGTTTTTAAAAAAACACGGTTTTTTGACGTTGAAAAAACGTTGAAAAACGGTTTTGCAACCAATTTTCAACCAAAAAAGCGTTAGCTTTTTCCACCAATTTTCAACAAAATAAAAACGTTTTTGTTTACGTTTCTTTTACGTTAAAAACGATTTTTTCCCTAAAAAAACGTTTTATAAAAACGTCAAAATAACAAGTTTTTTTAGTACATGTAAAAACGTTATTTTGACGTTGATAAAAACATTTTGCAAACTTAAGAACCGGAAAAAAACGTTTTTTTAACGTCAAAGAACGTTTTTCTGACAAGTGGGTTCACATTGTGTTGTCGGAGCCTAAATTATAAATATATACGTGAGGAAACGTTGAAGTTAACATTTATCTCCATCAACGTTCATGGCGAGCATTCACATTTATAAGTTTTACTGACCTAGACACCAGGAAGGCATTTCTCAAGATGGTACGACTAGACCCCCTTCAAGTCATATTGAGATCCCTCAGTAAAATGCCATTAGAGCCCTGCATCTAGTTCTTGCTAATAATCACACTGGTACGACTGCCCTACCAAACCCTATGTAACTACTTCCTTAAGTGCTGATCGTAATTCTTAGTTGTAGTGTGTTACCTACAATCACCTACTCTGATATTGAGGGTTTCAAATCGTACTGGTTCTGTCTAGTCGTACCATCTTGAGACATGCCCTCCTGCGCTCTGGTTCCCTTTGAATCTTTTATATATTGCAGTAGATGGACTCTTTATTAGCTCTATTTGGTTGGCCTTTGCTTCTATGGTATTAGCACTGTTACCAATTGGCAATATGGGCTTCCAATTGCCTCCCGCCCTTAACGTGTTTGTCCAGCGTCCAGGGTGCACCCTAACTGAGTGCCTATCTGCCTGATTGCCTCGTATGGACAGCATATGGGTGTCTCTATATTCCTTCAAACCTCGCCACTGAGTCCCAGTAGTGCATACCCTTACATACAACCGATGGTGATGGGATTCTGCAGGTTGAATACGTGAATTGCATTCCTTTCTGAGAATGTTAGTTTGATGTGATTCCCTTTCAGCGAATAGTCTATAAAATCATCTGAAGTGGCAGTTCCAGAGGTACGGCTGATTAGAAATGTCTCTGTGCACTAAATAGAATATAGAATGCCTTTATTCTACAAAGATCCCATTTTGGAATAATGGCTTTCCTTGACTATTGGTTTATCTTTATCCCATAAAATAGTCTTTATCATCGGAATTACCACTGATTTGAGGGCTAAAGGTACTCACATGTCTTTATCCCACAAATATGGCGTTTGAGCACAAAGTATCTATTTTATTCTTCAAAAATGCCTTTACCGCTCAAAGCCTATAGGCAGTGGTTTTAACTCACAAACTGTGCAAATCAACCAGTCTTTATTTCTCGAAGCCCATGAAATGGCTTCAGGTAACAGACCAGACATACAGTCTTTATTCCTTAAAAGACCATAATATTGTTGCTTAAGTTGATAAACCACACCTACGGATTGGCCAGGCTGTATCCAATGCCACTCTATGACTGTGACTAGGCAAGCTCATCTCAAGATCTTTGAAATGAGACATCATTTGCCTAGATATACCTAGTAGTTATGTCAGAACCCCTCCTTGAACATAGGTCGTTGTTCATATCTGAAATCAATGATTATGCTCTAAATACATTATAGACCATAATAAAGTCTGAAAACACAGTAAATTAGCCTTTTTCATAAAAAAAATACATAAAAATATGGTAAATTTTATCATAGATTTTTATCTAGAAGGAAATTTTCATTTCTGGTTTCTGTTTCAGGTTTTTGGTGAAAATACCCAAGAACTGGCATAAAAATCTGCAAATTTAGATTATTGGAATGGTTGCCATGGCAACCAGGAACAGGCATACAGGATAATCTTTCATGAAAAATGTTCATTTTACCTCCCAAATATGGGACATGTCTACCCAAAATTGAGTGTTTTAAACGAGACCATTGAATTCTACATGAAAAATTAGCTTAACATATGTGGGCAGATGAGAGGAAAGGGCCCTTCCTGCAGGATTTTTAGTACTTGGTTTGGCCACTAGGGGAGCTAAAAATGTGAAAAATATGCCCAAAACTGGTGATAGTCACTTTTTTGCCCAGAAAAATATGGTTTTCTCAAAAACCTTCTATTTTCACTCATTTCCCCTGTATTTGGAGGGTTAATGGAAATCCAAAACAAGGCCTAAAGGAGGGTTGTCATAGAGATGTGTTGTGATGGCAACAAAATAACATTTCAAAAAGTTTCCAAATTGAAAAAGAAAATAATGTCAATTGATAGAATGATTCATGGAGATTTATATGCTGAAAACGGCATGTAGATACCATTTCTATGTCCAATGCTATTGCCAAATGTGTGGAAAGGGTTGGTTATCTATCAATTGATTATCTACATCATTATGCTGATTAGATGCATTATTACATCAAAACAATCAAGGATAGAGCTTATCAGCTGTATTAATATGGTTTTATGATCCCATATCTATGAAGCAATAGCTTCAAGACCAGAAAGGTTATCTGCAAGTGCTATACCTCATTTTAAAGCTGGTGACTTCAATTTTAAGTGTGGCTTTTTACCTCGGAGGGCCCTTTCCCCTCCCCTGTCCACATATGTTAATAATCATTTTAGAGTTATTTTGCCTCCTCCTATGCCCCCTGGTGGCCAAATGGGGTGTTGCCCCTTGTTGAGTGTAGTCTTTTAGGGATAAAGGATGATAAATCTGCAGGTCTTTCTCACCTAATGTCATGAAATAGGCCTTGAGGATACAGGCTGGTTGACTAACCCAGTTTGTGATTTCATGTTATCATATCTAGGCTTTGAGCGATACAGATTGGTCAAACTGTTCTGGTGTGTCACCTAAAACCACTTATATAAAGGTTTTGAGGGATACAGACTGGTCGATTGGTCCAGTTTGCACATCTGTGCATTCATACCACCATTTTTTTCGTGGATAAAGACCTGTGTGTCTTTATCCCTGAAATCAGTGGTAATTTGATAAAGCCTATTTATAGAATAAAGACCCCACACCATCCTTATGGTGATACCGTACTGAGTTCATGGTCGTGCTATGAAAGTGTGGATCAAGAGGGAAATCAGCAACCACACAGGAAGGGCATAACGCGAA
Source organism: Acholoe squamosa (assembly GCA_949317995.1). Classification (NCBI taxonomy): domain Eukaryota; kingdom Metazoa; phylum Annelida; class Polychaeta; order Phyllodocida; family Polynoidae; genus Acholoe; species Acholoe squamosa. The sequence goes on from OX439039.1 coordinate 48,214,301, forward strand.
AAGCTTGTACCACTCCCTAGGCTTTGTCCACAGCGTTTGGTGGAATAGAGGGCTTCACCAGATCCATCTTTCAACAAGAAATCTGGAATGTCTGTGCTGGCACTACAGCCCATAGTGAGTTGATATATAGGAAGGGAATTGAAGACAAGGTCATATCTAAATCAACATCAATCCAATCTCTACACTGCGAAAATGGTGTTTAGATCCTAAACACAATTCTAAACATATTCTTGCAACGTTTTTGTAATCACATTAATTTCCTAAACATGTTTAACCAAACAATGTGCTTAGCTCAAGTGTTTAGAAATGTAGGTGTTTAGGTTAAAACTTTGTGTTTAGATATATAAATTTTTGTGTTTATGATTTTTTATGTTTAGATGTTTAAATGATTTGATGGAGAGTTAAGGTTTGCAGACATGTATGCATTAAAAAACAGTTTTTTTTCTCATTTTCTGGGGGGGGACATCAGCAGGTATTTACTTGTCAAAGTCTCCAAAGATGTCAGCCACAGCTATATACGTTTACATATATTACACGCTGCATCAGAATGAGAGACTTGAGAAAGTACAACAGCTTGGCAGGAAGGACATTGCCTTATCTATTCCAGAATAACATCAAATAGGTGTCAGTCATGGAGTTTATTGATTATTTTATGGTAATGATGGTGGCATGAGGTGAATCTAGTCAATTCTCTATTGCCCTTTCTATTCACATGACATTCTATGAAATGAAACCATGATAAACATGGGATTTGGGGACATTTGTCACAACAATTGATTATAACTGTGTGCAGATAGTCCAGTCAAAGGTAGTGCTGCTACCTGGTGTGGATTCAACATCCAATTATCTAAACATATTGATGTTTAATTCTAAACACCTATTATTCTACTGCCTCAACTCTAAACATCTAAACATGTTTAGCATAAATGTTTATGTAGTTAGAAAAAAAGTGTTCATTTCCTAAATGTGTAGTCGATGAGACACCTAACTGACCTGTTTAGGTTTTAAACGTGTTTAGACCTAAACATGTTTAAAATCTAAACACCATTTTTGCAGTGTACTCCCACTTAAAATGGGATGAAATCCCCATGCATCGAGACAACAAGGATATTGTAATGTTGACGAAATTGAAACACCTCATTAAATAATTATGATTATACAGTTTATCATATAAAAATTAAAGTTTTTGAGGGACCTCCTGTATATTGGGCACCTCCTTAGTGTTGTAGATACCCCTGAGGTGAAGTCACCTAACGAGGCACTGCTGCATGTTTATCCCATGTGTGTGGTCTGCACATCTGCCAGAACTAGTTAAAGTACTGTACAGTCTTCTGCTTACACCTTTTCTTTCTAATGAAGATGCATTAAAAAGGCGCCAGAAACCCACGTATTGTTCTCCTACGTACCGCCGCATACCCTAGTCTCCTCCTATAAGAGAGATTTCCTTTCCACCCTATAACTATCCCTGGGGGAGGTTCTCCCAGTTGTGCCGATATAGCAAATGCCTCCACGATAATTGCCTTTGGGAAATGTCGTAGCAGCAAGATATCGGTTCTACTTTGTATATTTCCTAAGGGTCTTTCTCCACTAGGCGACAAATAGCCACAGCGACCATCGGTACTGTATAATTATGAGCATGTGAGTGAGGGTAGGGTACCTCAAAAGGAGACCTCTCGGTACCCAGATCGGTACCAAATCGTCTGAAAAAATCAAACATGTCAGTCTTTCAAGGTGAATAGCGTGACAGATACCTTGATCGTATAGTGGAGACAGGCCCTAAGTGGACTGTCTATACTCGACAGGCAAATAATGAACGCGGCTTCAGATTGGCGCCTTTGCTATATCGTAAAATCCAATGTAACATTGAAATACAATATAACAAATTCATTTTCTTGGTGAAAAGATGGGAGAAAATGCTGCTCAAGGGGTACTATCATAGTGGTAGTTGATGAGGCGTCTTGTAGGATATATTGTTTAAGTAATTATTGTATTTATGTCTAAATGGATTTATGACCTGGATGTTATTTCTAAACGGCCTAACATCACCCCCACCAACATGTGATGTTAGCGAAATCAGTGTATACCATTGCATTAGTGCACTGTGTTAGTATATGGCCGTACCTATGCAAATAGCCTACTCAGGGATGTTAGTTAGAGCACTGGATGTCCTAACACTGTTGTACTGGACACAGCATGCTAGATACACAGTATAGGGGAACAGTGGTTGCTACATGTATTTGGAGGGTGCTAACATTGGTACCCACATACTGCAACGGTCCTTGCCACAAATATGTCCAATATTAACATTGCATATAGGGTGTGATGTTAGGCCGAATTGAAATAACCTCCAGAGTAAGTGTACACATCATACATATTTGCAGCATAAGTACAAAGATTTAACATGAGCTGTCCACACACAACCCACATACATTGTACTGTGTTTGTAGCATTGTACTCCTGTGTCGTCCTGCTTTGCTGTTTGATACACGGCCCACATCACTTATTCACGGTACATAACTAGGTAGTGGAATAGTGTCCCTACTATAGGGGCTCTATAGAAACATAATGGTGACTATACATCTACTGCTTGTCACCTGATGCTTAAGGTTTGGCAATCGCTGCTGGATGTGGACAATAGTTCAAACAAACCAATTAACTCTTGTGTTCTCAGGTATAAGACACACATCAGCCTGGGATCATTCATATATACACATATATACAAATATATATCTTTCGGAAACACCTGTTAAGCAACAACCTGGGATAGAATGTATTTTCTAACCAGAAAGCAATTACCGCACTTTCAGATTAATTCGGTGCCATATAGAACTTTAACCATCATTCTTTTATGTCAAGTGAAAGTTTCTTTTCCACAAAATGGTGGAGTATGATTAAAATTTCCAACTACATCTCCCCTATGGTGTGGAAGAACGCTGGGGGAGAATGACCCTGCCCTCACAATCATGTGTTGTACCACGCTGTAGAGCATTGATGAGTGAGCCTTGGGGGGCAACTGGTTGGTCTTTTTGTGCTCAGATTACGACTAGATGCTTGTACAGTGCCTTTTGGTATAGAGTGTGACGTTGGCTTCGACCAGGCAGCCTCACACCCTCCATACAGCCTGATTCGAACCATTTTCTGCCTGCACTACTTACTGCTATTGGGTATTGGTTATGATGCCACTCTAGCATCTCCACAGCTCTACTCCCGTCCCGAACAGAGGAGACTCCGAGATTTGTGTTTCTATGAACAGTGGAAGGTGGTGATTTATATATGTGTTAAGTGTACACAGTTTTTAAACACTTTCTTGAACCATTTTATGAAACACGTTTTTGGCAAAACACTTTTGCCACAAGTCTGCACACTATCTCAATCAATTGTTGTGGCAAATGTCCCCAAATCTTGTTTCATGACATAGAATGGCAAGAGAATGGAAAGGGCAAAAGGGAAATGGCTAGATTCACCTCACACCACTATCATTAGCATCAATAAGTTCCATGACTGACACATGTGTATATTTCATGTTAATTTGTAAAGTATAAAGCATTCCCTTCCTGCCAAACTTTTGTACTTTCTCAAGTCTCTCTCTGCAGTATGTATACAAGAATACCCATGGCTGACATCTGGGTAGTCCTACCCTCGAGCATACTAGATTCCCAGACTGCTGATGTCCCCTGCAAGATAAATGAGAAAACAAATAAAATATAATCCTTTATTTTCTCAATGCATACATCTGCAAACCCTAAATTTCCATCAAATCATTTAGACATCCACACATAAAATTCCATAGACACCTAAACACAAAATTTTATAGATATCTGAACACAAAATTCTAAACCTAGATTTCTAAACACTTGAGCTGAGTACATTGTTTGGCTACCATGTTTAGGAACTTAAAGATATTAGAAAAACGTGACAAGAATATGTTTAGGATTGTGTTTAGGATCTAAACACCATTTTTGGAGTGTACAGGAAAGTGCTTATAACCTTATAGTGAATCTAGTATGCTCGAGGGTAGGACTACCCAGACTCTGGATCCCTTTTATAAGCCCGCCAATCTCTTGATCCCATTTCGGATTCGATCTCGTTTTGCATTATTGGAGCCAAATTGATAGTTAAGTACTGGTGGTCATAGCGAATCGGGTAGACAATCTCTCTCAACAGAACCGCATACCCTCATAGTCTTACAGTGGGAACCAAAACATCATAAATAATTGACAGTGCATCTCACATGGAGAGAGACCTTGGGTGCGAATTTCACTAAGGCACCATCTTGTAATGGTCTAGCTGCATCTATGGCCATGACACATGTATTCCACGTGATAGATCATGTGACACAAGGACACCAATCCATCTCCTCCGACGTCACGGTCAGCTTTTATGAGAACCAGAGCCAAGGTGTAGCTTATAGGAACACCCTAAACAAGGTCTCGGGTGTATAGACAGGTACTTAAACCAATAGAGCAGTGCTCAGGGATGGATTCAGGATTTTGAGAAAGGGAGGGCACGCACATTTTGGCTACAGTCAGACCTTGAGAGTCCATCCCCTGATAGTCTGACATGTATACACAGGATCCACCATGCTTTGGCTGTGACAGTTCTAATGCATCAGCATTCAAATGTGACTTGATAGTCTGCCTGATTTGATCCACCATCAATTTGCCTGCAACCACAAGGGGCAGACTATCAAGGTCTCACTGTATGTGACAGGGGGATAGTTGGACAGGCAGATCGATTAATAACAAGTGAAGCAAGATGAATTCGCAAAAAAAATGAATTCTAGAGGGCATTAGGTGCATATTCTGGTGCATTTTTAGGCCCCAATATATAGAGGCTGCCCTAAATAATTTTTTACAAAATTTCAGGGGCGGAGCAAGGGGGAGTGCACATTTTAGCAATGGGGTTTAGGTCTTTACCTAGCAAAATGTGTTGATGGGATTGTCAAGCAAGGCAAAGTGAATTTTCAAGTGCAGTAAAGCAACTTTGGTAAGTAGGACTTGGAGCATGGCCCACAGGAAATTTTGGATTTAGGAGGTCATAATTATAGTGTTTTCTGGTGTATCTTAAGAGCTATACTGTTTTGTATTTTCCAACCACTGATTATGGGTTGTTTTATTCCTTTAACAAGGACAACAGTTGTCTTCAGTTAACCCCAACCCTTTTTCTTTGAAAAGGAGCAAGAAGAATGTGTGAATGTAGGGGGGTCTGGGGGCATTCCCCAGGGCAAAAGAGATTTTCTCAATCTAGAGGCCAAATGTATGCATTCTGGTGGTTTTTGGAGATACCCTCTGTTTAAAATTTTACTAAAAGACCCTTCCCCCCAAAATGAAGGTCAAAATAAGATCTGTTTTCAGGTGACTACACCTCCCTGTGCCTGTGGTGATGAGGAAGGGAGGGAGGAGGGCGTGGAAATCGAATGACAGGGAGGATGTGAGCGAGAAGAGAAGGCATACTACATAGCACCCTCCCCAAATAAACTATACTCCATGGTCGGGGTCATTTTCCTGAGAACATTTTGAAAATTCCAAGCTCAAAACATGCATTCTAGTAACTTCTGGGACTCACTTAATGACTTTGGTTCTAGTTGGAATATTTGAGAAATTCTTTCAGTTTTGAAATGCTCATGATAATGCTGAAAAAGCTGGAAGTCTCTGTCGCAAATTTTGAGTTCTCTGTAGCACATTTTTTTGCGACAGTTGGCCAAGCTGACAGGAAAATCCTGCATGCTTGCTATTTCTTAAATATCTCCGCTCCCACCCCCACCCCCAATCACAGCCCTTTCAAACATACAGTACTCTATATACATGTCCTGTTCCCAGCAACCTTTGTTTTGAACATAAGGGATTTTGTCAATATTCCCACTTTTCACCCAGTCTGTGTGGGAAGTTACTCCTAAACGGGACACAATTAGGGGTAGAGAAATACATTCGGTCCTAAGGGCACCGCAAATCCTTCCCCTTACATAGTTATACGGGGTTAAAACCATATCAAGCCACATACTTCTACAATTTGTAATAATCTTAACCATGTTAAGTGGTGGTGAACGTGACAAAAGTTATAATGAAAAGTGGTTGAGAACGGGAAAATATGGTTGGGAACAAGACAAAAGTGACTCGGACTGGGAAATTATCATCAAAGCAGCTGGTGTTTTATTCATCATAATATTGATATGATTCTCTGTTATCTCATACCGTTTGTACTATTACTTGGCCATTTCCCACCTTGTATATGAGCTGCTTTTTAATGATGTACAGGTGCAACCATAACCTACCAACACAGCCATGCTGCTAAAAGTCACTTAGTGTCACGGTCAAAAGTAAACAGTTAGGCACAGTGTATTACTACTGAATGTGCATAAGGTGTTCAGCTGGAAATGTGAAATGCCGTGCTTAGTTTCACTTGGCGTTCTACATACTGGATACCTACCCAGCAAATTGTCGTTATCTATCGCCATGATTGGTCATCAATGGTGACTCCTTTTTGAGTGATAACTCACTGCGTCATCTTTCGCCACTGTGTGTCAGTCTCACATGGCATAGCGATTTATCACAACAGTCACCAACATGATCTCACTCACTGCGTGAGTATGTGCCACCCTTTGTCATCCCTCACAAAGCATAGTGACTTATCACCACCATCGCCAACATGGATCTAACTCACTGCGTGAGTATGTGCCACTGCCTGTCAACTCTCACTCAGAATGGTGGCTTATCACAAGCATCGCCAACATGGATCTAACTCACTGCGTGAGTATGTGCCACTGCCTGTCAACTCTCACTCAGAATGGCGGCTTATCACAAGCATCGCCAACATGGATCTCACTCACTGTGTGATTATGTACCACTCCCGGTCAACTCTCACTCAGAATGGCAGCTTATCACCACCATCGCCAACATGGATCTCACTCACTCCATCAATATGTGCCACTGTCTGTCAACTCTCACTCAGAATGGTGACTTTTCACCTGCATTGCCACATGGCTCTTACTCACTGCGTGAGTTTGTGTCACTCCTAGTTAATCTTCTCACATAATGGTGACTTATCACCACCGTCGCTGACATGGGTGTCACTCCCTGTGTGAGTGTGTACCACTGTCATCAACTCTCACACAAAATGGCGATTTATCACTACCATTGCCAACATTGGTCTCACTCAATGCGTGAATTTGTGTCACTCCAAGTCAATGCTCTCTGAGGATTGCATCATCTGTCACTCACTCTCACTCAGAATGGCAACTTATCACCACCATTGCCAGCATTGGTCTCACTCAATGCGTGAATTTGTGTCACTCCAAGTCAATGCTCTCTGAGGATGGCATCATCTGTCACTCACTCTCACTCAGAATGGCAACTTATCACCACCATTGCCAAAGTTGTTGAGACAGCACCACTGTTCAACATGTAGCCAATCTAGGAAGTGTGGGCATGAAGTATAAGTCCCATACGTATCAACTGTGCTTTGTTTCACACTGATTTCCATGTAATACTTCAGAGTTGAATCAAACAAGATTATATAGAGAAAATATCAATTGAATTTAGATAGAGGTATCTCTAAAATGAAAGCAACTATCCATAAACACCTTTTCTCTGGTTACAGGAAAAATACATAGGGAAATAACTACATGAACACCTTGTCTGTGGTTAGAGGGAAGATACATATGGCAATACCATCTCTGGCAAAACATACATTGATCTGGCAGATGTGAGGCTGCATGATTACCAATGTCGATGATCATGAGCTTTTCATCTAACAAGATGAGTGATCAACAGCATTGCCATCACTGGTGAGTCTGAGTGATCACCACTCTCGCCACCCCTGGTGAACCTGCGCTATGACGTGGTGCGCGTTTCATCTAGCGAGGTGAGTGATCAACCGCCTTGCCATCCCTAGTGAGTGTGAGTCATCACGATCCTCGCCAACCATGGTGAACGTGCGCTATGGCATGGTGTGCGTTTCATCTTGCGACGTGAGTGATCACTTGTGTCGCCATCCCTGGTGAGTGTGGGTGATCAAGATCCTCACCATCTGTGGTGTACCTGTGCTATCACGAGGTACGCGTTTTATCTAGCGAGGTGACTGATCACAATCCTTGCCATCCGTGGAGAATGTGCATTATGACGTGGTGTGCGTCTCATCTAGCGAAGTGAGTGATCACTCATGTCGCCATCCCTGGTGAGGATGAGTGATCACTCATGTCACCATCCCTGGTGAGGATGAGTGATCACGATCCTCGCCATCCCTGGTGAACATGTGCTATGACGAGGTGATTGTTTATTCTAGCGAGATGAGTGATCACCCGCGTCGCCATCCCTGGTGAGTCTGAGTGATCACCATCCTCGCCATCTGAGGTGAGGCCATGTGATCACCACCATTACTATTCCTGGTGATCTTGTACTATAGCAATGTCGTGTTCCATCTAGCGACATGTGTGAGCCACTTCACACAGGTTGACAAGGAATCACAACAATTTGCTGGGTAGCTTTGCAAAATGGTGCAAAAGATACCTATTCCACGGAATAGGTGTTCTGATTTACATTTATACATTCTATCTCAATTTACCTACCATGTCCCAAATAAAAAAAAACTCATTTCAAATCTGAAGGAAAATATCTTCTCATCAAAGGCATGTCAGTAATGATTCCATATGATTAAAGTGAAAGAATGCCGTTATTACACCAATGCGAAATCTTAAAGTACTAGTGGAATCGGCAAATGTAATCTTATCTCATAATTACCAGTTAACTAACGCTTGCCTATCATTTCTTAGAAGCCATTAGGAGATGGACCTGATGTGAGCATGGTGCTGTCCTGCCATTGGCTGAGTGTGAGGACTCCCTCTTAGCTCCCAGACACGAATAAATAAGCTACAACTGCCTTGATTGAATTAATCTCTCTGTGAACATTAAGAATTATCAAGGATTAGTATGCTGTTCTCTTTGTAATTTTCTTTAATGATTCTTCAAGGAATAAGTTTGAAAAAAAAATTTAATTCCGTTCTTATTGCTTATATATATATATATATATATATATATATATATATATATATATATATATATATATATATATATATAGTGACAGTAAAGAACCCACGGTTATAATGTTCCTTTTAAACAACAAAGCAAAGTATGGGAATTTTCGTGCCATACATAATTTTCAAGCATTGAAATATCCAGACACTCTGGTCTAAACCAGTGAAATACAAAGCTGTCCTTCCCACAGTGGATAAATGTGACCATTCATGCGTTCTAACGATGCAGGATTTGCATCCATCGCTAGATGGACTGTAATCCTGGAAAGGGGTGAGCCATGAGAGGTATGGCTTTAAGACGGCGCCTTAGGAAACTAAATGGTCCGAATTGATACGACTCGGAGCCATAAAATGGGGTGCTATCAGATTAAAAGCGCTTAGATCATTATTGGAGGTTCCGCGAAGCCACCCAAGTGAATTAGCATGCCGGAAGTATCTTCATCATTACCTAAGCCCTATGCTCAGGGCCGGCTGTCTCCTTGTTTGGTCAGAATACTGTATATGTATACATAAGCAAATGTCCACGGCCATGGAATATTTTTGCATCGTATTCACCATGGTGAGGCTGTCCATATTAAATGACGCCTTATAGGCAGAGTTGAATGCAGACAGGCCTTACCGAGGTGCTTTTAGATAAAGAAAAACAGCTTAGCATCATTCAAAATCCAAGATGGCGGACCCCATTGAATACAATCATATTGTATTCCATGCCCCCCCACGGAATACAGCTGTACTAGTACTAATCTATAGTAATGATCGTATCTGCCATGACATAAAAAGCAAGGCCATTCCGTTTTTATTCTAACAACTTGGATAATCGATCCGGCGACAAGATTTTAGGCAAAATCAAAAAATGACCTTCAGATTCGGAAAATTCTCAATATTTCTCCAGAAATTGCCTCAAAATATGGTATTTTCAGGCCCTTTTGGGTTTTTTTTTGCTTCCGGCAATGGTGTGTTTTGGTAGTGAGATTTGAGGAATGGGAGCTGTTTTATTTTCCTCCACCCGACCAAAGTTGTAGATGAAAAATCCCGTAATCCACGTTATCAGATTTAGATGGCCTTATCACCAAGCCATGAAAAAATGTGAAGAGGGGTGTCCTTTCTTTTTCATTGCCAGTCCAGAGGTAATTAGTACTGGCACAGTATAATGTGGGCTGAACTAGACACAAATCTAAGTCAGGTTCTTGAGTAGTTGATAGACATTATAATGATATTATATGTAAATGTTGATTCCAAACATTCCCCTGTTTTGACGATTTAAAAGAAGTTCGACTTGAAATTGTTCGAAGAAGAAACTCTTGTCGCCGTTTTGTGAGGCATGGCAATGAATATTAAGTCGGCTCAATAGCTACCTAAGTGTTGATCCAACTATGAAGGGGAAAAAATTATTCGAATGACATGATTCAAATGACCTTTCCCTTCTCATATTTTTTTTCCAAGATGTTGTACCGATATACCGATATTCCAGCTTGGATAAGCGTGGGGAAACATGATTCAACTTATCTGAGTAACTTTGCCACACTAAAGAAGACGTGGAAATAACCTGAGTATGCAACTTTGCTACAACAAAGAAGACATTAACTAGAAATGCCATGTTGTGTACCACTGACTACACTGCAAAATAGTGGTTAGGTTTAAACATGTTTAGGTCTAAACATGTTTTAAGTCAAAACATAATGCCATATAGGTATCTCAATGACTATGTGTTTAGGAATTAAACACGTTTATCCTGAATACATCAACAGTTTTGCTGAATATGTAACGTAGATGTTTAGCATCTAAATGTATTGAATAGTAGGTGTTTCTACATGAATATTTTTAGAACTTGGATGTTACATCACAGAAAACATGCCGCCGCCTAAAACTCGTCAATACAGACGAGTTTATGGTAGTCAAGGTCAAATGACCACCTAAAGTCGTCAAACTGACAATAAAAAGTCGTCATACTGACGACTTAGGTGGTCAGGATGACGACCTAAAGTCGTCACTTTGACGACCTAGAGCTGTAGTTTTAGGTATCGTCAACCTGAGGACTTAAAGTCGTCTGCACTGACTAGTTTCGTGCCTCTCAGTTTTTCAGTGCATACACACTAGGTAGCAGCACTGCCTTCGATGGACTTTCTGCACCCAATCACACTCAGTTATTATGCTAAAAGTCCCCAAACCACATGTTGATCATGGTTTTATTTAATAGAATGTCGTGGGAACAGAGAGAGAAATAGAGTAAGAACTGAATTAATCCTACACCACCATCATTAATGTAACATAATCCATAAATCCATAATGGACACATGTTATTTTGTAAAGCGTAAAGCAATTCCCTTCCTGCCAAGCTGTGGTACTTCCTTAAGTCTCTCATTCGATTGCAGTGTGGCTGACATCTTTGGAGACTTTGCACTCATACACAACTGCTGATTTCCCCAGAAAATTATTAGAAAACAAACAAAAGATAACCCTTTATTCTCTCAATGCATGAATCATTTAAACATATAAACACAAACTTTCATATCAGAAAACTTTTAAACATAACCACATACATATCTACACTTGAGCTAAGCACTTTATTTGGCTAAACATGTTTATGAACTTAGTGTTATTGCAAATACATGCAGGAATATGTTTAGAATTGTGTTTATGATATCTAAGTACCATTTCGCAGTATATAGGTGGTAATATATACCTTACTACACCAGTGCTCGCTGAGCACGCCTCGGGGACATTTTACTTTCATGCGTTGGGAAGCGTGCAGTCGGCCAGTCGGGAGGGTGTTGCTCCTATAGTAAAAGGAAGAGCTGGCTAAAAATGCCCTTGTTTCCGGTCCTTTCTTTTCATGTAGCTATAACTTGTCCCTTTTGTTGCTCACAAGTTGTAATTCAAGTATGGTGCTTAAAAAGGGGGATTTAAGTAGGTACCTAGTTGGGAGAAGTCAGTCATCATAATATACTAGAGTGTGTGACATGAGTAGGTACCTGATAGTGCAGCTCTATCTGTTTTAAACAAGGCAGGTGACTTTTCAGACTGATGTGGTGAGTGCAAGTACTTTGGTGAAGCAGTGCATGACTTGTTTAGAAAGGAGGGCACATACTCACAGCTCTTTTTACAATATGAGCAACACCCTCAAGAGATGCTGTTGACAGACACAAAAAGGCCAACTCTATAGTAGGTGCGGGATTCGCTCTATGCATACGGCGAGCTGCTCATTTCCTGCCTATGAGCTCCTCACACAGAGCCTCCTGACCTTCAGAGCTGCTTCAGGCTGGTTGCTGCATACAGGACGTCCCACCGCAGGCGATGGAACGTAAGTGAGACATAGATAATTGTTATTGTGAACCCCCGGGAAGTGAGCGGGAGTGGTAGAACTGCAGAGACTTTAGTCTGGGGAGGCACTAAGAAAGGCCAAGTAATGTGTTTGTAGACCATTGCCTTGGGAGGGAGGATGCAGTTTAGCATGTGGAGTGCATGATGCATTGTCGCTCTGATTATACATGTAAAACAGGGATGTGTAGTCTGTATCTAGGCAACACTATTTTCCCAAGCTTTATCAGGCGCTTGGGTACCATTAGCACCAGTAATTGTCGGTAGTGTTCACAGGCAACAATGAATCATAGCTGCCCAATGTACATGGCGATGAATCTGTTCCGGTTCAATGCGGCGCCGTCATGTCAATGTCACATCATTTATAAACCATGAAAGTCAAACCACCTAGCACAGTAGTATGGTGTATGATACCTCCCATATCTGGTTATCCGAACGTGACCTCAATCCGCAGCCTTCTTTGTTGGTATTTGGAAGTTATATTGCACACGAGCCTGACATCTAGATCTAGTAAGGGCTTCAGTAGTTAACCAGTCGGTTCATAGTGATTTGATGGTTAAAATCTCACCATCTTGATCAGATCAAGATGGACAAGTTGACCAACCCATGAATATTGCCACAGTTAGCTCTATGCATAAGGCATTTGGTACTGAAATAAAAAGAAAAAAAGGAGTGTGGCACGACCAACGCTAGTTTACATACGATGGTACAGATTATAAAATGTGTTTTTAGTCTCACCAGGAACTAAAATGATATACAGGTATAATATATAAACTACATATCTGACAATGATAGCTACACAAACAACTACACAATGACATGGTTGTTTGTCATGAACATGTGGCAAGGCATAAATATTTCTTCTCATGTGTACAATTGCAATCTAAGATATAAATGTTGAATCTTCCAGGCATCCTATATAGGACTTGTAGTAGGACTGAACAGTGAAGCACTGTAATTGCAGTGAAGCAGTGTATTTTCTATAACGAAGCCCCTTGTTCCAAAGTTAACAGAGATCCTTCGTTATTTTGACATGTTTTAAAGTGCATGGATGGGACAATACAAGCTGGTGGCAAAGCATACAGCTGCACACCAGCAGACACGTCATACGATGTAAAGACTGTTGTTAAACTCAATACAAGTACTATACTGTTACCCTTACCTTATCCTCGCGTTTCTTGATACCGACTTCCGGTACCGGCCGGATGTCATCCTTGAATGGGCCACTCCCGGAATTTGATGAACCGACTCGCGACTTCCGGAGACTCCCAAGCCCAAGGCCGACAGGTCCTTGTCTGGTGAGTAGTCTTTCCATCAGTTCCATGTGTTGTCGTAACGTATTGTCCAAGCTGCGGAGTGCAGTTACCACTTCCGGCATGCCAGCGCTATCGCCCGGCTCAGCGGAGAGGGGGTCGGCAGACTCCGACCCCGCGTCTCCGCGCCCCCCGCCATCGCGCTCCAGGCCAGTCTTGGAGGGTGACGCCGATGCCGACGATGATGTTGATCCCAGCTTGTTGCGCACCCCCGACATCCTCCTGAGGGGTGTTAGTGGTGGCGAGTGCTAAGAGTGACAGGGTCCATAACAGGAACGTCCGATCAGTCAACGGTGTATTGAATGTGATGGTCAAGGCATTTAGAAGAAGGGTTTTGATGCAAGCATATCAGCTGCATATCATATTGAACTAGGAGGTATCAGTATTTGAGTTCAGACCTAATGGCCTTTGTGCTTGAATTGTGTTAAAGCAGTGGTGTGCATTAACCGAAAGTTATAGATTAAGCAGGGCAGCCTTGAAGTTCATGCACATAGAAATCAATTTCAGCTGGTTATAACATAATATTGGTATAGGGCATTAAAGGTTACCTAGCTCATAAGGCAAATAATGGTCTATAATGGCCTATTTGGTGCTATTGGCGATTTCTTGTATATAACAAGAGGCGTGGTGCATAGAAGCCATGGTCATATATTCTACCCACCTTGCCCATGGGCGGCGTCCACGGCTCGCCATACATGATGCCCACATACCAGGACGGTACACAGAACACCGGACGCACCTCCTACCTCATTGTAACTTTCCACAGCAGCCCTGGAGCACTCCTCCAGTACCATTCACAATGTCCGGATCCAGCTAGGGACCCTGTGTAAGGTGTCAAGGGGAGAGGAGAATGAGGTATTGAGGGGATGCATTCAACTAATACATCCCTACATGTAGATATAGGTACTTTTGGTGGTGTACTGCTAGTGGGAGTAAAGGTAGGGTCCAGGATAGGTTAAGGTGACTGATGTTTTTAAGTCCACGGCGGCCAGGCAGTGGGCGATGAGGGCGGCCAGCGAGGCTTGTGAGTAGTATAGACAAACTACCAACTGCTGCAGGTACGCGGTGTACGGGCAGCCGGGTGGTGGGTGTACTGCCATGCGGGTTACTCATCACACGACAGTGGCAGCAGCAGGGTGATGGTAGACTCCAGGAGAGTGTGGCCGCACTGCTTCTCCAGCAGACGCTGTGACTGATATGCAGAGCCCACCCAGGTCGCTGTTGGCAGCACGACTGTGGTACCTCCAGTGTGGTACCAGACCTAATACACAGTACAGACCGGCTCGTCACACCAACAACTGAAGCTAATCTACCAAGTAAAGGGCATGCAAGTGATGCGGTAGCCACCACCTCCTACCACCCAAGCTCTAGCTGAATGGTCGGTACCAAACCAACAGTTCCTTTATGAATCTAGGGAGTGCTCAGATCACAAGAGTTGATGGAATAGGCGCCATTCATAACTGTTACAGCAGTAGAGGCCCTCACCATGACGTAGTACGCTACATGACAAGGTAGAGATCAATGTGTAGGAATCACGCCAGGTTCTCTTCCCTCTTGGAGATGGTTAGTGAGTGCATGCATGAGGGATATAGAATGATGTCTGAAGGTGTCGTGCAATGCCAAAATTTGGGGTAGCCAAGGGCACCACCAAAAGCAATCCATCCCGGGACTCGTTATTTAAAGCCCAATCTGATCCTAAAATGGTTCCTGCTTTGAACAGTGTGCTATAATTGCGTATGACGTACAGGGACCTTGTGACTAGAGGTTGAAGGTGATCACCCCCTCCATTCCCCTGTCCCCTACTTCCCTAGTGGACAAAAGGAACGTCGAGGGTGTGGTCTATCTATTATCCTGTCTGCAACGACCCCCCCCCCCACCAACCCAATATTGATAACTTTATCACGGTACCAAATATGGAAAGGGTAGGATTATTTCGAGGGATAAATCAAGGATGACTCTTTAAGAATCGGCCTGTAAATGCTCCCCTTTGGGATAAAAATATATAGCCTTAGGGCCATTTTCCACCACCCGATATGAGTGCTATATCGGCCAATAGCTGCCCCACACAACCACCTCGGCCGACGGGGCTGCCATAAACCAGGATTCCACTGAAGCCGATGATTTTCCTGGTTTTTGTCGGGCCGACAGAGGCCCGATTGGCTCTTTTTAGGTCGTCGGCCTGTTGTCGGTCCGACAAAAAAGTCGGCCCGATAACTGGCCGACAGTCCAAAGTTCCACAATCGGTTACCCAACCCCTACCCGATTTCTGCTCTTCCACCAAACTGGCATACTGTCGGATACAGTCTCCGACAGGTGTCCGACAGTCGTCGCCGATATCTAGGCCAGCTCTTCCACTGATCACGTGATCGGCGATGACCTACTTTCAAGAACAAGATGGAGGTCGAGGAGATCGTGCTGCTCGCGAACGCCACTATCGGTATTTTAGCTCTAGAGGAGGGAGACATCGATGTTATCCAAGGGGTGAAAAGGAAGCACAGGTACCATGCTGCACCCTACCTGAAGGACAGGACAGATGAGAGGCAAAGGAACACCTTCACCAAGCTCCATCGTGATCTGATAGCTGTAAGTATCTTGTATAATAAGGGCCCATCCATATATACAAGGTAATCGGTAGGGGGGGGTAAATAAATTCTGTATATATATATATATATATATATATATATATATATATATATATATCAATGTTCAGCATGTATGTATGTAATTTGTGACTTACAACATGACAGAGCAGTTCAGGTCATCTTACTCAATTTATGGACAGGCCCTACATAAATGGCAGGGGTGGGGTCCAGGACCTGGCATGTCGGAGGCAGACAGTGGGAAGGAGGGGGGGGGTCCAGATGGTTATTTATCTTGAGCACAAATCGGTGATAAACTGTCCAGTAGACGGGTTATTATCCTTTTCTTTATGGACAGCCCCTGCATGGCAGGGGGGGGGGACAATGGCTCTTGTTCTGTTAATTTACCTTTTCTCTTTTTTTCAGATGGGAGAGGACGCTGAATTCAAGCATACTTTGCGGATGGGGCCCGACTTGTACCACGAGCTGCTCGCCAAGGTCACCCCACTGATTTATCGGAGCGACACCAACTTCAGGCCCTCGGTGAAGCCAAACGAGAGGTTGGACATAACCCTCCGATACCTTGCCTTAGGTAACTTGATATATGTGTATTATCTGAGACAGAGCATGTTTTATTCAAGGTTGGTAAGGTTAAAATGAACCTCTCCCTTTTAATTTTATTAAAGCCGGAAAAAAAAATAAAAATCATGTTTATATAATTTAATATGTGCTTCAAAAACACTAATTTCTTCTTTTTTTTTTTTTGCAGGCGACAGCAGCCAGACACTCCACCATGGCCATCTGGTGGGAGGGTCTACGGTGTACCCTATTATCCGTGACACGTGCATAGCTTTGACGGCTGTGTTGAGAGATGAGTACATGAAGGTAAATAAAAAAATTAATTATTTCTTTGTAATAATATAAAGAGCTGGAGGAAACTTTTTGGTTATGCTCCTGCTTGTCTCTATCATGTTCTTATCATTTTACAATAAAAAAAAAAAAACATATTGTCTTGCCCATCCAAGATGAAAAGATCTAAGATTTTTTTTAAATATTTTTCATGCAGGTACCTAGCACGACGGAGGAATGGCTTGAGATAGCCGACGGCTACGCCAGTTCCTGGCAGGTGCCCCACTGCATAGGATCTGTAGATGGTAAGCACATACGGATCAAGAAGCCAAAGGAGAGCGGGGCCACTTTCTTCAACTATAAGAAGTTTTACAGCATCGTGCTGATGGCCGTCGTGGACGCTCAGTACAGGTTCCTTTACGACGACGTGGGCTCTGAGGGGAAGGCTGGAGATTCCAGGATCTGGAAGGAAGGTCCCATGCACAGAGATATGAGTGACCCCACTAACCCCCTTCAGATTCCTCCAGCCTCTGGGATCAAAGGAATGAGGGACCTTTTGCCCTATTTCATGATCGGCGACGATGCTTTCGGGCTATCTACCCATCTGATGAAGCCTTACGCCGTCAAGGACCAAGGGATGAAACAGGTGGCATACAACTACAGGATGTCCAGGGGTCGTAGGTGTGTTGAGAATTCCTTCGGCATCTGGGTGACCAGATTTCGCCTCTTCCTGAGGCAACAGGACATGGAACCCAAAGGAGTGAAGATGCTAGTCATGGCCTCCCTTGCCCTTCACAATTTCCTACACACCCGATCCCCCTCTGAGTATATACCTCATGGGGCTGTAGATTATGAAGACAGGGAACACGACCTTCACCCAGGAGAGTGGAGAGAGGAAGGGGGCCTGGAAGGTCTAGACAGGGCGGCGGCACCTAGGAACATGCCTCAGGATGCCAAGACCATGCGCCATAGCCTGTGTGAATGGTTTTCGTCCAGAGCCGGCCGGGTCCCATGGCAGGACCGATACCTGCGGAAAAGGTATGGGTATCTGTTTGAGAGAGAAGCTGCCAGGGAGGCTGGTCCAGATGATGTCCCGGACAAGGACAGTGAGTGAAGCCTGTACAGCATGTGTCTTCTGAAAGGAAATGTCGGACGTACTATGACCAAGAGAACATATTATTGAATATTTTTATGTACCAGAACCACAAGATGTTATAACAAATTATTTTTTTTTTATTGACAACTTTGAACTTGAACTGTTAGCTTCACATGCCTTTTGTCTGATACAATATGTATATAGCACTGTCTGAGGTGTCATGCTGTTACATGCATGAAGTCGGCTTGTACATAGAAATTGAATAATATAACCTGTGTGAATCGGGCGCAACATTATCGTACATGAACTATCATGTGAAGTGAATCCTGAGCGACAGTTTTGGTCTGACATGTGTCATGTCGGCTGGTGAGATCTTAATATATATACTTATTATGCACAGGAACAAAGATCCAGTCAGTCACATGTGACCTCTGTAAATGTCAGTGGAAATGCTTGTATATTGACCCGTATTTGAGGACTACATCTTATATGATCAGAGTCACTGGAACAAATACATGTAGTTATGATATGTTCATCCTTACAAGTGTGTATCGTGACCGACAGCACCTCACATGTATCATGTCAGCATGTCTACAAGAAATGAAAATCCTGAGCGATTGTTTGTATCTCATCCATGTAAATACCACAAAATTTCCTGCATGCACAGAGCAAGTTAGTGAACCTTATCTGACAAGTTATATCTTGTATAGTGCTGGATAATGAGTTTTTATTCCTGAGAGACAGTTCTTGATCCTAACATGCTAGCATGTCAGTAAGGCAGGGGTAGATCGTTGTCCAACAGGAGAACAAATGTCTCAACTTTGAAATATAACATGTAAATAAAAATAATTCTTTTATCAGTAGCATCCAAACACACTGTCTCTTTTCTGTCACCTGGAATTAAAATCACGGCTTTTAATAACAAACAGACAGTAAAACATCCTTGACGACCTTGTCAACAATCTAAACAGATTCTAGGATAAATAATGAACACATCGGCCAACGTGGGCAACAGTTCTTGTCTCTGACCAAGGGGCACCAAGAAATTGTGCTTTCTTCAGGCTAAAGCTAGAGCAAGTATACATGATGGGGGCTTATCTGCAGAGCTACATGCCGTCCCATTCGCCATTCACCGCCATCATGGCGGTTTGATAAACATGCACCTTGAACTTGTCTTTGATCTTTTGGGTCATCCGACCCATCTCCAATTCTAGCATTTTACACCACTGAGTATCGGCCGACACCTCCTTCACCGGGGGGGGGGGAGGGGGAGGAGGCTGATCGGTTGCCTTAGATCTGCTTTGTACTATCTGCACCAGGTTATTTAGGGATTCACCATAAGATTCATAATATTTCTCTCTAGACTGTAAGATTTCTCCCACTCTTTTCCTTCTTACTGCCAGGTTTGAGGTGCTGGGGCTCCTGTTTGGCTAGGTACTCTGCCTTTGCCAGATCTGCTGCCTCGTTCTTCTTACCAGAGTCTTTTTTTTAGGAATGTTATAGTTGATGGTTTTGTTCTCTCCACTGGTAGAAGGCTGGGGCTTTTTAGTACCCGATGAAGACTTCCCTGCCCCAGTCCCCTTGGGTTCTCTGGCAGGAGTCTGATCAGATTTCCACTTCCTTTTGCCGGGGGTTCCATCTGATCGTGCTGAACCTGCAGAGTCAGAAGTGCCTTTCCTGAGAGGAGAGAAACGGGTCCTAGTGGCGATAGCACTGTCTTCGTCGTCAGAAGACTCCCCATCTGGATTGTAGTCTAGGTCCTTCTTGTCGTCTTGAACATCGTCCTGATCATTGTCCTCGTCCTTGTCTCCCTGTTCATCTTCCTGCTTGTCGTCCTGATCTTCCTCCATTTCCTGGGCCAGTTCCTCTTGGGGTTCAGGTGACTTCTCCTTCTGCAAGTGAAGAAGTAAAACAAACCTATATATATCAAGGTGTAAGACACCTAAGTAAGAAATCATGTTCCTGTTACCATGGAGAATCTTTATAAAAAATCGTAGATGAAAATGTAGGTCACATGTGTATCTAGGCGGCTTCTTAATATATAGAGAGGATTTAGGGCAATATTTCTCTGCTTTTATAATTAATATACTGACATATTACAAGAGAAGAATTAATTTTTTACCTTTATCTTCTTTGGATAGTTGGTGTCGCTCTCCATCTTCTTGCACCAAGGATGTAAGAAGCCACACAATCTCTTTATCAGAGCCTTCATATACGGCAGTTTACCCTCCTCTCCAGATGCCCCAGATTTAACTTTCCCCGACACGATTTTCTGATAATCTGAACGTAAGGAAGTCATCCACATGTTGATGAAGAAAGCTGGAAAAAAAAGAAGGCAGATATATTATTTGACAAAAGAAACCATGACCTCTCTTAGAATTAACAAAATTATTAGAAATAATTAATAAATTGACAAACTGTTGTGAGAAATAATTTATTTTTTAAACTAAGAAAAGTTATTAAGACATGAAAAATGATTTTTACCTGGGATGTCCAGTTCATCGCCGATGACACCTAAAGTAGTCCACTTTGCTGTAGGGTCCTTATATAAGGAATGACTCTTGTCATATAGGTGGGTGTTTTGTTCCCACAGCTCACACAATCGTTCAAGCACTTTTACATCTTTGAAGTACTGCCTCCCACTTCCTGGATTTGTTCCTGCAGGTTTTTTTTTAAGCTGACCGATAGTTTTTTTGGGAGTTTTTTTTTGGGGGGGGGTGACCATCTTGGACGGGGTAGATTCCTGATTTTCCTCTTCCTGTTGCCCTTCTCCCTCTTCTTCTTCATCGTCGTCCTCTACCTGCTGCCCACTCCTCACAGAAAGGGTGTATGGAGCGGTCTTCCATGCCTTGGGCCCAGCAGAACATGAACTAGTAGACGATTCTCTATCGTTTCGAGATTTCTTAGGAAGAGGGGGGGTGGGAGATCTAGGTGATCGTGCAGGACTGTCTTGACCCTCCCCCTTATCCAAATCAGGCATGAGGTTCCGCTTCGTACCCATTTTTTTCAGCAGTCGGGGAATTGGGCCAGATGACCCTCTTTTGTCCCCCCCAGATTATTGTTTGACTTAGGAGTAGATAGTTCATCTTGTGTCTGGTCCTGTCCGCTATCAGAGCCGACAATGTCAATGTCTATGTCCTCCTGTACTACAACTACCTCAGTAGTGGCACCCTTCTTTTTACCTTTAGTACCGGTACTACCTTTCTTGGCCATTGCCAGGCGTGCAGCGTCGATCTCTTCGTCGGTGACAGCGGGTAATTGGGGTTTTCCTCTCACTGTTTTGCGTCTCACAGGTTCCTTGGTGACTTCCTCTTGCTCTATCACCTCTTCTTCGGCCTGTTTCTTTGTTCTCGGGGGGTTAAAGGCCTTAGATCCCCTCCCGCGGCGTCTGTTTCCTCCTCGGTCCGACATTTTGTTTGTTTACGACCAAAGCGAAGGTCACATGACTTGCACGTGACACGCCGCCCGGTAGCGATACCCCAAGCGAGAGAAAGATGAACCCGATTTTTTCTAACTGATTAGAAAAAATCAGGTACCTGTCGGCTACTCTCAACTCCTGTCGGAGATCATCGGAGATGCATCTCCGACAGTTCCCGATGGAAAAATTCTACCTCTTCCACTGAAGACGATTTCAGCCCGATTTTTGGCCGACAGGAGCCCGACAGCTCCCGACAGGTGCCCGATCCTCCCCGATGCTCCCCGATGCATGCCCGACGCAACCCGATGACCCGATCGGACAACAATCGGCTCCGGTGGAATCAACGCTATAGGGTTCAATGGTGGGGCATGGTCTCTGTCGGCCGAATATAGCATCCACTATGGGTCTAGCGGCTGATAGAGGTCCATATCGGGTGGTGGAAAATGGGCCTTAAGTCACAAATTTCAAGTACCGTATGTCCCTTTGACTTCAAATGTGCCTAAAACCGCACCTGGTCAAGGGCCCTGGAGGTCACGGGCGTGGACTGGTTACCAGATTTAGTCTTGTGTAGGTGTTATCCATATGCTATAGTAAGGGTGAGAAAGTAAAGGGAACAGTGCTGCCCTCTGGTGCCTTTATTTGCTATGCACAGACCTTGATTACAGAGGTGAGTGGTTACTTTGGCAAAGATCTGTGACTTTGTCATTTAAGATCATCATACTTAGTCATGTGAGATTATCACCATAATTATCAACAATGGAAGTAGACACACGTCGCTTCTTGTAATTTACAGAGTATAGTGGAACATTTTGGTGGAAGTCCTGGACCGGGTGAGACCATGCTCTTCATATGCTGGTGTGTGCGATGGGACAGACGATGAACTAGTCCTAACCACTTCCATCCCCTCCCGTATAATAAATATACAAGTACATGTACACTAAACTTTGGACATTAACATTTGACACCTTATACCCATAGTCCACTTGGCCTCTGTGGCCAGATTTTATATAGGATTTGTATGGCTCAATCGGCCAACAGAGGCCAAGTGGACTACCGATATTAGGGCCATTTTCCACCACTTGATATGAGTGCTCTATCGGCCGATAGCTGCCCCTACACAACCACCTCGGCCGACGGGGATGCCAATAGGTGAGGCTCCACTACGCGATTCTTTGGTACATTCTCACCTATATTGTCAACATGAGATTCAAAATAACAAACATGAGATTTCAGGGGTTATTTTATGGGTGATCTCTCTCCTTTTGTGCCATATTTACCTGCACCTGCATAGACTCTGTGATTGGGTGGGAGTTCAATATATAAACATCAACACAGCAAAATATAAATAACATCACAGCAGCCACACAGATCACAGGGTCTTGTACTGTAAAAATCAAACCTGTCTTATATTGAGTTGCAGAGAGTCATCAGTGTGAAAGTCTGCAATATTTACAATAGGTCAACTTGAGTTAGTAAACAAAAACATCTTTTGGCAACAAAAATGTGCCTGACATTGTACACAAAGCCTTCCCCACATAAACAAAAAGCTCTCTCAATCTTCTAATCTGTGTTTGTGTCTGCTTTTGTGAGAATAGCTCCGACCTTCGGCAAAAATCGCGTAGTGGAGCCTCACCTGTAGGGTTCAATGGTGGGGCATGATCTCTGTCGGCCGAATATAGCATCTACTATGGGTCTAGCGGCGGATAGAGGGGCCATATCGGGTGGTGGAAAATGGGCCTAAATGTTAACAGCTACATTCACTCCCTCCTTGCTACTATGCTTTATTATACACAGGCAACGAAACACGGCACATCATCATGAGGTAAGAACTGATCCATTATGGCTGTAGACTGTAGTCCTTTCAATGTATAATGCCTGGAGGGGGGGTGTGGATGGGGGGGTCCCCCATGTCACATGTCAATTTTAAGAAATGGTTATGTCACATGTCACTTAAATCCCCATGTCCCATGTCACCTCTAAGAACCTCTCATGTCACATGTCGATTTTAAGAAATGGTTATGTCACATGTCACTTAAATCCCCATGTCCCATGTCACCTCTAAGAACCTCTCATGTCACATGTCGATTTTAAGAAATTGCCATGTCACCATGTCAAATTTAGTGGTCCACACCCATTGGAGGACAAAGCTCTGCCCTTTGACCACTCCATGGCCAAGGTTGAGACTGTACAACACACCCAGAGGCAAGAGGAGGAGGGTACCGGCCACGCCCAACAGGGACATTCATATTTGTCCTCAATGGTACCCTTTTGTCTGATAAAACCGATGATGCATTTTAATAAACCCCGAAGCACCGCTCATTGATTAGCAGTATTGGTATGGTTAATCCATCACACCTACTCAACAACAACCTCTACTGCAATTGATGGGTGTGAGTGTTAGACTTAATATCTTCCATTTGTTGCATAAAAGATAAAGAAACTAGTCTTTAACAGTCATTGTGAATATAGATGTGAGAAACCCATATATTGTGAATATATGTGAAATAACCATACATGCCATACAATATATGACTGACCTATATCAAACAGCTCGTGTTTTTAAAATATATACGTGTGTTACACATATAAGCCCAACCCACGACAGCTCTTTATTGTTGTTTATGTTATTGTTATTTCAACTCACAGCTGTCTACACCGGAAGCAGGAGGGGGCTTAATCTCGGATTGATTGATGACCTGACAGACAGGCCCAATGACAGTAGGCTGTACATGTTCCACGACAAACATATGTTCAATTGTCTGGCATATCAGGTGATGGCCATTGTTAGAAGGATAAGTGGTATCGTTAACCTTTTTGTGAACCCATCCTGTGACTTGTAAGTCTAATGGCCTATGTAATCAGCTAGCCAATTTCAGGCATGGCTCGATATATGAAAGGCACAAACCCGATTACCACCAATCAGTATGAAACAAATCAATAACATAGATGTAATTATATCAGGTATCTTTCCTTTACCTGGTACTGCCTGGTACAAAATGTATCAGATAACTGGTTGTTTCGTTTTTCTCCCACAATTGTTGAATATGAAAATGTGCTGTCTCCACTATCAATTGATATTACTTTTCCCATCCATAGCATGGAATCGCCAGTTAAGACTCAGTCGGCCAAGGCAGGTCACTCTGATGCTGTACAGTAACAGCCTAGCCTTCAAATCCCTAGTTTCTCAAGCTATGGAAAGCATCATTCAATGCTCATGGTAAATCCATAGCCACAGGAATGGTGAAGACACCTGATAACTACTGAGACCCTGGTACGGGGAACGCCTTAAATTGCACATTTCAAGGAGTTTCAAACTCTGAGAAAATCTCTTCATTGTTCCATATTGTTCGACCCGCAAGCCTATTTCCCATGTAGCAAGCCCGCTTAGGGCCAATTCAGTTTCAGCTCAGATAAGCTGGTTCAAAGCGGGCAGAATACATGGTTTTAGGTTGGGCAAATAGTAGGTTTCCAGTCAGGGCCACATTGAGTTGCCCTAATAGGGCAAACTGAACTAAGACTGTTGGGCTCCCGACAGTTTTTGTCCTCAGCAAGTTGTGTGGGCCACATAAGGCTAACTGATTTGGGCACAGAGCAGCTTCAAAATGGGCAAACACTTTGGGCACAGATTGGTTTCAAGGTGGGCACCCCGAATCAGGCATAGATCAGTTCCAAAGATAATTCTCCAGACAGGGTTGAGGATGGGTTTGCACAAGGCATACTGAGCTGGGAGTTCTGAACTTTGACACTAGATGACCCCACTATGTCTGATGTACAGCTTTCCCCCCCATGTCAGTATTGTTTTTCTTTAGTATGATATAACAGAAATAGGCTAATGAATCATATAAATCATAACAGTACACAAATTCTCTCAGAGTTTGGATCTACTGGCAAAATACGTTTGAAATGTGCAAAGTTAGGTGATGTCAGCAGTTTTTAATGTGACTACACCATTCCTGTGGTAATCATTTTATATTGAAGTATGCTACCAATTGGAAGGCACTATGAACTTGAAGGCTAGCATGTTTCTGGACTAGGTCTGGTTGACATGCCTTGGCCAACTAAGTTTGAGTTGATGGTTCTACTGTATCATGATGATGGGGGGAGTAATACAGTATGTTTAGTCTCCCTCCAACTATGGAGGCCAAGGGGAGGGGCTAGCACCTGGAGGCTAGCAGAGCATTTTCAGGGTTCAAAACTTTAGAAAATGAGGAAAAAATAGATTTTCTATAATATCTATCCCAGATGGCGCCACCTGATCAAAGTGGTCACCCCACTTTCAGACACACCGAAAACCCATGTTGAACCCAAAATGATCAATTTTGACCAGATGGCACCATGTGATCAAAGTGGGCAGCCCACATTCAGCCACACCAAAAACCCATGTTGAACCCAAGCCCACTCTGAGACTGATCTGTGCCCATATTGGTTAGCCCATTGTGGCCCAGACACCTCACTGAGGACAGAAACTGTCAGCAGCCCACACCACCTTTGCTACCTGGGTTAGTTACATTGTAGAAAAGCACTTCTGTATTTATAGTAGGTTCACCTAAAGACGTCCGAATACCTTAGAAGTCTCCAAAGATGTCAGCCATGGGTATATACATTCATCTATACACTTATCTACATACTGTATTAGAATGAGAGACTTGAGAAAGTACAACACTTTGACAGGAGAGACATTGCTTTGGCCTTTACAAAATAACATGAAATAGGTGTCAGTCATGAAACGTATCGATCATTTTATGCCAATGATGGTGGTGTTAGGTGAGTTCAGTCATTTCTTTATTGCCATTTCTACTCTCTTGATATTCTTTGAAATGAAACCAAGATCACTATGGGATTTTGGGACATTTGTCACAACAATTGATTCTGATTATGTGCTTGTAGTCCATTCACAGGTAGTGCTGCTACCAGGTGTGTATCTGACATACAAGTGTCTAAACATATTAATGTTTAAATCTAAAAACCTAGTATCCAATGTGTAACTCTAAACATGTTTAACAAAAATGTTTATGTACTTAGAATAAAAGTGTTCATTTCCTAAATGTGTAGTTGATGAGACACATAACTGACCTATATGTTTAGGTTTTAAACATGTTTAGACTTAATAGTCTTATTATCTCCTCACACTGTATCATTAATCATATAAATATGCATCGGCTGATGCACCGAAAAAAAGAAAAGAAAACTGAAGACAGG
Source organism: Acholoe squamosa (assembly GCA_949317995.1). Lineage (NCBI taxonomy): Eukaryota > Metazoa > Annelida > Polychaeta > Phyllodocida > Polynoidae > Acholoe > Acholoe squamosa. Next base: position 48,241,101 of record OX439039.1, read on the forward strand.
AATGACATGTTGCAATTAAAGAGCAAATGGAGAAAGTTGGAGGATAATAAATACATGTATTAGGAAGTAAATCAACATCAATGTCACCATTGGATATGTTTATAGATCCCAATGGTGTAGGAAGCAAACTTTCATTCGAGAGCCCGTTTGTAGTAGGTGAGACATGATTCATAATGTGTCACAACTAAGGACATAATGATGGCCAATATATTATAAATTGTTGCGACCCGATGGTCAACGTAGAAAGTTTCTAGACTTAATATCGAATACCACTCTCTCCAATATTCACATGACACAGCCGAGCCTTCCATTAGAGTAGCATCGATCTATGGGACATTATTGTTACGCCCTTCTCCTAATAATAGGGACACTAGGGGATGAATAGAACTGGTCAATACTGGAGGCAGTATGGAGGGTGGCCGTAAATAACATACTGATGGGATGAGCGTCCCTAACCTCTACTCCAGAGGCTGATGAAAGGTCTCTTAGAGGCCGTTACCATCCAATCACGGCCATACACGTCTGGCAGGGTGGGAAGTCAGCGGTCTGTAACTAACACTAAATGTTCCGTGATCACCATATAATCGACACAACAGGGTATAAGGCATTCAGCACTGGGTCCAACATTGTGAAGTATAGTGGGAGGAACACAAGGGGGGGTACAGTTAGTAATGGGTGTGCTGCACATGTAGTGATATGGATGCTGGTGGTGTAAAGCTGTCGTGGTTGTAGTACAGATCAGTCACGTCTTATCAAGTAACCTGGCCCAGCACTATTGTCATGTTCAAAAACGTGCTGATCTTTAAACACCTAGTCAGTATCTCATAAGAACCAACAGGAAGCGTCATCTACTTGGCCAAGTAGCTATAAATATTTGAAAATTTACCCAGGGAGCTATCAAAGGATCCTCACATAATCCATCAGTATTTAATTACATTGCCATTGGAAGATTGACTGGTCCAAACTCCCCTCTCATGCACTGCCACAGAAATATTACACCTTACTGCCTTACTCTCTGACTAGAAGATGCTGCTGTGGCACTTAATTAGATGAGAAATACCAAGGATTAAGCCTAGTGCTGTCATTGCAACCTATGTCTTTGATATATTTACCTCGAAACAAGCCGGGTAGTGGGGACATATTCTGAGATCCGTTCTAATTGTTGGAAGAGGGCATGGGCATCTTTTCCTGTTTTTTTTTGTTTTTTTTTTAAACCTTTTTTTATGATTATATATTTTTGTCAAATTAGCATGATTATGTGAAACATAACGTTATGATGTACATGTACCACACTTTTCCTTAGATCTGGCATAAAAGATAATGGTACCTGCATTCTGTTTTCAGTGTCTTAATCCCCATAATTCCTTCTATAGGTTGAAAATAGTTTTCTTCTATTCGGAATAAGTTTTGTTGCCATGGTAACGTTTTTCATGAAAAAAAAACTTTATTCGGGCTTCAAAACATTCCATTTACGTTCTAAAATTGGAAAGAAGGCATCAAAATAAAAGGTGTTGAAAGCATAATTTTTCATGTAACAAATTTTGACTTATTTCTCACATGTGTGGTCATTATGAACCCCAGTGGCTAAAAATTATAAGGTGGACTCTCACTCCTCAGCTACCAACACATGTTATAAGTTATACGAATAAATTGAGTGGGAAGTGTGAGCTTTTGATATAGCTAAAATTTCTTATTCATTGTTTATGATACCACTATCACGTAATTTACCATTGAGCACTTCCTTTATAACTATCAGATATTGACCCTTAAAACTACCGGTACAAAATATAGACGAATTAACTCACATACGTAACAAATAATATAATAGTGAAAATCATTTCAAACTAACTGCAAAGGAGATGGAAAGACCGAAAAAATCCAAGTTAGTCACTTTAACTTATCTTAACAGCTAGATGATCTTAGGTATTAAATCTGACTAATGGGTAACTAACAGCGTGAAAACTTTGTTAGGCTTTTTGACTACAGAAAACCTTGACTGAGGGATTATGTTGCCTTTTCACACCGGGTGGCAGCCTAATTCCCAGCAGGGCCTTTCTGGTCAGTATTTACCACAAATGAATTATACAGAAAATATATATATATATATATATATATATATATATATATATATATATATGTGTGTGTGTGTGTGTGTGTGTGTGTGTGTGTGTGTGTGTGTGTGTGTGTGTGTGTATTTGAAACTTTCATAATTGAACCTAACTTCACAAGCCTATCCATAGTTTTCAGGGTCTAGACCTATTATTTTGATTAAACTGTGTGTTAAAGCAATGGAAAGTATGATCCACACCAGTAATTTGCTAAAAAAAAAAAAGAAAGCTCCGCCTGGGGATTGAAAAGTATTAATTTTGTATCGTTCCATAGCATCAAACCCGTCTATAAGGTCCGTCCTAAGTTTAGGATTGTTCTGTAGTGTCAAGACCCTGCCTATCAGCCCCACCCCAAGTATAGAAAGATTTTGTGAGCCTCAGCAGGCCTCTTACTATTGAATGACCGTTGCTGTATATTGGGATGCAGTGCAATTTAAAGCATTGGACCTTATTTCTTTCAATTTAAATGTATTTTATCCATTCTTCCTGTCGTGCTTGGTGAAGTAAAGGATGTTTCACGTAATATCATAATGTCTACTAAAAAAGCCAATTTGGAGCAAGATAGCTGTGCCAATTGCATGACACCAACATGCACAATGCAGGGTATTTTAATTACATAATAATAACATTTGTAATTTAAAGATTCAGAGACAAGAAATACAAGTAAAGAAATGATTTAAAGCTAATTAACATGTGAATAGATAAAAAGGATAACTGCAGAGTCTCTATATCATTTTCGAGATGCTAGGTCAAGGTCAAATATATGCATCAATAAAGAAAGCAATGGACAGGTATATGCTTGAAATGCATCTACAATTTAGCTAATTAGCATGCTGAAATGGCATGCATATCATACTTTTAAACAGATTGCCTAAAACATAATGTCAAAAATCTTTTTGAAAATAATGTTAAAAATCAGACATTTTGCTTGTTTTGAAAAGAGACATGTCGTTATGTAGAATTTGAGCTATCAAGAATACAGAAAACGTTTTACATCAGCAGAAAACGTATTTGTTTTATAATCGATTGACTGCTTGGCAAAGGGGGTCAGTACTTTAGCAATCTATGAAATATTTTTATTTGTCACCCAAGAAGCAATATTATATCTCACAATAATGCCCTAAGTGCCCTCTATTACACGCTGAAAGAGATTATATAGATCGGTCCATTTTGAGAGACACAGTACCAAAAGGAAGGTGCAAGAGTATGAAAAACTAAGTTTTTGCTTCCCAATTACTATACAGCAACAGGGTTTTTTTAAAAGTCGATCTAAAAGCATCCCGGAACCGTGCGTCTTGACAATTCGAGACCTCTGACATCAACTTGTCAACCACTTACTCACAAATACAGGTTTTTGTAAAGATGGAAAAAGACATAGTCTATCTTAGCTTGAGTATTTTGTAGCAATGCAGGGTGTCAAAGGTGAAGTGGATGGCGTGACACAACGCTCCATTTCACATACATTGTACTAAGCGACCTGGTCAAAAATTTGGACTTTAGACCGGGGTCAGTGGTCTCGGCAATGTTATCTGAGACTATATTATAGTATAAACTATACAAAAACCATTTGGGGCCCCCTAGAAGTGTCTTGATAATGAGGTACTGGTAAATAATGTGAAAATGTCAAAAATGCCAACTTTGCCCTTTCTTAAACTTTAGATGCACATATCTTTGAAAATACTCAATGTAAAGACGTAAATCAGCATTTTTCTGAAAGCCCAAACAGTTCCCTATAGAATGAGACTAGGAAAGGCAAGACTGAACTCTTTATTTGAGAGGCAGCAAAGCCTAAAAATACCTCGAAAACACAGAAAGTAGCACTTTTTCATGACTTGACCCATATACCCGCAGAACAGCACCGGGACAGTACAGGTCTGCCACCTTGTGATTATTCATGGTGTCACTCTGATAGTGCCACTTAGGACCTAGTAGGTGGCACCACCCTACTTGCCCCACCCCCCCTTTTCCCAATCAGCAATGGGGCATTGGGCCATTCTTGTCCATGCTTGGCCCAATATAAGCCGACATTGGCCCAACATAAGCCGACATTGGCCCAATGTATCCTTGATACCTGGGTTAAGGTGTCATTCGAAACGCTGGGTTGCTGGATAATCTGAAACACAACTTTCATTCTTGTTCATGGTATAATCAGACACAAAATTTAAAAGGGATCATGAAGTTACTGTTCCAAAAGGTCGACTCCCACATGTCAAAAAATGCCTCGGATATTTCTGCGATTGTGAATGTGTTGCGTTTGTGAGACTGACCCCAAATTTACAATATAATTTACAATATAACTACAGTCTATAGGGTGTATAGAACGCAAGGATGCTGTTACGTTTTCTCATGTACTCTTTTCCGGACTCTTTTGGAAATTTTGCCTTTATTCATGTTTATGTATCTGTGCATTATACATTTTCTGGCCTAAAATCACAAAAGTGTGTTTGTGTTCTATGTTCCCTATTGTTATATTCCTTGTGAATTGGGATAGGTCCCACAAATTCAACGCCTTCAAAATCGCAGAGATATGAGAAGTATTTTTCGCCATGTGGGATTCGACCTAAATGTTATACGCCCGTCTTTAGGGAGGTGACATGGAATTAGAGAGGATGAGCTACATATCAGTTTTAAGGCACGTAAAATGGACAAAATTGTTAAAACTTTAGCAGACAAATGTTTTGTTTTATGCCTCAAAGAATCAATTTTCAATACACAAATCAAGTCACGTGTTCTATTTGCTTCATGAAATTTCATTATGTAATACCCCGGTACCACTTACATCTGTAAATATTTGCCCCGGTACCACTTATATCTGAAAATATTTGAAAATCTAACCGCCCCATGACATGGGCTAGTTATGGGTCTGGACAAGACACATAGTTTTTATTACCTGACACAATCCTAAATCATATCACGTCGGTAGTCAAACTATTTAATATTTTTGTGTGTTTTGATGTTTGTATGCTTTCTTTCTTTTCACAACCAGTTGTTACATAGAAAAACAGTGTTAGTTCTCCTCCCCGCCTTCGTCAGGCTGGCGGAGTGCTGCATACATACTGAGCTGATCCTTGGCTAATGTGACTACCCCAGATAGGTCAATTTCGTCCTCTGAGATCCGCAGGTAGCGGCACTTATTGAGGTCTTTCCAGTGTACCTCCACCGGTTTGTCCTGTCGCTGTTTGTACCCTATGTTACCATGGAAAGAGCTTGCCCTTGGGAGAGGCTTTTTCCGCTTGTCGGTTTTATCACTGCCTTTAGCACCCCCCGCCTTACTCACAGCTGCCCCTGTAGCAGGTTCTTGCCCCAGAACAGACATTAGTTTGGACATCTGAGGATCCTCCTTGTTGGTGGAGGGATTTTCCTTAACCCACTTATTGACTCTGTTTAAGAAGTCCTGCTTCCGGTCTACGAGGCGCATGGTCTGCAACTGCTCCAGGTCTAGCAGAGTCTGGCGGCGTTCCTCCAGGCGGCCTTTGGCCAGGTCACCGTCAATTGAGCTGTTAGAAAGCAGGGATTGACTTCGCGTCATCCGCCGACCAGCCTCGAACCGCTCCCTGTCTCGCGCGTCCTTTTCGATGGCGGCGTGCGAAGAGTAACCGGAAGAGGATTTACATCGCGGAGGATGTTTCACCTTCTCCCGCCGTGGTCCTACGGAAGTGGATGGTCGCGCCTTGAGCGACACTTTAATCTCACCGTCCGTGACGTCCCTGGGAGTGTTGGATACTCCACCTGGGGCTGACCTGGCAGATTTGGGTGTCTTGGGAGTCTCTGTGATGGTGAACAATTCCTCGGCACCCACTGTGGACTCAGCGTCCCGGAAGTGGAAGGACATCCTAACGGACGTCGCCCCAGGGGTGGCTGGAGTAGCTGGGGTGGCTGGTGGCGTTTCTGTGTACTGGGAGGAATGACGACTTTTGGCGGGCACACTCTTAGAAAGCCTGTCACTTTGCTGCCTCTGGTATTGTCTTGAGGTCATGGCCTTGGAGCCATCAGGTAGGCAGCCATGGGCAGCCATCCTTCGCTCTTTACATAACTTAAGGCGCCGTGCCGCGGCAGAAATGGTGAACGCCCCACTGACACTAACAGTGTTAATGGTAGGCCCAAATCGGCCCTCATGTTCCTGCTCCCTGAAGTCTTTGATCTCCTCGACACTCAGGTGCGATTTAATCTTGCTCACCTTGGCTTTTAGTCGGCGCTGGTGAATCTTCACCTCTCGACAGTTGAGCTCTATGAGTTTCATGGCATACTCCTTTTCTAGTTTGAGGGTAGAATCCGTTTTCTCTAGAATACGATCTTCTTTCTGGTTGACGGTGATGGCCTGAGCCTGCTTGCCAGTGCCGAACTTCATGTTTCCTGTGAGTCAGCCAGGCCCTCATATGCGGCGCCAATTTCGACTCTCAGATGTATCCGCACCGTGAAAAAGTCTGAAATGTATGAGAATGAAGGATGTAAGGTTGCTGTGTGCTGAGTATAGTTAAGTCACATGCCGGGGTCACATGTGACCAACATAAATATGCCTTATAATAACTGAGCTCAGTTAAGGGAGTGGTCATTATTTGTCAACGGGGGGGGGGGTGATGGGGTTTGGCGTAGACACGTGAAAATTATTTACGCCCCTCCCTCAACTGCAGGCAAAATCTTTTGCACCCCCCCCCCCTCCATGCCAGAGGCCAGGAAAATTTTCGCGCCCTCTTTGATTTATAGTAGCGTGCGGCTTTTTTGCTAAAAGGAGGGATCTGAAATTTTATGCCCCCCCCCCTCCAGTGTTGATAAGTGATGACCACTCCCGAAAGCAATTATTTTTTGTACAAGGATACTGGAATTGGTAATATGATCACAAGCAGTTTAGTCTCTTGGATAATCTCTTGGAGACTCTTTGATATTTATTCTTTTGATTTTGTATGGGCACACTATGATTTTACAGTAGAGTAATGAAAAACACAAGGAATGTGAAGGTCATGTAAAAAATATAAATGAATGTTATGAACTGTATACCAAAAGATAAAGACCTGATGAAAAAATATGAAAATCAAGGGAAAATGCCTAAAAATTGCCAAAAAATGCTAAAAATTCACAAAATAAAAAAAAAAAAATTCCAGGACCATCCCTGTTTTGCTAGGGTCGGTCGGGTAACTGGAAACAAACCTTTTTTTAGGCCCTATCAATTTTTTTTCACACAAAATTGGATAACATTAACAATATATACAAGTATAATCGGATACACAATGAAAGTCTTGTGCAATCCCTGAGGATGTGTAGACATCTATATAATGTATACAAGCAGGTTCCAGAGTCCGATTCCACAGAGAAGTGGATTGGCTATAATCAATAGATGATGGAGGAATGATACCCGAATTTAGAATCCAGCTCTTAAAAGACTGTCGTAGTAGGTCTACCTCTTAGTACTCCTATGTGGATTTCAAATTACCAACAGTTATCAAAATACAAGTATAAGATACCAAGGGCTATTCGAACCAGGTGGAACAGAAAGTCAAGATATATGTATAGCTCTCATGAAGGCTTCTATACAGCAGGGCCGTGTCTGTGCACTTTCAAAAATGCTAAAACTACTTGAAATTCGCAAAATACCAATGACTTAATTGTATCTTAGTGGATCCAAGAGGCGATGGTAGAAGCTACTTGAATTCCACAATTATGCTTCTTGTGATTTCCCCTTACTGGTAAATATTGATATAGGCTTCTAATGAATTATAGAAAGTGCTTTAGAATTGTACGTAGACCTATTCACCCTGGATTTACCAATGGGGACTGCATGATTATCTCAAGTTACCCTACTGAAATAACTGATTTAACCTAATATTACATGAAAGAACCAAAGCTTGTTCCTTTTGTTCTTTTGTAGCTGTCACAGTGGATTAACAGTAAGTGGTAACCGTGTAGAAAATGACTGCTCGCATGCATGAGTAAGACGGGAGTCTATCCACATAAATATTTATAGGGGCCAGAGGAAAATACCACGACCATGTCCGCATTCATGGATTCAATTAGCAACTATATCACATGTATAGAAAATTCCTTCATTTCGCAGGTCACATTTGGCCAGACACCAAGACTCGAAGAAAACAAGATACTGACCTAGCCGCCCATATATGTTCAATTTTACGGTGGAGGACAATGCAAAGGCACGAACATGTATTACCGTGTAACAATTTGGATTCTTTTGATATTATAAGTCAACCTTACAGTATTACAGAGTAACGTAGAAAAGAAAACCGTGACCATTTATAGGATATATTACCAGCTGTGATATGGAATACTTCAATGGAAGTAAGAGGCTGTCGAGTTAGTCGAGATGGTATAAAGATCTACTTATTGATATAACTCTATCTTAACTACCTGTATGTATGGATTCGTATCTATCAAAGATGTTAGCTATATTATATGTAATATGATACTCAATGTGCCATAGGCATTGTAGTTGTACAAATCACCACAACACCAGTTGGTGGATTCTTGTTATTAATTCGTCAATATCTATAGTGGTTTTCGTCATATATCATTATCAAAATAGCGATTAAGTCCACTGACATTTGGAATATACATTGAGAACCATGCAGCACTATAACCACACAGCATTGGGTTCACCTTTAGTACACAAAAGGGAGGACCCCACGTGGGACTGTTTCTAATAGACATTACCAGACTTGCTAAGGACACATTACCTTGTTTGTTATAGACTGTAACTTAAGAGTCAAGGAATGGTACTCACAACAAGGAAGTGACAGAAGAATTCCCATAGAAACTCCTGGTGGTACTAAACACTCCTGTTTAGATAGAGACTTCAACCGACCCCTTAATCTACTAATATCCTTGGAATGATGGTTCACCGAGGTGATAAGCTGTGATATCAAGTCCTCTGAAGTTAACTGTAACCATCTTGACTTAAGATTACTCAGACGTAGACAACAGGTACGTAGCTAGGCCCACGTTGACACCTGGATAACATGTTTGCTCTTCATTATCATGTTCAATAAAGGTCACTGTCCCACATGCACATATGGAGTCCCCCGCCCCTCCAGGTTACAAACTTCCTCAGCTAAAACACTTTGATCGTTCCAGTTGTAGTCATATACAGTGATCCAGGATATGGGAAACTTCCAATGGAGGGCACCCCCTACTGAGGGGGGACGTGTGTAACGTTACATTGTCTGATCGGGAACTGTTACATGGACTTAGTGACGTCCACACCTTGCAGTGTGTAGGTGGTAACCCTGCAGAGATCTCCTCAGATGGTGAATTAATCTTATTTTGTCCACACGTCTGGAGAAGGGATTATCTGAGTGGTGGCCTTTGTCATCTGTTGTTAAAAAACATGCCACAGGTGTGCTTCCGTCTTGGAAGAACTTTGATCGGATCTGAAAGTCACTAAGGATCCATGTGACGTGTAGAATATGATTTATCCTATTATTTTAGTCTAACTAAGCCGTTCTATATGATAGTATAGCTACATTGTATGTAGTCTTGTCAAACAGAATTGCGGATCAACAGTGTGAAAGGTACGTCTGTGAGGGGCCCTATGGACGTACCTTTTACCCTGTCGATCCACTCACCAGCGTAGGAAAAACAGATGTGTTCTGGCGCGATACATTCTAGACCAATCAAATAATTACTTCTATTTGCCACTGATTTCTTAGGGATCAACTAGAACCCAGAGTGATGGCTCTTATCAGTGCTCATCTCTCCAGTACCAGCTTCAGCAATGTCTGCTCCCATTGGACAATAGACTAGGGTAACTGACAGTTACCTCATCCAACATGGCAGATAACCGAGGTAACGGATTATCCAATGGGCGCGGCCATTGCTGAAGCTGGATCCCAGCTCTTATCACTGATAAAAGCTATCTGTTGAGTACCAATGCCCCCCCCGAGAGGACCGCAGTGAATAGTTGGTGCTATTGCATTGGCTAGTAATTAAACCAGTTAAGTCGGTATATGTAGTACATGCATGGAAACTAAAAGGGGAAATAACTCAGTATACATACTGATTTGAGTAATGCTAAGTTGGTTAGATGTGGTGTACAGCATGCAACAGCATCTAAACTTATAACTGTAGACTGACATTGTCTTGAACAGAAGTATAGAAAGGTTTTAGATCTGCCAGTCCTAGGGTAACTCAGTTTGTTTATAATAACAAGTATTAAGGTCGAATCCCACATGGCGAAATATGGCTTCAGTATCTCTGCGATTTTGTCTGTTGCATTTTATGGCCCTTGTGCAGGCTATAAAACGCAAACTCAGTCTGAATCCAACAGTGGTTTAGACCCCTCCTCCCAGAGGAGGAGGGGTCTGAATTATGTCTGCCACCCCAAAAATTTGCCAAGAAGAATGATAATATGCTAAAGGTTCACAAAATTTGACCAGTATGGCAATCGAATAGGGAAAATGGAGCCTAGGCTTCAAATAGAGCCAAAGGTCATCAAAAGATACTCTTGTATACAAATTCCTATAAAGGCATATATATACTGGTGTACGTTCGTTCTTGTCACGTTTTGGCCTAGATCCCTCTCACCAAGGGTAAGAGTTGTCAGAGGCCCAGTTGCACACCCCCGTCAGAAAAAAAAATAAAGTGCTCCCCGGGCCCTTATGACCCTTATAATGGTATCATAGGATCCACCCGTCTAGGGTTAATTCGACCCTTATAGTTGAGATTTTCATTATCCTCATTATTGTGAAACTGTCATTTACTGCACATTTGACCCAACAACAATGTCAGATGATTGTGTCTCGAGAGTCAGATTGAGAGGAGAGATGTCGTCTGTAGGTCGAACCCCACATGGCGAAAAAAAGAGCTCAAATATCTCTGCGGTTTTCTACCTATTGCGATTTTGGGACCTACCCCGAATTCGCAAGCGGTATAACTACAGTAGGGTGTATAGAACACAAGGACACTGTTACGTTTTCTCATGTACTCTTTGTGATATTTTGTCTTTGTTGATGTTTATATTACTGTGTATCATATATTCTAAGGCCTAAAATCGTAATTTAAGAGTGCTTGTGTTCCCGAAGGACACTAGGAGCAGCAGGGGGCAAACCGCGAATGGGCATCCAGCCTATGTTTGCCCCACGAGTGGTGTTTTTGTGGGTTTTTTTCTACCTCTAACAACAACAGCAAGTCATTTTCCAATCCCTTGTTCCAGAAAAATATAGATTGAGTGTCAGAAATAGACATCTTCCCCCAGTCAAGTGCAGATTGAGGATAATTCTGCCAAAACTAAATCAGAATACCTTACCTTATTTGGATGCATCACCTTCCTTATTGTACTATGGTTATGTTTGCTGGCTTTTGTATTTTGAAAATCCGCCCGTGAATAAGTACTTTAGAGTTGAACTTTCTTTAGATAAAATTGACAGAATGTGCTGTATTGGTAGTGGCGTACAGGGGCGTGGCGTACGCATATTGTATGTCACGCCCGTGGGCATACAGGGTTCAGTGCTTTAGATATAGGAATTCCATATACTCTGTTGTTAGAGGTAAAATAAAAGTGTTTGTAAGTTATCGAGTCTCTAAGATGGACAACCATACACGTACATGTGTGTGTGGTTCAACCAATACATGGAGTCCGAAGTCGACATGCATACATCAAACAAAGGGGTAACAAGGCAAACCTCCGTACCTGACATCTGAACGTAATGTAGAAGTAGGGCACCAATTAGTATGCCCTTCACAAAACGAATTAATCTATTATAACAATAACGTTCATTTAATTGACTGCTGAACCAATGGGAAACCACATGAGTATATTTTATATAATAACTCTTAGGTAATTAACTTAACACCCAATGCTACAAGCTGTCCAATTTTGTGTACAAAGCCCCCAGTGTGTTACCAAAGAGGCCAATAAAAGTTGACTTATGGACTTTCTTGTGGGTAAATAATTGGCGAGTGGACCGGGCTAGCCGATAAGAGAGCTGGAACGAGAGGCCAATGTACCTAATAAGATTCAAACCCTGGGCGCTGCACGTCAACTCAAGTAGCAGGCTTCAACTTCTGTTTTAAGCTGATTCCGGGGGCTACGCCTCACTCAGTCATATCAGAGGAGCTGTGGTTGTTTTTCTCCACACACCACTATGAGCACCTAGCCTGAGTACCCAGCATACTTTGTTCATTAATGCAATGCACTGAGACCAAGCTGTGTCTATGAGCACCAGAACAGCCTCCTGTAAGGTTTTGTGAGTACGTGTACTACATATGGCTTTGCTGAGCTGAAATTTACTCCAGTTTATCTCATATGAATAATTGTGACAATCCCAAGTTTAACCAGAGAATGCCAATCCGCACACCCCATGCAATAACTTGTCTCCATCCACACCCTGGTCACGTGACTAGTTTATGTGCTAAATTGGTAAATTAAAGCAGTTGTCTTTTATAATATATATTAAGTCAATATGAAATAAATGCGGAGATTGACATTTTCATTAATCCGCCTCTCATTGGGAGACAACTCCCTTGATGTGAATCGATAAAAATGTATCCCACGGCTGTTCACCTCTGTCTAAAGGGCTGGTTTTTTTGTGGGTTACAAAAGAAAGGCATTAGGATGCCGATCCAGACATCCCTCGTTTAACGACTTGTCTCGATCCGCACGCCATGTTTATGGGCTGAAATAAGCTAGTTTTTATCACTTAATTTGTGAATTGAATATGGAGGTGAACTCCCATGTTAGAAAGAAGATGAAGAAGAAGATAGAAAGCAAGAAAATAGAAGATATACATACAGATATAGGAACTATAATGAAGGGAATTCGCAGTATACAAAAACTACAAAAGAGTTTCCCTAAAAAAAAGTCTTCCACTTTGAGCTTAGCGGCCCATGAAATAGGCCTCAATAACACATAGATGTGTTTTGGTTGTGGTCAACAAAAACATAAAACTAATCTAGAGTCAAAGAGTCTAGTGACCAAAAGCAAGGTACGAAACTACACGATCAGATAATCACAAATGTCACTATGTTATTGTGTGTGTGTGTGTGTGTGTGTGTGTTTGATCAGAAATGATTATTGTGCAGATATCTCCTAGATTTTAGTATGCAGAATCGTGGAATATCTCTAAAAATATTAAGTATGAAACCCCCCTGACCAGAATGGGTATGGTATCCGTGAAACACATGAGAACTTAGCATGAGAAGAATATACCATTTCTAACTTAACACTGCAGTGCAATAATTGTTTCTTTTAAAATGCCTATGGTAGGGTCTGTGAGGACTTATAATAGATCTTGTATCCAAAGGGAGACTTCCGCGTCAATTTAAAGAACGCAAACCAGGTACATGTTGTTTTTGTGCAAATAAGGCTATCTGTAGTGCATATCCCTATCCCCAATCCCCATGCCCCCCCCCCCAAAAAAAAAAAATGGAAAGCAAGAAAAAAGAAGACATACATACAGATGACTCAAAGAAAGTCTTCCACTGTGAGTTTGGCGGCCCATGAAATTGACCTCAGTAACACATCGATGTGTTTTGGTTGTGGTCAACGAAAACATAAAACTAATCCAGAGTCAAGCGGAATCTGGGCAGTGACCAAGAGCAAGGTATGAAACTACATGATCAGATAATCACAAATGTCATTATGTTATTGTGTGTGTGTGTTTGATCAGAAATGATTATTGTGCAGATATTTCCTAGATTTTAATATGCAGAATCGTGGAATATTTCTAAAAATGTAAAGTATGAAACCCCCCTGACCAGGAGGGCATTTCAAAAACATAGCTTTAGGTATATCGTTTTGAAATGCCCTGCAGAATGGGTATAGTATCCGTGAACCGCATTAGACCTTAGCATGGAAAGAATAAAGAATTTCTAACTTAACATTGCAGTGCAATAATTGTTTCGCTTAAAACGCCAATGGGTCTGTGCGGACTTAGATTCAAAGAACGCAAGCCAGGTACACAGGGAGCAGTAGCCAAGAGTCCTTATTGATCTACTCCGTAGACGCTCTGAGAGAACCTCAGAGACCAAGTGTGTCTGTTGTAGTCTGTTTGGTCAGCCAGATTGGCTGAGTGCCCAGTTCTCACAGAAGTACTTACTGTCAGGTCCAATGCTTCCACCAACACTTCCCTCAATGTATATCCAAAGATTCACAATACACAAAGCACTTGAAATACTTGTAATAATTAATAATCCAGGTGATTTTCAAATCTCCCTCCCTAACTCCAAATCATTGTCGGCCATCTTGAAGCCAGGTGTAGCCACCTAGTGCCAAAAAGACTACACTATTCTTGGTTGGTTAGCCCTATGTTTCAAGAGCAGTCTAACACAAGGTAGCAGCACAAGATGTTGACAATGGAGGCCATTGAGGTAGTGATATCTAAGCTCAAGATAAACATGTCAGATTTATTGGATATATCTCATGTTTCAGTCAATATAAGCTGATGTACATGAAAACTACATGTTTGTGAATAGGAGGGACAATTTCCAGGAACTGAAAGTGAGTACTTAGTTCAGACTAGCCATGTGTTTGTACCACTATAGACTTGTATACATCTTGGATCCTGCCTGTGAGCAGGCAGGTATTTCGGCCTATATTGATCCTGTTTTGAATTCCATGTGTTTGTACCGCGACACAGTAGCTGTCCAATAAGTGGCATCAGTATACACAGGCGATTGCGACGTAATTTCCAATGATTAGCGACCTTTGTGGAAGGTCTGATAGTTGTTGTTCCAGCTACTTAACACCCACCCTACACGGGGGTTGTGGCATTGGATCCCGAGGCAATGTTGACCTCCACTACTCTACTCCCCTCATTCTGTGCTCTGTCATAGCACCTCCCACTGCCATTTTACACACAGGCTACATATGTATGGTGAGCAAATTTACACATGCCGAGGAGCAGAACATGTCGAGTCCATGTCGACAAGAGGCAATGATATTTGTCCATCTTGACCCCAGGGCATACATATATGTCTGCTATGTTCCAGGGTTCTGAACTTTATGTACTTCTCTGATAATCTGGTTAGAACTAAATGTTGAAAAGGTACAAGGCATCAGCTGTATATAGATTGACTATGGCTCAAGTTACTATAGGTCAGTATTGACCTAGGAATACCAGAGGCTTATGTCTAATGGGTTCTATAGATTGGAGTAGCGTTGATGTACAGAGTAGCCTAAGTATAGGATATGGAATTCAATGGGGTATAGGCTATACTGTAACATTAGTTTTAGCATCATCTCATGAGATGGTACCATCAATGCCTTTCATGGGACCCCTAGCCAAGAGCCCCGATATTACTTTGAAAATATTACCTCTACATATATGCCTTAACATATTAATGATTCAGCCATTCTCAATTCACGCATAGTATTGGAATAGAGACGATAACAATAGGTTGGTTAATATAATGCTATAAATGCACATAGACATTATCACAAATATTGGCTACCACTTATAGCTCGAGACAAGGCAAAAGATGCGTGCTTCAGGATATCCTGGAACATTTTTAGTCTAATAACATCGCGGTCTATGAGGAGCAACTACCATGTACATCGCCCGAAAGCAAATTACGAAGGTTTGATACTTTGACTATGCACTTTCCTTTTCAGCAATAGGAAACAACTGTAGATGATTAAAAACATGCCAGCTGCAGCCATTTCATACTAAAATATTTTCTGTGTGATTGAAAAGTAAATAAGTATAACAGAACGTGACCCATTAACCATTATTTCTGTTATAAATGCTGCGTACATGTACTGGGACGTTTAACCCATTGACTGTTATGCATTATGATGAAAGATACTTCAGTACAACTTTTCAAGCATGTTCGGTTATGTGCTGCTTCGACAAATCTTGGCTCAGCACCTATACATGAGTATCATCTGCATCCCAGTTAGCTGTTGCATACAATAGTCTATTACTGTTATATTATGTACTACTCATGATCGTATGTCGATAATAGTACACTGAAATGTTGGTCTCAAATACCAAATGAAAGACATACAAAGATGGTTATAGTAGACTATGAAAGCTTCATCAAACTGTACACGATTAGAGGGGAAATAAATAGATAGAGCTACAATAAATAAAAAAAACATGACAGTTAACTCACCTGTGAATTACTACTTTGGAACAAGTAAATCCTTGATGTAGGAAAACATTAAGTTTCCCTCCATTAAAAAAGGTTATAATTCAAATAGATGCACAGATCTGGCCCTGCAGCTCTGCTCTCTAACTCCAAATAAGGAACAACTGAAGCAAAAGCACCAATGTGTTGTTCCCTCTGAGCATGCGTCTCATTGTGAGGTTCACTGCTGACTGAATGCATACGGCCCACTACTGTAAGCTGCTGAAGAGGTGGTTAGAGCCGTCGGCTAAGAGCTGGCCACTTGGGCCATGTTGCTCACAGCATTAAAAGGATTAAATGCAGGAATATGTTTCAGCCAGATCTCTGGCTTAATAATGCACACAATGGACGTACATCGTGTCGATTCTGTACCGTCAGCTCCACGGGTGACTAGCCATGGGTATAATATAGCCTACCTGGTTCAAAATGCGGCTTTATGTTAATGCGTTTATTGCTAGCTGCGGGGGAGGTAAAGCACTACAGCCACTTAGGTAAGGGGAATAGAAGGAAAGGAAAATTATTAACATCCACAATGGCAAGAGTGGGGGCTTCTCATGGTCCGCCATATGATGTTTTACTCCATCTTATCGTGCATTATGTAATATGTTAAAAACCTTTACCAACAGCCACCATTAATTTAGTTAACTTCTTAAATATTTGGCAGCTTATCAGGGACGGGTATCTACACTTATTAATATGGGGGTCAGAAATTGAAGCGCGTGTTTTACCGCTGTAATATATTTTGACATAGATTAGGGTTAAAATGAGAGTCTGGCTTTATGAATACGTACATGTAAGTACATACAAATTATGTAACATGTTAAAAACCTCTTCAGATGAACAGCAGGAGGTGAGATATTGAACATGGTTATTGTTTACATTGGTAAATCCTCTCGAGACCCTTACCCTTAGAAAACATTGTTGCAATCATAATAAACGCTGTGGGGGATATTTCTTCTAAATCCTTCCAACTCCCCACTTGATACTTCTATTTCTTGAGGGGCACGTCTGTTTGCGACGCGAGGCTTTTGAACACCGAAACTCCGTAAGTTTAATATTTCCATGGATAATCAACTGATTTTTATTACGGTATAGATACGATAGAATATGCGTATGGTAATCTTGCTTCCCCTGAGAACTGTTAAATAATGATTGCTCTGTTATGAGAGGCCAATTGGACTTACGATAGGCCGAGTTAAAATACCTTCTAAGGTCGATTTGCTAATTAGTAGTTTATTAATATGACTCCCCCAATGAGTCACATTTTCAATTGTTATTTTCAAATGTACTTCGTAATGCGTAGGATTTCACCCTATATAGGCTACTCTTAGCACTAAAACGAGGCTTGTCCTTATTTGCTCAGGAACCTCTCCAAACTTATGCCAATATCAAGTTTTATCATGCTGGATGTTCTTCCACAATTGTCAGATATGGTGAAAGAACAAACATAATTTGCAGCACAGTTCTTATGAATTCAACAATGTCTTCTAGATAACTTCTTTGGCTCTTGATATATATGACCTACTGTGGTCATTTATCTTCCCTGGTGTTAATATATTTAGAAAAACAGTGTGGTTTAATTAACTACACAGGAGGGGGTAAGTATTAAGAGTTGAGATCACCGAGGATCAAAGACAGCCCTCCTGCTTTAACCCTGCTCTTCAATGTTTGCCGACAAAAAGCATTGGTTTGTCGGTCTTTCCAACGAACATTTACAATATCCTAGCAGATCCATTAACTGCATATTGTGAGGGGAATTCTATATATTATGTTTCAGCTTATTATATTCCAGATTCAAATTTCCTCAGCGCTATCACATTAAAAGAAGCTATATGCTTTCCTTACAATTTCTTCTATCTAATGGTATATAGTGTAACCATCGGGCCGCCATTTGGTTAGGCCTGTCTGGTTAATGATCGGTATGACAAGATACTATAAGAGACAACACACACAAGTAATTAGAGTTTCCCAGTAAGCTTTATTACAGTTTCAATCAACAATATGAGTGAGACTGTCAGTATGCGCATTGATAGCATATGATATTATCTCTGATATCATCTATAACTAGATGAACCTTCTCATAGCATAAAACCAATCAGACACGCGAGTCGTCTTATGGTCTAAGACGAACTGGCGTGTGGTACAGAAGTGAACCCTTACATATGCTGGTAATTAACACCATGTGATTAATTAATATAGAAATGAACATGGAAAGCCCGCATGTGGCAGGAAGACGCTCGTCAGCAAACAGGTTATTTAATAAGATTATAGTCAACACAGTGTGAAAAACAATAGAATTAGATAAGTTGCCACAAATACCCGGTTGGTACATAGTACCGATGTAACAAGTATATACCAGTAGGTATAGATGTTATCATATCGATGAATAATAGTGGAGGCGCTTAACGCCCAAACCACTACACTAGCATGCCTAGGTCCAGACATTTCATTTTCACCAGCAGGGTAAAATCTGGTGAAAATCAGGCCCTTTTCCACAGTAAAAACTCATCAGTTTTAGATTTCTATCCCCAGACCGAATTGGCGAATGGCTAGCATGAGCCTAGAAGTCTCTACATAGGAGTTGTTTATTGTTAGGGTAAGGCTGATTGCCTACCATCACTATGTGGGACACCCGTCCTATAATAGGAATCAAGCCAGGTTTCTCACACGCTCAGACACCCACGGTGAAGCAGCAGACAAAACCATAAACTCAAAGTTCCACTAACCAGGGCACACAACATTAGGCTTGAAAGCAGCTTTGAGACAGATATGACCACACACAGATTAGGTAAAGCCAGAATTTGGGCCTTTCCTCTAAAGGTGATTGCTTTCTACTATATTTCACTTATGGCTTGATATCAAGGTTCTAGGGATCAAAATATATTACAAAATACCAAATGGGAAGCTAGTATGCGGTTTATAATATATTTATTAATGTTACTCACTATCTCAGGAGATATCCATCAAAAGGTCACAATAATCTCAATGGTAGTTCATATAACCAAAATATCCAGTATAAATTTCACAGTACATAGCCATACACAGTTCACAATATAATAAAGTTCAGGTTCCAGAGCTCAACAAAATACAACATAAAAACAGGCAGAGGGTTCTAAATAAAGTCACAGTACCTTTAGGGTTATAATGCTATAGGTTCCTGGTAGCATATATAACCCACCCCTAGAGTCCTAGCAGTCCCTGGTTATACCTGCTCCCATAGCCACTCTACACTGGGAACTGCTGCTCCTAGGCTCCTAGCTCCTTGCTGCTCCTAGGCTCCTAGCTCCTTGCTCTCTGAACTCCTACTGACTGTCTCTAACCTTTCCAACTCTATTTAACCTCATCATTGTTAGCCTGCTATAACCATATTTGGACATTGAACAAGCCCCAACTAGTGTGTGTCTTGGTTGTCACACCCTGAGTGGTGGTGGGGGGGGGGGGGGGCTGGTGGCACTGAAACTAAGTGGGAGTACCAGCTTTAGCACCTCCACCCTGGAGCTGACAGCCAACACAGTTGCACTCTAATACTCATCATATTTCTAACCAAATATATATCAAAATGCCTTTGCAACATTAATATACAAATAAATGACATTTGATAAGATTCCAACATTATATGTTTTATAACATTACATCACAATACCAAAGCTCCGCAGATATAACCCTACATTACACCTCGGGAACTAAAACGTTTTGTACCACTCAAAACTAACCCTGACCACCTGAGAATCCACCGCTTTATGGGTAATTTTAATTTTTTTTTATTTTTTTTACATAAGTTACTATACTTAAAAGGAATAATGCATGGGAAAAAAATCTTGTTTTGTACACAGAAATAGTATAACCAAACATCTAACTGGTCCTTTTAAAACTCATTATTCTTGAATATAACACACTGTCCATAAAACTAACCATATATCTTTGTTACTCTTAATTGATTATATTTATCAACCGGGATCTTATTCAAGATCCTATCTTATCTCTGACAAAAACAAATACATATTCATCAAAATTATACATGTGAATTATATCACAGCACAGAAATAACTAACTGATTGTGCATCAACCAGGATCTTATTCAAGACCCCCACATACATATAAAACTTCAACATTAAGTTTGAAGCATTTACATCGTTGAAAATAATCAATATAAAATATTTTCTTTTCCAGTTACAATAATTATCACCTATACATCATCATATGATCATCATACATATCAAATCTCCTTAAACCTTCCAATAGATAACAAAACTTGATGGGGACTGAAGTAAAGTAACTTCTTGGTTGGCTGATACACAATGGGCTCATCCCTGTGCCGAGAGACAAAACCCACCATGTAATATCTCTGTCAATCATGTGCTCATGCCTTTGTATTGTACTTGGATCCAAAAGGTATGTCTTGTGACCAGTCCATCCTTTAACACCAGTCACCATCTCGCAGCCCTACTGCTATCATTGATATCATCAGCCATCTATTCCAACCAGGCACCAAGCCTACATAAACTCAGCATCTGATTATCAAAGAAAAGTGAGATAAACACAATCAAAACATGACAGGCATGACACTCATCTCAAATATGGCATGGGTAACAATGTAAGTCTCATACTTTCTACAACCAATAATACTCAGTTCAGAATCTCTTCACGTAGCACCTTAAACTTAATTCCACTTACCTTTAGGGAACAGTTTCCTGGCTCGATCTAAACATCCTAAACTAATTCTCTGTTATTATCCTTAGACTTACTTTACGCAATTATATACTTACCTTTAACCTGCCAGCTATTCTCTCAAATCTGTAACAATGAGTGGTATTTAAACTGAGACAAATGTCTCAAAGCTAACTCAAATAGGCGTCTTATGCTGCCTGACTTGGCACATTAGACATCTATTGGATGCAGCTATTTCCTCTGGGCCCCTGCATCCCAAGCTTACTCTTATATGTCCCCTGTGCTCTTGTAACACTCCTTGCAACTTATGCCCCTACTTGTCACAACACACCACCTACAGACCCAAATACCTCTGGCATCTGCTCCCGTCACATTCTCAGTACCACACATTGATTTTAAAGTCAAATCCAGGTTGTTTGAGTCCAATGAGGTTGATCTAGGTACATAATGCTGGTCTTTTGGAACCAAATACTCGTATCGGTATGGAACCTTACCAAATCACTGCCTGATAACAGATGTGATGCCGTATAGGCCTTACCCTCTTGGTGCTGTCTGTCTTGGCGTTCACAGATAGATGAAATCATATCCTTAGTGCATGGGCTACAGGATCCACTGACGCCCATCGGCTCTCTCCTGGGCTGGTCACGTCTCCCCTTTGGATCCTCGCACGGCACATTGCCCATGGCACACTCCTGACTGGAATATAAATCATTATCATTAGAACAGCTTGTACAACAGTTGTCTACCTCAGGGTGTTCATCATCCTTATATGTCAGAATATCTGTGTCATAATCTTTCTTATACAAGAAACTATACTTTCAGTTTGAATTTAACTCAACTGCATCTTTGACTT
Source organism: Acholoe squamosa (assembly GCA_949317995.1). NCBI lineage: Eukaryota > Metazoa > Annelida > Polychaeta > Phyllodocida > Polynoidae > Acholoe > Acholoe squamosa. The sequence continues at coordinate 48,262,803 of OX439039.1, forward strand.
TTCCACAAGCTGTCTCATTACATTTACTGGTAATATTTACCACATTATCTTTAGAATCTGTACTCTTACTTTTAGAACTTCTATTATTCCATCTGTTACCTGACAAACTCGACACTTGCTTGTCAGGCATACACTCTACCTTGCCAGAACCTTCCCCCTCTCTTTCCCCACAGGGAGGAGGAGATTCTAATTTTTTCCGACTGGTTGGCAGATGACTTATTCTCCAGCTTTGCCTCCAAGCTCTGAACTTTGCTCATCAGCTCAGCACAGAACCTTTTGTAGAATCCCTCATCACCATCACTGCTGTTGCTATTACTACCCGAGCTGCTGCCGCTGTTTTTCTCAGTTCTGGTACCTTGGTTGTTGCCCCTGCCAATATTCCTCTGATTCTTTGGAGTATAGGGTCGCTTAGGTAAAGGGCACTCCCTGACGAAATGCCCTACCCCATGGCATTTGAAGCACCTCTGAGTGGAATCCATAGTGACAACTGTGGTGATGTTGTGTGCCTCAACCATCTTCCTCAGCTCTGCCATCTCACGCCTGAGCCTGTCACTTTCAGACTCCATGGGTGAAATGGATTGGACCGTACTAATTAAGGAGTTCTGACTACCAAATGTTGCTACACCAGAGGCATACTGCTGTTTCAGCAATTTTATCTCTTGTGACTGCTGCTTAGAGATGTCAGCACTCTGCTTAAGAATAGCCTGAATTTCTCTCTGATTAGCAAGGATAGACTGGTCCTTACTCATGTCAAAGTCTTCTTAAGCCTCTTTACAAATGTCTATAGCCTCTTGGAAAGTGGCTGGATTGCTTTTCCGGAGTTTCTTTCTGTAAGGACTAGTCACCCCCCTGATGAACGAGAAAATCATATCGGTCTCACTCACAGCCATTCGCCGGTAGGCCTAAACTATAAAGTCTTCCAACTCCTGATCTGGCCTCATGGATAACCTAGACAACCTTTCAAACTCAGCATTAGTCACTTCGGTGAAATTGTCTAGAAAGGCTTTCCCCACCTCAGCCCATATGGCTTTGTCCTTCACCTTGCTGACTATGTACCAGTCTCTAGCTGGGCCCTCAAGATAGGTAGGAAAAATCCTAAGAAGCTCGGCATCAGTATTCATAAGACATGTGGGACACCCATCCTATAATAGGAATCAAGCCAGGTTTCTCACACGCTCAGACAACCACGGTGAAGCAGCAGACAAAACCATAAACTCAAAGTTCCACTAACCAGGGCACACAACGTTAGGCTTGAAAGCAGCTTTGAGACAGATATGACCCCACACAGATTAGGTAAAAAGCCAGAATTTGGGCCTTTCCTCTATAGGTGATTGCTTTCTACTATAATTACACCATATTTCACTTATGGCTTGATATCAAGGTTCTAGGGATCAAAATATATTACAAAATACCAAATGGGAAGCTAGTATGCGGTTTATAATATATTTATTAATGTTACTCACTATCTCAGGAGATATCCATCAAAAGGTCACAATAATCTCAATGGTAGTTCATATAACCAAAATATCCAGAATAAGTTTCACAGTACATAGCCATACACAGTTCACAATATAATAAAGTTCAGGTTCCAGAGCTCAACAAAATACAACATAAAAACAGGCAGAGGGTTCTAAATAAAGTCACGGTACCTTTAGGGTTATAATGCTATAGGTTCCTGGTAGCATATATAACCCACCCCTAGAGTCCTAGCAGTCCCTGGCTATACCTGCTCCAATAGCCACTCTACACTGGGAACTGCTGCTCCTAGGCTCCTAGCTCCTTGCTCTCTGAACTCCTACTGACTGTCTCTAACCTTTCCAACTCTATTTAACCTCATCATTGTTAGCCTGCTATAACCATATTTGGACATTGAACAAGCCCCAACTAGTGTGTGTCTTGGTTGTCACACCCTGAGTGGTGGAGGTGGGGGGGACTGGTGGCACTGAAACTAAGTGGGAGTACCAGCTTTAGCACCTCCACCCTGGAGCTGACAGCCAACACAGTTGCACTCTAATACCCATCATATTTCTAACCAAATATATATATCAAAATGCCTTTGCAACTAACATACAAATAAATGACATTTGATAAGATTCCAATATTATATGTTATATAAAATTGCATCACAATACCAAAGCTCTGCAGATATATTTTCTTTTGTTCCAGCTTCACCACATCATTTTCATGATTTTACGTGGCTGCCAAACCTTTATTTCCACATCTAACTCTTGGCATACAAAGCAATCCTGGAGCTTACATACAATATAAATTTTTATCATGAGGATAGACTTCAAATGACATAGAATAGTTGGAGTAGAGAGTTGATAGGATAAAGGTAAAAGTGAACACTGCTGATGCCAACCAGACAGTGAGATAGTAGATATTTTGGTGAGTTGAGGTGAAGTAGAAGTTGATGATAATGGTAGTTGTTTTTCCGGCAGTGTGGGTATTTTCTATAATTATGGGAAATAAAACTCTCTTCAGTCAAAGTTTGGTCAAATCAGATATAGGGTATACAGTGTTTGCAGTAATTTCAATGCAGTTTCCTTTTACATGTCCCTAGCCGACAATTTAGGGATTATGGGAGCCTCTGTGTCAATGATTACTCAGTAAAACAAAGACAGGAGCCCAATCTTCCTTTATTCTGGCACTTCCCAACTAGCCTATTAAGGCTGGAGCAAGATTGTACTTGCTGTATAGTGACTTAAATTCTGAAATAGACTTAGCTTTTTGAGTTCTGGCATCAATCCTGTCCCATAGGTGGACACCCCTGTAATATGGACTCCTCTTATACTCTTCAAGATTAGGCCTTTTCTGTGGGAATTTTTAAGTCACCCCTGGTCCTTTGGGTTTCATTGACCTTCAGCTTGGTGGCTTGCTTGTACATGAAGATCACCAGCTGTTTTTTGCGTCTGGTTTCTAACCTGTCTACTGCACATCGGGTGTGAAGGGCCTCTGTACTTGTTTTGATACTAAATGTTTTAGTAATGATCCTAAGCCCCCTGTTTTGTAGCCTCTGGAGTTTTGCGACTTGGTCCATATTTGCACCATCAATCACGAAGCTGCAGTAATCAAAATATATAACCCTACATTATTGTTGAGGGGGTGCCCAAGAACCCAAGAACCCTCACTTTGCCCTGTTGAAAATGGGCATCCAAGGCTGCCCATTTTATAGCATCAAAAGTCACAAGTAAAGACCGGTCCAGGTCCTAAGTATGGGCCTGGATTATCGAGGCTGGTAACATATATACCATAGTGCTATTCTGGATTAACAAACTTATTTTAGACGAACAAGAATTTCAACAAAACGCAGTTACATCAATTAAAAATAATATCGAAAAACTTCCTTGTAGTGCTTGTACTAATAATTAGTAATATTATGTTGTGATTCAGAGACAGCAAGTAAACTGATTTGGATGGAATTGAACTGGTCAACTCTGTTAACCGTTGTATTAGTGTTACTTGGTTCACCTCAAATCCACTCGCCATTAGGATCAGATTATGACAATGGAATCAGCCTCTCGCTCTCTCAAAAGATTTTATGCAAACATTACCCGCCTTGACCGACATGGTTAATAAGATTAAAACTAGTGTTTCTCCGGAGTTAAGGCTGGGTTCATAGAAGAATTATTACAGCCTTTCGATTGCGACCTTAGATGTTATTGACCATCAAAGATCTGTTTGTGCAGATGATGGTCGTGTTGAATATTGTCAACTGTTACTCATCACTCCATGATGCTTGCATGGAGGTCACAGTATTTTGGGAGTGATGACTTTCCACGTATATCCTGACGGAACCAAGACTATCATTTTTCGTATTACAATATCATTTTTTTAACTTTCTCAATGGAATCTTTGGAAGTACTGGACGTATGGGTAAGGGAGCTGTTTCAAAAGCTTTGTCGGTGTGCGAATAATGTTATTAAGTAAGGCTATGTTTCAATCACTATAGAGAGCATGTGTAAATACGGCATTTAGATCACCATTGCCTTGCCTTTCAGCGTTGCATGAACCCGAACCACGCACTGAGGAGTCACTCATGTGAATTTGAGCAGGGTGATGTTCTAAGCTGATTAAGGGTTTACTTAAAGGTATACTCAAAGATTATGGTAAGCAATGATTATGCATGAGGGATACATAAAATCGCTATACTGGTGCGTTACATAGGACTAATATATGCCAGTCTTCTTTCATGTCACAGGAGACGCATTTTGAATATATCAAATTTATTGTGACGTATACTTCGAACAAACTGGCCATCGTCTTTTTTACATTCATATTGCAAAAAGATATTAATAGATGCCATGCCATCATGTCCTTCAAAGAAATGTGATGCCTCTTACAAGTTTCCTTTCATGAGTATTGCGGCATTCTAAACATATGTTTGGCATACGGATTAGTTGAAATCAAACCACTGTCTGATATTCAAGTAGATAGACTGTTAATGACATGAAATGATAATTGTCACAAGGATTAAGATTTTGACTGTAGTTTGACCCAGATTATTCACGTTTTTAATACGAGGAAATCAACCCCCCCGACCTCGGCACCCCCTCCGCTGCAAAGTAAAACCGTAAAACCCCACGTATAAACCGCCCCCGCCTATAAGCCGCCCCCTGAGTTTGTGAATTAACCTCAAAATATAAAAAAAAATCATAACTTTTTTTCTAATCAATGGATTTTCAAAATTTAAAAAACTATGTGCCCCTGAGGTGTACCCCTACCCTCCTAGACCAATGAAAAAGTTGAGGGAAGTAGGAGGAGCTGCAGCTATCTACCCCCCACCCTCCCTCCCTTCCCCCTGTGCTTGAAATGGTCTAAAAGCCGCGGCTTATACGCGAGGTTTTACGGGTAATCGTACTGACTGGTATAAACACCTTGATTATGATGCACTTTCTTCGAAATGATTACGATATTACATGGGGTATATGTATATACAGATAGAACTAAACGACTGTGGTGTACGAGGTGGCCGATCCACCATGAGGGGTGGATCGGCCACCGAGGACACCAGGGGAGTTTAGGGAGTGATCATTTTTTAACAACGGGGGGGGCCGGTCAGAATTTTTTCAACCCCTTGACCGGGGGGGGTCAGAATTTTTTCAATACCTCTGATGGGGGGGTCAAAATAATTTCACCTGTTTTCAGTGGAAAACCCCGCGCGTTACTATAGGCTAAAAGGGGACGTTCGCGCGCGATTTTTGTCCCTTATGGGGGGGTCGAAAAAATTTTACCCCCTCGAGAGGGGGGGTCGAAATTTTTTTCGCGCTTCCACGCGCAAACCCACCAGCCCCCCCCTGTTGTTAAAAAATGATCACTCCCTTAGTTCTATATTTATTTTATGTTTTAGAGGGTTTAATAAGGAAAAATTATCAAAATCCGGTACTGTAGTTCCCCGTACGACCGCCGGTCCGCCATTTTGAATGTTTACATGCACCCAGAACGAGGCTACGGTACCTGATCGGCCGCTGTGGTGGATCGGCACACGTTACACCACTGGGGATGTACAGATCGGCCCTGCAATGCTATCTCTATGGGAAGAAGTTATTCACATAAAATAAATGCAATATCCTCTACAGTGCATACCTGCAATGTCTTGTTTTCATTCCTAGAAGTCACCCAGACAGATAACTGTGGGATCAATAGGGCAATGTATGCCCCTTTTGATTGCTTCCCAGACAATCTCTACTTTAGCTCTGCTGGCATGGATACAGTAATGAAGCAGCAAAGTATCTACACACCCACGGGAAAAGAATTAGACGCTGGCCTTGTAGAAAAGATTCAGTGCAAGATGGGCAGTACTCTGTACCACTGCGGGTGTTCCGTTCCCCTCCACGAACGCCCAGCGACGACTTCAGATTCTCAGGGTAGATGGGCAGGAACTACCGGTAAGATAGACACCATGAGAAGAGACCGACACGAGATGTCGCAACTGGAACACGTTTACTGTTTACATGTTACTTTCCCTAGGCGGCGACACCCATCAGGAGCATTGTGTCAGCATACAATGGGAATGGCATGAACTCTGTTCATCTACTAAGCCCATCGGCTATATCGGAGCAACAGTTATGTAGCTTATACCATGTGAAGTAAGACACAATACATTTATGAAATGAGGTTTAATTGTTGGTAATCTTATCATTAATCCAGTTGACAAATGTGGAAAGATGGGTATAGACTCCAGGTTTCTTTGGCTCACCACAGCCTTCCCCCCAGCTGACAATACCTGCAAAATACAATATGATATGAGATCCCTCTGTAACACACGCTACTGGATTTTTTTTACCAGTGCATGCAAAGGTTTTCATTTCGATTTGAGGTTCAAGCAAAGGATTCCACATACTCACCTGCTTGCACATAACCTTTAGGCTGCTTGACAGCTAATGGACCACCGCTATCTCCCTAGAAATAATTAAAACAATATTCATAGGTATCATTACAATGTCATAATAAATATTATAATGCAAACTTGCAAGAATGTCTCACACTTACTGTGCAATTACCGGTACTTCAAATCATTAAGAATAGAACAGTTAAATTTGGATAAAGTATGACAATAACTATCTGATGCAATTGTTATAAATTCACATTTCATTTGACCCTTTGTTTGATGCAAGGTGCAATCATGTTGATGTTGCTTATTACGACAAGGACGGAAAATACCCTCTTAATACCATAATATGGTATACATTCGAAGGGCACTATACAGTGAGGGAGGGCGAGTTACGTGATAATATTATGGTAATCCTTTAAGGGTAGTATTGCTTAAATGCAGTATGCTATTTTGTAGAAGTGATTCATGAATACAAAACTGACATCTAAACCACATGTGGTGCATTTATTTACTACGGCTACCTGTAGACTGACACACTACACTCTTGAAGCTCGGTATGATACAAATTGAGATGCAGTGATGGCGAGTGAGACACCAACTGCATACAAAAAGTCATGCTTCTGTTTAAAGAATGAAGCATTAAGTGAGTGAGTGAGTAATAGATGTTTAACGCCATTTCGACAGCTAAGGTCATATTCATGGCGAGAACTACATTACACAATTTCACAGGGGAATGTGTCAGTGCCCGCGCATATGTGCACCACACACATCCCGAACCACACACATCCCGAGGGGATAGGAAAGAGGAGAAATAGACCCTTTTAAGTGGGCTAGGGAAGCCCAAATGAAGCATTAAACCTTGACGTAATGAAATACTCCAGGGAATATTGTCCTTACCTGACATGAGTCCTTTCCGCCCTCGGGTGCACCTGCACAAATCATGGTACCGTTAAATACATCATCCCCATTCCAGTCAGGCTTGGAACAGACGGACAATGGAATATGCCTCACAACGACCTGGCGGAGCACCTCAGAACCAGGACCTTTCTCTGGTTAACAAATCGAAGAAGCAAAGTAACATGTGTTCATCATAATGATGTAGCTGATCAGAAGGAATTCTCAGTTTGGAGTATTTCAAGTGGATCCCTGTTCTGAATTCTGTTTAATGTTAGTATAGAAAAATCTATAAAAGAATCTTTTTTTTTTATTTGAAGAATGGGTTAGAGGTTCTTCGCACCCCTGTGCGGAATTGCCTATCCTATTCTTTACCATGGTGCCCCTGTGTGGAATGACCTGTCCTATTCTTTATAATGGTACCTCTGCTTCTTCATATTAAATGAAATTACAATCTTACTAAAAGAAAGCTGAAGGGACCCCTGCTAGACCCTAGTCTAGAGGAGCTTTGTTTGTCCAGAAAGGACCGGTCTACACTTTTGATCCACATGTAAGAGGAACATGTTTAATGAGATGAAATGAGGCAACGGTATTCGTCATATTCAAATCCAAATGTTCAAATCAATCATTCCCATCTACTAAAACATAGAAATTATTGTTAACCTTTGAGTGCTCCCCAACCAGTTGTTACCATCATCTGCTTGTGCCACTGTTCACCTTGCGATGGTAGACACACAGGCTGAGCTACATCAGAAAACCTGCAGCAACCAAGACAGGTAAATGATCAACTTAATCGCTGCTTATATTGCATAATCTGTAGTTGTTGGTGTAAGAATCTCATAGCAGCTATATCATAATTGCCTGTGTAATAGGTCATTATTGTACTGATAAGGTTAGTATTCAGAGAGGCCCTCAGGGAGTTGGATTACTGTTTTCTGAGCGAGAGAATACGTGTTTATTACAGTTTCTAGTTACATCAACCGTAACAATTAAGTGACTTCTCAAAAAGGAGGTTCCGAAAGGTATTCTTAATACCCGTCAAGGTAGCATATCGGTGCCAGAGAAGTGAGTGTGCTTCATGTGGATTCCTGTAACCTCACCAACTGTCCAGTCCTACCTTTTTAGACTTTGTCATGTATCCACGTATGTAATTTCCTAAAATTAGAATTTCTAGGCAATGCTCCAAGGTAAACATGTACATGGACCATGTAGTTCCATTATATACACATAACAAAGGACGAAAGCAAATTAAAAAAAAAAAAAAAGAATTGTATAAGGCCTAAAAAAAAGCTGTGTTTCCGGTAACATGGTAAAAGTTGTTGAGGTCAGTAGGTCGTAGTTTTTGTATCCAAAGCCTCATTATTATAGTGTTTTTTTTTTCATTGCCTGCATGGGATTTGGATTTGAGAAAACGATGGGAAAATATGTGCATGTATGTCAAACAACCATTTTGGAAAAGAATCTCCATAAAAAAAGAAAAAAAACTTTAAAAAACATTTTAAAAAACAAATCAGGAAAAATTTAAACAAATCTCAAAAAAAAATTGAGGTCGGCCCTTTCTAGCTGAAGTCGGTCCGGTGACTGAAAACAAGCTTAAACACTTTAGTTGCCAGACTAATTGTTTATGAGCCAGAGTCAATGTGAGAACATAGAGATGAAAAATAATGGTACGACATCACAGAGAGTTTGGGTAGCCTGCAGTGGCGGGTCAGGGGGTAGGGATTGTGGGAAGGGAGGTCAGGAGAGAACAATCCTTTCAGCGCATGCTTGAATCTGGTAAATGTACATCTGAGTGACGTAATGATATGATGAAGACTCAAGAGGCGTAGTGGGATTAGTGCATGTCATTATCCCTTGCATACTCGTTGGGTTATAGACCCAACCTGTACCCTTTATTACGAATTGAACATGTAAGTAATGGAGAGAAACTGAACAGAACAATTATAACTGAACAGAACAATTGAACATAATTGTAAAGAAAAAGCAAATTTCCCTAGTGGAGTTATCTTTACAAATACAGTAACCAAGGACTGTGACCCCAGTGACACCTGGCGTGAGGAGTAGGAACTATACCCGGTCCCTTGACCCCCATATAAACAGGTTTTAGATAGTGTATCTATCCAAACTTGCTGGTTGCCAGCTTCAGCAATGGCTGCGCCCACTGGTCATCCCACAACCTCAGTATTTTGCCAGGTACGTCATTGCAGAAGGCCTGGGATATACAATAGCATTTTCAGGCGTGGGCTATTTAGGCCCATAGGTTCAGCAATTTAGCAACTCCCACTTAAGTCTATGGGCCACAACAAATATTTCGATATTTCTTTTTAAAAAGTTATAGATATCTGTGTTTGAATTACATTGCAAGCCCAACAAGCATATACTCAGGTTCAAATTAGTACTTTGCTATTTCCAATGACACAATATTACGAGTGATATTGATAGAGAAACAATTGCCCTTGTTTGCATTCGGAGGGGACCTCAGAGAGTTTCCACTTCAGCCCAGGTAGACTCTCTTTGTAAAGGCTATCAGACAAGAAAAGAGTCAGGCGATATGGATTTTCATTACACTGACTGACTGAGTTATTCATTACACTGAGTTTTTGAGACCTAGCACATTGCTGTTCAATATGCCATATTTGCTATGAGGGCACCATTAAAGTACTTACTCAATATCTGAGTTCAGTTTTAGAAGGGCAACATCTCTGTCTATGTCCTTTGAGTTGTAGTGCTCATGGATGATAATCTTCTCTACACCGAAAGTCTTCTCTTTACCCGTCAGTGTCTTCAGCTTGTGATAACCAACTCCAACTGTCCAGCCCTCTACTCCACTGTATGAAGGCACCATCATGCACAGTTAGTAATTAGAAGTATTATCTTCGAATGTATAGCACTGCAATGGCCCATATAAGTGCTGGGTCTCAAATAATCGTCGGTCTCGGATAAGCACCGGGGGTACAGGGAAATTGAAATCAATGAGAGCCCAGGCACTTATACACAAGCCACTAGGGTAAGTCGAGAACATTTCTTTTGTGAAACCTTTCGTTTCAAATAATATTGAACCAAAGACTAGTTCAAACTACTTGGAAGTGTTCCTTTGGGATAGTTTCATACATTTTCTATATTATGTATTACATATATATCTGGAGCAGTGGAGTGTATTTCTCAATGATGTTAATTTACATTACTGAGAACTGTCCATCAGGGTATGCCATGATACTTGATGATCTCTATCAAGTGATATATCAAGGAAATGGTTAATGTATCGAAGATTATCATTTCACTCTTATGTTTGTTAAAGTATTTTAGTTGATCATTAAGTACCAGTAATTCCCCAATATTATTCATTCAATCTAATGTTTGTGAGAAAATGGGTTATTACCATTTCACTCTAATGTTATTGACTCCATTATCATTTCACCCTAATGTTTGTGAGGAAATTTGAGTTGATAATTGAGTACCAGTAAGTAATTCGCTAATATCTTTTAAATATGAAACATCTCACTCATCAAAGCAATGGGCTGCACTAAGTATCCAGCGTTTGTTTATGATACTTCCACCGCAGGAGTGATAACCATTTTCCTCTAACGTCACCTAGAATGGAGTCAATAATTGTTGAACATAATGGGAACAATAGCTGACCAAAATGTAATACAAAGTGCTGCATATCACCTTACATCAGACTAGAAGTGAAAATTATACTTGTCATGCAAGTATGGGTTATATGAGAGAGACAGACAGAGACAGAGGCAGACAGAAAAGCAGACAGACAGCGACAGAAACAGACAGTCAGACAGGCAGGCAGGCAGGCAGGCAGACAGAGGTAGAGACAGAGACAGAGAGGCAGACAGACAGACACCTATAAATAGACAATGAAGAGGGATAGTGATAAAGAGGGGAGAAAGGATTGTGAGATAGAGGGATATGGGGAGGAAGAGTTTGATGGTTCATTACAATGTGACATCGATTTCCTGGAAAAGTGTTACAGCGTATGAGATGGCATCACTATTTGGGATTTATCTGAAATCTGCCCGTGCACCGATTGTAAATACATGTCCCCTGAAGCACTCTCTTATTTGCGATGTGAGATTTATCTGGAGATTATTCTGTTAGTATGATATTGTCATCTTAATGCACACGGGAGGATTGATAGTTTTTTTAAGAGGTGACCCCAACACTGTAAAAGGTGTATAAATCTACAGATATATGTGGCCAGATGAGGGAAAACATGCCTCCAGGGGGGAAATTGTTTCTCATGCTTTAAAATGAGATATCTTGAGCTAAAATATCCCTGCAGTCAGTCGTCAGTCATTTCTTTATACTCCACCTGGATCTGCACCCTATTGTTCCTACTGTAGGTTTACTTCCATATTCTACAGTTTGGGGGCTAACAGGAGGTTTTATGAATTAGGTCAGTTCTAGCAGGAGGTTTTGTGAATTGGGTCAGGTCTGGGAGCAGGTTTTGTGATATAGGCCAAGCGTAGCAGGAGGTTTTATGAATAAGGTCATTTTTGAACAGCAGATGTAATTCTTGGGAAAATTCTGTTCCATATGGGATTCTTACCCACGCACCAGATAGTGCTGGGATCCTGAGTCTCATGTGCTGACCATTACACCATGAGTCCTCAGCTGATACAGTGGGTGTTAGAACATCTACTAAAGGGCAATATGCTACTTCTATGACTGATTAATCAATTATAGATAAACAGGGTGATTTCACTTTGAAAGTTTGACTGGTCAATCTAGTGTAGTGGTTAAGGCCTGGGACTAGAAATCTAGACCACACAGATTCAAACCCCTGGTGTGAATTTGTTTTATTCTCGGTTGACCACTGTCATTTTTGCAACAAATTCTAAAAATAATGTATTATAATGAACATCCTCTGATTGCCAAAATGATAAAGGGGGGCTTCAGGGGGGCCTTTTACAAAGATTCCTTTTATCTGTATGTGTAAGTTAAAAACACTTTCCCCATGCAGTCTTGAACCCACATTCTGTAATTCAAAGTCAGAAATGCTAACCATTATACTATTGAGACTGCTGGTGATTGTAGACTGGAACACCATATATGTATCATAGCTTTGTATCACAGCCATTGTAGAAGATTCAAATCCTCTTCTAGGCCTCTTCAGTTTATGTCAAAATATGCTTATATTTATGGTTTTACTGTTACATAAACTTCAGTGGATGGAGTATAAGTCAAAAAAACCTCCTTAGAGCTGGAGGTTTTGCCATAAAACATCCAAGGCTTACGAAAACCTCCCCAGCCGGGAGGGTGATGTGGGCATGGGCAGTGGGGCTCTAAACATATGGGTCATAGAAAATAAGAGAGAAATTTATCAAAATCACAAAATCATTGAAAGATTAGATGGAAATGAACAGAAAAATCGAAAATAAATCAGGAATTTTTAAACCTTAGGATATGTAGAAAAAATTCAGCCAATTAGGTAAAAGAAATAACTCCTTTATGAAAAACAGGGAGATTTGTAAACCAGAAGTCCGAAGAAGGAGGCCTCAATTGGACCCTTATCTTATCTCTTATCCCTGATCTTCTGAAAACTTCTCCCGACTGACCACTGACTGCCTGGTAGTTGTTCTGTAATTGCTTATCAAACATAGGTTGCAGTGTGCAGCTGTAAATGCGATATATCCTATCATAAATACTTATAATGCAAAAAAATACAGTTTTGTGGAAAAACAACTAAAGATATATGTATGATGTTTTTATCATAAAATTAGTTCTAGAGGGAATTTTTGAGCTCTGTCTTCAGTTCTGAGTTCCTGAAGGTATTTCCAAAATAATTGTGTAAAAATTGCCATTTGGAATAATGGGGTGGTTTCCATGGAAACCAGAAATTGCTATATATGTCAATTTTCTATGTTGCCATGGCAACAAACATTCCTAATGCATTCCAAAAATAGAACGATTTCAGTGGAGATCATGTAGTTACAAGCATAAAACTGGCTTCCCCATCAAAATCTGCTATAGAGCATTTTTTGGCATGTTTTTCAGTGTTTTACCTTTATACTGCCCCCTGGTGGCCAAAGCTAGTACTAAAGATCCCCCCTGGAGGCACGGTTTCCCCTGTTGGCCATGCCGGTTTCTGTAAATCGAGAACATTGTTCAAGTAGTGAGCTGCAGATGTATTTTTATGGGAAAAGTATATGTATACCCAGGTAACAAAATGACGTTACTTTAACATTAAAGTAACATCATTTCCAAGTGTGTCACGTTCAAGAGTGGTTAGGAGAAACTCCATTTCCTCGGCTCAAACCAACACTGAATAAATGATGGGAAAATGTTGATTTAAAAGAAGAATTTAAATGAAAATATGCATTAAAATGTATTCATTTTATTTCCCCTCGTCTATTGATGCTCTAATTTTTGCAAAGGTGATCATGTACCTTATGTCTTAGAGGACAAGCCTATTGATGTATAATGGAAGATAGAACAGGAATAGCTTATATACACTCTCAGCCGCGATTGTAAATGGGCTATGCATACCGCTGTAGTACATCCACCAGGATCCAAATTAGGCCATTGGGTTTGTATTAACAGCAACTAACACTGTAGTCCCGAATAAGAAGCGATCCACTCTAAACCCTTGCGCTGGGCTGACAGCTTTAAATGTTTCCAGCATACCATGGGTCATAGTGCAGGGAACATTTTTATTCATTTATTTTTTTCAACCAGACATAACTAGACATGGAATCTTGATAATAAGGTTGGTACACCTATCATATCATCATCGTTATTATTTAGACTAGACAGAAACCCGTTCGTAGCATCCCATCATAACAATAATATCCTGACACTTAGTGAGACATATTGGAATACTATAAAAACGTTAAATCAACGTGTGTTTTTTTTTTCAACCAGTTAAGTCAACTTTGTTTTGAGTCCATGTTCTGAACATTGTTCAAAGGTTATCTGAAAAGAAAAGTTCTCTAATGAGCATGTTTTGAATTTTAAGCCAGCATGAATGAAATGATGTTTTCTTGAAAACATTAAATCAACATTGAAACAATGTTACATTGAAACAATGTTTTTTCAACAGATGTTAGTCCAATAAATCATCAATGAACGTTAATCAACGTTTCTTGTTACCTGGGTATGCATTGCTTTATCTATTGTGCATGGCTATTATGTTGGTAAAGTTAGATAACCCCTGCTAATCATACAGATAGCATTGTCACTAGAGTCATCCTATATCTGTACAAACCTGCCATGGCCAGCTGTTGGGTTTGGCCTCTTCACCACCCACGATGTAGGAACTTCTACCAAAGTCGGGTGCAATAGGTGTCTGGCCACATTCTAATCCCCAGGCTAAAATCAAAGTTGTAATCACTGAGTAAAAGGTGATGTTTTCCACATATAAGAGCAATTGACTTATGGGGGTCCATCAAACAGAGCAGTTTCTACACTATAGAAAAAAGGTGATTTGGCTTTAGTTAACATTAAGCATGTCACTGAAAACACGCCGCTATTGGAAAGTCATAATATATGACGAGTTTAGGGTCGTCAGGGGGTCGTCATACCTATATGACTACCCTAAGTCGTCATACTGACCACCCTAGCTTCACTAGTAGTTTGTGTGTGTGCCATAAGAGGTCCCCACTATATGCATTACTGTAGTATGTATGCCGTAACCTGGGGTATATAGGTTCATATCTATACATTGTACTTGTTTTATAGTCTACTATGAAAAACAGTGTATATAGTCATCATTTGATACAAATGTAAAAAGATGTGAATGTTTGAATAGAAATGTAGAAAACAAGGTAAACCATCCTGGTCTACACCTGTCTTATGGATACAGCTAGATTATAACTCCTTATCCATTGAGTGTCCCTAGCATATACATGTAATACAAGTAGGTGAGTGCAATCACACAGCAGTGCAAAATGCAGACTGAAACCACGATAGACATCCCTAATAATCATGGAGGAGGGGATGAGATCTAAAGGTGATAATCTAAAAAAACAATTTAATAATATGTGGAAATCTTGATAGACTATGCTATAGGATGTATGTAATTTCTACACAGGACAATACTGCTTTTACCTTCAGCCATAGGGACGATTTAAGGTCGTCAGTGACAACCTAAAGTCATCACCTATGACGACCCCATGACGACTTAAGGCTGTAGATTTAGGTATTGTCAACCTGAGGACCTTAAGTCATCACTATTGACGAGTTCTGGTCCCTGTAGGTTTTCAGTGTGTTGCAATTTAAATATGTTCAGAGTCTGAGGCCTGTCCTCTTCTCTGACCACTACCGCATGAATAACCTCTTTTTTAAAGTGGTTTATTGATATTCTTGACCCATAGACCTTCACCAGCAAAACCTTTCTAACCACACCCCGCACCCTTGTTTATTATAGCCAGCAGTCTGTGAGACAGTGTACGTGTTTATTGTCCACACATATTGGCTAGGCAATTGCTTTTATGCACATAACCTGGTCCTACACTGCAAAAATGGTGTTTAGATTTTAAACATGTTTAGGTCTAAACACGTTTAAAACCTAAACATATAGGTCAGTTAGGTGTCTCATCGACCACACATTTAGGAAATGAGCACTTTTATTCTAACTACATAAACATTTATGCTAAACATGTTTAGATGTTTAGAGTTGAGACAGTTGAATAATAGGTGTTTAGATTGAAACATCAATATGTTTAGATACTTGGATGTTGAATCCACACCAGGTAGCAGCACTACCTTTGACTGGACTATCTGCATACAGTTATAAACAATTGTTGTGACAAATGTCCCCAAATCCCATGTTTATCATGGTTTCACTTCAAAGAATGTAATGTGAATAGAAAGGGCAATAGAAAATTGACTAGATTCACCTCATGCCACCATCATTACCATAAAATAATCAATAAACCCTATGACTGACACCTATTTGATGTTATTCTGGAATAGATAAGGCAATGTCCTTCCTGCCAAGCTGTTGTACTTTCTCAAGTCTCTCATTCTGATGCAGTGTGTAATATATGTACACATATCAAGCTGTGGCTGACATCTTTGGAGACTTTGACAAGTAAATACCTGCTGATGCCCCCCCCCCAGTAAATGAGGTAAATTTTTTAATGCAGACATGTCTGCAAACCTTAACTCTCCATCAAATCATTTAAACATCTAAACACAAAAATTCTTAAACACCTAAACACAAAAAATCATATATCTAAACACAAAAGTTTTAACCTAAACACCTACATTTCTAAACACTTGAGCTAAGCACATTGTATGGCTAAACATGTTTAGGAAATTAATGTGATTACAAAAACGTTGCAAGAATATGTTTAGAATTGTGTTTAGGATCTAAACACCATTGTTGCAGTGTAAGAACCATGTGCATCAAAATGTTTAAACTCGTCTTGACTTAAGCCCTAGTCTTGAGGGAAAAGAACATTTAATCATTGTTGATAACTGGATGATCAACACTAATTGACCATCTGTGAACATTGATTCAACATGATGTACCTACTGAGAGACTACAATATGGGGACTGAAGGACTCTCTAATTCTAAAACCTGGACCATGGGTCATTAGGAAGATGAAATCATAATGAATTGATAAATACATCAAGGCCATATATAAACCTCATCTTAAACACTTTCTTGGTCTAAACCCTTTATTCTCAGAAGGAACTTAACACTTTATTGAACTAAACACATTTTAATCTAAACACCTTTGTATTATTAAACACTTTTGACAAAAGTGTAAAGTGTGTTGCCCAAAAGAATGTGTTTTAATAGGACTGAAAGTGTTAAAAATCTAATCACGGTTTTAGTGTGTAGTTGGAGATAATGGTAAGGTAAGGACCCCTGTAATAGACCCCTAGTGTACCAGTGAAGGGATTTTTCCCCTTATTCTTTTTTCAATCTTCGAAATACCTTTCCACTCCTGTAGAGTGGTGCAGCTTTAGGCTATCCATAACTTTTTGAATTTTGAAAAGCCATTGATTAGAACGTGAGGTATGTGTTCTTTTGAATATCTAATAACATATCCAAATGGTCTAGGTGTGTGTCTTATATGCAGGGTGTGCCTTATACGCTGGGTATTACGGCACCAAGGAGGGGCCCATATCCGGGGGGGCTTGGAGCAGGGGGCCTTCCGACCTGGGGGGTTGTAAACAGGGGGCTCTTTGCCAGGTGGCTCTTTGTCCAGGGGGGGGGCTGAGACTCTTCATCGCAGAGAAGGGAGGTTTTAAACACAGCCTAGGTTCAGTGAGTACCAAATCCGACACTCTGCCATCTCCACAACCTTCATGAGCATAAGGAGGATTCATGTATCACGAACGCATGTCTTTTCAGCAGGGGAGAGGGTTTAGTTTATCCAAAATGCCTTCCTCCTCCGCAAGTGTGATTTGATAATATAAAAGGAAAAGCCGTTCCTACTTACCCTGCACCAAAAGTATTGTGAATATGATATATCTCAGCATTCTCAGAGTTGATTTATAAATGACAAGTGCCTTAAGCAAACTGCTACTTTTAGAGTTTGAAGCAATGCAGACCAAATGCCATCTTCCCACTATTATCAAGATAGGATAATCGACCTGTTGATACATACTGTTATGTATTAATGCACAAGATACGTAATCACATGATTAAAGGGAGATTTGGCTCCCTGTTCAAGGCAATCCATCAAGGTAAACTACCAACACAGGCTGGCCAGTGGTAGGATGCTTGCCTCTTAATGTGGAGGTTGGTATCTCATGCTCTGTAGATCAATACAGATGCAAATATGAGTCCCCATTTCAACACTCCATAATGGACGCTCTAGATGGGAATTCCAAGAAATGTCCTCAATTTACGTAATCTGACCACTGTAAAATCATGGAACATACCACCTAATAGTTTTTCAATATAAACGAACAAGTGCTCTAGCAACCCTAGGTTAGCAACTGGAAAGTGGGAATAAATTGCACCAGTTAAACAGTAAGCTTCAATCAGCAACTACCAACTGCCAAGGCTACACTGGCAACACTCAACTGGCCACCGGCAAAATGACATACAAACCTCACATTGATTGGTATGGCATGTTGGTCTATTGCCTCCAAACCGGAATAATTTTAAATGTGTACCCAGGTTCTCACAAGGTCACAGTGAGGTTCAGGCCTTCATATGTGTGTGACCTATTCATATTTTTGTTGTTTTTTTTTATTCATTTTATAATAAATAACACTGTCACTGGAATTTGAGTTGTTGTTGAGCATTACCTTAGTCCTCTATAATTCATTATAATATTGTCTAAACACATTTCCTTTCCTGTTGACCCCTTCACCCGACTAATAAATGACTTGATTGTATCCAATCTTTTTGAGTTGATAGATCTCGCGAAACCCCTGATGTGGCGACAGAAACTAAAGGCAATCAAGTCTGAAGATAGAATGACCACCCACTATCTAGCTGATGGTAGGTGACCTCTACATACATATAAAATACAACACTATTTATACTGCCAAGCTTTATCTTTATGCTTATGCCTAGGAAAAAAGGTATGTTTCCAGTAACATGAACTGAAAGCCTAGGTTCGGTAGGTCGGATTTTTTTTTTTTTTTTGCAAAGGTCCTCAATCTTCTCCCCTTAACTCGGAGGAGATTTCCTCCTTGTCAATATAGGCATGTTATATGTCATGTGATTTCAAGGCGAATTTAAGAGGCTATGTAGTCACATGTAGTGCACATGCAGTAAGCAAAGTGCACAAAAAATAGTGATTATATTATTTATTACCTATAGGTAGGTTGCATGGTGGGTTTAAGGGGGGGCCGTAAAAATGTGAAACTCCTCCTGGGGGGTAAAATCTTTTGACCCTCTTGAGGGTCGTAAAAATTAACCCTCTACTTAGCAAAATAAAAAAAAAATCTGTTCGCTGGGCCACACCACACCAAAAAAAGTCTGTTTCTGGTTGAGAGTATGAGGATTTTTAAAGTCAGTAGGTAGTAAGGGATTTTTTCTTTTTTTTAATTTCTTTTTTCCTTTTTTCTCAAGCATGATTTATAGCCAGTGTCGCAAACATGGGAGATTGTTGTACATGGGTCACGGGAGATTTATACAGTAGTTCTTGCTTAGTGGGAGATTTATACAGTAGTTCATACTTTAGTGTGGCCCTACTATATAGATCAAAGAGGGGTGCAAAAGTTCTCCGCACTGGAAGCAAAGGGGGGCGTAAAAGATTTTCAAGCATCTGTGTGACCCCCCCCCCCCAATAAATAATGACAACTGTCTTAGGTTTAAAAGGTTTTTCGATAGAGCAGACCCCTTGCACTGCCACCCAGTCATGGCTGTGTGGGAGTAGGGGATACAAACACTCCTACATAGAGCATAGGGATATGTGTCCCAATTCAACTTGTCAGTGAATTTTGCCCAAAATGTTTATTTTTCTATAAACGTTTGTGTAATAATGGCTGGATAAAATGGCATATATTTCATCTTCTAACAACAGGGAAATTTTGGGTATTCATGCGTATGCATGGAAAACCTTTTTGCTGCCCTGCATGGTCAAAATTCCCCCTGAGGTTTGTGTTGCTGCTAAAAAAAATAAGAAAATCGACCCTGTTTTGCTAGGGTCGGTCGGGTTACTGGAAGCACACCTTTTTTTCTTGGCCTTAGCGTTATAAATCCTACCCTAATCCTTTCTCTACTTTTCTTTGTTTCCTTTGAAGAGTAGGGAGAATACATCAACCCTAGTTCTATATTGTATCCAAGGGTTTTCATATCATGTTATCTTTTTTTCTTTAAAGCCGCCAATGTAAGAAAATCTAATTGTCACCGAATTTTCAGATCGTCAGCTATACTGAAACAAGCTCTAGGAGAACTGACGGTATTTAGAAATGCCCCCCCCCCCCGAAAAGATGAGTGCTTATTAACTTTGGCAAGGTAAAAGCACCATACTGACAGTCCTCACTATGAATTGAGCTGTTCTAATCGTAGGGTGTTTTATAAAGCATCCTAAATTTGTCAGTGATATATGTAAAAGAGGCTTTTGGGATAAGTTTAACTTAGGCTCCATCTGCATGGGGCTCCAAGCGCACTGTGCTGCGCTGCATGAGACACCATACCATAGGTGTGAAAGACATCGATTATAGCTGATTTACACATTAATGAATCACTCCATTAAGGGAAAGCATTATAGGGAGGCGCGTGAATTTTCAAGAGAAAAATGACCTCATTGGCACAGGGGAAAGAACCGAGAGTACGATGAGCGTTTGTGGATGCCCATGCCGCACGTTTCCTGGTAAGACGAACCATCCGCGTCCGGGCTTGACGAGGTACCTGCATCGAAAAAGAACATGCGATACACAAATGAATAAATTTACATGGCTTTCGCATTAGACAGAGGAGAATTCAATAAGATTGTAAATAGGGGGCGGCAAGGTGGGTAATGTGCGGCTGAGGGGTGGGGAAGGGGGGATTTGTCGGAGAGGCCGATGAGGCGCTCCGTTCACACGTTTTTGTATTTGCCGAGGCCTGCGTCGGCACACCGCGTGTTTAGCCCGAAACCCTACCGCTTTGTAACCGCTTCCGGGGCATTCAAACCAGAATACCAATTACACTTGGCCGATTCGATTTCCGATGCCATCCCCACCCTTTGTATTGGGATCGACGCGGGGAAAACCTGGGGAACCCAGGGAAAATGGAGAAGGATGTGGCGTGGACGGATCCACCATCCGCCGCCTTACAGAGAGCTTCTCTCGTTCCAGATTCTTTGCCGCCTGGCGAGGTGTTTGCCGAGATATGCAATCGAACGTTGTCTCCGGAACAAAGCACGGCCGTGTCGAATGTGCATGCCTGTTTTGACAGGTGCGCCCAACGACTGTGCACTGTAGACTACTGGTTTGTAAGTATAAGGTGGCGCTGCGTTGTGGCGGGTGTCGGTATTAGGATTGGGACTAAGTTATAGAGAGATGTGGAGTTCATTTACAGGCCACGGACAAAAGGACAGGCACAGGAGAGTCCCGGACGTGTCGTGGACAATGCTCCTGTGCCCAAAGACAACGATTAGCCTGCGCAACCCATCATATAATAGTCATTAGCCCGATGGTGTCTGCCAAACTGCCTGCCGGTTGAGAAATAAAGATAAAAAGGTAAATGCATAAAGGCATACTGAAGACCAAGTGAATAAACATGAATAGGTTATTTGCTTAGTCACAAGGATCAGTCTTTACCAAAATTTGGTGCTATTTCAATTAAACAAGATCGTATGAAATTAACCAAGTCGGAATACACATTCATGAGTATTCTGTTGTATATAACTGAAGTGAAGAACAGTGTACATTGTATTCGCCATTTCGAAAAATCACCAATTATGTATTTGACAGAAGCCAGAAATTGACCGCAAAATAAAGTTTATGGATGCACAATTTCTCAAACTAAACTCCTTGCCTCACCCTGGATACTTACTTAAGGGAAGCCAAATCGTCTACACGGACATATACACTGTACACTACACTCTCAGCCCCAATTGTAAATGGGCTATAAAGACCACTGTAGTGGGTATAATAGACCCACTGTTGGGTCATTGGATTTGTACTAATAGTAACTACCACTGTTTTCCAAAAATAGAAGCATTCTATTGTTTAAAGCTTCCCGCGGTCTGACAGGGTATATATTCTACATGTATATACACTTTACATATAAGTGCATTAACCAGTGGGAAAGGGACCCTTCTAATTCGAATCGTAAAGAGTCTTAGACTCAGTATGGAGGCCTAGTGGAGCCGTCATTTTGAATTTCGCGGTTGAGGTAAACCCCACGGATAACACATACCATGGTGGGTACCTTGTCCCTGGTTAACACCCACTTCCAGGGACATGCTGGTCCCATCCTACCAGTTCTTATCAGTGTGTGTCGCCGGAACCAGCTCCAGACCAGCTATAGCAGTGCTGGTATATATATAGATAGGAGTTGGGCCTGCCCATCCGTAACTGGTTGTGAAATGGTACATGTGTATACACTGTAAAAAAAATCCGTTGAAAAAACGGAGATTCTCTGGCACCACTGGGTGCCGGCCAATCTCCGTATTTTTTACGGTCACCGTTTTTTCCAAAATCGCCGTATTTTAACCGGTATTTCTCCGTTACCTAAAAATGTTGATTTACTGTTCTTCAGAGATTCTCTGGCACCACTGGGTGCCGGCCATTCTCCGTAATAACTACAGTCAGCGTTCTCTTGGAATTACTGTTATTTTAACGGAGAATGTCCTTCACCCAGTGGTGCCAGAGAATCACCGTTATTTCAAGGGAATACTTCAAATCACCGTCATTTTGATATGGCATCAAAGGATGGATTGTTTTGGTATTTCTATAATCCAGTTCAATTGTGATCCAGTCCCTAGTTCCATGAAAGCATTATAGAATAGTTCATCACATTTACAATTACAATTACAGCACCCTAGGATTGCTACAAAGCAACATGCATGGCTTGGTGGACATATATATTTCTTATCACCACAGAATAGGTGTTTGTCTCAACAAAATATCTCACAAAGTAGATTACCATAAGTTAACCATATTCTCACAGCCCCATAATTGGCCATCAATATTGATGCTGCATTTAATTCAAAAGTTGTAAATCATTATCATATTTTGATACATTAAGAAGTGTCTATAGAGTAGACTCCTCAAGGAAATCTCATCATGAAAGAGGCTGTCACCTGGTGTGATCAAACTAAACAATAATCAAAACACAAATTCCCCGTAAATTGATAAACAGTGTTTCGTTGTGGTAGATTACGGATATTCAATATTGATAATTAGTCACTACACTAATTCACCGTAATTTTCACTGTGATCCTCCGTAAATACATTACAGACACACAAGCATCTTTGATTCACACACACACACACACAGAGGGACTGAATCAATACAAAAATCAAACCTTTTTATATGTGTAGGATATTGTTTTCTATGGCACCACCTACTCTAAATTTGAGAAACTGAAATATACTATGCATTATTATAAGTGCTTTGGTACATACAAGCTTTCACACTATATTCAGGAAAATGTATTTTACAGAACATATTTTCTGGGTTTCTTTGTTATATGCTCAATATCTACAGGGATTCACCAGGATTAGAATTACAAGCTATTGGTAAATGTTTTGAAGTATACCGAGTCTCACCAGATTAAGGAAAAAGGTATTTCTCTGTACTGGTTTACAGGATTTCCTTGTTATATGATCAATATCTACAGAGTTTCAAGAGAATTGAAATTATGGAGATTCTTTTTAAGTATTTAAAATGTGCATTACCGTAAATTCTTTGATATATACTCGGTTTCACCGTAATCAGGAAAAGGGTGTTTCTCTGTACTGGTTTACAGAATTTCCTTGTCATATGGTCAATATCTACAGAGCTTCACTGGATTTGAAATTACAGAGATTTATTGTAAAATTAAACCGTGAATCTCTGTCTATTCAACGGAATATTTTTACAGTGTACGCACGTTTCCAAATCACCAAGTACATGTACAAGTCCCAGCTGGCACAACTCGTGCAATTTACGTCGTTCTTACGTAAAAACTCATGTTATTTACGTAAAAAAGATATCATTCAGATGAGTAGTGCTAGCAGGGCTGTACTGGTGTTGACGTCATAACTTATAGATGGACAGAAATAACATCAATTAATGGGGCGTAGGATGTCTACTGGCAAAAGTTTGTCTTTTTACATGGGACAATGGTGACTAATGTATTTTGGCATTTTATCGACCAATTTCTTCATTAATTTTACAATGGTTGTCAGTTGAGGCTCGGGCAAACATCTTTGTCTCAATTTACCACAGAAAAATCTCAGTTGCGTCAACTTCATAATGACTTTTTAATCATGTCCTCATAATGAATCTATGGGAGAATACTGTAAGCTATTGTTGACTTGCTGTTGACAAATCCTTTGCTTATCCTAAATCCCACCCGGGCCTCATATGGCCGCTGTGCAAATGTCGTCTGGGCACGTGCCCTGTGGAGCTCTCTTGTTTGGGAGGCGAGAACATGGTTGGGGAACGCCGCCTACACGTGTAGATGGGCCTAGGTCGTGGGTGGCTGGTCAGCCTCCCAACTAAACAGAACACCCGCCGCAAAGCCGCCATCGAGAATGGCGCAATCGTGTCGCCAAACAAACTAATGTTTACACAAATTAATGCAAGATAATACCGTACACGGTGGTTAATGTGAGACTAATGGAATACCACGTGGCAGACGTCGCCCGCCACGTGCCTGTCCCTGAATCGCAAATGGGCGGCCCCTCAGCGCTTAGCAGCGGCCATTTTTGTTGGCGCATGCGTCATACGGACCCCGGAACCATGTGCGAGCGGATAAGGATCTGCCTCTGGCATAAATGTTTTACAAAATATGTTCTCGCAGATTATCCCACCAAATGACAATATTGATTGGCAAGCTGTGCGGCCGCATGCATAAATGCCTATTACCGTTCTTCTTTCTCACGTTCTGGCCGGTTTATCAAAATTCTATCTAGCTAACCTAATCCGTGCCCAGCCTAACAGAGCCGTCCCTTCCATGCACGAGTGAGTTCCTCAGCGAGCTGCTCAGTCAGATTTCTCCGTTTTAAATTCCCCCGTTTAAGGCAACAACTGTGAAAATGGATCATTGCTAATCATACTTGTCGTAATTAGATTACTTAATTAGCAATTGACTTAGTACTAACCATTAGAGACTGGGCTGCTACGGCAGTGACTACGCTTTCATGTAATTAGCGTCGGGTGACTTTTTGTGTGGTAATTCATTTCGATTGTTTAGAAGTTACCAGTTACCATCGGCCACGGGCGCTCTCCCCTTTATTATTCGCTTCCGGTCCTGCGCACTGAAACGCGGCTAATGAACGCTTGTCTTAATCAATTAGGTCGTTGCCGTCTCGGTGCCGCTAAAGTGGAGTCAAATATCTTATCTCGCTATAGAACATAACTGCGATAATTAAGGCGAGAGCTATCTGCATATTAATTACGCCACGCTCCCCTCCATCTCTTCTTCCAAGGCCGCACCGCAATGCAATCTTAACACGGGAATTAGTTCGCGCCCCACTGCCTCGCGCATACCCAACGGGCACCGGAAGTCCTATTCATTTCTCGTTAGAGCTGCGCGCGCCGATTTCCTAACGTGAGATTAATACGCATGCGTGCTCGGCAGGGCGGGAAGGAGGAGGGCAGGGGAGGGTGGCGCCATCTAGCTGCTAGGCTATAGCGCTGCCGGCAATTTGGCCTGTCAATTTCATCGGACGACGGCACGCCGCTACAGTTCGCTAACATTTCATTACAACGCTAAGTTCCCCCTGCTGCCGCCGCAGCCGACCGACCGCCGGAACAGGAAAGACGCAAAGCGGCGGACGCTAGCAGAACAAATGAAAGGTGGCGGCGGGGGCACACACCGCGCAGGGGGGGCCTATGGCGACGCCCCGGTGACAATTTCTCGCTTGGTATGGAAGATGGACGGGGGAGGTTAGTAATGAAGGATACCCGATTCATTGTGCTGCCATCTGCCTAGCAGGCTGCGAAGCAGGCGGGATGGAGTCGCAGGGGGGAGGGCTGATGGGAATTGGCGAGCAGGGCCGATGATATCTTCATTATCCGCGGTAATGTGATAGCAAGCGCCGGCCTGGGAGTTATGGGGCCATGGCCATTGTAATCAAATCAGAGAGAGTGTAGGCAGTGGGGGTTTAATACAGGCAGTATATCATAATAGTCCCGGGTATATGAATTGTGCCAGAGGTTGAGTAACGGCCTGCGAACAGAGGCCGATGGAATAGAACATCCCTGTTTCATTCCCAGTTCATATAGTAGTATGCACTACCGTATCGTCGTGTTCAAGCGCCCCGACAGATTTTATTTTAGCGGCCTCAATTCCCCGGCGCTTACACAAGACAGGCGCTTATTCAGGATACAGTTTTCAGTGCTTAAGAGATATTTAAACACCCCCTTACCCCGGCGCTTATATAAGACATGCGTTTATCCAAATACCGGCGCTTAAACACGACGATACGGTATTTCGTGTGGCGCAGTCCATAACAGATTGGCCTTTAGATAAGAAGTGTATGGGTTCGACCCCCACCTTTGGCAATGTATGTCTCGTTGGTTTTAACATGTGACATATGACATGTGTGTGTTTAATATGGACTCTAAATCGTGCTGATATCCACCTGAAATCATGCTGATATCCACCTCAAATCGTGCTGATATCCACCTCAAAGTGAGCTGCTGATATGCAGGAATATCAGAATGGGGATATCCACACTCTCAGCCCCAATTGTAAATGGGCTATAAAGACCACTGTACTGGCTACAGGGCAACCTACTGTTGGGTCATTGGATTTGTACAAACAGCAACTACTACTGTTTTCCAAAGATAGAAGCAATCTATTGTAAAAAGCTTGCTGTAGTCTAACAGTGCGGAAAGGCTCTGTGAGTCACAGAAATCGTGTAATAGGTGTATATAAAACTGTATATAGTAGCCTGTAGTACGATGGGCGTAATTTACAGGTGAATGAAAGCCTGACTATTTTGGTCTCTGAAGGGAAGATCTACCATTTCACCTGGGCTAAACCTTTTAAGGAGAAATATGAATTATCAGCACATATGTACTTGTTGTCCATGCATATAATTAATTTGAAATATGGCAAGTATAGCAGAAGTGGGGAGTAATGCGACTATAAACTAGAAAATGGTGTTCTGCGCCAGACAATTACTGTTTTCAAATATAATGTTAATATCTTTCAATGAGAATTGAATTCACGACGCACCTCCCCAATGACCTTCATGGCATTAGATGTAGATGGGTGTCTGTGTCTTGACCCCTACCTTCTGGAGTCCTCCTTCAACTGTTCCTCTCAATGCAGCAGCCTATGGAGCAAATCACAAACCAATCCCGCCTCTCCAACCCACCCCCTCCTCGACCAACAAGCCTCTTTTACATGGGGTTGCGCAATGATCCGATTAAAGAATGCAAGGGTTGGCGGCCTGCTAAATATGCATGTAACTCATTTTGTGATGTAATTAAGATCGCGGTGTCCGATTCCACCCAAGAAGCGTCTTGTTGTGATTCTGCCGGGCGACGTGAGAGGGCGTCCCAGTGGCTGGGCGATCACTCATTAACATGTCATTGCAGGTCCTGATGAAACAATTGATTAACAGCTAAATCAAAACAGGGCCCCGTCCGCGGGCAGGCCTGCGGGGCCGCCTCGGTAATTGGCAATGGAATACTAATCTGCGAATGATGACAACGAGGATAATTACCATTCCGCCGCCTCGGCTTTACGACAGCGCAGGCCGCTGCTCTTAGGGGACAGTTGGTTTTACTTGCTGTGTATACAATAGTATTTCAAAGTGTATTTCTTCCTTGCTTTGCGACACGAAGTATAGGTACACAACCAGGATGGATGTGGGTATGTGTCTATCTTATTACCAGGTGTCAGTCTGTATCTTCGGTATGTAATATCTGATAAATTCCGATAATACATACCAAGCCGGGATACCAAGTCTTAAACATGTGCACTTAAGTTAGAGAGAACATATTGAAAAAAGTATACGCTTTCTGTATTTCTTTTCTAAGCAATTGTCTCATGTTTGCCAAATTTTGTTGTATCATGAGGAACACAAAACCTCGGAGAGGGATAAACCA
Organism: Acholoe squamosa; assembly: GCA_949317995.1. Taxonomy (NCBI): domain Eukaryota; kingdom Metazoa; phylum Annelida; class Polychaeta; order Phyllodocida; family Polynoidae; genus Acholoe; species Acholoe squamosa. Next base: position 48,290,664 of record OX439039.1, read on the forward strand.
TCTGCTCTCACAAATTAAACGAAATTGTATTTTATAGTGGCGTGTGCCCTGATACAACGACGTAATTATCTGTGATTAAATTAACCAGCGGACACCTCTGTGTATGCAACCAACGGCCCCCTAATGACACTTATTTTCACCAACCCGCCATCCCAACTACACCATCTTCTCCCCTATGAATAATAGAGCTTCCAACCCTGCCTCCCCAAGCTCCCAGCCCATGCGACGGTCGGGTAATTAAAGTGCATTTTGTCTACAGGCATAGCGGATAATTGATCGCAGGATAAATAATTTCAAATTAATAATCATCCCAGTGCTTGCGGAGGGGGGATACGGGAATGGGTGAGGGTGACTGAATGTGGTCTGAGGCGTTCGCTGAGCAGAGCATGATGAGTTTGGGGTTTATGTGGCTTTTGGCGGGAAATGAAACGGCTACGTTTGTTTTCGCCACGCCACCAAGCGGGTTGTCAGCGCAATACCGATCTCCAGTCCCCTTTCAAACCACCCGGATCGATGTCGCAATTAATGTCGTACATTTAGTCGTCTAACCAACATGACGGTATTCATAATGGCTCCCAACACATAGGTGAGATCGGAAATCATAAGTGGCATCGTTGGCCACGACCCATTTTGGTACTTAATTGAGCTAATCCAAGAGTGTCAACGACTGACGGATTCGTTGGTTGCCATTGAAAGATAGCCACCTAATGGCGGTGTCAACAGCTATGAGTCACGTGCAGACATTAACGTGTACAAAGCTACGTGGTAGTACTATTTACACGTACCCCAGATGGGTCATGGTGGTCACTAAAGCATTACATCACTGCTAGATTATACTAATTTGTACTGGGAATTGTACTTTATGAGGTTCGACGTCTATTTAATCTTTAACTTGATTCTAGATAACCTTTCCTACACTCAGTATCTCTTATACTGAATAACACTGCTTAGGTTTTATATACTCCTTACATGGTATATTGATGGCTCGATCTGATTAATATCTTATATAGAGCTTGCAGTATCTTTTGCACATATGTCCTTTCATATATACTAATGTATACATGGTTTATCGATGACAGGATCAAATTAAACTTTCCATATACTACTTACAAGATTTCTCTTGCGTGTAGCCTGATACTAAAGAACCTTCCATATACTGCTTACACGGTCTGTTGATTTTGGTGGCGGATTTAGACGGGGGGCGGGGAGCGTGCCACCTTTTCGAGAACACTTTAGAGTTTAATTGCATATTTTGGATCCTAAAACTTAGAGGATGCGCACCCCTCCTTTTGGATCGCGCCCCTCCTTTTCCAAAAATCTATATATTACCCGGAATACTTTAATTATGCCAACGGAGTCTTTAGTACTGCCTTGCTATGTCAATGAACTCTTTTGTACCACTCACATGTCTTATGCATAACTGATTCAAATCAACATTTCCATATACTACTTACAATATCTCGAGTATTGCCTGACGCTAACGATGTTTCGTATACTGATTACACAGCCAGTTGATTAAATACTGGATCAGATTAATATACTACTTGCCGGGCCCCTAGAACTAACTTTGCGAATATTCTTGATGATTGGATCTGATTGACATTTCCATCTACTACTTAATAGTGTCTGCCCGATACTAATGTATCTTTATGTACTACTTACATGTACGCGGGTGACAATATCTAATTAACATTTCCACAACCTACTTGGTCTGCCACTGGTGCTGCCTGATACTAATTTTATTTTGTCGTACTACTCACACGGTCCTCGGGTGACTGCATAGGCCTACCAGGCTGCTGAACGAATATGCTGGTAGTAATGGTGAAGGCAAGACACTCTGGTCTGGGTCAAATTGTATCACGGTAGGTGGCCCTAGTGTCTATGCATGGAGTAGTGCCACCTAGTACTGCAAAGATGAGGGTGGATATACACCCTCATCTTTGCAGTACTAGGTGGCACCACTGTCTATATTAAAAAACATAGTCAGTAGGGCCACCTGCTGTGATACAAATTGACCCAGACCAGAGTGTCTTGCCTTCATATATGATATACTTAACCATGTACTAGCAGCCTAAATTCTGTGTTGGTTCATCCTTTCTCTACACCGGTTAATCGCGTACCAAGAGAATTCGGCCGACTAATAGCCCGGCCTAATTGTTGGCCATGATAAATCACAAACAATAAGCCACACTTTAGTCACTAAGCTCGGTCCAGTAACACCGGGAATACATTGCCCACAACCATACTCATAGCATTCTCCTAAATCCCACATCCCAAAGTGATGGCCACATATTACAGAGCAGGGTTAACTCAGTAATCCCTCTATAGATTCACCTCGGCCAATGCAATATTGGTTGTGCTGGTATAGTTGGACTGCTGTCGAAGGCAGCCTATACAGCTTGCCCGCCAAGGACCCCCCACTAAATGGAAAAGGGATGGAAAATACCTCAGGACCATGCGCCACTACCACCACCTCTCTCCCAAAACTTTTCCCCTTGTGAAGAGCCAGTCATCCTGCAGTCGCACTGCATTACAATATTCAAATCCCCCCACACTGCGGGGATTACCATATCAAATCACGGCAATGACAAAATAAAAGCGGCCCAATCTGGTTCTACGTCGCGGTTAACAGAGCGCCTAAACCGGCCCGGCATGCGTTTTTGGCAGAGGTAGTTACGGTCGCCCGCTGCCCAATATGAAGTGGGCCGACCCTGCCATGGCCAGATCTGATAAAATCACTAAATCAACTAGGACCAGGCAGACCGGCCATTTGGAGAAGTCTATCATATTGGAGCGGTCAGGGCCGACTTAGTGAGGAGGGGCCGCTCGACTATTTACGGACTATTTATGGCGCGGCGTGATACATCCTACCGACCCGGGGACTATCTTCTCTCAAAGTGCGCGGATGAACATCCGGCGTGCAGGCATATCGATTGGTCACCAGAGTGGTGTCTCGTCTTCTGATTGGAGCTTATACTCGCCCTACTACCCTTCCCAACCAGCCGCCTCACTCTCCACTGCTCCCTGATTTATGTTATGGCTGATATGATTGACCCATACTATATTGAATGTGGTCGTCACACTTATGTAATTGCACCTGATTTGATTAAGGGTTACACGGGGGAAATCTCTGCCGGAATGAGTTTCACCTAAAAAGGTAGTTGCGCCGCGTCCACCAGAAAACAACCTACCCTTCTTTTACCGAGATCGCAATGGCCCCTTGCGACGACAGATAAATCCACCCGACTTGCGCTTGTCATATTTCCCTTGGAACAAATCCACCAGAAACTAACAAGTTTTGTTCAGCCTTCACAAAGTTACAATGAGGTCTGATACATGAAGTCACTGCAAGTAGCCGTGACAAATGAAATGTGGTCCAAATACTGCCGAACCTGTACGTCTTCCTGAAGTGATATTCATAATAGAGGTGGGAGGATGATCCAAATTTTCCAAATTGAATTTAAAATTGTCTTATTATGATACAATGACATTCACATGCATTTCATGCATGTTTGTACATCAATCTGAGAATTATAGGTTAGTCTAAGTAAAAAGTCACCATCTATATATAAGGATGTATAAAAAAGGAAGTGATGTAGTGAATATAATTTAAGAGAGAAGAGGGTAGCAGATGGGAAGCTATAAAGGAGATGGACCATCTCCAGAGACAATGGGTATCCCAATCTCAGGCGCTTCTGGGCGGTGAGGCAGATCCTATGGTGATGAACCGACACAGGCCACTCCACCTTATAGGTCAGGACAGCGTCCAAACTATTACCACTCGCTGCCCACGCCCAAATAAGCTGGCCCAAAAATCGTTAAATTCTCACGGCTATTGTCGTTTAATTCCAGCTAAGATATGGCCTGGGTGAAGCGCGCTCGGCACAGACACAGTAAGGGGGTGAGGGGCCAGTTTGGGGTCTCCCAGAGGCCATGGCCAATCTTGACACTGCCCAGGCTAATTTCAATTCCAGACTTTCATCGGGGCGAACCCATTTCTGGCCTGAAAAATTGATTCTCTACATAGAGGAAAGGAGGATGATGGAATGCACCATATACACGTAGCTTCTCTAGCAGTGGCTGCTTTTAATTCACAGGCATAGAAGAAAATCTCCAAGTTATGCTCCATTGCTTTCCTTTGTGGGTGGCCATGGGATATGTTGCCATCTAGTATTTTTTCCAGGCATATGCAATGCATTGAATCCACAAACACACGTCATTGCACAAGTAATAATGGATATAATTATAACCTTATAACCCAGCAAATTGTTGTCATCTGTCGCCATGATTGGTCATCAATGGTGACTACTTTTTGAGTGATAACTCATTCCATCACCTTTCGCCATTGTGTGTTAGACTCACGTGGCATAGCAATTTCTGGTGATCTTGTGCTATAACAACGCCATGTTCCATCTAGCGACATGTGTGACCCACTTCACACAGGTTGACGAGGACTCACGACAATTTGCTGGGAATTATATCGATTACATGTACTTCTAACTCTTTTATTGGGCATAATATTATAACGATTTTCAGCCTTGGACTGGAAGAATGCTCGCTCTCATGACATCAATAACAATTACTCATGTCAAATATCCAGTTTATCTGGTTTGATTGAGGTGGTATAATCCACCCTGCCAGCTTAGTCCCCATCTGAACATTCATTTAAATACGCATAACATAATGGATTTCATTTAAATTCACATATTTAGCTTTCTGGTAGTAGCATATTTCATTTATGTCAGAAAGGTTAAAAATTGATGTGCCTTACCATGATGGTTTTCCTGTGGAGAGCTCCTGTCTAAATCTGCGTTAGACTGATACGATGTAAACATTAAGTCATTTCATCAGAATTAGAATACATATTTCCATGCACCGCCAGTAGAAATTGTAGGATACAAATTACAAATTCTCGGAATGAGAACCTTGAACTATTCATCACTTTCAGGAGTCATGAATAGATTGTAACTTTTGGTGGAAACGTGTTGAGATGGGCTCGATATTCAGATTGCAATGCATCTAAAGTGCAGTTTGCATGCAGCCCCCCCCCCTAAAGCTGTCAGATAACGTCTAATAAAGATTGGAATCCGGTGATCATTATGATTGAAACATTTCACTGACGTCAGCCCTAAACCAGAATTTATGAACGTGCAGTCACCGTTTTATTTTAGGAATACGGGCGGGAACCCAGCAAATTTGAGTTCAGGTGCGCCATATCACATCGTATCTTACATGCATTGAGAAAAGTGTAACGTAGACCTAACACTGGCGCAACTACATGCATGGTCGGCAGACGTGTCACTCTTGTGTTGGCTCAACTAACACTGTGTTCTAGACGTATATATTGTACATGAAGGCTGACAGTTGATGCTTTCAAGAGACTTGTAATGCAGATCCTATAGTGCACTACTAACATGATCACTTCCCAGTCCTTCATCTTGTACTAGAAACAGTATCCACATTTATACCTCATGATACTAGTCTCCCTCTGCAGTCACCCTCTGCTTCACCCTTCAAAAGGCACCCTACTCTCTCTTCTCTGAATCAGACTGTGTTTTCAATGTGCTTCTCTCACCGCCTTACTCTGTGTCACCTGAGTGACTTTTCAGTGGGGGTACTTGTGCAGAGAAGAAGGTTTTTCTTAGTGCCATTCCATAGGCTTAAGGGCAGACGGCAGCACTCTAACATGGTCATTCACGTGTCTGGCAAAACATTATTCTCTGTTTCTGTAATAACCCACATATAAGGTGCCCCTGCATATAAGGTGCATTGCCAACTTGAGAGAACCATGTGGGGCACACCTGGACCTAGCTTTTGATCATTTTAGTAGTAATTCAGTGTAGAACATTCTCACTTATAAGATACGCCCCTAACGTTTGCTGATCCTATAGCCAAATTAAGGGACCTACCCCCACGTAACAACAGCGAAGATGGAACTGAGATAGGTAACTTCTTACTGAAACGTCACTTCCTTGGTACTCACTAGACACTTTTGGAATCACATTTTGGAAAACAAGAGACACTTGAACGATACACATATAGTGGCTTTCGATTTAGCATGTGCATCTTCTACAACAGTGCCTTACTTTGTTTCGGAAACACCCTTCAGGGCATACAGTTGCCAAGTTCTATAAAACAGTCATGGACTTTCCTAGAATGAAATGGAGAGCTTGCCACAACGCTTTGATGCAAGTATGATATGAAAGGTGGAAATATACTAGAAGTCTATATGTATCCGGCCCTTCTGCAAGAGTCCTCTTGGGTGTAGTAGTAGAGAATTAGATTCCTCCTAATCATAAGATTTATACCCCAGATAGGTTAATCTCTTTTTTCTACAATCTGAAAGTCTTATATATTGGCAAGTGTAGATGGGTACTGGAACAGGCACTGATGGCTACTGAGGAATCGTTCATTATTCACGGCAAGGGGTTGGGCTCTTCTGGAATAATCTTAAATGAAGCGCCCCTTGAGAATTGCCTTATAGGGAATGCCCCCCATCCATAATTAATAACAGAAAGAAAGGCCATTCCCCTGTGTAAAAGGTGCACTCCAATTTATAGTGCACTTTGATGGGATAAATATAGCTGTCAAACATCCAGTGTAATCTGTCTGTGTCACAGGCATGGACTTGCATGGTGGTGTGTCAAGTGTTGATGTGCAGAAATTAACAAAGACTAAGTTATGAGCCCTATACCTGAAACCGATGTTGTCTAGGCACCCACTACATTGCAATCTGTAACAAAGTCTGCAGAATGCCTAAACCCAGGCCAAGCATAACTCTCTAGAAATCATCAATATCAAACACGTTTGAAGTTGTCAGGCTTGTCCCTGTACAAGTCAGTTTCATCCAGACTTCTTGATGGTGATGAGTCGGTTGATTGCTTTTGGGCAATACCAGTTCGTTTTATACATAAAAAAGGCCTCACATTATGATTTCTGAAATCATAATTATTTTCATAGTAGAAGCACAGAGTTATGAATTAAATCAGGCAACCTATTAGAAATTCTACATAGAGTAGACATTTTTTCAAGCATTTATACTTAGTTGCTGTAAAGAAATCTAACAATGGAAGTGATGTATAAACAGTTGACATGCCACGGGATGTTATCTATGAGCATAATAAACTATTTGGGAAGTCATTGCAAGTTGATTTTTGAACCATCTGCAACATTCTTGTAATGCCAAAGGACTTCTATACAGCAGGGATCTTTTATTCAAGCCTTTGCACACTTCACCCCCTTCAAAGTATATGTATATACCCAAAAGGAAAGTATCAACCTTTTGAGTCAATAAAGTCCACGATGGTGAGGTTAAAATTAAACTAATGTTTCTAGCCCTTGAAACGTTTTCATGTGAATTCACCAATAAAATCACGTGTTGAACTGGTGTCATTCCCGTGAATTATTCACGTGAATTCACAGGATTCTGTGAGCAGAAATTCACGTGATAGCACGGGATCACGTGAAATGACAGTAAATTCAAGTGATATCACAGGAATATTGAAAATACTTTTGCAAATAACCCCCACTTCTAACCTCAATTTAAGATTGGAAATCGATAGTTTGTATTCCTATGATGAGACTTTCCTCATTGTATTTGTCTTTGATGTAGATCTAGCCTAGAAATGCCATCATTTCGATTGCTAGATTCTGAGCAATATAGAAATTCACACAAAACTAGACACATTGACTTATATTTTGATTTAAGCCTTTATTTGGATAATAAATACATCTAGAATGGGGGCAATAAATGGGGGACATTTTGTATAGATTAGTTAAGGTGGATGACGCCCATAGGCTAAAAGTAGCTAAATTTTCGCCAGATTTTCACCACATTTGTAATTACTTTCTCTTTCTAATAGTACAAAAAAAGCAGTCTTATAAACTAGCATAGGGTCCCATGCTAGTTTATGAGATATTTATCTATGAATCTACCATAGGGTTATACAGTGTTTTGCCATAATTTGCATGGAATCTCATTAAAGAGTAGCTACATTTTTGTCTTACTTTCCCAGAATATTTTCATCAACTTTCTGCACCCAGAAAATCTATTACCATCATGTGGTCCCATGCACTTTTGAATCATTTTTCCACATTGAAAATCTCCTGAAAATAATAGAATTACATCATGCAGGCTAATTTATACTGCTTATAAACCCCCACACAGCCAGCTGGCTTTGTGGCCTAACTAGTAAGTGTGCCTGGTGTAGACACAAAAGGTTGAGAGTTCACCCCAGCTTCATGCCATGGGCCTGCTATGATTTTGTATAGTTGTTCACTAGCCATAGAGAAGTACACATGTGCAGAAACCTGCACAGAGAACATGTTTGGCATGGGAGCCATCTACCTTAAAAAAGCCACCATCAGCATATTGAATAGAGTAAGCTCCACCACAATGAAAATGGTCAGGTTTTTCATCACACATATAGTCTTGAGCAGGTAAACAGGATTGGTACCTAGCTCCTGCTAAATTTATTTCCTAATTTTGCCACAAGGGAGCACATGGGAGCAAAAGAAAATCAAGGAACCCATTTGAGGGAAAGTTCCATGGTTTACTATGGTGAAGGCAGAAAGAACATACCATTCTTACATCAGAAGTTATAATGAAATAAATGGATGTATTTCAAGGCCAAATAGAGCTAGAGTATATTGAGATTGGGGATATGGTTATAAATACTCATGGGTTCATATCTAGCAAGCTATTTCTCCCAAACTATCAGGAGTATTTTCTTATGCAATATAACACTGAAAGGTGTGATCTTAATTTGATAATTGGAAAACTATTTACCCTTACATCTATACTGATATTACTACCATACCACCAGGGGGCAGGAACATAGCATAAAATGCCTTTGCAATATTAAACTGTAATACACCATGTATATGGCATGTCTTATATGCAAGAATTGCCCTTTGGTGCATCTTCTAGATGCAGCAAAACTGGGAGTACATTTTCTCTCTGGGAGTAAATTTTCGCCCAAAATCTCTACAATATTCCCCCATCCACATACAGTGGTAAAGGTGGTTGAAGGAAGCACTGGGATGGCTATTGGTTTTTGAATTTTGAAGATCCATTGATCAGAAGAAAATGTACACCATTTACATTTCCTTTTATCATATTAGGAAGGTCTGGGTGTGCCTTATATGTGGGATGCACCTTATAGACAGGGTATTGTAACTACATTTTTTTTGTTAAGAAATCAAGACTGCATGTCTGAATCTTTTTATTTAAATCTACTAAAGAAGGCATGATGAATCCAGGGTTGTATTTCCTTTATCAACAATGCAAGCCTCTCAAAGTTTGGTTTCCCTAAATAGCCATAATTAATGTATCTTATTTCTGACGGAACATCTATGACAGCAATAAAAATATCATATGGGTGGCATCACTGTGCTGTTTATCAGCCAGCCCTCTTCTCTGGAGTACCTCTCTTTATACATGCTATCTAGCAGATTTCACCAAGCTCCTGTATTTCAATTGACTACCTGCATAAAGAAAACAAAAGTACATGCCCGTGAGTTAAAGTGAATGTATGGGTAGTAGTTATTTCAAGTGGAACATGAATCAGGGGCATAGGAAAAGGGGGACCAGCCTCAATTATAAAGGAAGTTTATCTGGGGCCTGTCTTTCCTTATGTTAGAATGTATTAAAATGATACAGAATAATATCAGATACGGACCACACATATGGACGTGCATATGTCACATATGGACGTCCTTATATCACATATGGAAGTCCGTATGTCACATACGGATGTCCATATGTCACTTTTAGGATACCACCTGGTACCCCCCCCAGCCGTATTTGATTTATCAACATAGGGAGGTCCGTATGTGACATACGGACGTCCATATCTGTCCGTAAGATAAGGAAAGACAGGACCCTGGGCCCCTCAAAATTTGCAAAGTATTCAAAAAAATTTAAATTGAACAAAAATTACTTTTCTACACAAATTCAAATGACCAATGCATGAGAACACTGATAAAAATTCCACTTATCTTAAAACAAGTCATCTAAATAATATTTTCCGGAAAGTTTTAGTTTAAATCAGTTTTATCATGGAATGATAACAAAGTAATCTACTACATGAATATCAATTTGTAAATTGGGTAGAATGACTTCTATATAATAATCATCATTAGTGTATTACAAATTATTGGATAAAAGATGTTTTTGTTTTTGTGTGTCTTTGATACTAAGAGTGGATGACAGCATTTGCTCTTCATATTGATGTTCATCCATATGTCGTTGCCTCAGTACAACAAGGTTGTATCTGCATATTTCAAGTTTTGCAGGAGAGGGAAAAGAGGGGTTGCAATCTGTCTATATTTCAGACAAACACATTCTATGATAGTATAGCTTAATAACAGGGTTAGTAACAGGGTTAGTAAAAATTGTTTGATAGAGAGGGGGTTTGTCCCAGAAACATTATTATAGACGATGAAAAAAATGTTGACAAACATTGAAAAACGTTTTATGGTAGCCAAATTTAAAAAAAATCCAAATGTTCCCAAAACATTTGTATAGATGTTTTAACATTCCCTGGCCTAAAGTAGAACCCAAGATCTCTTGATATAGAGTCAAATGTGTTACCACTTCACCATGAAATCTGTGGTAGGTAGTTCTATGGGAGTATATACATGTACTTAGCTACCCCTTCACCACATGTTTGAAGTTGATGTTCGATATTTTTGAAGCCCCAAAACACTAGAAATATACCTGGGACTATATGTGACACGATCTGCAAAAAGAGCCCTTAGTGCAGGGTGCATTACGGTCCCTATTCCCAGTACATGTCACATATGTTGATATTTCATTCATTACAAAGATATGCTTATAATCTAAGTGCTCAGAAAGTTATGAAAAGATCTGTCAACTTTTGGATATGAATATGGGGAATAATGTGACAAATTACTGCATAATCCTATATAATATTAAAGGTTCTGTATCTCAGAAATATGTATGGGACCCCCACATTTCTATTGCATGTATACATAGTACCTATCATTTTGAGAATATGGAGGAAATTTATCCACTTTGAATCTATCGCCGCCATCCACCTTAAGATAGCACACTGTTTACACAACCTAATGCTATTGGAGCCTGTCGACATATCATGGACAGACATACAGTAATATTCCGTAATAACAAAGTGCTTGGGACAAGGAAAAATGTTCGTTATAAACGAATTTCGTTGTAACCAAATCATACAGCTAGCACTTCTTGGACCTCACATATCATTTCTTCCGCCCATAGTTCAATGGGGAAGTGTGTAGAAGCCCTATCACTACCCCTCTCCCACTGCCTCCTTTTTTTAGAATTCGTTTTATTTATTTTACCCTAGTGCCGGCGGTAAGCTACATGCCTATCCATTCCTCCAGCACTAGCTGACCCCTCCTTCCGCCCATAGTTCAATGGAGAAAAGTGTAGAAGTTCTATCACACACACACCCTCGGCCTCCCATACCCCTCCTTCCACCCATAGTTCAATGGATACAGGTAAAGAAGTCCTATCACATCCCTTGGTCTCCCTTACCCCTCCAGCTGCCCAGAGCTCAATAGATACAGGTAAAGAAGTCCTATCACACCCCTCAGCCTCCCATACCCTTTCTGCCGCTCAGAACTCAATGGAGACAGATGAAGAAGCCCTTTGACACCCTTGGTTTCACAAGCCCCCCCCCCTGATTTCCCCCCAAATGGAGACCACCCATTTAGAGGTTCCCCAACATGCCCAGGTGAGAAAGGAGGTGGCTGTAGAAGCCCTATCACACCAACTAACGCCTCTCAGATCTTCCAACTCCTCTAGCCCCTGTATTCTACACTTTGAAAGGGTGTTTTTATGACAAAATGACTTCATTATATCTGAATTATTATGCCGAAACTTCATTATAAAGGGATTATTTTACTATAAAATGTATGGCTTGGTACGAAGCATTTTGTTTGTTATAACCGAACTTTCATTATAACAGGATTCTTAGTAAAGAAATTTTACTGTATAATACTTTCAGGGAATGTAAATAAGGGTCAGTGGTTGTTTAGGTGGGTTTGGATTTGGGGCCACTGTACAGGTCCCTGCGCATATAGGTTATCTTCATCAGAATTCATCAGAGTCCATTTCTAGTATGCAAATACCTATATCCTTAATGTCCATGTGAAACTTTGGATAATTTTGATTAAAATACTGTGATTTTATATCATTTTTAAATTTCAGCATATTTGAATCTGTTCACATGTGTTCAGTATGGACTATAGGTTGCAGTTATTATATGTACAAGTGACAGGTAATCAGGGATGGACTATAGTTTGGCATCATATAAACTTTGATGGCCATGCATCAAATGCATCAACTTACCAACCTGAACCACTACATCTCAACTCACCAACCATTACATCCCTTGAAGGACCACTAATGCATTAATGCATCATGCCCATCGGTCATCATGATGCTACATTCATGCATCATATGACCGTATGAGTTGAAACACACACTGCAAAAGGGTCGGCATAATGCTCCAATTAAGTGCTGGAGAGCACGCACACTATAACCCCGCCTTACCAACCACTAAATATAGAACCAGCCTGTACATAGCAGTGTGCGATGCCTACCCCGGTACGGCTGACTGTCCAGGATCACCTTGTGCTAAAACTCTAACCCACATTAACAATTACTAAAACATGTATACATATTAACCCAGCCTGTAAAATAGCAGTGTGTGACGCCTACCAATGACTGTCCAGGATCGCCTTGTGTTAAATACCAAAACCCAAAACCACCAATCACTCTGTATGTACCTGAAGTGACCTGGGATGTGTAAAAATAAACACCAGTTAACAGAACAACGGCTGTGTAGGTATTACCAGTCTGCAACATGTGTATGTGTAGCAGTAACTGCTCCAAATATAACAATACTATGTGACTGGGCTCCTAATATGGGAATGACATGCTTGTTTACCATTCTAAGACTCCGATTAACTAATGCCATGTCACTTTGAACTCCCAATATGCACTTCATACATTGGTGTATCATGATGCCCAATGGACATGATGCAAGGGTTAAGAGGTGTGTGCAGCCCTACTGTGGAGGAGGGGGTATGAGAGCTGTCAAAGTCGTGACCATTAGGATGTGCTACAGTTAGGCCTCTGTGATGTCACAGGGTGGTTAGCTGCGGGCAGACATTGCCAACACATGGTTACGTGACTACACCATGAGTAAAAGCTCCTCAATATATTAGAATATATTAGATAGGATATTGTCAGATGACTATATTTAATGCTTTTATGATTGGTATGTGAATTACATGATTTAACATGTAGAATAGGAGATGAAGATATAATTGCAATGTGTGTATAGTTTTCAGGTAAGTGAGTCCTAGTCATCTTACCCAAAGGTCAACTCAGTACATTGGTTTGTTTGCCTGAAGAGACCCATAAATAGTAACAATCAGTAACTGTAACACCCCTATGAAGGGCCAAGTGGGGGGGCAGGTCCTCTGTGTGTGTCTTAGGGGGCTTCCATTAATTATGTACACACAAATTTGCCGAAAATTGACCCCCCCCCACCCCCCATGTTGCACCCTGTACGCATTTGGCCTACCCCCTCCCCCTATGCGTACATACTCAAGTCACATGGAGCCCCCCCCCCCTTTCCTGCATGCAGGAAAATTTCCTTTACCCTCTGGTAAATGTAAAATGGTATGCATACTTTGTAAGTATTCCCCTCATTTTTGTAGCCTTATTGGATACTTGAATGAGGGGTTGTTCTCCTACAGTCACCAGATTTTGTACCAAGATACCTACCATCAACCTCCCTCTACCCCCCAAAAATGCCTCAATTTCTCCTAATTCATTAGGCCCTATGCATACATACTCATACCCTCTGACCCCCCTCCCCCACCCTGTACGCATCTGTATGCATTTGGCCTGACCCCCCCCCCTAGATGCGTACATAATTAATGGATGCCCCCTTAGTGCTATGGTCACATGACCAGTTCTGAAGGCCAGGTGTATGAGTCAAGCTGACCTGTTCACAGTTTGTTAGATGTGCTTGATACTACTGATAGCATTATTACATAGCTGTAATGGTTAAAGGCTATGGGCCACAAAAATTAAAAGAATTCTAGGACTTTGCCAAGCATGTTGTAGAAATTTCTTGTTTCTCCATACTATCAACTATTCAGTGATCATGGTCACTGAATAACAATTATTCTTTGCTGGGTTTTCACTGGTGGGTGTTAGAAATGTTCATTTCCTGCTTGGGATATCAGAAAAAAAACATTGGCAAATATGTGCATACATGTCAAATAACAATTTTAGAGAACCTTTGAAAATTTTGAAAAAATCATATGGAGTAGAACGTGTTGTCCTCTTGAACCACTAAGTATGATGTTGCCTCCAGGTCTTCATTGGTCCAACTTCATGCACCTATAAAGACAAATGGTATATGTCAAACCAAACAGAGGGAGGTAGGTGTGGACATAGAGGGAGGTGGGTGTGGACATAGAGGGAGGTCAGAGTGGACACAGAGGGAGGTGGGTGTGGACATGCAGGGAGGTGGGTGTGGATAGAGAGGGATTTAGGTGTGGACATAGAGGGATTTGGGTAGACCCAAAGGGAGTGCGGGTGTGGACATAGAGGGAGGTGGGTGTAGACCCAGAGGGAGGTGGGTGTAAACACAGAGGGAGGTGGGTGTGAACAAAAAGGGGAATTGAGTGTTGACATAGAGGGAGGTGGGTGTGGACATAGAGGGAGGTGGATGTTGACACAGAGGGAGGTGGATGTGGACACAGAGGGAAATGGATCTGGACATAGAGGGAGGTGAGAGTGGACAAAGAGGGCAGTGGGTGTCGACAGAGAGGGAGGTGTATGTGGATATAGAGGGAGATGAGAGTGGACACAGAGGGATGTGAGTGTGAACACAGATGGAGGTGGGTGTGGAAATGGAGGGAGGTGGGTGTGGACACAGAGAGAATTGGGTGTGGACATAGAGGGAGGTGGGTGTGGACACAGAGGGAACTGGGTGTTGACATAGAGAGAGGTGGGTGTGGACACAGAGGGAGGTGGGTGTGGACACAGAGGGAGGTGGATGTGGACACAGAGGGAAATGGATGTGGACATAGAGGGAGGTGAGAGTGGACAAAGAGGGCAGTGGGTGTCGACAGAGAGGGAGGTGTATGTGGATATAGAGGGAGATGAGAGTGGACACAGAGGGAAGTGGTGTGAACACAGATGGAGGTGAGAGTGGACTCAGAGGGCAGTGGATGTGGAGAGAGAGGGAGGTGTATGTGGATATAGAGATGAGAGCGGACATGTGAGTGTGTGCATATAGAGGGAGGTGTGTGTGCACATAGACGGGGTGTGGACATAGAGAGGGTGTGGATGTTTGAGGGGGTGCATGTGCACATAGTGGGGATGGGTAGGAAGATAGAGGGAGGGCGGGTGTGGACACAGAGGGAGATGGGTGTGGATAAAGAGGGAGGTGGGTGTAGACACAGAGGAAAATAGGTGTGGACACAGAGAGAATTAGGTGTAAACGCAGAGGGAAGTGGGTGTGACCACATAGGGAACTGGGTGTTGACATAGAGAGAGGTGGGTGTGGACACAGAGGGAGGTGGGTGTGGACACAGAGGGAGATGGGTGTGGACATATAGGGAGTTGGGTGTGGACACAGAGGGAGGTGGGTGTGGACACAGTGGCAGGTGGGTGTGCATATAGAGGGAGGTGTGTGTGCACATAGAGGGGGTGTGGACATAGAGAGGGTGTGGATGTTTGAGGGGGTGCATGTGCACATAGTGGGGATGGGTAGGAAGATAGAGGGAGGGTGGGTGTGGACACAGAGGGAGGGCGGGTGTGGACACAGAGGGAGATGGGTGTGGATACAGAGGGAGGTGGGTGTAGACACAGAGGAAAATAGGTGTGGACACAGAGAGAATTGGGTGTAAACGCAGAGGGAAGTGGGTGTGACCACAGAGGGAACTGGGTGTTGACATAGAGAGAGGTGGGTGTGGACATAGGGGAGGTGGGTGTGGACACATAGGGAGGTGGGTGTGTATATAGAGGGAGGTGTGTGTGCACATAGAGGGGGTGTGGACATAGAGAGGGTGTGGATGTTTGAGGGGGTGCATGTGGACATGAGGCATGTGAGTGTATGTGGATAAAGGGGAATGTATGTACATAGATGGGTGTGAGTGTGGACACATATATAGACATGTAAATATACTGGGACAGAAAGGGAATCTGACCATGAGTGTTGCAATCTACAACAACCCTGCATACAAGTAAAGTCATCTTCTGCTAGGTGCTTGTGTGGGTTACCCAAATTAGGCTGGCTGGGAATGGGTACACTGTATAACAGGTAAGGTAATCAGTACACAAGGTGGGCCCACTATGACCTGGATTGGGAAAGGGCCTGACTCCCTCTCACACTTAGTTGTATAGTAGTATGCAGCTGCAATAAAGAGAGCTATTTCTGAACACAGCCAGTGGCCACACAATTACATGTATAGGGTTGCAATCATGCCTTCAGATGTACAATATCACATATTATTGCAAATAAAGATCCAGTCAAGTACTTAGGATTTCTTTTATGGATCATTGCAAATGCTGGTAAAGTGCTTGAATTAGCATTCATGAATAATGCACACAACAAGGTACAATGCCATTGGTAATATTGAGATACTATAGCTCGATGCAGCGAGTTGGGAACCTGAGTGTTTTCCAGTTTTGGAGGCAGCTGTGCATGTAAAATGCCTTCTTTCAAGGGAAAGTTTTGCAATTGCTGCAGAAAACAAGTCTTGTGTATGATTCAATCTAAAAAAAAAATTATTATGAAAATAGAATCATTTACTATGCATTATTCCCTCATAATACATGTCAGACTAGACAAAATGCCCTCTGTAGGTCCCGTATGGGCTGGAAAAGCACCATGCTTGTAAATGTCTTCATCATTTTCAAGATTACAATATCTGAAGACCTGAACAATGTGAACAGGTCCATGGTGCAAAACCCATTTGTTTCTATTAAATTCCATCATCAATTGTTGTTTTGACCTGATCATTCATTGAAAACCATATTGAAATGCTATTAGAACCCCATATTAGGCATGTGAGTCCTATTATGATGCACTATTGACCTATTTAGCTGTAAATAGCAACAAAGGCGTTGTCAGCACCAAAGACTAGAATCATAAGATGTGCCTAATTCTTCTCACAATTATTTTATCACTTAGATATTCCACATGCCTTTAAAGATGATCAAGTAGAACATAAAAATGGATAATTCTGGTATCAGAGGGTGATCATGTGTCCATATATGGTGATCTATGTGATCCCACACCAAAAACTGAGCAGAAATTTTGCTGAAAATCACAGTTTTTTGCAAACTATCAAAAATCACATGTCTCCCATAGTGTAATGAACCACCATAGAGGTAGGGGAAAAAAAGCATACTCATTTATAAACTTGATGGGTCAGTATTATGCACTATCTATGAAAAACTGATGACTAGAATATTTTTTTCGCAAAATATATAGGGCCAAACCTTCAAAAACAGCAATTTTTTTAAACTAATGATTTTTAAATTTATAATTTGTACTTCAGTGGAAAACTGTGCAGTATGTTAATGTAATACCATCTACCCTGGCCTGAAAGCAATGAGTCTCATCTTTCATTTGCTGCAAATATTGTGTAAATCGGATAATTTTTGGCTAAACTACAGCATTTCTTAGCTAAAATTCAGGAAAAACTAAGTTTTAGGTTCCCAACTTGCTGTATTGAGCTATAACATAAATGGACTTATCCTATTTAGGATTGTAAGTGCTCTTGTGAATAGAGCAGCAAGAAAATGGTGACCTTTGCATGTCATAATGAATAGAAAATGGTGAAAAATGACAAATTTATGCTTACCCTCAGTTTTTGGAGACAACAGGTCTTGTGTGTAGGTGAGCCAGGTGGAAATAATAGCTGAGGTGGGGCAGTGTAGCCCAAACTGGTTGGTCCTGTTAGTGTTTGGGAGTGTTCAGTAGGTATCAGCAGGAGGCGAGGGGGCACAGGGGTGGTTCTATTGCCATCTGATATATCATGTTCATTTTTCAAATCATACTCAAATATGTTCTCGAAGGACACATGTTATAACATGGTATCTATGTGTTAATAGTCAATTAAATATCACATAGAGTTCATAGTTAGTCTATACATGAGGTGTGATGGACCTAGGCATAAACCTGTTACAGTGTATTTTCAATGGATGGAACTATGGCATGCATCCCATATGAAGGAAGTCTGGTGTAAATTTGAGATTTCCCCAAATATTTTACCCAAAAAAATGACACTAAAGAGAGTCAGAAAGGTTGTCCATGTGAGTATCTTGATGCTCATTTTGACAAGATTAATTCTTTACACTCAGCAATAATTGCTGGTCTCATATAAATGCCAGTGGTTAGTGGGGGCGGGGAGGTGTTAAAATAACTCTTTAGCACTAAAATTTCATAAGTATCTGTCTTGGATATGGACCAGGGGTAAAGACCAAACCAAATGTCTGGGTATTTATTTAGTACAGTGAATAAGGCACAGTGAGATTTTGAGCACTTTTACATGGTTAAGTAGACAGCACAGACAGTGTTGAATGATGCCAGTATAGTTTTCATGAGTTTAGATATGCTTTTACATTCACCCACTTATGCCCCAGAAATCCCCCTCCCCATCTGACTAAAGTGACCTGTTCTAACTCTTTAAGGTCTGCTGATGCAGTAGTGTAACATGCCCATTGGCCGGCATGTTTTACCAATGAAGAGCTGGGGAGTCTGCTTGCCAGCACTTCATGATGCTTGAATGTAGCCCTGGCTGCATTAATGCATCATGACAACCAAAATGCATTAATGCATCAGGGTTAGCCCTTAAAGGGTTCAACTCTGTTCAAGACATGTCCAGCAAACATGCACATTATAGTGAGATATCAATAAGGGTAATAATTATTAGAATGGGACACATCAATTTTCAATTTTCCTTTATTTGGGGGGGGGGGCAAGGCTCTCCCTCTTTTTTTTCTGCCTTGCTCTCTTTCTATTTTTCTCTCTTTCTCTCTCTTCCCTCCCTCTATTGCCTTTCTCTCTTTCTCCCTTTTCCCTCTCCCTTCCTCTCTCTCTCCTTTCCCTCTCTCCCTCTCTCTCTCTCTCTTTCTCTCCAAACCAGGATTCCATGATCCTACAGAGGCCCCTGGTGGACTCTGGCATCTTCACTTTATGCTGAAGAATCAGACTTATGTGTATAAATCTCACTAGAGGGCCCTGTTAAAAACTGGGGAATATCGGGGTAATTCACAGGATTGTAGGTACTATTCCTAGGATCTTCCCGTGAATATATACATGTGCTCACAGATTCACCAGTCGGTCACAGGATTTTCACGTGACTTGTTTCAAGGGAGGCGGTCCCATCCACCTAACAAAAGCAGAGATGCTCATACCATGCCATATGACAGATAAACTATTTCTGAGATCGTTACATGCTTCAATCTAAGAAAACATCCTTGACGCAGTTTCACTTTTTGCAAAAGTTTGTCTTATTTACAACTTCGATCAGCAATAACCAGGCAGTTTGGGATGAATCTATTGCTGGTGCCCTACTGTAGACCGAGGGAAGAGGGGGTTTCAGACGGGGACCAGCGAGCCGAGGGAACCTATCAAGGAGGGGGGCCATTGGTCATTTGCCCCTTTCTCCGCTAGGTGACAGCTTCATCGCCGCCCGCCGCGCCATGCGGTCACATCCGGGCGGGTCGTGTCATTATTCCCGCGCCCTGGCCAAGATGAAGTAGACAAAGGCGCTATAATTATTGTCTACGGTCGGTCCACTGACAAATACAGCCCAAACTGCTCTGTGAGCTGCTCTTCTGCACACCCCCACCCCCTGCCCACGAAAAAGTGATTTTAATAAATCAGACGGCCCCCAGTGAGCGGCATAACGTCCTGGGGTGGGTGACGGCCGGAATTAAGGGCCAGTTCGAGGCAGACCAAGACGCGTCCTGCCGAGTAGAATTCAATCTTGGCTGAAGTCAACTGAAACTGAATATAGTGGCCTCGGAGTGGGCGCCAACTCGTATATTTGCGAGACGCGGGCCCACAAGAAGAATTGCACCCTTCCATGTTGTTAGGGGCCGTAGCAGGGCGGGTCGAGGCGATCCATCAGTTTCACTGAAAGGATTCTTATTAACGCGCGCCAGGCAATTTGGCCGATTCGGGCCGGCCACTGCTATAAAATTACACCCAGTGGTGCTCATTTATAAATCTATTGGTCTCGGTCGCCGGAGAGAAACAAATTTTATTTGTTCCGACTGTGATTGACCATGCTCGCACCGAAAAACGCAGGAAATTGATAAATCTCGCGACGTGCGTATCCACTTGGGGGACTGTCGGCACAGAGGCGGATAGTCGCCATTGAGGCCATGGAGCAGGGTTGGAGCGGTTCCATGGGGTGGTGGTGGGAAAAGTTTCCAAGGAGACACTGGGGTAGATACATTGTGGCCGTCTCAATGGGCGATGGACCGATATCAGGAGATAGGGCCGCCCATTGGGCTGACAGCGAGAAATGAAACATGTCTCGGACATAGGACTGATAAGATTACTGCCTTATCGGGTTACTGTGGAGCCCATCATTGTACAAACACCTGCTCCACGGCGACGCCTTCTCCTCCAGCTTTACCCTAAATGCTATCCTTTCATTCACTCTAGTCCCCATCTCCGTGACTTTACAAATCGCTGTTACACTTGGAAGCATCCAGTTTCATTATCCCTACCATGCTTTTCATTTCTAACCCAGCATCATGATGACGCCTACCCCAACGTTACCCAGCATCAACCACCACCAGCATCTCTGTACCATCACTGCCACGGCTAGGACAAGCAAGGTTCTCACGGACTGTCCTCCAGTTTCGTACTCAGCCATGACAGATTGCTGGTGGCGCTGCCCTTGCGGGAACAGACCTGGGCGTCTCTAACAACTTCCTCTGCTTTTAGCACCACCTGGACCAAGATGCATTGCGTCGAGGCGACGACCGGATGACGCGATGGCGTGAGGCGGAGATTCGGAAGTCTGCAAGAGCGTCAGTCAGCGTCGACGTGGGGCCGGACGCGGCGAGAGGCGTGATAGTCGGCAGCGGCACCTGTCGGCCACAACACCTCCTCGGCTGGGCCCTGGGGGAGCCCCCCTTTCCTGCTGAATTTCCTTCCTGTTTGTTATCTGTCTTTTTAGCCGCTCATTGCCCGCACTCTCTTGCCTAATTGTGAAAAATGAATTTGGGCGGCAGCGGGGCAGTGGCCCACCACACGCGCCATGTTGGCACAGTGAGGTAATTGGCTTCACCCCTTCCTCCCCCACCAGTCCCTTCCTATCGCCAAACCCTTACAGACAAGACAGATGGCCGGGCTATATTGAAAGAACAGCACTAATCACGCAAACATAAGTGTGTCCCCAAGAGTTAAGAGGCGAGGTTAATTGACTAGCAATCGCATATTCCGTCCCATATTCTCACAGGCGAGTTGCGAACACCTTCCGAAAAATGCACAGTAACGTCTAACCGACGTCCCGGTGACGTCCCAGCGACGTCTTGAGCGTGACGAGCACACGCTGGTCGCCAATTGAACTACCAACTTCACAATTACGTCCACCGACACATTAGCGCCTTGTCGACGGGTCGGTGATGAATTTCCCGGCGCTAACTCAAGGTGTGCGTGCTCAGGAGGAGGCAGCCCAAGGGAAGAGACAGGAGGGGCAGGAGGAAAAAGAGGCGGAGAGTGTGAATGTCGTCTGCAAAGGCAAACATAAAGAAAGGAGAAGTTTGGAAACCGGAAACGCAGGGCGTCAAAATGGAGCAACGCGCCACGAGCTGCAACACGGTGCTGCCCTCTGGCGTGAGATGTAGAGTACGTAAAGAAGTGTGAAACAAATGGACGGCGGGGTGGTGTAATTCGATCAAGGACTCTGAACGAAATTCAATAATTAGATAATAAAGGCAATCAAGAGGCGGTCGGGGTTTGTAGGGATGGCGGCATTAGGGGGGTAGGCAGTGTTTACAATCACTCTCCGGCTCAGGAGGAAACGATAAAGTGGATGAGGGATCTAAAACTGGTGGCAATTTGTGTCAGAAGAGCATTTTCTTTCTTGATGTCCCCCCCCCCATCAGGTCCACTCCCCCCCCCCCATTCCACCCTTTGCAGCCTTCCTCACACATATCCCACACCCGCCATCCTCTGTCACGTGCGTTGGAGATAAGGGTGTGCCTTTAATGGGATTTCTTATACCAGTCATAGCCACCAGAGACCGCCACTGAGCAGGAAGCAATTTATTCACTATAATGCACTTGAGTGATTTGGCGTATAGTTTTGACTTTATTGCATGGGAGTTCAGATGATAGCGCTCATGTATACCCGACAGTAGAAAATATATGTGATATGTTAATAAAGAAAAACTGAATGTGAGTTAATATGACACCATTTTCGCAAAATCTGTTACCATAATTATATTGATCATGACGATCTGATTTCCTTTTATATGAATGTGTCTACTTTGCAATATGTGTATAAGTACACAGCGATGTAACAGCACACGTTTGGAAACATTATCAGTAAACATTGCCCTGTAACAAAAATCGGTCAGATTCAGACAGACTATTAATTCAATTGTCAAGACTTGAATGTTTCTTCATAATAACATTTACTTAGAATACCAACACTTATACCCGTGTGAGTGTATTACCACTTGGTCTATTGCCTGGTAGCCAGTTAACTCGAGCGATCCACATCCACTTAGTAAATGATTGATGTAGAGTAGGAGGTCAAACGATACGGCGGAAATCGAGAAGAGAATCTTTCACTCTATTCACCCTGGGGCCTTAGTAGGGGCAGGTCATTGGGGGCAGGGCCTTGTAGCCCACCAGGGGGCTGAGGGGTCCCTGTGTCTCTTACAAAAGGGGACCCTAGACAGATGTATATATTACACCGCTTAATAGGCCCGTTGGCGCGGGTGATAAATCCCTGCTGTTATATGTATGTGCGATAGGAAATGGGAGATAGTATACATGTGTGTGAGGAGGTGAAGGGAGGGGTTGAATAGTAGGTGTTTTGACTTATAGGTGGGACATACGTATCTCCTATACCTGGCTAGGGATGCTCATGTTGTGGTATCGGATGTGTCAGGTGGATTGTGGAAGGAGAGGGAAATCTACCCTTGCAGTACAGTTGTCAATGCTAAAGGATTCTGTTAATTGCGTGGTTGCTTCTCAGGGGGTGGCATTGTGGGGGTGACAGGTAGGCAGCAGTATAGATGTCACAAACGTCCTAGCGACCTTCCCAGGCATAGGGTTGGGGGTCTGCATCCTGTGGGGCAGCATCCCCTGTATTTGCATGCCACTGACTACCACCATCCTCTAAGCCTGTTCTCATTCTGATTACATTTCAACTCTTCTATATCAACCCACCCACATACATTCCCTGTAGCCCCTGTCTCCCTGCAACCATCAACTATTTACCTATCTGTTCATCACTACACAGAACTATACATCGTGGAATTAATTGGTGATATCACTGACAGGGTCTCACTGACACTGCACCCCCTCAACAAAAGCCCCTGAAGCACTAGCAGCCAGGCAACAGTAGTGGATATTGCCAGGCAAACCCTATAATTTCATCTTTTGATCTGACTCTACCTGCCTCTCCCGAGCACGAATGGATGGTACTATCTTATCTAACAATCAGACTGGTAATACATTACCACTGCTTAGCTATCCTTCTAGGTTTTTTTGGGTTTTTTTGTTAAACAATCCTATTTTCTCCAAGGTTACAGCAGTCACTGAGGTACAACAGTTAGCTCTAATACACATAGCCTCTGGCTACCCACGTTATCACAGCATGGGTTGTGCAATCTATAATGTTATTATATGAAAATGAGAAATAAGTGGGTTTAATTTTTAACTGTCTAAGCAGGGGGGGGGGCGTCTGCCTTTACCTCATTCTTCATGTCTAACCTGTTTACACCTGGACAACTTATCTGTGTTCTTTCAGAAGAATCTATATCAAATTCACATCATTCTCATCTTTCTTCCTTCATTCATCCATCGCCCATGTCCTCAGGAACCATCTTCTGTATTGGTTGTCTTTTTGGTAGGTTATCAGTATCAGATTCGTATCTGTAGATCTGAGAGACCAAGCTGAGACTTCGCCCCTTTTTAATCATTTGAATATTTAAAGAACAGTGTCAATGGTCAGATATTGAATATCCATCGATTGGTATCATTTTCCAGTTGTCTGTACAATGCATCTTGCCGATTGAAACTTGGGCGTACGTGACAGGGATGGTTGATAACTATTATATATGGTGTTGTTCCAAATCGCTAGTAATTTGATATTCAACGCGTGCATGCAGATGCTTCATCAGAATTATAGAATTAATGTGTTTTCCAGAATTGATTTGTCTGTTGACAAACTTGATAAGAACGTCTATTGAAGCAATCTCTGTGATTTCTTTATCTTGAGATCAGATACATTTACTTACTTATTTATCTACGTATCCTCCTCCACTATATTAATTCTTATTTTTGGGATTATAGTATTGTCCATTGAGATATGATACCATATCTTACAAGAATCCCCACTATTCCCCTTCTCCTTAATGGTATGTGTATCTGATATTGAACATAATAATTTGATACTGTACTGTAAAAAAGCATATCCGTAAATTTAATGGTAGTTCATTGGCATTAATGGGACCATACTTTCACCTCTTTATTTTCATTATAATCCACAAGCAACAGGTGCCCTATGATTGTTCCAATTAACATGACAGCAATGTGATGAGTATCTTTCTCATTGACACAAAATGTGTGTTTATATAAGGCCAAATAAAAAAAAGGTTTGTTTCCCGTTACCCGACCGACCCTAGCAAAACAGAGCCAAACAATGTTTTTCTTTTTGACTTTGAAGAATTTTGTCTCATTTTTGCATAACTTAAAGAAATTTATATTACATTTTTTTCATCAATTCTCTGTATCCTTTTCGTGTTTTTCCCCTCTCTCACAGTTGTCATTTTCCCGTCATTATTTTACAATGAAATCAAAGAATTCGATATATCATTTGATATGTGCCCTAACATTTCCTATATAAATGTAAAAAAAAAAATCAAAAAAAAAATCCGACCTACCGACCCTCCCTTTTCAAGTCATGTAACTGGAAACACACCTTTAATTCTTTTTTGACCTAATCTCAGAATCATTACCATGGTTTACCATGATGAAGTTATCAACATTAATTCGTTAATCACAGATTTGGCCATGAATGTTGAAACTGTAAGGAGCATATGTGCAATTATTGGGCACTATTTAAGTTTAATAAAACCATAGTGTTGTAGATTTTAATACAATAGTAGAGAATAGTCCTGTTAGACATAGCGCAGCGACTTGTAATCTTGTGTCTAGTTTCAGTTGGTGAGACAGATAGGGCATACTATCATCTGGGCTTTTGGTAGTATATAGCACAAATTCAACCCGAACTACCCACTGCAGCTAAGTACTAATAGCCTGTAGACTATCCATTCTGCATGCACCTCACACAGCTGTCACAGGGACCTTTCTTATTCAATGTTCAATGCCATAGTCAACAGGTGTATCATTATGAGTGTACACTGTCTCAGATTGCCAGGAGCCTGCTATGTCTCAACCCTCCCCCACACACACACCCAACTGCCAATCACCTTGTAATAGGTCTATACCTAATCAGGGGCCAGTGGTCAGCAAACTGACCAGATCACTCCACCTCTCTGTAGAAGGGGTGCACAGTGCAAGTACCTCTGTACATGTATGTTTTCACAGTCTTCCACAAAATCGTTTGTATAATGAAAGGAGTAATTAAATTAATGTCTCATCACCAATAGCAGATACATATTCATTATTTCAATGTAAACTAAAAATGTTTACACAGAAAAGAATGTAGCAGTACCACAAGGTGTCCTTACACTTCATCCTCCTCTGATTTACAAAAATGCACATATGGCAACACACACTTTAGCACTGATTTCTCCATAGAGATCTTAAACAGTGAACACTTTGTTCAAATACAGAAAATATGATCCAATTGTACCATAACCCACTGAGATAAAACCTGTACTACATACATATAATAGTTTCAGAACGAACAATTTTAAAACAAAGGCTACAGAGATGCAATTCTGAACTTTAAAATGCTCTAATGCTAATCTGCCATAGGGCTCCAAATGATGAAATGTCTTATCTGTGAATAAAATCAAAAGTACGAGATATATTCTGAAAATTCCTGCACTGATAAGTAAAGTACACACACTGTTGTTATTACATTAAAATAGTGAGTAGGAACAGACCATAGCAGAGGAGCCACAAACAAAAAAAAATTGCAAGGCTTCCCTATCCCTTACACCGTGGTGACTGTGAACCATACATTAGTCTACTCATCTCACGAGTAGTACTCACTAGTCACCGTGCTAATAACAGGTTGATGATAAATTAGGGAGCTGTGGTAGAAGTCTCAATTTTGAGTCAAGATATTCTCATAAATTGATAGATCATGTATAACCATAGTCAGTGTCATTTATGGGTATTAATTGTAAGATGGTCAGTTTTAGAGTGACTCACTGTACTCATATTTTCCAATGATTCATCAAATGGTTTACAGTGGCTCTTCATATATTGAATGTAAGAGAGCAAATGGGATGGGGGATGGGGGGGGGGCTGTGATACAAACACAAAAAGAAGGGCAGGTAGGCATGCAGAGAGGAGGATAAAGAGATGGAGACACTCACAGAAATGATACCATGATGATGTGAAAAAGATCCCAGGATGACAGAAACTGATGCCCTGATGACGTAGAATTATCTAGGGATGACAGCGAATGATCTCAGGGTGATGTAAAACAGGAAGTCAGCGGCGGATTTATACGGGGAGCGCCCCCTCCTTTTTGTTAGTACTTAAGAGTTATTTTTTTGGACCTCAAATATAGGGGGTGCACCCCCCCCCTTTAGGGCCGCGCCCCCTCCGTTTCCTAATCCTGGATCCGGCGCTAAAACGTATGTCAGGGTGACGATGAATGATGCCACTGATGATGGAAAGGTGAAGGGGGGATCAAAGGGCATATGGCCAAAAAGTATGTGGGGGGGGGGGGTTAGGGGAAATGGCAGATTTGTGTGTGTGCATTTTAGAGCAGTGGGCGGTACGAATTGTTTTAGGATTGCTTGGGGGTATAGTCAGTACTGAAAGTATATGTTAGCCACAGAGACTAAGTAAATGATGCAAAGCAGGTAGGCATGCAAGCAGGATGAGAAAGGGAGCCACACACAGAAATAATACCATGATGACGTGAAAAAGATGCCAGGATGACAGAAAATGATGCCCTTATGACGTAAAACGGCCTCAGGATGACAGCGAATATTTTATTTATGGTTTATTTATGTGGTAAATTTCCCCTCATTCAACTATTAGATCAATTGTCAAAGCACAAAATGAATTCCAAATAGATCCACTCCAGTTTTCAGGTTATCTTACCCTCACCTTGTTATAACAGGTAGTGCTGACAACTAGTTGCAGAAGAAAACTTAGAAATAATCAAGAAAGGGAAGAGAAGACCTCTCAAGATTTGTTATCAACTTGCTATTTTATTCAAGGCAGGATGACTGTAAAATCTTATACATGTAAGCAGAAATTTCCTCATAACTAGAATATGTATTTCATATGTCAAGTTTATATTCTTGGATAACAAAAATTAGTTTTGGCTGTGTGGAGGGAATAAGAAATTTAGGTGCAAATACATCCACTTAGAAATAGCATTTATCTCTCTCATCTTATCTAAACCTTTAACAAGTTTCATGTATGTGGCATTATTCTGGTGGAGCGTTGTCCAATTCTAAATCAGTTATGAATGGCTATCGGTGAAAGGTTCATCATCTAAGAGTTGCATTACAGGCGGACAAGGCGTTGACAGCTGCTACCAGCCTGTATTCAGATATATACAAACATGTACTCCGGCCACATACTCTACCCTACAATTATCAAAACAATCAAAACAGGTCGTCCTATTTAGCAAAGTAAGGCTGTAATTATAGGGGGAAAATAGTTACCATAATTCAAGTTTTAAATACAAAGCATCTTTGTTTAAATGTGATACATGTACTACACACTAGTAAGGTGTATTATGTGGAGGGTGTATCATTAAAACAAGGGTCAACATTGTGACATCAATAGTTTCTGGTGGCATCTAGGCACCTGCTTATATTCCATTTATCCTATCATATTTGTTTTTTCTTCGCTATACCTTGTAGGTCCATAGAAAGAAAAAAAAACACTCTTTAACTACCCGGTATTCATAGATGCTATAGAAGAATCATAACAGAAACACTTGTTTAGCATTTTCTACAATCAATTCAATAATCTGTCTTTCTTTATGTGAGATAACACTCACTTTGTAATCAGTGAATGAAATATCTCTTTCGCATAACCCCTGTCAGTTCACTGAGAAACATATCTCTGAATTGCTATTTGCACGACGGGTGATCTGTAGACCTTGTCTTAAAACATTTATCCATGTCAGATGTAAAGTTATTTTGGGCATTGTATGGTTCAAATAAATAATGTTCTGAGGAAAGGCTTTTTCAGTGCTTAGCTGAAGAGGGCGTATACCCATGCATTATCCCATTTTTCATTTTTGCATAAAGCAACATTAATCATAACGATTAACTTCATCAGATATTATTGTAAGTTGAGTTATACTGGGCCAATATGCGAATTATATTTATTGTATACCTTATACATAAATAACAAATCTGCTTCTAATTGCGATCATTACCTTTAGATTTGATTGAGTGTTCTTTAGGTTACCAAGAGTCGTATCTTTTTTAAATTATTATATTTGGTTCGTTTTAGGATATGACTACAACAGTCTCTATGTTTGTGCAGCCGTCTCTTTGAAAAAAAAAACACACGATGTGTCGTTAGTATATGGTATTTGTTATTAAAAGTAATTCTGTTGAACATAGAAAAATAGGTGGGTTTATCGTATATTGTACAAGTCTTATCCTAGACTCCCTCTTCAATTGACCTTTGAATTATACAGTCACAAAGCCATGCACACGCGTTTATGCAATCAGCTTTTATCAGTAACAGCTAAGTCTTAACATGCCTTAAAGAGGGCGATCGCAGGCAGCTCCCAATGATATTTTGGTATGCGGACTCAACCATATGTGGGATATCAATAATAGTTTGTGGCCATAATGTGTTAAACTACCACCTCAGATTGGCCCAAGTTCTCTTTGTGATATTCTCACGGGGCCTTTCTCAATTCCCAATGCACTCACCATTGACACCCATGAACGTTTATATACAACCCCATAGATCCTATTTTAGTTAACTTCAAAGTAGCATCGCCCACCGCCAATCGAAGGGAATTTTCAAGTTCCCAAATGAGGAGCTGTCACCTGAAATCATCCAAAAAGTCGATTTCCGTGGAATTCTAATTTAATTTCTGTTAGCAGTGGCGGTGGGGCTGTTGTAGACAGGGCGGTGGGTGAGTGAAGTCCGGGTTGGCTGTTAACATAGAGGGGAGGAGGGCAGGTAGCCGCAGGTAGTTAGGGTCGGGATTTATGCCCCTTGTCAACTCAGTGGTTACCTGGCCAGGTATGAAGTGTGGGTGGGCCGACCACTCCCCCCTATTCTATCTCCCACCCTACCTTTCCACCTTTTCAGGTGAGAGGAGGCTGGTCAGTTTATTGTTGCCCCCTCCTCTTCTTGATGAGCCGTGTAAGGCCGCCATCATCGCGCTTAATGCCTCTATTATTCAGAGCCCCCTAGTGACGGCGCCCGTAACTCCTCAGACAGCCCCACTTACCTGAAAGTTGTAAACCTATAGATGGTAGCCACCTTCCCTTCACTTTGTTCTCCACCCGCCCCCAGTGTCTGTAAGTTTTACTACTACTCGACTTATGCATATTATGACACCCCTGACCCTCTCATCAAATACGACTTTCAGAAAGAGATACCTGACTTTTCTCTGTACAATGTACATTATCCTATACCTATAGTAGCCCACATGTGGCCATGGAAAAAACCGCTGGGGCTTTCAAGCAACCCGCTACCTTCATGTTAAAATAAAATACGACTGGTATCACCGTAATACCTCGCATGTTGGATGCACCTCATGTATACATAAGTCGCACCCGGAGTTGTAAGAAAGGCCATAAGGCGTACCTGAGGTTTCATTTAGGACAGTTTACTAAGCAGGGGTAGACATTAACTTTTTTAGCCACTGGCCACCCAGGCCAATAGCCTCAGAAATTATTGGCCCGCAGCTAAAGCTGTTGGCCCGGAATTTTTAGCTGGAAAAACCTGTGATATTTTTTTTTTCAATTTCAATTGGTTTTATTGCCAACTTCAAGAAATGGTTTTCAGTCGCAATAGTGGGCTGATCATACCCTCAGTGGTAAAGTACAAGCATTTTATATGTATCAACTAGTCATCAGTTTGACATTATGAGGAAGAGTTTGCATATATCTGATATTACAGTTTGCTGTATCTCAGCAAGTATAATAAGCTGTCAAATGGCTACAACTATAATAGAATATGTATATGCACGCATTCATTCAAGGCATAGCCTTTCTGCTGGTATCATCGATCTACTCTTCCTTTTTATTTATAGAAATAATATGGTCTATTGTTATGACATAATAAAATTATATAATATCATCAGTTGATTGTTCTGTCTGTTGTTAACAAAAGCAGTTGCTTATGTTTACACTAGGTAGTTTGGGACAAAAGTGTCCTGTTGTAAAAATAATAACCTTCACTAGCTTATGAATATATATGAGTGTGACTGATTAACCAGTCCAAACTAGTGAATTCTTACAGGTAGGTATGTATGAAATATAAGTAATATGCGACATGCATCTACATCACGGTAATAAAGTATAGTAATGCTTTACATATAAACAAGGTACAGTTTAGTAAGAGCGGCTGTTTACCCAGTCCAGCTACAAACATGAAGGAAATAAAAAATAAAAATATGAAATAATAAAGATAAAGAAGAGAAAATACTCATTTTGGTGGCCACTTCGGCATGCCCTTCAGTACATTCAGCCCTTTTATGTAATACTTCTCCCTTCCTGACATCCTTAACATTTCTGTTTATCACCTTTTCTCGATTTGATGTACCAACATCACATGGTACTGTTAATACCATCATTATGAATGATTTAACTGAGTGTGGCTGGGAAAGCACATGACTCTAAATATATATATATATATATATATATATATATATATATATACATACATACATACATACATACATACATACATACATACATACATACATACATACATACATATACAGGAGTTAGTGGTGCATGATGATCAGCTCATTGATTGAACAATACATTATTTTGTCTGTACAGGTGTTCCTACGAATTTGGCAGTAATATACTGTTAGTTTACCAGTCGGTGCTCATGAACATGTGGCTGATTAACCAGTCCATAGTGGAACAGGGAGTCAGTGTGTTCAATATGTTGCACATCATACATCAGTGGGTCACTTCAACCCATATATAATTTGGAGGAGGCTGATTAACCAGTCCTTCGTCCATCACTGCTGTAGTATTGGTCTATGTATGGCTCCAGTTATAGCAGTCTTGACTTTTGCTTTGTCAGGTAATGTCTGCTGGTTGGCATTTAGACCGTCCCATTCCCAGATGCCTCGGATATTTAAGAAAAACAATTGTTAAAAAGTCACAAAATCAAACGACGTCTGTAGGCACGTTAAAATGTCAAAATTCCCGTAAGCCTATTTTCGCCAGCACTTCTTGAATCCTTGCAGTTATGATTGCTTTTTCTACCAGATACATTAGACTAGTGGGTGGAAAGCCCACTGGTCACCCATGCCAGGAGGAAGGTTGTTTTTGAAAAAAAAAATCACTTTCCAGCACTCAAAACTACTGGCCATCGGCCACCCGGCCAGTGTTAATGTGTACCCCTGACGGTTTAGTATTGTAATATTGTATGACAAAAGCCCCGCCCATACGACGCAACCTAAGTTTAGGTAAATCATAATTATTAAGCGTATCTAAGATCACCCTGGCGTATAAGCCGCGCCAATGCGAGGATTTACTGCATTAAAGTCAAATCTGACCCTGCATGCTTGATACTTCCATGGCCCATTTATTGAATATGGCTACAATTCGTTAGATCCAATTCAGTTTCAGTTTATCTATGACGGAGGTCAATAAGCTTAACTTTTTCCGTGCATGCTTTGTCCTTTGAATATAATATGATAAACATTGCACAGAATATATTCTTCTTCCAACTAAAGAGCCTACGTGTAACATAGCTATTTATCCTTAATTTCAGATGGTTTCTTTAGCTCCATCGAAGGCCACAATAGTGAAGGACTTGTAAACGTCATGCGGGTTAGGCCGGGGGTTGGGGACACGGGCTATGAGAGTCAGAGGGCAATGTTTAAGGGTAACTGCCAAAGAGAAAATCGAAGAGGGAAATGTAATATTTGAACTGTGAACAATAGAACACAGTGGACCCCCATTGTGCTTCAATTACAAAATCAGTAACAGAAAAAGCTACCAAACATGATCGTATTTCATGTTGTTCATTGTAATAATATGAAGTGTCATTTGTCTTATATGTCGCCCCCTCTTGTTTTTAACCATCGCCTCTGGGTACCTTCCCCTGAACTGTCTAAACGATTATAACTAATAGTACGACTTTTAACTTTATGGTTTTAGCTCTCCCCACCCCCACCCCCAAATGCATCCACCACCAAGTCTTCTTTTTTGCACATATGATTTGCCCCAGTTCTACACTCAAGTAGAGCCCTCTGGCTCTACTCAAATTCTCTATACACTGAGTGCAAATCATTGCTTGGCTAATGGAGTATTCTCCGGGGGTTATATATAGACCCATACACTGGTGGCTGAGTGAGTTAGTGGTAAATGTATAGATTATAAACAGGCTCCAGGGTGGCGAAGGTTGATGTATATGTGGAGGGTTGGGTGGGAGGGAGATGATTTGATATATGCTGTAAAGCATTTGGGGTAAAGGACTTGGTTGGTAGGGAGGTTTGGGAGGTGGAGGCGCGGTGGAAAGTTGCACCGGGCAGGCCGGGGTCATCAGGTGGAGGATCAGGGCCCGGGGGTTGGCATCTCCTCCAGGCTGGGTGCCTCCCCTGGGCCCCGCTAGCAGTGTTTAGGCGCCCTGATAAGGACATCCTACCGTTCCTCCAGTACCCAATTGCCACATCTGATGGCGGGACAGGGTGCGCGACGTACGGTGCACGCGATAAAAACGCGCCACTCCTGGCGAAAAAAGTCATTTGCCACTGGCGGCGGGACAGACCCGAGGTACTGAAGCACCGCCTGGCGCGGATCCACATGTCAGCACCATGAGGTTTATTTACACTACTTTTATTACTTTTGAAGCGATTCACCTTCCGACTTTTAATATTTCCGGGCATATGCTTAAGTTAGCAAATTGTTATCCAGGTGAAGATACAGAATAACTTGTGGAATTATGGTAATCTTTTGTATCGAGTGCAGTGCCGACAGTTTGGTGGGAAGTTGCTCTTAGCCTTGTGGTGTATAGGGGTATACAGGAGATTTCGGGAGGAGGGGGGGTGAGGGTACATACATGGAGGACTATGCACTGAGGTCGGAAGACCACTTGTCTGATGCCTGTCAGTGACACAAAAACAACCAATAAAACTAATACCACCACAACATGGCCACACATAGCTTGTTAGTGATGGGGATCAGGAATGAGTAGCACAATATAATCTTTCTCCCTCCGAGTCTGAGCTGCTCTATGATGTGGGGAGCCTCCCCCCCCCCTTTCTGCTTCTCCCTCTATCTCTAGCTAGACGAACCCAGCGTTTGCATATATGCCCCCTCTCCCTATGTCCGCTAGACGATCCCAGAGTTTGCAGATATCCCCCCCCCCACACACACACTAAATAAATGAAATCACTGGGCTTTCATATATATATATATATATATATATATATATATATATATATATATATATATATATCAAACACAAGTCCTTGGTCGGCCCCTTGTGGATCTAGAGAAAACTAAATCACCTCAAATAAACTGCACACCGTGGAGTACTACTGCGTCATGTTTGTGTTTACTACATGTACCTGTCCATGTGTTTAAGCCTGACATGGTTAATGCTAGTATTATTCCAGCATATTTATACATCTATATGTATACTACAAATACAAGGTATTTGCCTCAGATAGATCATATCAATTGCATCGCTACATCCATAGCAGGTATAAGGATTATTCCATAATACTGCAAAGGATATCAGCACATACACCATTAACATTAGGGCACTTCCGGTCTTTGATATTCATTTTTTTTTGTCGTGTTAAAAAGACAAAATAAGCGTGAAGAAAGCTCTTGGACCTTGAGTCTTGTGTCAGGGAACAAACTAGCATCATCAGTCATTGTATTTGCTGGGTTTTTTTTGCTCTGACGCATGCCTATAGTTTTACAGACAGAAGACGAGAAGGCAATGGTTAGATCACGTCGTGAACGGCCGGGTTTACACCATGAAAAGACGTGTTAACATCGTGAAATGATGTTCATAACAATGGCAGTAGTGAAACATGACAGAACCAGCACTCTGAAAGGTAAGCCATGGCCAAGCAGCCCTTGTGGTGCACTGTAAAAAATAACTGTTGAGTACCAAGGATCGTCGTAAAAACTGATCAGTGAACCACCGTAATTATATTATTGTAGTGAGCCAGTGTAGTTTTCATAAGGAGCCCCAGGTGGTAGTATGGTGGTATAGGGAATCTCTGTGAATATCCCACTTGGCAGAAAAACGTTTTTATGACGTCAAAAAAAAACGTTTTATTTTGGTTCCTAAGTTTGCAAAACGTTTTATTTTCAAAGTCAAAATAACGTTTTTACATGTACTCAAAAAAAACGTTATTTTGACATTATAAAAACGTTTTTATATCTTTTTTTAATTTTAAAGAAACGTAAATAAAAAAAAACGTTTTTATTTGGTTGAAAAAGCAAACTTTTTATTTGGTTGAATAATATTTTTTCAATGTCAAAATAAAGTTTTTTAAAAACGTTTTTAACCCAAACCAAATAAAAACGTTTGCAAACGTTAAAAAACGTCTTTTGCCAAGTGGGATAACATTGGATGTCTGGCAACATTGGGACTGGGATTCCGTCGTTATTTCGACGACATTTTTTACAGTGTGGTTTCGACACTACTTCAAGTATCTGCTTATGCTCACTTCCCATCAATGGGTAGAAGTTACCTCGGTTACTCGAGCCCTTTATGAGTTTTGCCCTACCACTTATCAGATCTATATTGATTCAGCCAAACATTGCAATGAAATCTGTAACTTTTAAAAGCCCTGTCACTTGGGATGACTACTGGGGTGCCTCTTAAGGGGCTGATGAACGACCTGTGGCTAGACTCCTCTACACTCATCCACATCTACCATATACAAAATGTACCAACTACTGGGCAGTGACAATGCAGCTAAGTATACGACCAGCGGACGACCAGCCCCGATCTCCGCCCCAACGTACGGGCCCTTCCCTCAGGCAAGAGACACTAGAGCCCCTGGTGACACTCCCACTGCCCCTGGTACGTCATACAATACGTCCCTATGGTGACTGGTGACGTGCGGGTAGGAAAACAAGGATGCTGCCAAGTGTTGGGTGTCAGAGCATTCAGGGCTTGTTTGGTTGATGTATCCAGGAGTTGGAAGAAACTTGACAGATCATGTGCATGACCATGATATTTTGGTCTATGGAACTGCTTGACTAGGATTGGGTATTTGGTTAATTGGCACCAATGAATTGTATAGCGTGAGTTAAAATTAGACCCTTGTGGCACCTTGAGTTGAAAGCCCTTGAGGAGGCACTTACATAAACAGAGCGCCGCTCTCTCACTTTAAGGTCCTGGTTTTGTTATGCACTCTCTCAGAGCCTCCAGGGATCTAATCTCACTCTGAGGGCTCTCTTGTCCTTAATCTTTGGACTAGAGGGGTGGTGAGGGTCTTGTTTTCACCACAAGAGAATGGTGTCAATCTTATTAAAGTCATACTTGAGGAGAGATAGGAACTATCCATTTGTTGATGGCATGATCACTCGTGTTACAGGACATATAATGAAGTAATGTGATTTGGAGAAATTTGGAACCTGTGGGTATTGGATATTATGTTGTCAACTGACTCTGCAAAGGGCTAAAGTGTAGATTAATGAGGAACATTGCCCAAAGAGACATGAAATAGTCATGTATTTTTCTGCCCAATGCACTTGAGTAAGCCTCTGGTAGGGTAAACAAGGACTGCACTGCCTGCCTGAGCAGCAGGTTGTGATCACAATGTTGGGTCCAGCTCAACCAGTGTCAACTGTGGATTTCTCTGGACCTATATCAGATAGGAAGACAATTCAAACAGATCTGAAAAGTTATCAAATAAATCTACATGGCCAGGTAATCCTAGAAATTTTATGTAAGGGCCTGGCTTGAGATATTGAATTGTGTCAGATGATATATTCTCAGATAAAGAAATGGACGTTTAGGGCTTTGGAGCAGATGCGGTTTGAATGTATTTAAACCGCTTTGACCGAATGTGTCCTCTGTCACTCTCCGTCAAAGCAAATGCCGAATTAAAATCACTCACCACTGGCACGCTATCGGTTCCTTATTTCACGACTGCTTGCAGAGCGTGTGTCCATTATCCAATAGATGAGCATGCACTCATGCCGTCTATTATGCGTTTAATGTATGTTATGGGAACGCACGAGTGGATTTACAGGTTAATAATCCACGACCCCGTAGGGGGA
Organism: Acholoe squamosa; assembly: GCA_949317995.1. Taxonomy (NCBI): domain Eukaryota; kingdom Metazoa; phylum Annelida; class Polychaeta; order Phyllodocida; family Polynoidae; genus Acholoe; species Acholoe squamosa. Next base: position 48,327,540 of record OX439039.1, read on the forward strand.
GTGGATTATTAACCCGTAAATACATGAGTGCGTTCCCATAACATACATTAAGGCATTTATCTCATAGATTCCTCCATTTTGTATTAATTTCTTACCTTATAACCCAAGAATTAATCCAGGAAAAGACATTTTGTAAGTGCATGCGATCCGCTCGGTTTGCCAATCCACCGTAGCCATTGTTTTTACTCCACCCGTCATACCCTCGTCTTTCCAATGTCTTTTCATGTATAATCCAAGCGTGTCAAGTCCCATAATTCTAGCAGGGCCAAATATACGATCTCTAGTTGGTGTTCGCATACATTTTGTATCCATTTTCTTTAAAATAAATAAGAATCCATTGATTTTCCATAACGATCCAATGCACACGGCCCGGTACACGGCCATTTCGTCTTGTTGACGAAGCGGGTAGGTGCCCGGATGTACCTGACCTACTTTCAGCTGAACCCACTTCCGGCAAGGAGGTCAGCCGGGTCAGTCGCGTATCGCTATGGAAAATCAATGGATTCTTATTTATTTCGAAGAAAATGGAGAAGTTAGGCATGGCATGTTCATATAGGATATCTAAGGATGTTTTCCTGTGAATAACCCCACCTGGCACCATTGGATTCTATGCTAACGAGGTCTGTAAACATCAGGTATGACGGACAAATTTTTCTTATCCTCCATGTGTATTGTGTTCTACCACGGTCGGCTTGGTATAGTGGACAGCGAGCTCGCCTCCTGCCCCAGCGGCCGGGGATCGATTCCCCGTTGAACCCTAAACAGTTTTAACTGGAAATGTATGGAGGAGTTGACTTTGTATACTTCTCCAATTTATTAACATGTCCAGATTGAAACCAGCAGCCTCTTGAAGACGAAGAAAAGGTCTGAGAGTAGGGTTATGGCTTGATAATGCACGGGGGTTATGAGCAAAAAAGCACTGTCCAAGCCAAAATCGTGAGTCATTTTAAAGGGGGGCTAGCATGCCAAAGTACAACATGGGTACCGACCCAAAGATTGTTGGTAAACTCTTAAGAACCAGCGGAGCGCCCTGATTGGTCAATGGGTGGTCATGTGACCTTTTAATGCGGGCATGCATTCGCCGTGCCAGGGCCCCTTTAAAGTAGGAGTTCTCCCTGACTGAAAATAGCTCCACACATACATTGTATATGCATTGCCATTGGCCCTCCGTTCAGCCTCTGTGGAACGGGATGAAATTACTCAAAAAGAAATTGTAAAGTGTCGGGTAAAGTGTATTCAGAACACTCCCTCTTATATTCGATTCCTGTGTCTACACCAATACCCTGCGCTGAAATTTCCTTTCTGTATTCATGTTATATAGCTACTTTGCAGCATATCTTATCAAATATCTGTATCTGGCGGAGTACCTACTCATGGTGTAGCTACCTCACCGTGTATAGGTGGTGTTTGCCCGCAGCTAACCACCTTGTGACGTGGCACAGGGCTAAATATAACTTACCCTATTGTTATTCTGGCAAGGACTATTCGTCTGTATTCTACGGTCGTTAGGTCAGTTGCTCTGTCAAGCTGAAATTGGCCATGGCTGCTCGCGGTGCGTTCTGAAGGCAAACGCTTAATTGGTGAACGAAGTGCCTACTTTTCACGAACTGAACACTTCAACTGGTCCATTCTCCCTATTTGGACTTTGACACAATGTCTGTGCTAGAAGATGTTACCCGGAGATCTGCCCCGTGCCAGGTAAAGGGCGAACCTTTTACATTTATCTATATTTATAATATATGATTTCCTACTGTATACTTTAAGGTCTAAGAACCTAGAGGCATTGCCTATGTATGTGATGAGAACAGAGAGATACGCACTTACTCTACCCCCTTTCCCGAACTGTGCTCATGGGCTTCGCGTTGAACTTTTATCTTGAATGTGCTCAGAACCTCGGCCTAGATCTTAGCTCGTGCTCGCACCAGTGGCCCCATTTATCTGTCTCTTTAATATACATGTTTGCCAAACCAAGAGGTAACCGTAACGCGTCTACATATATTATATAGACAAAGTTTGATCTGCGTATATTGTTAGATTAGTGTATTACACAAACTGCCAGTTACCCCATCCAACATGGCGGCTCCAACATGTAGAGAACTAAAAGGGGAGATTATACAATATTTCTACTGATTTGAATGATGCAAATTTGTTAAGATGTGGTGTATAGACTGGTGACAATCTGGGAAATTCTAACACCTAGGGGCATTTTGGGGTACAAGCTGGTACTAACCCTATTCTGGGTAATTTGGTTGTGTTGAATCCAAAACTTCCTGGTACCAAGCTGAAAAATGGCTGCTTATGTGTCAAAATGCCAAAAAAATGGCCACCAATCAGCTCTGAGGAAAATCAGAAAAGCACAATAATATTATATCCATCATTGCTAGGCTTGCAATACCTCAAAATGAAGGGAAACGTGAGACCGGTCCATTTTAAGCACTCACTTAACTAGTAGATTGAATTGAACTGTCAAAAACCCTAAATCAACAAGTGGAGAAAATCTAGTAATTAGACAATGCTCAACACCTGTTGATTTATAGAGATCCCAGAAATCAGACAATGCCCAACAGCACCCATCATGTTGTACCTCAAACTGAAGGGAAAGGTGAGACCAGTCCATTTCAAGCACCTACCTTGTAAGTAGATTGAATTAAACTATAAAAAGTCCTGTACAAAAAAAAAACAGATGGCTGCCTGTTGATTTATAGAGATCCCAGAAATCAGACAATGCCCAACAGCACCCATCATGTTGTACCTCAAACTGAAGGGAAAGGTGAGACCAGTCCATTTCAAGCACCTACCTTGTTAGTAGATTGAATTAAACTATAAAAAGTCCTGTACAAAAAAAAAACAGATGGCTGCCTGTTGATATAGAGATCCCGGAAATCAGACAATGCCCAACAGCACCCATCGTGTTATACCTCAAATTGCAGGGATTTACAAGTCAAGGCCAGTTCTGGTCATTATCAAGGTAATAAGCCATTTAGTCATGACAGGTAAGTCTAAATACAAAATGCCAAAAACAACTAATTGAAATTCTGCCAGTTGGTTTTGAAGGGAAAAAACATAGAATCCACAAAATCACTCTAGTTCTTGTTATACCTCAAAGCGATGAATAGAGAAATTAGTCACCATGTTAAGCACCTACTAAGTTCAGAGGTACCCTTTTAACTCTCAGAAATTCTTTTGACTTTGAGAAAATCCAGGAATTAAGCAATGCTCATCATATTTATAAATACCTTAAAATACAGGCCTGGGCCAGTTTTGGACATCATCAACAGTATCCATTATTCCAGGTCTCCTGTTACACCTCAAAAAAAATTAACTTGTCAACCAGCATAGCTACTTTTGCATTGACAAAAATTACAAAGATGGCTGACATTCATTTCTAGAAAGCAGTTTGCCCACAAATGTCATTCCTGATGTGGGGTAGGCAGGCTTTGAGTTCTGTGAATAACCATTACTTGTGTTATTCACAAAACACTTTCGCCTGAGAGGGTAAATGCACTTGATTGGCTTATAGAGAGTAGAAAAGGAAGGGGAGTAAGGTGTGCATTATGTGTCACTGTGGCCTGTGAGAAGGATGTGAGAATAAGATTATGTCACCCTTGATGCAAAAAAACTAATCAACAATCTGTTGCAGTCCATGGTAAAAATGGTCACAATCTGAAAAAGAGGCTGCAATTATGCATTGTTATCCTAGAGATCCTGGTCTAAGGATACTCATAAGTGGGGGTTGCTGCAGTTAGGAGTACTACAGTCTTCTAACAATGATAGATAGATAGATTTTTATTGCACGATCGTCCCATTAGGACACTTTTCCATGCACACGTAAGGGATCACAATTTCCAGGTTCACTTTACGGTGCTTAATGTACTGCTGTGTGCCATAACCAAATATTATTCAAACCAGAACGCGAAGAAAAACATATCATGAATAATATAATACTTATTTGGCAATAATCTTCTGAGAATTAAGTCATTTGTAAAATAAGTCAATTTGGTGATTTCAATATCAGCATACAGTGATAGCATAGTGTTACAGTTCTAATTTCTCTATGGCATGCCTAAAGCATCGCATTTTAGGTAACTTCTGACTGGCATGATATAGTTTTTCCCAAAGAGAAACCCCCTATAGTATGGAGATTTCTGATAGAACGCTGTTTTGGCTCTACGACTGTGGAACTTTAATTTTCTGTCACCTCTAGTGCAAACATGTAACTGCTCAGTGGCTTCCCCTGCATGAACCTTTTTCCACATGATCAATAGGAGATGGAATTTCCTTCTTATGTCTAATTTGTCTATTTTACATTCCGTGTAGTGCATCTATGCTTATTCCCCTCACTTGTACCTTCAAGCAGACGCGTAAAGCATGATTCTGAAGACTCTGCAACTTAATTAGTTCTCGTTGATGAGCACTGCCTAAATAGAAGGAGCAATATTCCAGGCTAGGACATACCATGACTTTGTACACTTGTAGAGCAACTTTTAGTGAGAGACTGTTTCATAATTTACTAATATACATATTATTTTATTACCAACATTCTTTTTTACCTTAGAGACATGAGCAGTCAAGGTTAGACAGCTGTCCAGTATTACTCCTAGGTAGGGGTAACTGTTACAGACCGGTAATGGATCTCCATTCAATGTTACATGAGGGCCGTCTAACCTGGCAATTTTGTTGTTGGCACCAAAGAACATGCTCATGCTTTTACTGGTATTAATTGTCATGTAGTTTTGTCTGCACCATGTACCTACCCTGTCAAGATCACTCTGTAGGTTTCTAACAGCAATCAGGGGGTCCAGATGGGTAGCATATAAGACAACATCATCGGCATCCATAGTGTAATGACAGAGATGGATATTGGTACCAAGGTCATTTATAAACAGGGTGAAAAGCAGAAGACCCAAAATTGAGCCCTGCAGTACTCCAAATGACACTGGTTGGCTGTCTGACTTTTTGCTGTTAGCTATTGTACAGTGCGATCTATGGGCCAGGTATTCCATGAGCCAATTTTTTTAGCTTTCTGGGAATGTTTAAGCTGTTAATTTTGGGATTAGGGAGGGGTGATGGACTGAATCGAAAGCCTTGGAGAAATCGATATATATGGCAGCGGTCACATGACCATCGTCTCTGGCATTATACAGGTCTTTAAGTACATTAAAGACTGCGTCACTGGTGCCTTTTGCCGGCCTAAATCCAAATTGGAAAGGTGACAGTATGTTATTATTCTCTAGGTGGTCAGATAAAACTTTATGAACCAGTTTCTCTAATAACTTGCCTGGGAGGGGCAGAAGGGTGATAGGGCGCCAGTTTTTAATAATTCTAAGTAGGTGTTTATGTATGAGGCTGTTTCATGGACTGGTATAATTTCACCAGTAATTTCATTCTGAAGTTGAATTGTTAGGTTTTTGGTAGTAGGGTTTACCAGGGAATTCACCTCTCACCAGAATTTTACAGGGTCCCCAGCAGCTTTTTCTAGCATTAATAAAGCAAAGTCCCCTTCAGCATTGTCTAGTTGTCTTTGAATTTGGTTTCGCATGCGTCTAACAACTTTCATTAGGTTTCTATCACAGGTGTGATTTGTTTCCCTTATTACTTCCTGTCTATCATTAATGAGCTCTATAGTTTCATTATTGACCCAGGGATTCTTTTCCTTCTTTATAGTAAACATTCTAACAGGACAAGGTATGTCCAGATAATGTATTAAATTGTCCTCAATGAATTGCCACTGCCAATCAGCATCAGTACTGTTATTAAATTCATTCCAGTCCAGATCAGTAAGGAATTGATCATATGGTGCATGTTGTAGCATGAAAGGTGACTTTGTAAGTGCAGGTGTTTGTCTATCACTTGCAAAAGAATGTATGATTGGAATTTGAACCTAATCTCAATGATGGTATTCTGTGAGACAAAGTTTCTTTAGAAAGGAGACAAATGATTAGCAGAAGGTTGTGTTATTTAGCCATGGTGCTTGGGTGAGGTGAATTGAAGTAAAAATGTGCTGCTGCTGGAATGTCTCAGTTGTAATGTGCCACTGAGTTAGTTCCCATAAATGAATACAGATTTGGTGGACTGTTGGCATATTACTTTTGGCAACATTCAGGCTTATGTGGCCTAGATCTCTCAATAGACTTATCCATTCTTAGGTATGAAACAAGTCCTTTTAGAGACAAATTGTAAGTGGGATGGAAGGCCATTTTTTTCCCAGTATGAATTATATCAATTGGTTACAGGTTAGAGAGCTGTCAATAAAAATTATTGAAAAGAGTTTATGACGTTAGGAATGGATCATCATGACCATGGTAGTGGAAGATTCTTAGTATGGGATGAAACATTCTGACACTGGTACATTTTGTCCAATTAATGGTGAGACACCAAACTATAAGGAAACCTGTTGACACTGTGCCCAGCTAGCACAACTCATGCAATTGACATTATTTTTACGTTAATCTCCTCAGATGTACGAAAGACATCATTTGGATGAGTTCTGCTAGCTGGGTAATGATTAGCCTTTTTTCCAGACATATCCTTTCTAAATAAGCCGCCTTTGCTACTTGTGGGAGAAAAAGCTACACCTTATATCAACAGATCTATTTTTTTTGTGTAGGAGTCTAGACCACTGCCCAGTAGGTCCACCATTTTTGATAACACTCGATAACACCCACTTCCAGGGACAAGCTTGTACCCATCTTATCAGCTTTTATCAGTGCATGTCACCAGCTCCAGTCAAATTTAGAGCCTATAGTAGCATTGTACATGGCAAACATTTATTATCAATGAGGTGAAAAGAAAACAAAGCTAAGTCTGATTTGCATCTGGGTGTAAATGCAAAAATTAGGATATGACGAGTTGTGTTATCAATAACTGGAACTTCATTGCTATAATTTTATTTCACCCCATTATACACTTAAGCTCCCATACAGTTTTTATCCCTTCAAACTATATATATATATATATATATATATATATATATATATATATATATAAATAAGGCAAGTTTTCTCTTTTGGGGTCACCTTTTTAATGGTCAGGAACAGCTTAGTTTCTTAAATCCTTTCATACTGAGGTATAACATGATGAGCAGTGGTGAGAATGGCATAGTTTCTAAATTTTCTCAAAATTGAAAGGGGGTCACCTTGATCCTCTTTTTTTTTATCTTGGGGGGAAGGTTTACAATTCACAAGTAACCTCCTTGAATAAGAGCCCAGAATGGACTGGTCTCTATGCAATTCTTTTAAAGAGCAGAACCAAGATTAGGAATTGAGGGATAATGTGCATTTTATGTGTGTTTTTTTCTCAAATTCAATTCAAATTTGTATTTTCTTTTTGACCCGCCTGAAATCACCAAATAGCTATTTACTTTAACAAACACTAGAACTGACCTCGGCTCTGACATTCACTCATTTCGAGGTATAACCCGGACTATACCCGGTAACATGATGGGTAGTAGCAAGTATTTGGTGATCTCTGGATTTTCTCCAAATCAATAGGCAGCCATCTTGTGGGTTTTTTTTTAGAGTTTTGACAGTTCAATTCAATTTGCTAGTTTAGTAAATGCTTGAAATTGACTGGTTTCACCATTAATTTTCCTTCATTTTGAGGTATAACATGATGGGTGGTGTTGAGCATTGTCTGATTTCTGGATTTTTCGCCAAATCAAAAGGCAGCCATCTTGTGTCTTTTAGGATATTTGACAGTTCAATTCAATTAACTACCGTAAACTCCCGCGTATAAGACACGTCCTCTATGCCAAACAAAATGCTGGGGAGTCTTATAGCTTTTTCTCAAGTGGGGGGGGCGTCTTATACGAGGGGTAATTTTTCTATAGAAATGTACTAATCTTACAAATATCAGCGTTAAAATGTGCGTCTTATACGCAAAAATGCATGTGCTGAGTTTGGGGTGCGTCTTATACGCGCAGCGCGTCTTCTACACGGGAGATTACGGTAATTTAGGAAGTGCTTGAAATGGACTGGTCTCACTATTCCCTTCATTTTGAGGTATTACATGATGGGTAGGGTTGAGCATTGTCTGATTTCTGGATTTTCTCCAAATTGAAAGGCAGCCAACTTGTTTTTTTTTAGGGGTTTTGACAGTTCAGGATCATCTTTTAGGTAAGTGAGTGCTTAAAATGGACTAGCGTCAGTGTTTCCTTCATTTTGAGGTATGACAAGCCTAGGGATGATGGATATTGAGTGCTTTTCTGATTTTCCTCAAAGCTGATTGGCAGCCATTTTGTTTTTGGCATTTTGGCATTTGGCATTTTGACACATTAGCAGCCATTTTTCAGCTTGGTATCAGGAATTTTTGGATTCAGCACACCCAAATTACCCAGATTCATCTCATAGATTCGGTCATCCATAGATGCGGTCACTGCTGTGATGGACAAGCAGTGTATAAATACCTGTCTAGCTGTATGGACAAGCAGCTTATAAATACCTGTCCAAACTGAGAAAGAAAGAACTTAGGTCCGCAAACTAATGAAGCAGTCCCATGAAGTGGGGATCCCACTTTTTGATGTTAAACAAATCAATCAGTCGATGCAAAAATCCCACGAGAAATGACTGAACATGCAAAGAGCCTTTAATCATTTGACCATGTGCCTCGTACTAGGGTAACTACAACATGCTGTGATGGTATCCTTTGTACTACAGTAACTTAAGTTTCATTGCTAGAAACTGCTGGCAGGACCCTTTGGACATTTTGAGAACTTTCATGTGAAGACCAACTCCACTCTGTGTTTAGTCCCTTGCAGTTAATATGGACTTTGTATTGCCATCAACAGCTTCTTTCAATGGTAGGGTGAGTGTTGTCTCCTGGGCAGGAAATCTCCATAGTTTGCTCTTTCTCCTCAGCAGAAGACCTCACGATATCACTACAGCTAGGTCAGACCACAGTGGTGGATACACATCGAATGGGAACTTGTGAGTTTCTCCAACCACTGGGGTAGGAAAAATACCCACACCCTAAGATTACACCTGATGAGGCCCTGAAGGGCTGAAACACTCCTTGAAAACTCCATGTTTGAATTTTGATAAAGCAACAATGATCAAACTCTGACCAAGTTGGTCATGACAGGTCCTTGGGTACACACTCACACTGACACACTTTTTTGTTAAATTGTGTTAGGAAGTGTAGCCTATTGATATTACACGGTAGCTGAAGGTCAAATAAATAAGTGAATCAAAATTATTGAATTTTGGTAAAAACACTGACCTGTTTTTCACTGAGGGTCAATGGAATTGTTGGAATAGAGTCATGTGACTTTTTCTGTAGGCAAAGGGTAGCAATTAGCCTCCCTGGGTTATTCTCAGTGTAGTGCTGGGTCCAACCACTGCCACATATTTCACTCTTGCCAGAAAACAGGATCAGTTACCCTGGTACATTTTTGATAGGCTATCCTGTTGCTGCTCATATCACAAATAGCCAGTTACCCTAGTACCACACATATAGTTACCCTAGTACCCAACTAGCAAATTTGGCTGATTTCTATTTAATCCAAGTAATGTAGTAACTCCAGGTCTTGTCTCCATAAATATCCATACCCTAGCTATGATTCTCTAATACCATTATGACTTATAGTAGGGTATCAACAGCACCAAATAAGGAAAAGTGTTCACACTTGTTGACTTACCTTCTGCCATGTTGGATGGGGTGGTCTGAAATCACAGAAGGTGTGCAAATGGGAATTTTGGTGAAAGTCAGCCCCCTACACTTAGGATTTTGATTTTTCCCCAATTTTTTTTGGGTCACATTTTTGGGCTCAATGAGTTCTTGATGTTATATATGGGTTTTAGTGGTCCAATATCAATATTCTGACCCTCAGGGGGTTGAACATACCTAAAATTGACCCCTTTCAGCTTGGAAAATCAATAAAATCGACATATTTCATCATTTTTTGTAGAATGAGGACTAGGTATGTGTCTGTCCACTTTTATTATGTAAATTATAGAGTCTTGTGGTGAAATAGGAGCAAAAATTATGTTCCTGGTCGGATTTTTTCTATTCTTCTCGAGCATTTTACTTTTTGTAAAGTGGGCTGTCCGGGCGATAATTTGGTCATTTGGCCTCCCCCCATTAAATATCTAAAAGTGAAATGGGTTCAATTATGCCTTAAAAGATTTCCTACATGTTGGGGGTAACGTATGTTGAAAATAAAATTTGATTTCCTCCATAAACTTCACTGTAAGGGGGCAATAAGTGATTTTCCTTGAAAATCCCCCTTTTTCCTTGTCCGGGCGAAAAATCATGTTCCTTCCCCTCCTGTGTAGGATTAACACATTTAACTATCCTAACTAAGTCAGTTATTTACCCCCTACATATACCTAAGTGCCCAATGTATAGGACAATGGATTACTCTCCATCCTTTGTAGTAGCAGAGATGGGAAGTGCTATTTTGTCCGGGCGAAATCGTGTCCGGGCGAGTGACCATTGAATAACATGCCATGTTGAGGGGTTGATTTCCTACAGAAATAAAAATTTTATCTTAATGAAAATAACAGCTCTAGATCATTTAGACCTGCAGATTACAGAAATCACATTGTTATGTATGTCAGATATGTCTTTTATATCATAAAATGAGTGTACTTATAATAAATGTCTGTGACTCCTGGCATATGTCCGGGCGAATGACATTTGAGTAATATGCCATGTTGAGGGCTTGATTTTCTATAGAAACAATTGTCATATTACCATGACAATATCAGATCTAGACCATTTTGACCTGTATATCATGAAAATAACATGTTTCTTTATGTCAGATGTGACCTTATTATCATGAAATGAGAATTCTTTTAACGGTTTTTACCATGATTCTGCCTACATTTCTTGTCCTCACACAAAATTCAATATTCCTGCCCCTCCTCTGCACAATAGGGATATTCAAATATCCTAACTATGCCAGTTATTTACCCCCTACATATACCTTAGTACTCAGTGTATGGGATAATTGATTGCTGCTAAACCTTTGCAGTATCAGGGAAGGGAAGTGTTTTTTTGTCCAGGTGAAATTGTGTCCGGGCGAGTGACCATTGAGTAACATGCCATGTTGAGGGTTTGGTTTCCTACAGAAATAATCATTTTATCTCATTGAAAATCACAGATCTGGACCATCTTAAGCAGTAGATGATGGATATCACATCGTTATCTATGTCAGCTGATTCCTTGCTATCATAAAATGAGCCTACTTTTAATGGATTTTGATCACAATTCTGAACATAATGTCCAGGCGAGTGATGAATTACAAGGTATTTTGAACAGAAATTACAGATTTTTTTCCCCATCAAACTATATACCACCTGAAAGTACATGCCATGGACATTGTATTCCATGTAATCAATAGTTCCTACCATAGTCTGTTCAGCTTTTATATAGAACAGAAAGAAATAATTATCTTAGAATCTGAGATTTACTTGAATTCCAGGCTAGGCCCTATAGGAAAATGACCTGAGGGCAACGCAAAAGGCCCATTACGTCTGACTACAATACTCCAAACCCAACCATTAGACCCAGTACTACAAGCAAAAACATAAAAACAGTGGATCAGAAGCATATCATAGGTCATTTTGAATCAATAAAGGGAAAATACCCCAAATGGTCACTCGGGAGGACATCATTTCCAGGTAGATAGGTTCTGGGCATTGCCATAGCAACGGTTTTCATATTTAACTCATAATATTTCATGTGCAGTTACCCCAAGACCTATACACTATCCACAAAAAATATTTTTGAGATACTACATAATTTTTTCTCAGACCTCTCAAAACTCCACCAAGGCCTATTTGCACACTTTCTATGATTTTTGACCGGGTAACTGGCAGTTATCCTAGTACATGCACTGTGAGTTTATCCCGGCATTACAGCCATGTCTGGTGTTTTGTGGAAACCATCAATTTCCATTGCCAAAGTGCATGCCTCCCCAGGCAGCTCAAAGTGGTCACTTCTCCCTTACCCATTCATATAGAACCATGATTTTACTATTATAAACGTTTGGGACAATGACATGTATGTCTAGTATGAGCATAGCTTTCCATTTAGTATACATCTTCATGTTGTTTATTGAAGGTAAATGCCCATAACGTAAATTTCATAAATGGAAGATTAGTCTGAGGAGAGAGGAAAATAGCTGATTGAATCTCTATGTGTATGCTGCTTTTTCCAGGTTAAGGTTAAATCGTGCTATTATCTAGCTAATGTACTAGCAAGATACATAGAATGCATTGGTGTCTTAGAAAAATTTATCAGTTATTTGATACATTTTAATATGTTGAGGGGTTTCTATTCGTGGTACATGTACATGGATCTTACCACGTCTATATGCAATGTTGGCCAAATCGCGACATTAATGTTACGTTTTAGCCAAAATGGCGATCTCTGCCTGTTCATCAGGATATGTCATTCCTTTAAGAGGTTTCATTAAACATGATTGTGCACAATGCTGAAGGGTGTTCTGCAATGGTCAAGTAGACTAAGTGGCAAAGTAAGTTCCCTTGTCCTACCAAAGGGGATCCATCATCCACATCTCTCTTTGTGCAGATGAGCTTTTAAATGGGGTACTAACTCACTCCTTTTTAAAGCTAGGTAAGTTGTGTTTTGACACAGATACTTGGCTGGCCATAGAGAAGGGCCCTAGTTGTGTGTAGTCTATTCAGGGGTGCAGGGTGGTAGGATGCTCTCGGCGTCCCCTATCAGAGTCATGATCCCTGCCATACATCACCACTAACAACCCCAGCACGGCACCCCACCTCCCCAGGAACGACAGCCGACAGAGCACCTACACTTAGAATGGTAAACGCGCCGGATGTTATCCCCCAAGAGTGCCCCATATTTCTTCAATATCTTCTACGCTCTGGACTTGATTAGAATAGATATCTGAAAGGCTTACATCGCCATCAATAGCCATCCCATCAGTACACAAACATAAGGTGTGGGGCAGACGGCAATAAAGGACATATTTCTCATACTGTGGTAAAAGAAACTATGTGCCCCTTAAGACACCCTCCTAGACTCATTTTGTTCTGGTGAATTGAAAGTAATTGAATTCCTGGTGTAATAGATGGCCATTGCGTCCAGCGTCACAACGTTTGAATTCTTAGGAGTCAAGATTTAGTGTTCTCATTCTTTTTAGCCAAAGGTTATTCACTTTTTCTCTGAAATAGGCACCAATCCATCTAATTTTGAAAAGTTTTTTGGGGGTTCTTCATGTTAGAAGATGATGCATAGAATCGGTATGATAATCGGTATGATTGTCGTTTGCAATGGCTTTTGGCTTTGAAATTTTATGGAAAGCCACTCACCCTGGGTTATTGCCTCGTACTTGTTTAGGATATTTGCCCCATATGTTCAATTAAATAAAATGCCAAAAGTACTAAAATATCCAACCATTTTCCTTAATAGCCTTTCCTTTTGCTTTGCTGTCGTGTAGGCAACTGGTGGTAGAGATGGGAGTTTGGGGGGGGGGGGCTGTTGGGGGCTGTTTTGCCATTTGGCCTGGGTAGGCCAATCGTATTCGGTGAGAGGCGCGTCTGCGGGATGACTGCTGATGACGACTGGTGATAGCAGACGACATTCAGCCCGGACGCGGATTGTGGGACGCGTGCGTCTGACAGCGGCTGCTATCCGCCAGGCAGCGCCTCATCAGGACATATATCGGTGCACATGCATTATACAATTGCACTGAGGCCTCCTTGATCCCCCTGGACTTTTTGGCGAGCGTCTGCTGGGCAGGAAATATTTTCAAGTTAATAACCCTTGATGACAGTCGCGCGCGTGTCAGGATTTGGGTGGCGGGTCGAGGATCTGCCGCCAAAGCACGGGGCTTTAATTCTATCAGACTGCGCGCCCAAGCACTTAGCCGGCCCATATCGAAACGTCCTAATGCTAGCTCTCCCGGTAATAACTTTCCGACGTCGTGCTGTATAAATAATGGAGCCAAATTGGAAAACGAAGCTAAATTCCTGAGTGCTGCCGCTGAGAAATAGCATTATTGACGCGCCGCCGCATCATTTCATATACACCAGCAGCCGACACTGAGAGAGCGAATTTAGCCGTTTAAATGAAAGTAATTTCAAGGGAAATTGAAGCTCGCAGCACCCTGATCCATCAAGTAGAGCACAAGATCAGATAATGTATAAATTATTAGAAGGATCGGGCTAAATTCTGAAGTTAGTTTGGCGAAATTAATTATTCAACCGATAAAGCGAAAGTAGCATTTTTCTCTGGCTGCCCGCGCACTGAGCATGCGCAGATGCCTAAGCCTCGCTTTGATACGGAACGGAAGCCATTCCACCGGAAGTGGGGTGTTTTGCAAATAAGACCGCCTCCAAACCGGGACTGATTGCGCCAATATGGATGGAGCTTGGCGGGGGGAATTTAGTCGTGATTTGGATGCGCCCGTTTATGTTGCGGCCAGGATGTGTTGGCAAATGGCACTCAATCTGCGCGGGAAGCCTGGCTTCAGTGTCGTCTGCCCACCTCACCTGGTGTGCTGCACCACCGCGGGTGGCGCCACCGACAAGATATCCACATATAATTTTACAGAATATACCGGTAGTGAGCAGGATAATACAAACAAGGCAAAATCTGTTAAATGTAACTTTTCAGCCCTGGCGCAGACTGTTATGTTGATAACTGTAGTGTCCGTTATTCAGTGGTCTTCAAGGAACAACCTCGGTCATCTAAAGTTATCAATGTGAAGACCCTGTGACTGAGATGACAAGTTGCGTTTTTGAATTTTGTGCATCCCTTTCCTTATTGGCACTGATTCAAACTTTTTCATTCATACTTGCTCTAGCTTTGATAATCTTATGTCTGTGATCAGAAACGTTAAACTGAAGTAGGATAATTCTTATCAGTCTGAAAGAAAAGTGCAACCTCTTGTTTTAAAAAGGTGTGGATTGTACATGTATAATCATTTTATAATATTTTTATTGCCCTGTTCATTGTTATCCCCAGTGATAGCACACTTGCAGCATATACTGTGTGATCAAAAGGATTTCATCGAAAATACTATGAAAGCAAGGTGAATGATATGTACAAGTGGTCAAAACAGAGAAAACTCAACACGCAACGTTTTTATTATTCAATAAACAAGTGGCCATATTGTATAGAGCACATTATCCGAGAGAAGCAGTTGCTACAGGACACCATTGCCAATCTCAGACACTGTGGAATGGCATTTTTCTCTTGAAAACAAATGTCTATGGTACCACCATAACACTCGACTGTAACCCGAACGCGGTGAAATAATGAATTCCTTTAACATGTATGCACAATACCTTCTCATGTATGGCAAACTTGTATCGCCCTGAGCAGGACATGCGTGTATACATTGAGGTGTAATAGTAGTCGATATATAAACACAGCGAAGGGCCAAGGACCATTTCCTTAGGAAAACATACAGATTCAGCAGTCCATATTCCTATATCAAATATCCCCATCCTTGCGTCCATTCAAACAGTGGAGCATAATCTCATTTGAAATGTCATATCCAATTATGCATCTCAGATTTCCTATTTATGTGGATTCATACAAGGGGAGCAGAGCGGATCACAAGTCTGCCTTTATTCCCATTTCTCACTCCACAATCAGGGCTCTGTGTTTGGGGCTGAGTTGGCAAAGGTATCGGGTTATCAGTGTGTTTTAATCTCACGTCTGTTGCCTGATCACATTTCATCTAATTGCCACCACTTGTCTCCCACTTCTGTCTACCTGATGCATCGAGGGTTATGCCAATTTCTCTACTATTCCAGATTTACCCTTGCCTCTTGTAGCCATAATATAAGAGGTTAGAGATGCAATATCTCTTATTTGAAACCGACTATATCCATAGAGCCATAGATCAACACTCCAATAGACTGTGAATATTCCCTCACTCGATAAATAGGGTAGATTCACCTTGAGACGTCCTCGCCTATACACTTTGCATGACTCTTGTTTGAGGTTTGATAGCTGCATAACGCAAGGCTCATTGGATCGCTTGATATTCTAAAATCAAGGTTGAGAATGAGGGGATCGACTGTGATGCATTTCAAAAGTACAAATATTTTTCTTCGATATATCAGCATAAAAATGAGGCCATTCTCACCTTGAGCCGTCCGCTTAATACTCATCACTTAAGGTGAGCTTTTTTCAAACATGAACAATGAAACTGTATCTTTGAAGCTATTGCATCGTAATGAAAATGTTTTGTAGTGGCTGAATTGGAATGAATATTTAAGACAATTTTATGGCCTTGGTAGTTGTAATTCCCATTCAAATTTATAGAGATGGTCACCCTAATCCTGCATCGTCGAGGCTTTGTTTTGAATGCACTTTAAAGACCTTTCAAATATATGCACTACATATATGAAATCCCTTTCAAAGACATCATACCGTATTTGACGTATTAAGCGCCCCGGGCGCTTAGAAATTGCAGTTATAGCCTTCTAGCAGCTAAGAGTTTATCTGACTCTAAACTCGTGGGAAAATTGGTCTTTTTTCTAGTCTAAAATAATGTGGGATGGGCGCCTACAATGGGAGGGCCACTTGTTACGTCGAGTACGGTGATCATGCTCTCGGTATATCAGTAAGTTCTTTAGTACATACTAGTAGTACATATGATAGTAGGATAACAATAAAGGTTGAAATATGCGCGCCATAGCAGGTTGTGGTGTGTGAACACCAAAATGCATTGGTCAATGTAAGATACTTCCAATAGCTTCCAATACCAAGGCAGCACAAAACTTCTAACATTATATATGGGGCGTGGGTTGCCTTAACCGGCAGGGAGGCGACCCTGTAATGTGTTTGTCGTCTGCAGGACACAAAGGTAACCTCCCCATGGGAAGCTTACTAGATCCCGGCTGGCGTCCACTGTCTACCCCCCCCCCATCCCTTTGTGAGCCTTAGCCTCTCAAGGCATTGTCACCAAATGTCGTCTGCTTTCAGGTAATGTTATTTGTTCAGCTAAAAAAGTGGTGGATCTGTAAAGAGTTTGAATCAAAGTTGAGAGCTGGATCGCTGGTGGTTCCATGCAGACACGGGTGAGATGTTATCTGGATAATTTCAATTTTACATATCAGGATATATAAAGTTGAAATTTGAACGTAGACCATGATATCAAAAGATGTATGGATGATCCTGATTGAGGGACATATGATGCCATTTATCTGAGATGGATGAAACCGTTCCATGCCTAGTAATTCTGATCGTTTTTGTTGGGTTTTTTTTTACAACAAGTATGACAATATGTGTTTCAATTCTCATTTCAATTGAATTTAAACATTGTTTGGTGATGATCCAGCAATCTGATCTTAATCATGGAAATAAGTTAACAGAAAATGTACTTACACGATAATCCCAAAGTGGCACAATGCTATACCCCGGTGCTATACTTACTTTGCAAACACTATACAAGAACCCGAGAAGAACTAGAGATCAAATTTTCCCTCCATAGTAAAAACATAACACAGTTGAGAGATCACACCATCGTACACGGAGCCCACCATCTTCAATGCACGCCTTGTGCCTCACACGTCGACTAGATTTCCAGCATAAAAATAGATCAAAGTGTGGACAGAATGATAAAACCTCCACTTTACAACACGACGCCATCCCAGAGCCACTGTTTAACACTGGGAGGTATGAAGGAGAGGGAGTATCTAGGAAGCACCCCATCTTCTCTGCTCCTCCCCCATACCTGGTGTCTCCCCCTCCATGCGCATTCCATAATCCTTCTGACAACACGTCAAGGCGTGACGTTAACCCTGGTCTAATAATGACAGCGACGTCATGGCGACGTCCCCTATTGGCCACTAGTTGGTCTGGAGCCGGTTCCTGTGACCCACACTGATAAGGTGGGACCAGCATGTCCCTGGAAGTGGGTGTTAACCAGGGACAAGGTACCCATCATGGTATGTCTTATCAGTGGGTTTTAGCTCAACCAGCGAAATTCAAGATGGTGGCTCCACTAGGCCTCCATACTGAATCCTATAGCTCACATAGCCATTATCAGCTGGGGGCCGCCATTAGACCCCGACTCCACTATGACTAACACCTTCAGCCCCCGACTCCGCAGTTTATGCCAGGGATGCCTCCCATTGGTCAATAATACAATAGCCATGTGCCGTATACGGGACTAGCACATCCCTGGTGGTGATGCTTTTCAACCAGGTGGCTCTAGTAGTCGGGGCTAGATTACAGATTATCCTCTTTGTGTAGTTTACTTTGATGGCCTGTCTCTTATTAACTATTGATAACTTTTCTATATAATATAGATTTCTGGATTCTCCATAACATCAACATTAATTGTGTAAGGTTGAAAAAATACATGAAAATTCTAAATTACTAAGAATTAGATCCTAAAACATGTGCACAGTACCACATTTAATCCAGCAGAATGGACTGATGGCATTGTTTGTTATCAGACAAGACCCTCACTTCACACCTTAGACAATGGAGAGGTAATTAAGATAGGTCTAGGGTGCAGCTTATCACCCCTATCAATTGCCATTGTTATGGGGTGGAGGAGGGTGAGATAAGAGATTACCCAGAGTTCAATGCTAAGAATCAAGAGGGGGCTAGGAACAAATATGGCGACCTCCACACAGGGATAGCCATGTGCCCTATACATAGGGAACTGGTGTCCTGTGATTTATTGATATCTACTGTTAGCTAGGTCTGCAATGTATCTGCAGTCTATCTATGCCAGTAGATAACTGGCATGAATGTGAAAAGGAAAATGGGGACATGCACGTAGAATGTGTTTTGTGGGAGGCTTTGTGCATTGTGCTCTTTCATCTTGTTTTCCCCATTTATCTTAATGCACATTTGCATGTCTATAGTTCTCCCTATGGCGATTCTAACTCAGAACTATACACTACATGTAATGTAGTATACCTTCTACTCATACAATACGCCCACGCCCTCTATAGTAAAAGACATACTTTAGTCTTGGCGGCACCTCTAAAGTCCATCCACGAGCACTCAACATAATGCACAAACCAACATGCGGCGGATCCTGTATCCCTCAGCTGCATGCTGGAGCCGCCAAATCAGGATGTGCCATTGTGGGTGGTATTGTGCGGACAGGGGATGCTGAGGCTTCCCTTTAGTGCAGGTACCAAGAGGTTGAGCAACAACAGCCATGCTGGATCCCACAGCTACAATGGTGGAGGGGTCAGGTGGGTGCGTACAAATCTGTCACTAGGGGGAGGCACCGGGCCCCAGTGTAAACAACACCCCTCTTCCTGTCATAACAACTGGCTTTTATCTACCACCTTGAGGGAGTCGGATAAGGTTTTGGCTGTGCCGAAACCCAATGGAGAAAAGATGGAAATCCTCGTTTTGCCTACACATAACACTGAATGCCACTCGGGCAACATAGATTTCCAACTAGATCTCCAGTTCGAGATCACCCACTCTGCTATTCATGTTTATTCCTGAGCTTCAGAAATTATCTCCTAGTTTATATACTATCAACTGAGCTGGCATGAACTCAGAATTATTTGCTTAGAGTAGTGGGAAAGGCAAAAATAATCAAAGATCATAGGGTAACCTAAAGACGGCCGTTCCTGTGTTATACAATTACTTGACAACAATTGACAAGGAATCATCTTTATTGTCGATCTACCACGAATTTTATATTTTATGTTACGGCAATAAAAACCTTTCAAACCTAGGGAAGTAGCTACATGTAATATCTTTGAGTCTAATACTAATAGGTCCTTATGGTTCCCCAAGGTACTAAGGCAAAAATATGTTAAATTTCCGGTCACCCGACCTACCGCAGCAAAAAGGGGCCGACCTCAGATTTTTTTAAGAAGATTTTCATATTTTCTTCAATATTTTTCATAATTTTAATCAATTTTCCACATTAATATCACATTTCTTATATTTTGCGAATTTGCTTGTGTCCAGGTACAGAATATACGGGACAGAGCCATTGCTAGTACCAAACAAATTAGCTAGGTGGTTCTTGTAGTTGGGGGCTAGATCAGCAGTTGGCCTCTTTTTACAGTTTACTTTGGTGGGCTCTTCCTAATAGTCTATATGAAGCTATATTCTAAAAATCTATACCTTTGGATAGCAAATACTTTAAACTAAAACAATATAAGCATTATATAGACTTAGTACTTCAAATACAAGAGAAATTAAACTTTAAAATTTTTCTTAGAGGGCACATATTATCCAGGCTGAGTAAAACCAAGCCATTGTCTCCCTATCAGGCTAATCCCGTCTATTCACACCTAAAACAATAGACAGGTACTTAAGGTGATTAGAGGCAGGGGCAGCTTATCAGTCT
The DNA here is from genome assembly GCA_949317995.1 of Acholoe squamosa. NCBI lineage: Eukaryota > Metazoa > Annelida > Polychaeta > Phyllodocida > Polynoidae > Acholoe > Acholoe squamosa. The sequence continues at coordinate 48,347,821 of OX439039.1, forward strand.
TATCAATTCCCATTGTATTCTGTGGGTGGAGGGGAAGATAAGAGTTTACCCACAATCCTCTGTCAGATCTAAGATGGCCGTCGGGGGGCAGTTAAATAACTGACTTCAAGATGGCCACCTCCATACCAGGCTTGCCCCCTCCAGCCCGACAGAGTACGGGCTGGCTTCAGACCTTCATCTGGGTAGATCGTCGCCCAGGCGGCGAAGCTCACTCCCCAAGCAGATGCTTGACTTAAGGAGTGACCCAACATCAGCTTAGGGAGTGAATCCACATCCCAGATCAATCAGATTCTTATCTAGATCAAAGAGGGTAATTAAGTAATAAACTAGAATACACATCCAGTGGAAAATAGAGTTGACCCCAGACTATTGAACTGAGTACCAATAGGCGCTGGCCGAGGCTGCCTCCATACAGGAATGGCGCTGTTCCCTATAGAATCCAGCCTTTTTGACCAAGAACTTTAAGTTTTGGCTGATATGATAGATGAAATCGATTACCCATGACTCATTAATCAATTATAACAATACAACATAAAAGTCAAAATGTGGTTCAGCAAAAAAAAAAATAAATAAATAAATAAAAATCCGACCTACCTACCTCAACTTTTTGGACCATGTTACCGGAAACTTACATTTTCTTTTGGGCCTAAGTGAAAGACAAGTATTGGGGATTTTGGAACAATAACCTTTCTCAAATCCATGTGTAAAGTGTGTCTATTGTTTTTCATCATTTCTAAGACCATCTCAGTTAGTCTATTTTCACCTTGAGAAAACCACCTTTCACCTTGAGCTGACCACTTGATAACTACCCTTTTAATGGGGCTATGTTCATTAAACTAACATTTGAAAAAAGAGAATTAGTGTCTTCTATAGATATGCAGTAAAATGGCGTAATTAAAACTATTGCATCATGAGAAAATAACTCAATTAGAATGGAAATTGGAGGCAATTTTATGGCCATGGATATTGTAAATCTCATCAAAATAGAAGTGGTATTTCCAACCCTGCATTATAGAGGCTTTGTTTTTAATGTACTTTGATAGACCTTCAATATGGACTATAATAACCCATTACTTAACTTTATCATCACACTCTCAATATCAAATAGTTCCTTTATATAGTAATAACTGTAGCATTACAGTAGAGATTGAAATATATGCATCAGAGCATAATCCAGTGAAGATTTCTATCCCAAACTATTCTAGCCATGAATCTTGTGATGTAATCCTACATAATCAATGGTTTCTATTCAATTAAATGCACAAATAGGTGTATAAGGAGTGGTTGACTCAAGGTGAAATGGTGGTCATCTGAAGGTAAAATTGGTATGTTCTGGGAGATAAGTCCTATGCAGAAAGTATTTAACATTTCTCCACTTTTCCTTATGCTTTCATTTAGCAAAGATATTTATCTATGCCTAGAGTCAAAATGTTGTATATATGAGCACTGGTCATTTTCAAATTATTGAACCAAAGTTGGAGAATTCTGATGAAAGGACCAGCTGGTCATGGTAAAAAACATTCAAACATGGGAACTTTAGTGTATTATCATGTAATGACAATTACTTCATATATTCCAGGACATCATTCTACGGGGTACTATAACACCTCTATTTCAATAATATGAGGGTTTAAGACCAATGCGTTACATTTGAAAGTGAAAAAAACAAGCTGACAGGTGGTCGACTTTAGGTATGTGGTCGTCTTTAGGTTAATCTACCCTATTGCATATTATTTTCAACATAGAATGTGCCCCTTTTCACAAAATACAAGTTATAGGGTCTCTATGTGGCCATTATGTTATAACTACGGATAATAACCAGGGCACGGGGCGGGGCATGCTGGTGCATGATTTTTCTTTTTGTAATCTGAATGACAATTGAATTTGAAACAGCATAGATAAACACCATACTAAGGAGAATACCATAATTATACATTTAGTTGATAAGTCCCGACTATAATGATAAGTATTTCTCCAATTAAAGTTAAAGGTCATCAATAGAGAGTCAATCATATTCAGTTCCCCCTATGAAATTGTCTTATCATGTACATAGATTGAATACATTATGGTTGTGCATATAGATGCCCGAATGTCCGATTTCTTATCACACTATACCCTCATGCTGCCTAACACCAACAGTCCCCCACCCACCATCCCCTTTTCCCCCGCTATGTACTTACATCCCTGAGCTGAATTATGGCAATTTCGTTTGGCTTTTGTTTGAGGACCGTTATCATCTGCTCTCAGTGGGCACATATATTATACCCGTAGCAGCGACGTGATTTCCCTCCCATTTGGCTGCCTGGCCTAATTGTAGGGTAGCAGAGTCAGTATCAACCCCCATGAGGAGACCAACATTGTCCTCACGCCCTACTCCCTTATTATGACGTTGACTCTGCAGCGCCTGCGCCAGGCGGTGTCCGTGCCTTGGAGGTGTGCCTCTCAGCGGGTCCGCGTGGTGGCGCGATGGTGCCCGGTCGTTAGGGCACCGAGCGCCATATGGCCGCCCCCTGATCTTTTGTCGGGGGTAATAAGGCCGATCACCGGTACCCATCACCATCCATCACCGTCCTTATCAGTCCTGCCCTGCTCCCACTGAAATTCAGTTTAATGTAAACACCAGGCACAGTCACCGCTGCAAACACTGACAGCCCGATGGCGTCTGCTGTTGTGAGAGTGGCGGGAAATAGCTTATTAGTATTATAAGCAGCCGCCACTGCGCGCTTTGTGAAGTGGCCCGTGAGCAGCTCTGATTGAATACCCGGACGCCCACTGGTGAGAAGGGATGAGCAGCCCCCAGTCTTTGATGCACGGAAGGTCTTTACAAAACTGGGGTCATTGGGCTGAATAGAAAGTTCTAAAAATAGGGCAATAGAACTTAAATATTCTAAATCGAAGACAAATTTTAAACCAAACTCCATCGCATTGTAGGGTCTTAAATCAAATTCAGATGAAATCTTCAGGAAGTTGAATTTAGTCGAAAAGCAATCGTTTACTGTGCAAAAACATGTGTCATTGTCAAGGAAATGTGATAGTAATATCCAAATATAAATCAGGTAGTAGTTTTGGAATATCTGAGTTTAGTTGTTCAATTTTCACTGGGGACTAGGTCCATATTCTATTAACACTTCGTCCATACTGAAATTTGGGATTGCAAGTTTCGTACCAAATTGTGGCTTCAAAAGTGGCTTCTGGTACACACTGGATAATGATTATCTAGAGACTTTAACACTGGTGGCAACCTCATGTATGTGGGCCCTGTTTTGTCACGGACTCCGGGTCCCTGTGCCATCCCCCTCTGCTTTCTCTGTATACACTCAGAGTGAAGGGATTTCCTCAAAACTAGCTTTCTCATTTAAAGCTTCAGGAATATTATTCCTTACTTGGCCATGGTGAGCTGTATCAAGTGTGACCTAAATGTAAAGTTGTTAGCTATAGTACCATTACAACACAGTACATGATAGGGTTGGCCCCAGACATCAAAAGACATATATAAAATATATCAGATAAACAGTAGATTTTGTCTTTGTGACTTCTTTGTACTTTCTGGACCCCAAATGGAGCACCTTACATACGGCGTTCGGCCCTGTTAGGCAAGGGTCACGCCAGGCCTTTAGAAGGGCGCCCAGGCAACAGGTTCCATTGGCCACTAGCTGGTCTGGAGCTGGTTCTGGTGACACCTACTGATAAGAACTGATAAGATGGGACCAGCATGTCCCTGGAAGTGGGTGTTAACCAGGGACAAGGTACCCATCATGGTATGTGTTATCAGTGGGTTTTATCTCAACCAGCGAAATCCAATATGGTGGCTCCACTAGGCCTCCATACTGAGTCCTATAGTAAGGGGGCACCATTGCTTGAACTGGTACCTGGATAGATAAACACTGATAGCAGCCATCGCGATGGGTACCAGGTGTTACATAATGCGTCCTAAAAAGTCTGCACTGAGTGAAGGGAATTTTCTCATTGGTCAATCATGTGTACCACTAGGTCGGTGTAAGATGCACAGCATGGGCTTGAAATTTTATGGTCTAGTATTCTTCTATATAGTAAAAGTACCCCGCCTATAAGAAGCACCCTGACTTTAGGCTGATTCTATAGAGCACAGGAGGCATCAGATTCGCGTGTAAGACGCGTATAAGTAGCGACCAGGCTACTCACTAGATGCACATGTGAGGCTTTCTGGTGGAGGCTACAGAAATGAACAGTTAGAATGGTGGGCTTAGGAGGGGCTTAATTTTTGGTGATTACCAATAGAAGAAAATATCACCATGCATAGAGTAAGTTGGCGACTGATTATAAAAACTATGTATGTAGTGCTTTCTTTAGCCAATAAACAGTGTTAAAACTTCAAACTTCAAGTAGAAACCTGACCATGGTGCACTGTGCAAAAGGATCCTCAAGTTATCTAATTATCTAACCACCATACACACATTTTCAATTGATTTTCTCACTTTACTCACTGAAATATATATGGTGCAAAGTAATGTATGACTAATAGATGACTAATGTGTAGGTTATAGGCAAGCAAAGAGGTTTTTAGAATATCCCTGTGCCCAGTATATTTATTGAGTATCTATGAGCAGCTCCTCCAGGTATAATTCTACTTCAGTAGCCCTCAGTTGCCACATATGAAATGTGAACCTCTACTAAGACTTGAGAAAATAGTATATCTATGATGGTAAATATTTTACCTAACATATATGACAATATAGGAGCAATTTTGAGAACTTAAAAAAAACATCCTATTACCTCTGAGTGTGCCTGCCAATAGCCAAAGAGTCCTGCAACTACCGTCATCTATACACAATAATTATAGGGCCAGTCTCAGACAAAAAGGTCATAAATGGTAGGAAATTGGACATTTGATATGTATCCAAAATAGATTGATGAACATTTATGGAGATATTCATAAAAAAAATTGTCCAGAGATGCAGCTAGCAAAAATAGAGCAAATTATCAAAAATGATAGAAAATACTTCTTTCGGGGGAAATTTACTGAAGGTCAGAGGTTTGTCGCACAACAATTTAACATACACGTCTGAATATCTTTTTTTTTTCTGCCCGTTTAAATGGAATACAATACATAATTTTAAGATCATTTTCTCAAAATGAGGTGTGGTAGCTACTTCTACTGTAGTTATTTTTCTCTTGTCTTCAGTCCCAGACTAGAAGACCTGTAGCTGAGAACCCCCCTTCATTGTATCTTCCCCTTTCCACTAGACCAGCATCTTTAATCTAGCAGCCTGACGCGTGTTCTGTCCCTAAGAGACTCTGGAGACTAAGTAATGCGTGCACGCTGGAAACGAGACGTCGACAGTGTGAAAACCTATTAAAGGAGGAAGACAACGCGTGTGTCCCACACCTTCCAAATGTCGTGCCGCCAGCATAGAGGGGGCACAGGGTGTGTCATGTCTCCTGCAGCCTGCGAGTGGGGAGAGGGGCAGCTGCCATCCAGGCAGTGTGTGGAGAAGTCACTGTGAGTAGTGCCTGTAAGGGGCCGCTGCTCCAGGGTGGTTAGTGTTGGCTACTAGTACTTTATACGAGTGATGCCCATGGAGAGATTCACATTGCATACCGGTATAATATCATCATGGCGGTATTGCATATCTCAACTCTACAGTAGTGTCTCAATGGACAGACCATAAAGATGGGTACCTTAGATTTTCCATCCACCTCCTTCATGTTCTACACCATTAAGTGTCTTCTGATTCGTCCTCGTGACCCCCCCCCCCCCTCCGTTCTCCTCTATAAAAAGAACTTTCTTCATATACGCAATTTCACGAATTTTCTCATCCAATTCATTCCCATTTCAACATTGCTCTTCGAAGCGTTAAGGCCAGTTCATTTCTGTATCATAAACTGTGGCAGTATCTAGTGTAACTATACTTTCACCTTTGCACTTGCTTCATGTTAAAGCATTACACAACCTTTATACATTTAACCAAACATGTTCTATCTTTATTCGATCACCTTCTTCCCTGGCTTGCCTCCAGCATCAGGTCAGGGAGGCTGCTGTCCGGTGCTGCTGTCCGCCTCAATCCCCATTGCTCACTTCTAATGAAAATTAAGCTAATCATTTTGCAGATTTTATTTATTCGGACGGCGGAGATATACAGCGAACAGCGGCGTAATGCGGTGCAATCTGGGGCCGCGATCTGGCATGGGATTAGACGAGATCGGGCCGTCTCATCAGAATGCATGAGTCGGCGGTGGCCATTATGCAAACTACATACTTGCTTACACAGCGGGCGCCCGCCTACAATCCCCGCAATTAGCTCAACCATAAAATCTGATGTTTCTAAGCCCCTAATTAATCTCCATCTATGAAAATTCGGCCTGACGCAGATCGATCAAAAGCCTGCCGCGCTGCTGCTCCCCGGGCCGGCCACCGACCGAATTAATAGACAAGCATAAAGTGGGGGTGCCTTTTACTAATTCAATCGTATGCCGCCGTGTGTGTGAAGCGCACGGCTTATTTTAATTAGCCCGCCCCCTACCTGATACATAACGGGCATTACTTATGGCCTAGTGAACAGTGGACACACGATGGAAGCTGACAGCGGTAGGACTACCTGCTGTTACTGATAATGTATACACCATGTAACGATCTATGCTGGCGCCAAATGGCAAACAGAGGCCGGACGTAGAACTAATGTGTATTTGGCCTGCCCTCTGTCGGCAGAGACCCAGTAAACTGGAGTATAATGGCTATAAAGGTCAGGGCTGTTGCTTGGGATGGCCTCTAACCCTGCTGACCTTATGGCCATCATTGACCTAGGTCTGACATTGACCACAGGATGGGGGATTATGGGCTGATCCCAAATGGAACAGCAATATAAACCAGGATACTCATAATCCCAACTGCCTGATCCTTCAATACAGTTTAAGGTTCATTCAATGGCAGGAGGTACTATCTCGACCTCTATGTATTATAATGTCTCCATATACTCCTCTTCCTAAAGGGCAATGAAGGGATCAGGAAATGCAGATGTGGTTAGTCACGTCGCCGATTGATCCTTTACTGCAATGTGTGTTATACCACAGGTAATTAACGATACTGCAGCAAACACCAGAAGCCTTTTTGGACGCCACTTGTTTGAAGCCCAGGTAGTTTTCCTATCTGTATGATCCGTTACTTAGTAATCAGCCGGTTCTATTGACAACCAGATTGGCTGTATAGAAGACAGCATGGGTTAGCAGATAAGACTAGAAGTTAGTCTATACACATGTACACACCGGTGTGTACACTGGGGTCTGGTTTTGATGTCTACTTTATAAATGTATCATCCGCTGCACATCCATCACCCGTTAGCAATGTTTCTTTATAGAGTACATCCTAACTTCTGCACTTACCAGTCAATCTGTGTATCCCTACCTCTCAAAATTCAAGTGTTATTAAACCCATTTTGATATCATTTATAATCTACCCACTTGTTTACAAGTATATATGGGACAAATTGGTACTGAAGTCGCACATTCAGAAGCCTAGATATAGCATTTTCAAGTTGCATAGTGTCAAAAATATCCATTTTTTCAAAATTGATATTTTAGCATATTTCCAACATATGGGTAGATGTCTTTTAGAATCATTTCTTCCTAAAGTGAATGTAAGCCCCAAATGTCTAAAAATCATAGCTATTACTTTTTATGATTATTTAAAATTACATATGAATTATATAGAATTTATAAATTATTATATGTTTGATATATTAATTATCCCAGTTTAATCTTTTATTAATTGATGTGACTACATTTACTGCTAGATGATCCACAGAGGGCAACCTGGTTCAAATATAAAAGTGTTAAATACCAGATGAAAGCTCTTGATGAGCTGTAAATGAATATGGCAATATCTAAACATTTCCCATTTGCGACTTCCGAACCACTTTGTAAGGATGTGTCATATGTATACATGTAGGTAGATGCAATGTTACACCCCCGTTTTTAACAAATGTCACACCTCGGACCCTTCAGGAATATCATTTGGCAGGCAGATGGCTGCTGCTGGCCCACCAGGATGCCCCCACTTGACAAGCTTTTCATTTATCAAGATGTCCACGGGTGATTTGTCACGGTAGTCTTGAATGTGGGCACCGAATCTGTGCCCTGGGACGTCACTCGATACCCCTGCTAGTCATTAGCATGCTTCCCTTTGTTCTAGGGTGATACACCCCCGGGTCATCACATCTGTTAGCTGAATAATTAGTCAGATTTGATAAATATTGATTTCTGTATGTCATGGCATCATTTGGCAGTGTTTCAGTGGAATCGATGAGAGATTAGTCAGCTTGTTTGGAAGAAGAACATTAAAACGTTGTTCTAAACTGTGGGTGTCTTGTTTGTTGTATGTTTTGGTTTTATCAATTGTTCAGGGTAATCATGTTGACTCCTACTGAATAGTATAGAGAGATGATGTGATCGTTTGACGGTTGGGAGACAATTGGGACCTAACCAGGGTGTGTCTCGAGCGGACATTGATAACTGACTCAATGACAGGATTGTATAGATTGGATTATAAACAAAACGCGGGTGTCAGTGACGTTTTCCCCTCCGGCTAGATGGCCTGTAATTCACTCGAGGGTCGTGGGGAATGCCTATAGGAGATGGCAACGAGGAAGGGTTTGGGAGGAGGATGGCAAGGGGGCATGTCAAGACAAATCAGTGATGGCCCCTGTAGGTAGAATTAGCATTGTATGTGATTTAGTGCAATGTGCTCCCCTCGAAATGGTATGACCCTGTAGTGATTTCTCTATCTCAATGTCACTCAAATTGTTGAACACTGATAAGATATCCAGATGTTCCAGAATCAATAGTTATCATTATAGGTCTTCTCGTAGCAAAGCAATAGGTTATTACCAGTCATCCCAGTGCCATGACTTTACTTCATATATACATGCATCACTTTGATTAGCCTATGAGAGGCACAACCAATACCTCATGACTTTATCATATGACATCCATAAGCAACGGGTACTTCATGGTTGCTGAAAGAGCTATGGCGTAATAAAATGACACAACGTGAGAAAACGTAACATTATGGGGATTTAGTGTCATGGCCCATGGGTGCAAAACATGATGTATCCTCATACATTGTCAGTGGATGTTAGTCCACTGCTCCTTGTTCGATTTTGATAAGCAATATACCAAAATGATTCATAAAACATGCTCATTCCAATTGAAATAGATGTGATTTAATGGGTCCATCTACATTATTTCGAACATCCTCTTGCTGGAGTTGGGTAGATATCCATAAACAAGCAAAGGTCACAGTCCCTTCAATTGACCTACACATGCACTGTCAGGGCTAGGTATCTTGGTATGCTTTTGTTGTAAAAGTAGCCTATGCCCATTATTTTGGGTCTATTATTGTTAGAAAATACCCCCCCCCCAAAGACTTGCCCAGCGATTCTGAGAAATACAAAGAAAAGGGCCAACATATTTCATTCGGTTTTGCCACTTAAATGCTGTAAATATTACAAAGTCCCCATAGTGGTACCTTTTCCCGTGTTGCGTCAGATATAATGTATTTTTTCTTGTTGTTACTAAGTGGGTGTGTATGTCATCTTAGAATCATAGCATGTATACCGTGTGTTACCCCAATGCTTTATCATGTTATCATTTTGCACCTTGATCTTATTTGAAATCTCATCTTGTTTTACATTCAGAGTATAGGATCATGCCATACCTGCATATGGGAGCACCAAGCAAGGCCGACACATAATTCCTGAATTCATTTTGGGTACATTGTGAGGGTTTCAGTAACAACCCCCAGCAGACAAGCCTGTCATTTGCTAATACATGTATAACAATTCTGACCTTGGGCCATCTTACTGACTTATACCACATAGTTCGAGCGTGGAACAATGCTCCACTGGGCATGTATTACTGTAACCATTTATGTATATTCAGTGCTATTTATGGGTATTCATGGTAAGATAGTTAGGTTTTACAATGAATCATAGTAATTACATATTGCAATGATTCACTGTAAAAGTTTACAGTGATTCTTTGTATGTTCAACAACCTATGTTTACAGTGTAACAATCCAAGAATTGTGTGCGTTTCAGGTTACACAACATATATGATATTATAGGAAATTGGGTTCCTGCATTTAAAAAATAATACCGAGTGAATTCGATGATCTACTAGTATGTATTTCGGTGATTAAACAATCTTCTCCGGCTTGTGGAGTGTAGGAAACAATGGATATTTCAAATCTATTATTGACCATGACTAAACATTGAAAGTAACGTGAGTCAGAACCGCACTTTTATTATTCACGAATATCACTATTAGAGAGATAGTCATTGGTGCAACTACAGCCTACAGGCGACTATAGAAGGTTATCCCACCACAACAATCTCACCCACATTATAACATGCTGAATAGTGGTAGCGCTCCATGCGGTACTGACGCCCACATTGTAACATGCTGAATAGTGGTAGCGCTCCATGCGGTACTGACGCCCACATTGTAACATGCTGAATAGTGGTAGCGCTTCATGCGGTACTGACGCCCACATTGTAACATGCTGAATAGTGGTAGCGCTCCATGCGGTACTGACGCCCACATTGTAACATGCTGAATAGTGGTAGCACTCCATGCGGTACTGACGCCCACATTGTAACATGCTGAATAGTGGTAGCGCTCCATGCGGTACTGACGCCCACATTATATATAACATGCTGAATAGTGGTAGTGCTCCATGCGGTACTGACGCCCACATTATAACCTGCTGAATAGTGGTAGCGCTCCATGCGGTACTGACGCCCACATTATATATAACATGCTGAATAGTGGTAGTGCTCCATGCGGTACTGACGCCCACATTGTAACCTGCTGAATAGTGGTAGCGCTCCATGCGGTACTGACGCCCACATTGTAACCTGCTGAATAGTGGTAGCGCTCCATGCGGTATACATGCGGTACTGACGGACATCAAAGGTCGGTAACGTCACGTGACTGTTGGTCCCCTCTGAAACGAGATGAGTTATAATGCAGCATTAATCCTGACGTCGCGCGGCCGGCGACAGACTATTAAAAACCTAATTTACCCCTAATCTGTCTCCCTACCCAAGCACGGTACAACAAGGGGGGAGGGGGCCCCCCAAACCGTCCCCGCCTCGCCCCATCCCTTGTCTATGCGCCAAATCCGGCTGCTCATCTTTCATTTCTCAGCAAACGCGCGGACAAATCCACTACCGTTCCATAAATAATATTAAATCCCCCCGCAATCAGCCAGATAGTGATTTTCCAGTCAATTCTGTCGGCAAATTTGCATCATAATTGCATTTGGTGACAGGCCCGCAGTCACGGAATCCCAGCGCAAAGCCGTACGCGGGCTGGGAGCGGCCGGTGGCGGGGAATTCTCATCTCCTACTTAGGCCAATCAATGGCGGGACGGGCGTGGTGCGCGCGCCGCGCCGGTGGGCCCAAATCCCTGCGAATAATTCAGAAGTTCCTCCTCCCTCCCCCTCTTTCCCGCTCTACGCAACAGTGATTACGGAATTGTTAAAATACAATCTACTAACACACCTCCATCCCACGCGCCTCCATCCCTACTCAGCAAGAACCGCCTCACCGGAAGTTAAAATGTCTGATCGTTTAGTCGGCGTACGCCTGCGCCATAGGACATAAAATAGCCCCTGTAATACATTATTAATGTAGTAGACGTTATTGTTAACAAATTGTTCTGAGGTCACAGACAGTGAATTTCAGTATAAGTTTTCTAGTCACAAGTTTGTCTTGATATAGAGAAGAGTGCTGAACGCCGTCTGTGATTTCAGAACGCAGAACTGCATAGAGTATAACAGCGTGGATGATGGTGTGGGTATGTGTGTGTGGATAGGAGAGAGGAAAGGGGTTGTTGAGGACATACCGTAGCTACAGTGCATGGTGTAAGTACATGTAGTAGAGAAATGAAAGAAGTGATGGTGAATAGCATTATGGTGGACGGTGAATGAGACCTGAATCCACATGTATAAACACAACTCTAAATGAAGAAACATTACTTATTATACTCTCCCGGTGAATAGCGACGACGGATTGGAGCAGCATAGGACTGATGGGACGGCGGGTGAGGAGTAAGATGGGTGCTGTAGTCAGTGACAATGGAGTGACAGGCGAGGTCACGGGGTGGTTAGTTCACGGGCCTGTCACTAGGGGGAAACGTCGCGACGTCTTGATGCGTCAGTTCCGCTGTCTGGGCCTGAGACGTCCCGTCATTTCACGGTCTCCGTGCCGGGACGTTGCCCCAGGCCCTCGATATACCTTACAGTACTCCTCTCTCCATCTCGCCCTGCTCTCCTAACCCTGACCCACATGTGTCACCCCCCCCCCCCCCTCCATGCTTATCTACCTGCATTGGCTAACTGTTTACAGCGAGTGTCACTTAGCAGTGTGCGCTGACGAAGGGGGCACTTGTAATGTGAGTTACACTGATCTGCATCAGTGCTCTGGAATGTGCTGAGTATATTCATGTAGATACCTTATGTCTACAGATTAGTGCCTGGGTAGAGTAGATGTTATTTACAGAAGAACGGCAATCTTGTGTTTAGTTAGCAAAGTTAAATTAGACTAGTCTATAGGTGCCTTTTTTGAACGCTACAATCCAAACTTCGTCCATTTAATTCTACAGTGCAAAGTAATAGGTTGTAGTTGCCGTAAACAGTAACCATGGCAACGATAGCTTATTACAAGGGGTCGCGGCCGGGCGGGATGGGTGGGCGGGCACTCAAAGACCACAGTGGCACCCCCAGCGACAGCTGATCACATAATAAAGCCCTGCTGGCCACGAGCTACCCATGAGTTTGATCCCCACCCCTTGACGGTGGGGTGAGGAGGCACTGAGGGGGCGGGGTGTTTGTTAGTCAGGGGGCTGGTAGGGGCGGGGTCTCCCATGGGACACCCTTGCCCCTCCCCCAACCCCCAGGCCAATACCCACTGCCATACCCCTAGGGCCCCCAGTGACCTGCTCCGCCCAGTGGCCGCTGGCGACTTATTGAAATCGCATTAATTTTTATGATGCTGTAAATGAACAACAGGATCTAATTCGCTCGTCGCCTATTAATAGCTTCCATTACCATAGACCACTGGTCTCGTGGTTGACTCAGGCAGTACCCCCCTTAGCTACCTAGGCTATGGCATGGTCAAATTTAAGGCATGACGCCATCCGCCATGGTCGGACCGTCACTGGACAAGGCAATTATTGTGTCATAGAGGATGCAATGGACACTGACATGACTATTATGCAGGGATTTATTTTAATGTGACATGCGCACTACAATAAAGCTAGACATGCGGGTCATGAGAGTAGTCCTTTCCTCTCTATTTAACGCTTTATGCATCTCTGGTGAATTACAAATACCGGCACACCTTTTCACTTTGATTCAATCTATGTACAAGATAATCAACTCTTTATGTCATATACAGAATAACACGGGTCAGTAATGGTGGATCTGTGGTTGAGGTTAACATATGTAGAGTAATTAGACAATTAGAAAGTAGACTTTTATCAGTAAAACTTGAACATTGCTGGGAAACTCAACGTTGCTGTTGCAATGTAAATACAGCGTATACTGCACTTTTACCTATAATAATCATCACCTAGTAAACATCAAATCGTTCGCCGGATAACTAGAACTTTGACAATAGGAAAATAAACAAGGGCTACTCTCCTATGGTGTGTACAGTTAAATTGGTAGTTGATAGCCTGAATAAATGTCCGCTTTCTTATATACTACTTACAGTGAACTACTCACGCCATATAGCGACCTATTCTGTTCCAAGGGCACGTCCATGGGCGCCGCCCACCCTCTCTCCCATCTCTCGACCTCAAAGTCAAATGAACAGCCCCATTCCGCCCAGACTACAGGGATTAGCCTCATCTTGGGTTAACAGGGCTTGTTCCAGAGGTGGAAGGTGGGAGGGGACGGATCTCCTCAGACCCCATCTGTCGCGGCCGGGGAGGTAGGATAGCGGAGCAGCCAACGATCGGCCCGCAACGGTCCCGGGAGGGACACCGTCGTGACCCGAATGACTCCACGCTAATGAAAAGAAACCCATGAAAATTCACTCTGGTGGCAGCAATGGCCGGGACCTAATTGTGATCCCGGTAATTAAAAATCAATGTGAGAAGGTTGGGGGCATTGAGCGCATGCATGGGCCACGAGGGGTCGGCGCTGACGCAGCAGAGGGGAGGGGGTGGAAGGAGGTTGCACAGAAGAGGAGAAGTCAGGGATCAAATTTAAGTGGAGAGAATGGGTTAGTATGCATTAAAGAAGGGGGTCGCTGCCACTGTGGATAGGCCTGGGGAATGGTGAATGTTAAGTATAGCTGCATATTGGTGTGGCATGACGTGGAAAATCATTTCTTGACTTTGGGTATGCTATAACTATACAGCTTAAGTGGAAACATTTCTCTCGGGTTAAACGTGGCGACAGCTGAGTGACTGAGGGAGTCAGTGTACATATGCAGACTGGTCACATTGTTGTGGCAGGGATGAAATGTGAGGAGAGTTCTGCGGCCAAGGATAAAGTGAGAAGGTCTCTGGCATATATGATGGGCCTGTGTGTGTATGGTTGCAGTCCTCAGTTGTCATGACATGTCATGTAAATTAGACTGTTCACGATAGAGGTAACGATTACATGGCTTTGTGTTTGGGTGACAAAAGTCTGACCATGTATACAGTTAGTGGTCACACGTTTCTGGGTAATGAAAAATATCAAAAGACCTTTAAAATTAACCAAACTATTTAAAGGACAGTGAAATCACAGGAATATTCTATAGATGGAAAGGTTATCATTTTTAGTAAAATCACTCTCAGAAGATAAATTGACAGATGGTGGTCAGTGGTATAGAGAGCCCCAAATAAACTCTTATCTAATCTGACCATACACACTAAAAATGTGTTTTTAAACACTTTTGCCCATATTTAAAACACTTTCTCGTAACACTTTGTTGAACACTTTTCTGGGTAAAACACTTTAACACTTTTTCAAAAAGTGTAAAAATTCAAAAGTGTTTTGATTCAAAAGTGTTTTAGTTAAAATGTGTTTAAATGATTCTGAGAAAGAAAGTGTTTAAAATGAGTTTCAGGCAAATTAATGTCCTTGCTATTATTTCATTTTCCTAATAAACCCATGGTCCCAGTTTTAGGATTAGTGAGTCCTTCCTATCCCATATTGCTGTCTCTCTGTAGGCAGAAAATATTAAATTAATGTTGATAGAAAGTTGATGATGGTGATCATCCATTACTTTTATCAACATTGATTCTGTGCTTACCAGACTGGGCCTATAGTCAAGATGAGTTCAAACACTTTGATGCACAGAGTTAGTCAGTCAGTTTAGGACTGAGATGTATGTATTTACAAATCAATTCTAAGATAAAGTGTCAATTTTATGTTCTATCAGGATGTTGTGTATCATTATTATTTATACTTAAATTCAGACATTTGTGTCCATATGAATATTACAGTAGTAACATCATAGGTGGCCCCTGCCACCTAATGGGTATGATTGGAACCAAGTACTAAACCACTTTTATAAGACCTGAACACTTTTGCAGGAAAAGTGTAAAAGTGTTTTAAGAAAAGTGTTTAGGTGATGAAAATGTGTTTTACCAAAAAGTGTTTAGGTAAAATGTGTTTTAGTTTAAACACATTTTTTAGAGTGATATATAGAGATACCAGCAGCCTATATGTGTGACCACTGACTACATAGGACAGCTGCGCAGTGTCAGGTGTAAGCGATGATATGATGGGCTGTGTGTTGGTGACAGGAGTTGGGACATCATAAATGAGAGTCATGGTGTTATGGGCATGCATCTGGATGGAAAGAGCTGGATCATAGCGCAGGGAAGTAGTGTAGGGTGATGATGATATGATGGGTATGTGGCGGGTGGCAGAAGCTTATTCAGTCAGGGAGGTGTTTGGGGTGCTGATGTGGGTGGGCCCCAGGCTGTGGTAGGGTTAAGGGTAGGTTGGCTGCCAAGGGGGAATGGGAGAGAGGTACCCTGGGAGGGATCAAGTCGTGGGCAGTCAGGATCCCCTACTCCCTGGTACCACTGACATATGGGGCTAATTTCTAGTCTAAATTCAAACCGCAGGGAGGTTGGCATCCCATCGGCGCCCTGCCTACCTCAACCCTACCCGTATCACGTGTATATTTATTGACGACGTCGCGTGGTGGGCGGTGCGTGGAATCGCACTTCCGGTCGACGAGGCGGCGCTTCCGGCGATCGGCGGTTGATCGAAGCGTTGACCTGTGATAGCAGGGTGGACGGGAGCCGTAAACACGGGGCGACCCTGGGCTAATTCTATTATAACGACAGTCGGCACATGTCCTCCTCACGTTCCAGCCACAGCTCTGATGCTACCAAGCCCCTGGCCTCACATAACACTGACGTTTGCATGTCGCTGCATACATCCCAACGACGGATGGGTACCACTGAATATCTAGAACATGTAGGGAATATTACAGTCTCAGTGTACATGGGAGTACAAAAGAAAAATATATATACATGTATACATATTCTTCATGTTAAATTTCTAGGGACTGAAATTTTGTCTTAATCAATAAGTCAAAGAAAACGGTCTTCAGAGAAGTTACTTTCAGGTACTTTTGCTTCTCAATGAGAGCCCCATGCCGCTTATCAATGAGAGCCCCATACAGCCCAACACCGCCCTCCACTTCTATGATTGTGAATATCATGTATCCACACGGCAGCCTCCTGCTCACATTGATCCTCCATCTCTGAGATAAGATAAGGACCGTCATATTCCAAAATTTAATTCACTAATAGATAAAGATTACTTGAAATTCATCCCTACCGGCTGTGCCACGCTGGTCTGATTGATATGACAGTTTCTGATTAAACCAGCACAGCCCCAGTCTCTTACAGTACACCCCCCCTCCCCCTAATCGCCACAAGTCGGACATTAATCCCTTATAATGATGGCTCTGCAGAGAAGACGACATTTTGACTCAACTTCTGGTGGCGCATGCGCACTACTTAAGGCGCTGGGCTATCCCATCAGGCCCCGTCAACGACTAGGCGTTCAATCCGGGCTGGGAGGTAATTGAAAATGCATTCTATTGGCCACGCTCGTAACCAGGTCGACAAAAATGACAAATCCATTAGATGTGGGGGAAGATTAAAGTAATAGATATCGTCGGGACGTGTCCGATCATGAGCAAAAGTGTGAGGAGCCTGTAATGGTTGGTAAGGCTGGAAGAGAAACTGCCCATGCAGACATTGCTTGGATCCAATCAGGCCGACCAAATTATCTATGAAATGCTACACCTATATATGGTTCACTTTAATATCGGGCTCTAGTCTTGGTTCAGTGAGACGTAGCATTGAAGTATAATTCTTATCAAGAACATCGATAATAACAACAATATGACTAGTCTCAAGATTTGTTGATATATGGCGAATTCCAACCATACGTCAGTGTTGGCTACATGCTTGAACAACTGCTCAGCTGAGAGTACATAATTTCATGTAAATCACATGCATGTAACAGAGAAGACCTCGCCATGGTAGTTTTGCGCTTTACCTATGAGACCGACTACATGCTTCTGCGATGAAGATATCTCCTTTGAAGTCCTGCATTAGAAACAATTTTGTGACTGATTTTGCATCTGTGTCCATTGAGTCATTTTGCAAAATTTTAGACTTCTTTAATACACATGTATATGTATCTTGAGTCTGTATAAGTACCCACTCCTTCTCAGAGACTCCCGCTATAAAATGCCTGAGAGATGGATGGCAACAACACCTGTCCATGTGACACTAGCTCCAGGGAGCCAACAGGTCGTGACCCATCAAGGCCTCCTCTGTGACATATATACCGAGGTTCTAGGTAATCCAGTGGAGACACCGTTGCTTGATCGAGACCGCTTGATCTGGTACCTTCCGAGATAAGCACTGATGACATGAGACACCATTGCTTGATCGAGACCGCTTGATCTGGTACCTTCCGAGATAAGCACTGATGACATCCTTCGTAATGGATATCAGTTTTGATGAAATGCACCATAAAAAGACTTCAGAGAAACCACCATTATCAGGGGCAGATCCAGGATTCTGAAAAGGGGGGTCCAGCCCGGGGGGCCCGTTGATGGTGATGTCGCAAAGCGCAGCAGCGCGACGTCACAAATGCAGTGCTGCAACATGTCTAGGGGGGTTTTGGGGGCATGTCCCCAAGAAAATTTGAAATATAGCTGTCTAATGGTGCATTCTTATGCTTTTCTAGACCCCAATCTGGATTTTGTACATGTTTTCCAAAGATATTAATTTACATATACATAAACCTTTACCAAAAATAGAAACAGGAATTCTGCTATGCCATGAAAAGTGACATATGGAACCTGTATGAATGACCCATACACATAAACATTCCAAGTTAAGTCTATCTTTTGGGGGTCGTTTTTGAAGGCACAGCATGACACATTGTGTCAAACTAGAGAAAATGTGGTACTTCACTTTACCCATCTAAAAGGAGAGTAATAATAATGATAGCCATAGGTTATATATCACCATCCGTTCGGCCTATGCATCAGCTCTAATTTGGTACCACTACTGTTTTTGAATGTCATATATTAACCATTTTAGAAGCATTTATATGAGAAATAGTGTGATTTTTATAAAGTATAATTAAATGTTCGGAAATGAAAGAATGTGTAATACATATACTTAAATGTCTCACTTCATCCTTCAATATTTTTTTTTCAGATTGATTTAATTGAATTGGAGTTGTGTGACAAATATTTTATTCATTGAATGGTTGTATGTGCCTTTAATTAACCGTTCTGAAATGAAACCTTAAAAAAAATCTTCTTTTTTTCCACAACTTTGTACGGTTATGAATTACTTAAAATGTATGCCTTGCCTAAATGCCATAGGTCAGTAGGTAGTATCACCTAGGTATATTTATTCTGTCTAAACACAAATAATTATTGGTATTCAGATCAAACTTCACAGTTTAAAGCATTTTGTTGTAAAGATGGGATAGGCAGGGTTTTCAGAAAGGGGATGCAAATCTTATGTGGTAATGCATTGTTTTTGAGGGGTTTGGAAGCTGGTCCCTCAGGAAAAGTTTTGACATATAGAATCAGATATGAAACTTTCTAGTTTATGGGATTCTGATAACCTCTGGTGTCATTCTAGTGTTTTTGGATGTTGTTTAATAAGGGGGTGTGGGGCCTGCCCCCCCACCCCTGGGAAAAATTTTGAAATATAGATGTCAAACCTTGAAGTTCAAAACATGTACCCTGAGGATCATGTTTATGCCATGGTGATGGTGGGGGTTTGAGGAGATTTTCAAATAAAAACTTAAAACATGATCATAAAACTTGTATTTAGACATTTTCAGAAAGAAGATGCAAATTGTTGAGTGGGGGTCGTGTCCCCAAAAAAATTTTGGAAATATGCGTATCACACTGTGTAACTCAAAGCATTTTGATGTAATCATACCATGCATCCCTGACCTAAGGTCATTTCTATACCACTCAAAACTCGAACTTTTTTCTGGACTGGCTCATGTAAGAAAAATTTTGAGAAATTTTCTTATATTTTAGATGCTGTAGAATCATTAATTGTCCAATTTAAAAAAATAATAATAAAAACTATTTTGAATAGGGAGAGGGGACTCGAATGGGGACATGCAAAGTGGACATCAGGGGTCGTCCCTCTTTGGACATGTTTCTGGGTGGACCAAAAGGGGGGAGGGGTCCTGACTCCCAGCCCCCCCCCATGGATCCGCCCCTGGGCCATTACCCCACTCCCCTTGGTAATATCCTTTCTCTACTTCGCTCCAACATTGTGGGAATTTATTTTCGTTGTTCAACTTGTTGTTTCCAAAAATTCCCACGGATAGAAGATTTATTCTGAAAGGACATTCTAACCTGTATTATTTTCTTCTTCCTTCTCTTTTTTTTTTTGAAGGGTGGGGGGCGAAACACATATTTTGCTAAAAGTGCGACATGTACCTGATACATCTAATTATATTATTGAATTGTGCTTCACCTGTAAATCCTTATACTAGTGTATCATTTTATCTGCAGCCTCAGGTTACTTACTTTTTTCCTCCCACCTAGATAGTGCAGATTTCTAGATGTATAAATATGCTCATTGTCCCATCAATGACTGTCTACGTGTTACAAATGTCCCTAAAACTCGTTCTGTATCCTGGTGATGCACCAGCCCTTCGGGATGATAAAGCATATAGGTGTATGCTTCTCTGGTAGGGTGGGGGGGGGAAGGGACTGGCTTGTCGTGTCCCCTAGGCATTTGTGGCTCACAGCAGGTGATAACCGCTTTTTGTCTACAGCACCGAGTCGGTAATTTGGCTATATTTGTCAATAACACATCCTTATCTCAAACTGGCAATATTGTAGACACAGACCTCCCCCACAGCTAGCAGTCTCTCCTCTGTCCTCCTTCATTAACGACCACCACACCCCTGGTGGCGCGCGCCGGAACTAGCCTGCAGGGAGAAAGCTGCAGCTGGGTCCCAATGCGTGGTGTGGCTGTTTTTGCTGGTCCTTTGTGGTGACGGGGAGAGCGATAATAGGGTCGCGTTCACCAAATGTTGGCGACACTCTCCTTGGGGGCAGAACCCCCCCCCCCCACCCCTTTCTGTTCCTTCCCCACACACATACTGCCACCCACAGTCAAAAAGTCACCTTCAGGAATGCTGATACGAGGCCCGGGATGCGAGGGAGTAAAGATGGCCTCAAGGTTTACACCAGCCACCGACAACCTGCAAGTACACCCCCTCCCCCATCACGTCTATTCTCTACATATATATTGTATTAGTTTTAATTCTTCTTAGCATAAATGATTGGAATATTTGGCAGCATCAATGATTGGAATATTTGGCGAGGCTACTGCAGTAGATTCGTACAATATTCTGGATGCTTGCGGGCATACACAAAAGGCTAATATAGGCCTGTACACGTAAACATATTGCCTGGCGGCACTGCATCTTATCAAGTGCAGGGCATCAACAGACGAAGAGTGAGGCAGCTTATAGGCCACCCCTCCACCACCTCACACACAGACCTTATCGTCCCGTCTACTGCTACCATTAACCTAAACCACCCACTCCTTACTCTCACTGGGCTTGACCATCCATCACAATAGAGACCTGAATTACAGTGATGACTGCTACATACCGGTAGGTGCAGGGAGAGAAGTCCACAGAGTCCATCTTCTGCAGGGAATGAATTAATTGCTTATACATGCGTGGATCCTAACACGCATATCATTTTAGTAATACGTCTAGATATAAACTCATTTGAAACATCACTGAATTATTTGAATCTTTATATACATGTATAATATGCATGCGTATACATACAAAAGAAGATGAAAATTTAAAGACGGTTCATTCCAAATCCAAGTTGCTCCGACTCTTCCATTTGGGGCCGATTTTTGATCGCCCTATAGCTTATTGAGAAACGATTGAATCTTTTGCACCCTCACTGTTCAAGATGAGACCCTTACCAAATAAGAAAAAAATGGTCTCTTACCCTAATACTGTTGTCCTTCAAAATCGCACGAAACTTGTAGACACAGACCTCCCCAAACTAGCAGTCTCTCCTCTGTCCTTATGCATTAACGGAGCATTAATTAGATCAGGAGTTTGTTAGGTTTCTAAGCTATAAATCATTAAAAAAAACTGTCAAGCAATAGTTATCCCATGGCATTTTTTCATGCTAAACGGTGCTGGAATTTTCAGAACATTTCAAATGCATCATTGGCCAATGTTGTTGTCGCCATAGCAACAGCCATGTTAGAAACACAATTTCATAATTCGTTGTTACCATTGTAACAAGAAAGCAATGGAAAATAATCATTTAAAGTTTGGCTGAATTATGAATTTTGACAGGTCCCCCTTCCCGGGGGGGGGGCACTGACTCTATGTAGGTCACCCTCAACTGCCGCCCTACCGCCCTATCTCCCAGAGATCTTGGAATTTGACCGCCCTACTTGACTGATAAGCTGGACATAGACCGCCCCCCTTTTTCCACAATCCCAAATATTGACTGGACCGCACCCCCATTCAAGCCACCAAGCTGCCTATTGTTATCATGTATTTGTATGGATCAGAATTTTTTATTGTCCAGCACTGTGTTTTTTATCACTTTCATGCCCTCATAAGTATGGTGTATAAATACTACACTTTTTTTTAGATCTAATGGAATTCCACCGCCCTGCTATTAGAGATCTGATGGGAATCCACTGCCCCCCTTTTTCGGGATCGCGTGGGAATCCACCGCCACCGCTCTCGGAATTCGGGCTGCAGTCGTTATCCATTTCATGGGCAAGTGCCCCCCCCGGGTCCCCCTTGTATCTTCCTTATTATTAAGATTGTACTTACAAACGATGAAAGGCTTCCCTAGCCCACTTAAAAGGGTCTATTTCTCATCTTTCCTATCCCCTCAGGATGTGTGTGGTGCACATATGCGCAGGCACTGACACGTTCCTCTGTGAAATTGTGTAATGTAGTTCTTGTCATGAATATGACCTTAGCTGTCGAAAAGGCGTTAAACCTCTATTACTCACTCACTCACTCACAAACGATGAAAATATCACGCAACAAGCTAATAGAGGTTGTATAGATGTGCCATATAGTGCAGTCGAACAGGCCTTAAGCACATGTGTGTGCACTTTACCATGCTTGATTTGAACAACTGAGTGCAACTCATCTATTTTGTTCATTCATCTTTTCTTAATGTGCTATTTTGATATATTAGTAAATGGCCACATAAAAGCACCAACAGGGTGTTGAGTGCCTAAAGGCCATGGTTATACAACCCATTATATTCTTTCCTGTATTTATTCAGTATAAACAAGAGAATACCACTCAATCACACTCTATTTAGCCATACCGTGTCTATCTTATTTCTTTGTCCCCTTCTATTTATCTTTTCATTTTGAGTGAGCTGAAATACCCCCGGTAGCACCCCATTGGAAAATCTTTTGCTGTTGCTGGATGGAAAATATATCAATACAATATTGTTCAAATAATAGAGCATTTATGAATAAAGTAATGGCCACATTTTTGTAATAATAATTTTTATTCTTTCTTTCATATCAACACAAACAATTAAGCAGAGTGGCTGCGTCGTCGTATAATATACACGATTTTCTATGTACAAGGATACCCTTTTATTTCTATAAATAGTGTCCATTTAACATTGATGTGTTTGAACCTGCAGGCTATCATTAAATGCATAGGCTATGCATAAAACATGCATTAAACAATGTTGGGTGTGACTTATATTACACCAATAATTCTATATGCAATTTATTCTATAGTTGATAAATGCCACAGGCCCACGTCTGGAGTCGAAATCAAGCATCAGAACCTTGAAACTGCACAATATGATAATACCATATTACAAACAGAAATATCACCTTTCTGACAATTAATTAATAGTTAACCACTGAATCATATCAATTACCCCAGTTGTTTGTCCACTCAACACTGTTGGTAAAGCTAAACAAGTTTATTTATCTTTGTTTGATTTCTGTGTGATTCTGCATGGTGACCCTGGTGACTGAGTCTGAGGCAGGAAGTCACTATATGGGACATCAGTCGCTAGTCCAGCACACAGAACAGAACGGGATGTAGCGGGAGGGCGGCGAACATTCAACACAGTCTGTAGGATCGAGGTGGCCGGGGGTTCCCCTCCCGGCCCCTTGTCTCATTGTTCTCCCGCCCTGGACGCCGTCGGCGCCAACCCTGGAGGAGGTGGAGATATTGGCGACGTTGGGGTGGTGGAGACAGAAACTGGAGGCACTGCTGGGGATGGCACCTGGTGGTGATGAAGAGTTGGTGAGGTCGGAGATCGTGAACCTCCATTGCCTATACAACCACCACTTCCGCCGATGTCGCGACATGGAGGGTCCTCGTGGAGGCCCGAGTCACTGATGGAGTTGGTGTGGTACGTGTGGCGGAGGGAGGGGGACGCCGAGGTAGTCGTTGGAGTAGGACTGTGAGGGCCTGGGCAGGGGCTGGCACAGGGACGAGACTTGAGATCTGGTGATGTTGAATCAGCACGCCCTGTGATCACCGACAAGGAGGAGGAGGCGGGTGCCGGGGAGGAGGAGTCAGGCGACGAAGACGACGGACACTCCCGAGGCCGTGCGTCAGAGACTACCGGTGACGGGGTGCGGTGGGCCGAGAACCCGGGACAGGAACTCTCCAAACCGGCAGGTGGTCCGTAGCGCAGCGCCGACGGGGATGAGAAGGTGCGGCGGGGATCAGGTGAGGACGGCGGTGAAGGGCTTGGTGGTGTGGGAGGACGCTCCACCTGGAAACCCACAGGCTGCGTGATGGGGAAGAGTGGGTACATACCCAATGACAGCGGGTTCATGGACTTACTCGCCTGTACACGAGGGTACTTTGAGTTTGGTCGTCGACCACGCGGTACTTTAGGCGCCTCTAGTAAGCTCTCTATACTGAAGGAACTCTTAAGAGCGGGTTTATGCTGCTGTAGTAGCGCGCGCCCTACTTCCGTCACCTTATCATCATCTTCCCCCTCGTCATCTGACAACTGCTCCCCGACCACGTCAATCTCGTTGTCACTGAGCGCCTCACGAGAACTGTCCATGCCATCACGTGACATATTGTCTGACGATTCAGCACCGGAGAGTGACCGCACGTCCGTCGTCGGCCGACCACTCAGCGCCGCCTGGCGCTTCCGTTCCTCCAACCGGCGCATGCGCTCCTCCTGCTTTCGGCGCTTCTTCTCAAGTCGCTCCTGCTCGCGCTTCTTAAGCTCATCCGGGTCGATGGGGTCGCCCGAGCAGGTTTGAGGATGGGCGTTGTGCGCCGGCCTCCCCGGGCCTTTCTTGGTGTTCTCCTTCTTCCGCCACTTAGCTCTTCTGTTCTGAAACCACACCTGCAATTGATAAAAGGATGAAATGGTTAGAGATGGGGTCGATGTTTTACTTTAAGGTATAGTAATCAGGTGCGTACACTTATAACATCCACCCACAACACAGAGAAATATAATCATCTAAATGTAATGTCTATATGCGTGTGTCATGTCTCATACGTGTAATGGTCATACATGTATACAAATCTATGCAATTTTGCATTTGCATTTTTTTCACAGTAAGCCTTCTTGGTGAACATCAGTTCCATCACAGGAAGAACGACGCTTGCAAACTTCACGGATATATCGCATATGATTATAGACGCTGCATCCGGTCATGGTATACATGTAACTATGTCAGGAAAATTGTAACAGTGAATTCCCACATCGCATGGCAGTGGCGTAGAATTCCCTCTCCCATAGAGCCCATTCATTTTCTTGGAAAATGTCTGTCGCCGACATAGTAACACTTGCTCCCCACATCCTATTTGGAAACGCCACCCGCGGCTTTATTAATTGCGATATCAAATCGGACGTGGCGTTAAATGTGTTTTAATAAACAATAAGTGGGGCGCGGGGTCGGCGGCGGCCTGGTCGGGCCTAACGCGGCGTGACGCTAATTGTAATTGGAGTGTCGGCAGGGATCGGGCTAGCACTCCGTTAGGTGCCCGACCGGATGGGCCACTTCACCACCCAGGGATTCAGGAACCCCTCCCACACCCCACACTATGCTGTACATGCATGCTAACATTAGCACTGATAGCACAGCCACCATCCGCCTTAACCAGGCCCGAGCAATGGTTAAAATAACGATAATTCATTGTGCTATTGCATTATACTATAGGTATAAAATGCATGCGGATTTTATCTATAGGCAGATATTCTGTATATTTCTTGATCATATTTTTTTTTCTGTTGTAGCAGAAGACATCTGCAGATGGCTAGAATGAATATGGATTTTCCAAGATCTCCAATTTAGTTTCCTGACATGCCATAATCACAAGAGCAATCAGGCACTAACTTATATCTAGAACAACAGATTTATAGCAAGTTAACTGATATAATTGTGCGAATAAAGTAACATGTATAAAGCATGATATACCACCTATCCTGAAGATGACTTTTTTCATTGACTATTAACCCGATTTTCATTGTTTTTGTGGTTAGACAAGTATCGCCGATCTCCGTCGACTGACTATCAGGAGCAGATGTTAGGTGCATGCCATGCGCTATCGGGGTATCTATACAGCTAAGCTTACCCCTCCCACGACGTGCCTGAAACCTGGGTCTCGGTCTCCCTGACGCCTGCTCATGGCATCGACCATTGTATAACCGTATGGATTACCGAGGGGCTGCCTAGCGCCAGCTTAGAGACTGCCTAATATATTTCAGATACTCTGCATTGTCTGAGCTGACACAGACTGGGTGAGGTGTCTGGGTGGTAATGATGCCGCGCTGGGATGGTTGGGTGGGTAGGAGGGCAGGAGGAATCTCCCCTGGGGACCATGCCGACAACCAGAACCCCCTCACCCACATTTCTACTCTCTAGAGGGCTCTGACGTGACTGGGTTGGTCATCAGAGAGACATAGACACAACGGCCATCAAACCATAATAACCCCCTCCCCCATGTTATACTTGTGAGCTGGACATCAGCTGGTGGAGAACCCGGACGCAACAACAAAACAGTGCTGTGTAAATTGACTACAAGTCCCCCACTATGTGAAATTGCTGGATTTATGACCTTTCCTGACACAGAGGATGAGCTCTGGCCAATAGACCGTATACCCCCGTTTGCGTGGGAACAGGTCATTTGGACCCCAAACCTTTTCGACCCTAACCACTTGGACCCTTACCTTTTCGACCCTAACCAATTGGACCCCAATCTCAAAGTCACTTTGACCCCACCATGAACTTGCCCCCCGGTCCCTGCACTTCCTGTACATTCAGACACCATCCTCGTTAGAAAAAACGCGAATTTAGGGTCATATTTCAGTAAGTTTGCATGTCTGTGTTTTTTTTTTTCAAAAAAGGGGTTGTTTTTTTCTTGTAAATTTTAGTGGAATCTGGAGAAAAGGGTATGGACTTCTTGCAGCCTTTGTTGGGGATAAGAGCAAATTGTCTATAATGAAGGAAATAGGGCTTTATATCCATGCGTGACAATTCATGTGTATGCTGCATTCTAATAATGATGATTTGATATATAGGCAAATGTTCACGAGGGGGGAGAATTTTTGAGGGTTATCTCACGCGCCGATCAGGTGCCGTATCGCACAACGCCCACAGGGCGGAGTGCGATGCGGCACCTGATCGGCAAGTGAGATAACCCTCAAAAATTCTCCCCACGAGTGTTCATTTGCATTTATTTCATGTTATTTTGATCTAAAACTGCTGAATTACAATAGATTACAATAGAATTTACCAGAATGACTCCCTGTGCGCATTGTTTACATCGCCATCTTGGAGCTATGACGTCACTAAATGGTCACGTGACCTCGGCGTGTGATATTTTCGTGGGTTATCGCACGGGGGGTGTGCGATACGGCCGATCGAGTGCTAGAGCTATGGGCTGTCAGTATCTCGGGCATATCAACATGAAATAAACATCTATATGTATATTCATTCATAAAACATGTACAATTCCTTATCAAAAGGATAGTGTTCACAGAAATGTCAGCGTTTTCAAAGAAAAAGGGGTAATTTTGGGAACCCCAAAATCAGCGATTTCACTATAAAAAGGGTTGCTTTTTGTCTCAAAAATCAGTGGAAAAGGGTCATATTTAGAAAGTTTTAACTAGGATGGTGTCATGTTTGATATGTGAGTGCGGGGACCGGGACTTGCCCATACCACTTCAACCTCAAACCAATTGAACAGCTAAACCATTTTGACCACATATGTTTCCATTTGGTTCATCTTTGTACAGTGCTGTGTATGACTTCAAAGGTATCGGACTGGTAGTTTGCAGAATGGCAAATGTCTCAAGATGCATTACTCACAGCCATGTCAAATTTTCTCATATAAAGAATAATCCATAACATTGGAATACAGAGGATGTGTGAAACAAAATGTCATGAAAATCGAATGATTCAAAAAATCATTTGGTGAATTCACCAACCCATGTGTAGTTGGGGTCTAACTTACTCTAACTGGTCAGGGTCCATAATACTTCCAGAATAGTCAGGGGTCCAACTGGTTAGGGTTAGGGGTCGAAATGGCTAGGGTCAAAATGGCTAGGGTCGAACTGGTCTGAGGGTCTAAATGAATAGGGTCCAACTGGTTAGGGTCGAAAGGGTTTGGGGTCCAAATGACTTAGACCCAGATAATTCACCCCATTCTCGGTAGAATGTTTAGGGTACATTACATAACAACTGGTCACCATTAGCTGCTATCTGTGCTTAGCCTACCAGCCATTTTATGGTCATATTTCTAATGTACACACATGCATGGCGTGAATTGGCAGCTTATTCTGCAAGGCCTGGCACCCAATCTTCATCGAAACATCCAGTCTAACCTTAAGCTATATGTTAAAATAGAGAGCGAATGTCATGTGTTTACTTACTCAGGTTATGCACCTGTAGCTACAAAGTGGCAACATGCATGCCTTCTGAAAATACCACTGGATAAATTCTGGATTTTTCCGATAAACAGCTTCGTTGTTTGTCAAATAATCATTTCTCGGGTGATTCACCCACGACGTCTAGTGCATTTTGCTACTCCCTTAACGATGTCTCCCGATCCAGATATAGACCGCCCACACACCCAAGACAGCGCTAAATGAGTCGTGAGGAGTTCGCAGTTTAGGAGACACCTCTTTCTCCAATCTGCTTTTTGATGTCGGGTCGGTGAGCGGCCGAGGACAAAGTGGAAGTCATGGTGGGCCACTTGTCCTTTATTGGCTTCCCTCTCACCTGACCCCCCCCCCCCACCTCCAACCCATCAGCCTTAACACACCTTCACATCTGATCTGACCACCATGGGCGCCACAGCGCCCTATACCTATACACAGGAACAATATACGTTGTTAAGGACTTGATTGCCCGACCTGCCTTCTTCCCCTTGCAGCTTCCCTCATGGCGGTGTAAGTGAAACGAACGTCGTTGGACGGATGAAGGGGAAATGGGGGACGTATAGGGTGTAATAAATCACAGTCTCCTTTACAGGTGACAAGTCAATGGACGCCGGTCATTGCAGGTAGACGCTGCCGGTCATTTAGCAGACGGCATTTCGGTTTTGTCTTTCTAAAGCTTTGACTTTCAGTCGTGGTCTATATCATTCCCTGGGCTTGTTATACCAAAGGACTAAACGACCTCTAACCCCCGTCCACTCTTTCCACCCCCCCCCCCCCTGCACCGACCGTCTATTCACTTTCTTCTTTGCCATGTATGACTTTCAACAATACAAACACTCTTCTTTTCGGCCATCTCAGATTGCCTTCATGGAAACATCTCGCGGCGCTCGGGCCCGTGCCTCATTCACCCCACAGGGACTGAACCCCAATACATTGGATCACTTGAGAGGCCTTTATTAACTGGAGGACGGAAAGACAATGGACCATTAGGCCCCTGGTGGTAAGAGCATGTAACCCTTAGTGGGACTGACGATGGTCTGTCACTCGTCGCCTCCGGGGGTCAGACGAGAAGAACAGAGACCAGAGGGCGGAGGTGCATGAAGCCCCCCCCCCCCCACCAACCCCCGAATGCTCATTTACGCACACCCTTCATATTATGTATACCTAGTCGATCCCAGTCAGGAACACTCCCAGCTGGTTTCGTTCAGTTGCTTGTGGTTTGGATCCCTTTTGAGGGAACTTGATCCTGGATTCTGGTTCTAAGTGTGGGTGGAATGGTGCCTCCAGGAGGTAAAGGTGTGTCCACACAGCGCTGTCCAAAGGAAGAACTGGCGGAAACAATAAAAAAGTTCTCGTTCTTATACTCTGAATATGAGGTAGCGGCCTGTATAATGGGTCTCTAGGAAATCGTATTGAAATTTATAAGCTCCTTGGCGCACAAATATGCTCCTACAGTAAGTATTCAAAGTCAAGTTGTTAATGCACCGTCCTAGGTGCACAGTATAGAAATCCCTGTTACTGTGCTTTTTTGTGTTGAACTGTGTACTTCTGCTTTCGTCCTGACCCCCTTCACAAAGCACTATGTCAGTGCCCTGCCTACAGCCCCTAGCGATCGAAGAAGTCTGCTTCTATTATTTTAGATGCCATCGACGTCAGCACCTCTGTGGGGGCACATGGGGTGCGGGGCGGTCTGCAGTTCACCAAATGAATTTCCTGGTTATGGCTGCTGGCTCATTGATCCAGTCTGCGCCATCATTTATCCTCGCTTCCTCCTCCGGGCTATGTCTTAGTAGTGGACTCAAAGTCCCATCTCTGCCCCCTCTACCATCTAATCACAGGTAACAGTTTGCTGTTCACCTCCCTTTCCCGTCACCCACTTTCATAATGCAGTCTACCATGCACTGACTATCTGTCGATCACTATCATGTTTATTAACACCTAAATGGACGTGCCTTTAGCTAAACTCAGAGCTCCCCCCTTCTCCATTGACCCGCCATTTCCTATCATCCTACTGCCCCCCACCCCTCCCTGTGGCAGTGCAAACTCACAGCAACCACCGGCACCACCTTCACACCCCTGCGCCCCCTGCCTCGCTCCGTTGCCCGCCCAATTCAATATAGTCCCGTCTCGGAGGGACACCAAATCAATTTCGACGCGTCCAGATAGAAATGCGCATTTCGGTCGCTGCAGGAATCTTGATCCGCCCGGACCGTCGATCCGTCTTGTTGCTGGGGGTCATGGACCGAGGGTCGTAATGGCTTCAGCTGCTGATAGAACTGACTTCATGGTAATCATGAGTATGTTTGTGCATAGCGTTTCTTCTCTGTCCTTTGACAGTAAAGGCATGGTTTGCTTAGAGAGGGCATAGACCATCTATACCCAACACATATGGGGTACACACTGCCCAGTATGTCTAGCACACATCATTTATTCCCTCCTATTACTGCGCCCTGCTCTGATCGCTCAAGCCCCTCTTGTTTGCGCCGTCCCCTCTTCAATGGAACAGATGATGGCCGAAAAAAATACAATATCAGCCTGATAAGGCAACGTCGTCCACGACGCACCAATTGTACCGACTCTATTACGATGTGGCGGCGTGATAAGTATATAGAGCGCGGAGAGTGTTGGGGAGGGTGGTCAGTTCTGCGCCCAGTCCCTCCAGTTATTGGCCCGCTCGCCCTGCTTATAATCTCCGATAACCGGGCCTAATAAACATCCATCATGAATCAATTTCATTGGCAGAAACACTTCCAAACCAAATTAAGATTGCTCTCAACAATTTCCCCCCACCACCCCTCCACCCGCTTCCATCGACGGCCATCATTCAATATGAATTCCTTTTCCACCTTCTTTTATCGCACCGCCTTCTCCTATCATATTTTTTTTTACGTTTACGACTTCCGTCTTCCCGCTCCCACTTTTCGTTATAGCTCGTCCCCCCCCCAACAACCTCCCTCCAGCACTGCCTTTCCATCAGCTCTCACAACCCCCTTGGTGAGCCCATTCACTCCTTGATGTTCCATTTAAGATGTGCTCGGCGAGCAGCTCGCCGCACCAGAGGCCATAAAGCGAGCTGCTCACAGTGCGGCAAGCGGCACAGATATTTTGCCCGCGATAATGCGAATCAGCGAATCAATACAACACATGAAGGACTTCAAATTGAATCAGAAGGAGCTGCTCGTGGGTCGCTTGCCGAGCTGCTCATGTCCGCCAACAATCAGGGCGGCGGAAATTATGACCATGCAGATTAAATCGCCATCACGCGCGCGCCGCCCGGCGATTATTGCCCCCTAATCTGGGCCGGAGTGGCTCGGTGGTTTTGGACCTTGTAATAGCTTCTCATTACGCTCAATGCATTACGGTGGGACGACGAGCAAGTGCTGGTGTGATTCGGTTATATAATTGATTACGACTATGTGCCCCGGTCTGTTGTACATTGTACACATGTATATTATATTCGGGGGTGCTGAACCTATTGGTCTCATCGGAACTATTTGACCGGAAGTGATTTCCAAGCTCCCCTTGTCAGCACAAAGTTCCAGAAGATTTAGTCGTAACTACGGTATTCCATCTCTTTAGCCTCCTTTAATAATCAGCCCTATACCATCCCTTCTGTGAATGAAATTATTGCGGATGATGCCCGTATTAGGATCCCTGCTTTGCAGCTCCGCCTCCCACTTGTAATGAGAAGGAATTGGCTGGCAATGGATATTGAAGATGCCTCCATGAATTATCGACATGGAAAATTTAAACACATAATAGGATACCGTAACCGTCCTGTGTGTATAGACGGTAATTGAAACATGAAATATGCATAATCGCGAAATTGATTACGATTGACGTGTTTGCGCCTGGCCTGCCCCGCAGGCGGCGGCTCACCATAACGCGTCTTTTGCCCACATGGCGTCGCGAGGATCGATGTCGGAACGAGGCGAGCAGCTATTTGAGCGTTCAGTAGGCACGCCTCGTCATATCTTTTGTTCTTTTCACATTCAATTATATTCCACAAACACATTATTGGGCCGTCGAGAACACGGGCAACCATAATCTGCGGCGACAAAATCAATGCCTCTGATGGCGTTGATGTGTATATTGTGGGGTGAGTGTTGGTGGAAGCTTAATTCAGTGACTCAGAAGGAGGGGAATTCATATTGCCTCGCCCTTAGTATGAAATTAATTACAAGTCTTTTTTCTCTTCTTTGTTCCAAGTAAACATACCACATCACAAGTCGGTGCTGGCGTACGACAAATACAACGTCTGAATAATTAAATGTAATATGAAATTGCGAAATCTATTGTATAAATACTGCTGGCCTACTCAAGCCCTTGCTAGAGCACGTATCTATTGAATTTTTTATTGGCCTATCATGCGCTAGGGAGAAGGGGAGGCGGTGGCCGGTCTCATTTTACCTAATGTCACGTTTACTTTCTCATGAAAGTGATATTGGTTAACCGACCCGCATTAATATGTTTCATCAACAAATCCATCGGGTGTTCATCACATATTCATGACTTTGCTTGGTTCTTGGGCTCGATAGAAACCCCCTATAGAGAAACCCAAGAGTAAATAGTCGTATTTACCTCGGATGATATAGGCTTACTTTGTATAGCCATGTTATATGTATCATATATAACTTCAATCTATGTGCTGGTTTATGAGGTCATGCGTTTAACCATCACTGGCACTACACGTGATATGGATATAAATAGAACGTGCCAAAGTCATTATATCATAAACACTGTTGAGAGAGGCCAACGTACCACTCATTGGAACTCAAATGGTGCTCATTCTGACAACTTTTGGCCATCAAATAACAGCCTAAAACTGATCATTAATGATTGTGTTTAGATAGTGTATGGCAAGGTTTAACTTTGGAAGGAGTGAAACACACCTGTGCTGCTTTTGGGGCCCGTTTTTGGGGACCAGGATATGCCTATTGTTTGTTTTTGTTGTTTTTTTTGCTGAGGGCTATCTGAAACCACAATATCCTTTTCAACTTGAGGAAACTGTGCCAAGTGAATCTTAATGGATGCAATGTCATGTTATTCAAATATACAAATGCACTGCATCCTAAATGAACGCCATTGGCGGATCCAGAGGGGGTAGGGAGGCTGCATCCCCCTAGATTTCCTGAAAATGGGCCATGGCTATGACTCTTAACTATATCCGCTTTTATGAAACAGAGTTAAAGTAGCTTATGTTGGCATTTTCATTAGATGTAGGATTTATAAACTTATAAAGAATCATGCAGACGATCTGCAAAGGGAATTCCCTCCCTCACTCGTCTGGCCTTCCGTTAGAGTCTGCCCCAGGAAAACCTTATTGAAAGCCTGACCATGCATGTACCCACCACTCACCCCACCCAGAACGCCCTCCCTCCTACAGCCAATCCTGGGCCTGATTAAAAGCACGGGGTTATCGTTGGTAGGGCCCGGGTAGCGGCCACATTAATTCGGGCTGAGCGTCAGGGCGCGGGCAGGCAATTTCTGCGGTGGGCCGGGGGTCAGATCACTCGGTCAGATTCACAGATTGATTCCTGCCGTTAATCCATCGTCGGCGCTGAACCTGCTCCACGCGCGACTTCCGCCGCGCCGCGCCCGCCCAAGAGGAGAGGTCAAGGCCGTTGGGGCGACTTCCACCTAGGGATTTCTTGGTGGACTTTGATTGAAACTTACATCAGGTTATGGGATGACTTAAAGCAAGGTGGTTGTCATGGCGGGGTGGTCATGTTTGCTATATAAAGGTCTGGTTTATGCTGTGGTGGACGCTAAAGCCAGATGACCCATACTTATGACTGAAATAGTTCTGGGTAAATCATGTTTTCATAGACCAGCATATTTCAGGTACTTACAAATGTTTCTGAACGTCTGGGCCCGGCTGGTTGATGGGTTAATGTCGATCTCTGTATGATTTTTAAAAGGAACACTGCATTGTATACAACTCCATTCTTGGACCCAATGATAAACTGCCCAGGGATATAAAACTGTGCTTATCACCTTTGGTCCTCCACCCACCCCTTGAAGGATTTGGTGGAATTCTTCCCTTCCTATGTGCCCCTCATATCCATACAGAACCTGTATGATGGCGCCAACACCATCAGGTAAATAGTGGCAGCACATTTGGCGTGATCTGTTTTTGTGGGCTGCATCAGCGACAGTTACAGCGCCTCCATACAGGGTGGTCACGGCCCGCACCGATACGGCCACATTGGGGCTCATGTTTCATGGGCCTGTAATTGAATGGACCGGCGCTGCTGCCCTCTAGTGTCTTACATCGGTAGCAGTCACTACGATACAGCAGTTTTCCTTTGCTGCTATAGACTGTATATTATTCTACCATTCCCGCCACATTTGAATTTATCATGGCGGTGTGAGGACGTCTTCTTGATCAGCGACCGATTTACCTGACAGACCGGCGGATTGTACCACTATATGAACCGGTTTGTGGTTCTCCATTGGTCAGTGACTGCTTGCTACTTTAGAGAAGTCATGGAGTCAACCGAAGGTAAAAAGAAGAAGTCGAAGGGCAGTTCGGACAAGTTGTCCAAAAGACAGTTCAAAAAATGGCGCGAGCAGAATGACGCCAAAGTATCGTCCATGAATGAGAAGGTCGACCGTATGGTCGAGTTGTTGGAAAACAAGGCCCCGCATCAACCGGTGTCTCAGTCATCAAATGTCCACCAGCAGGCCTCATTTTTCCAGCAGCCCCAGGCGCATATTCCACCATTGCACCAGGCAGTTCACCAACCGGTGCAGTTCAACCAGTTCCCGCCATTTGCTCAGGCGCCAAATCTGCCTCAGCATTTGCTGCAAGCCCCGATGCAGCAACCGACGGATGACGATATCCACCGCCATCTAGCCGATTTTATGAAGTCTACATATGCGAAATCGGGTAAGCCGAGTCCGTTTTTTCCACATGCTCACATAACAAGAGGGGAAAAGATGGAAACCACAACATTGGGTAACTTAGAATTTCCCGAGTATGTGTTTGGCTTGTTGAGAATTCATGAGTCGGCTGCAACCCCGGTACCACTCCGACAGCATTACTTGAAGCACGCTATGGACGTTGCGGAAGATACTGTTAATTATTATTGGCCCGATGTCAGGGCATGGAGCGAATCTCTAATCGCATCCACATTGGCTCCGGAGTCACCCATAACCTGGGATAAGCAGTATGACATTCGCATCGAGCGATCAGAGAAGGCTAGGAAGGGATCCTGGCTCGAACCTCGGGCTAATGCGGTCCGCAATGGTGGTGGCAGCAAGTTTACCCCAGCACAGGACCACTCTGTGACTCCATACGGCAAGAAAGGAGACGTCTGCGATATGCCAGATCCAGTCAAGATAGCCAGGCCAGGACCCCCATGCAAGGCATTCAACGAAGGGAAATGTCCTGAGAATCGCCATCACGTTGAGAACGGTGAGAGGAGGCTCCATTTATGCTCTAATTGTCTGTCATCTGTATGTAGGGCTAAGCGGCACCCGAGGATTAGCTGCTACGGCCTCACAGGTAATCCGGCAAAAAACGCCAAACGTCCGGCAACAACGCAGTGACTGACCGGACAAACAGCGGCTCGTTAAGCGATGATAACGAGCCAGCATCAAGCTGCAATACTGATGAGACTGAATCATTGATAACTAACATTGAAGAAGGTGACACTCTTAAAGCCACATCAAGATGGCAGGTAGTCAGTGAATCTCATATGTTAGATAAGCAAGTTGATCCCGGTCATAAGTATGTTAGATTTGATGGTTCTGTGGAAATTTGTCCAATTGTCAACGACCAGATTGATTATGTAAATATAGCAACTGATATGTTACAAGGTTCAGACATGTTTAATGGTAGTGCGGCGGTTGCTGTTTCCCATGACGACCTGGTATGGGGTCTTGGCAGTAATCCTGATAATGCATCATTAAATTCTACTGACACCCAATATATTAGGATTGTTAGTAAATACCCCGAAGTGCATGACTCACCAGATTACCATGACGATGAAGCCATGGAGCCTGATGAGCAGGAGCATAGCGAGGTTGGGAAGTTAGAACTTCCAAATGATGGTAGTGATCCAGAGATCGGTTTTACACACCTTCAGGTTAAGAAAGAGGGAAGTGTACCCGGTGAATCTGGTAACCATTGCACATTCAGCAACGCGCACACCGTTCACTCCACTGACAGCTCTCACTCCAGTGTCGCTCAAGTCGATAAGGTGTATGGTTTGGTCAACTATACATTCGAGGACACTGACAGTGTGGAATGTGAGGAAAGGGGTGGACTGGGTGCCGTTGCAGAGGACTCTAGAATAATGGGATTGGCGAACAGAGGCAACAAAGAAGTGCCTTTTGTTACTCAATTTTCACCCATACCTAGCAGGTATAGTCAAGGTAATAACCAAGGTGCAATGTATAATTGCCTCCTAGATATCACAGATCATAACACTCCTGTTGATCCTCCAGATAAATATCCGATTGTATCAACTCCCAGAAGAGAAATCGATCCGATTCTAGTAGGTCAGAATGTTCAAATTGTTCCTGTTACTGGCATAAAACATGTAATTACTGATCATCGTGTTGAGGTACCTCGGGTAGTTAGCACCTGTATGAGTCAGAGTGTCCAAACCAGAGATGATTGCAGTGACACACTGACATACAATCCAACCAACGATAGGGTGTGCAATCACCCGTGCCCACCCATTCAGGGTGGCGTCATAGAAGGCAACAGTGGGCGGGCAGGCCATAATAATGCCACCCCCACCAAGGAAGCCTCTATGAGTAGTATATTGGAATGTCAATATCGTCTCGGTGTGAGTAGTATACAGAGCGCCAAATGTGGGTTTGTAGCAGGCAAGCCTATCACTCATAATCTTACCAACCATCATCAAAGTGTTAAACTCCTTTATCAGGCAGAGTCTCACACGGTATCTCAGAGATTGGAGGATACCCCTGTAAGTGCTATGTGGGTCACCCCAGAGGAGTACTCATCATACCTAGATGTGATCTGGCCCCATCCAACTCGCTTAGCCTGTAGTCTATTCCCGGAAGTCATGGCCCGGTACCATGCTATCAGAGCCACTGCACTCCCTAACTACAAAGCGGCACGGATCTCTATAAACAACAAGTTTAATCTCCAGGCATGGGCCGCCAGGCTCAAAGACTACCCAGACAAGGACTTGGTTCAGTACTTGGAATATGGTTTTCCAGCATCTTACACGGGCGACAAACCGCCTACCCCCGCTGATGCTAATCACCCATCATCTGACGACCACATCGAGCATATAGACAAATTCATCACAACAGAGATTAGTCACAATACTCTGTTAGGCCCGTTCCCGGAACCCCCCTTCACTCCGTGGAGTCAGGTCAGTCCGACAATGACCATTGAGAAAAAGAACTCAGTCAATAGGCGCATAATTGTAGACTTGTCCCATCCGGATGGCAAATCTGTGAACAGTGGAATAATAAAAAACAATTTCCAAGGCGTCCATATGAAGTACACATTGCCAGCAGTTACTGATCTGGTAGAAGTAGTGAAATTCTACGGTAAAGGATGTGTAATCTGGTCGGCGGACTTAGAACGCGCGTACAGGCAACTGCAGATAGACATTCTTGACCTCCCTCTGGCAGGGATCAAGCACCGAGGGTCATATTATTATGATATGTCCCCATCGTTCGGCTGCAGAAGCTCCAGTATGCACATGCAACGTGTATCAGCAGCGGTGGCTTATATCATGAAGCAAAACAACTACTCAGTCCTAGCGTATATTGATGACTACGCGTCAGTTGCTGCTACCCCATATGAAGGAGAGAAGTCTCTGCAAATGTTCGAGAGCATCAATGCTGAATTAGGACTGCAACTAGCCCCCTCAAAGACAGTCAGGCCTACTACCAAGATCGTATGGCTGGGCTACCAGATTGACACTGTAGAAATGACCCTCACCATCCCTCGTAGCAAGCTAACTGAGGTTCTCCATGAGGTTAAAAAATGGGAGGGTAAAAAATGGGTCTACAAGAAAGCTGTACAGGAGATGGCAGGCAAGCTATTTCACATAGCCACTTGCCTGCCCCCCGCTAGGAGATTTATGGCTAGGATCCTAGCGCTCCTGAAGCTCACCAACACACTCAACCCGGCTCCGATCACCACAGAATGCAGGAAAGATCTGGCATGGTTCAAAAACTATGCATCATCATCCAATGGCGTACACTTGATTGTAGAAGAAAGGCCACAATGGAAGATTGAATGCGACAGTTGCATGGAAGGGGGGGGGGCGTGGTCAGAGACTCACTACTATGCTATCACGTACCCTCACCATTTCAAGTGGGATGCCCTCAACAACAAGCCACATCATATCACGTTGTTGGAAGCCAAAAACATGGTCTTGGCTGTCAAGAACCTGGGGCCACCTGACCCCAGAGGTTATGAGTTCGTTGTTGTCGGCGATAACACAGGGGCAGTCTCTTCACTTGCCACTGGAAAGACATCGGAACCTGTCCTTGCTTCTTGTGCTAGGGAAATATGGTTGTATACCACGAGGAACGACATAAAAATCAGAGTACTGCATTGCCCTGGGGAAGCAATGGTCCTTGCCGATGCCTTGTCCCGCATGTCGTTAGGGGTGGGTCACCGCGTGGTTGCAGAAAGGCTGATTAAAGAGATGAACTTAGAAGAGATCAATCTGAATTTGAACATCCCTCTGTTTACTCCTGGACTATAAATGTGTATTATTGGTTCCAGGTTGGAATGGACTCCCTTTGTACCATCAGATGCTATCTACCAGGCAAGCTGCCGTATCAGAGGCGACGAGAAAGAACAAAGAAAAGCAGTATCGGGATTTCTACACCTTTTGCATGACATATGGGGTCTCAATCTACCGCCCTTCGGTTGATGACGCCTGTATGTATGTTCAGCACAAGGCTAATGCTCTAAAGTCACCCGCCTCGGTGGGAAATTATGTCTCGGGGGCCCGCCACCTGGTTTTATTAATAGGAGGTGATGACTCAGCATTTGACTCTCGGTTACTCAAAGACATGCTTACAGGAGTTAGGAAGGTGTCGACACATATTCCCTGCCCGGCACCTCCGATCACACCTGAAATGCTTTCCCATATATGTGATTATTTTAACACGAAAGGTTTGGTGGGGGTGGTGGCTAAAGCGGCACTGTTAATTGGATATTTTGCTTTCTTGCGGGCATCGAATATTTGTGTGAGAAGCCCATGGGAGGATGGACACGGTTTGTTGAGATCGGATATACAGGAGGTGCAGGGAGGAATCTTGGTAGTGGTTAGAAGCTCAAAAACCACTCGTGGGAATGCCCCCCGGTGAGTCTACCGATTCAACGCCTCCCCTTGGGGTCCAATTATTGCCCAGTAGCTGCATACAAAACTATGAGGATGCTTGTACCGGCAGCCCCACACAGCCCTGCTTTTGTATGGGCGGACAGTTACACTGTTGTGACCGCCCCGGCTCTCCAGAAATTAATGAGAAAGGCTTTGTACAGATCCGGCTACAAGGATGCATTAGGGTACTCGCTGCATGGTTTGAGAAGGGGTGCTTCACTCGCCGCAGCAAAGGGTGGGGCGACTGAAGATGATGTCCGGCAACAAGGACTGTGGAAATCAGACGCAGTATATAAATATGCCCCGAAGGCATCTTTCAAGTCCACCGTACCAACTGCCCTAGCCGAAGGCTTCGGAGAGGTTTAGGCCAGTTGGCCATTTATTCAAGGTTATCTGACTCATACATGGTGTTGGTTATTATCATTATGATTATCAGTTAATTAGTAATTCTTCACCAGGGGTTTATTGTGTGGGCCCTGGACCACTCACTGTGTTTAATTGGTGGTTGTGATAAGGTTATTCAAATTAGTTCAATTAAACATAATTATTTCCAAATGTAAGTAGCAGTGTTGTTATCATTCAATTGGGGCTCATGTTTCATGGGCCTGTAATTGAATGGACCGGCGCTGCTGCCCTCTAGTGTCTTACATCGGTAGCAGTCACTACGATACAGCAGTTTTCCTTTGCTGCTATAGACTGTATATTATTCTACCATTCCCGCCACATTTGAATTTATCATGGCGGTGTGAGGACGTCTTCTTGATCCCCACCCTCCACTCCCTCGTTTTAATGTTACTACTTCGTAGGGAGAGGTTTAGGCCAGTTGGCCATTTATTCAAGGTTATCTGACTCATACATGGTGTTGGTTATTATCATTATGATTATCAGTTAATTAGTAATTCTTCACCAGGGGTTTATTGTGTGGGCCCTGGACCACTCACTGTGTTTAATTGGTGGTTGTGATAAGGTTATTCAAATTAGTTCAATTAAACATAATTATTTCCAAATGTAAGTAGCAGTGTTGTTATCATTCAATTAGTACCTGGTTTGGGTTACCATG
Source organism: Acholoe squamosa (assembly GCA_949317995.1). Classification (NCBI taxonomy): domain Eukaryota; kingdom Metazoa; phylum Annelida; class Polychaeta; order Phyllodocida; family Polynoidae; genus Acholoe; species Acholoe squamosa. The sequence continues at coordinate 48,388,678 of OX439039.1, forward strand.
CAAACACTCCTAAACGCAGCCGTCCTTGCCGCCCCACGGCGCCGGGAAGCTTCCCTTTTGGCGCCGCCCGATGGCGATATGTTTGTAGACATTAGGCTCCTCCGTGCAGCTTTTTAACTCACCGCCCTAACCCTGCCTCCCACCCACCTCTCAGCCACCCATACCGGTATGCATGTAGACTATAGTGGGTGTATACACACATGTAAATAGGACATACATTTGTGCATTGTTGATGTGAGTTTCTGTGTGACGTTTTATATTGGAATTTTGCATATGTTTCTTCATTAATGCATGCTCAGAAACCATATTTAACGATCTCTCTTTACAGGTCCCTATATGAATGAAAAATGACGTTCACTCATCTATAAAGCAGAGTAAGACCTATCGGTATGTGCAATGTAACCCTTTATAGGTCTTATGAATGTTTCTCCAAAAAGTCGGATTTTATTGTACAGAGATTACTTATACAGAGAGCAGCCATGCGTCAATGTTATATTCTTTTACCATAATCACACATTTCCAAACTCCAACATCCTTCAAGACCTCTACTAAGCCACTACCTTTTAGAGACATTCCTCAAGTCTTGCTGTAATATGAGACCCGAGTTAAGGGAGACTCCTAAAGGCCTTCGACTTTTGCAAGGATTCTAGCCTTATATCATAGTTGCCCCTTGGCACGGTGGCCTATGTGGGTAGGAGAGTCTCTGAATGGTAGGCAGATTTTATAATTCATCACCTGACAAAGACGAAGAGGTCTGACACAATTTTAACCAGAATTCACGTCCTCCTTTTTCTGACAGAGTCAACTGGGCGACCGTCCCCCACTGGTTATAAGGGGTGATTTAAGGAGGGGTGGTGGTCTAAGGGGATGGTTGGTTGGTGGTTGGGAGGATAACTACCTGTCATACCTTAGGGGGTATACTGCGGTCGGTGCTGGGGGTATATATCCTACAGGTTTCCATCTTTCATCATCCTCACCAACAAGACATCCGATATCAGTGCCTCTGTTTCCCTTCCAAAAAAGCAGACGACAATTAGGTTCGAGCAGCCGCCATTTTGGTGGTCCTCTCCCCCACACCAACTACTGCATCTTCTTTACTGCACTGTTCGGACCCCTGTGTCATGCAAAGGGTGAACCCGTCGTCAGGGAGTCGTTATCCCTTGCCTTCACCCCCGTCGTCCCGATCCGCCCCTAGCTTGCCGTCTCAATTCACACATCCTTTTGTCCATATAATTGATAGGTATAAACCTGGCCGGTCCGGATGCCTAACTGTCTTTCTTTTCAGTGGGCCCCTTGCTCGGTCAAATGATGTATCGCTCGCCTGCCAGCACTGATGTATGATTATACGTTTAAAAAATTACCCTCTGCCCCGGGGCTACGGGACGCAAAATACACTCGGCGCCGGAATGTAAACAGCGGACGGGGCGGGCGGTAATGGAGGAAATGATGTGCTTTTGGAGAAATGAGCGAAAATGATATGTTGGCAGTTAATTGATAATGTCGGCGATAAGGGGGAGAGGGGGCTTTTCGCTTTGTGTACGATGGGTGCGATTGATAGGTGGGCCTCCCTCGTATTTCTACCTCGTTAGTGGAGGGAGGGAGTGGGAGATTGGAGGGGACCTCGTTGTTATGGGAGCCCTTTGGGTAGGGTTGGACTACAGGTGCCCATTTCTGGTAGTGAAGGAGCCCGTAAAGGAGGCAGGGGGTTAGGCCATAGAGAAGAGGGCCACAGCATGCCGCCATCTCAGAGTTTGCTTACTCACTAGCCTCAGCACCACCTGCTCCAGTATCCTAATAACAGCCTCTGCGTTGACCCTCCCACCAATGAACCTGGGCTGTAATTTGGTTGTCATCCTTTTAATTGTCATATTGGCGACAGAGAGCTAGTTGACACAGAAAGTGCGTCGATTTAATTGACTGCCCGTTCGTTCAATTATCATATCACTAGCTCCTTCACCCATAGTTGGCTTAATATGGCCACTTTGAGCCCCAGGCGTTGTGGGGCCTCCCTCCCTGGTCGACCTATCAATGGCCCAGGTTTGTTTACACTATCAGTGCTTATGTAAGCAGAGTGCGGCAGCAGGCAGAGGGATAATGCCACCCCAGGGTGTGCTGATTACAGACCGACAGCCGGCTGACACCGACGCCTTAAACAAAGGCAACATTCCATATACTACTTAGTACCAATTTCTATTGGAAACAACTTCGCGGGCTTCTCGCTCGGGTTTCTGCTGGGTTTCTGTCTCGATTTGCACAACGGAAAGCGATTGAAAAGTGCTTAATTACATGAGTTGATGTAGATTATAGATGTGGCTTATGTGTAAGGTCAGTGAAAATGTAATCAAAATTAAAACAGCATTGTACATGCAAGTCACGTTGATTTAGCACGATACCTTTTGCACAGCATTACAGTAAATACTACCGCAAAACTATATAAACCGTACTCATACTTAAGTCGCACCCTGAGTGACTAGCTTTGCTATAACCCGTACAATGGGCGTGAAAAGGGTAGTTAGATCTTTGGGGAGAATGTGAGAGGTTTGGTGGGAGAAAAAAAAACTACATCTAAAGTGTTGCCATGAATGAGGGGAGTGTGAGCATTATGACAATAGGGATCAGTTTCCTGGTTCTCCCAACACTAGTTTTATGTTGGCAGCCGGGTTCTGACAGCTTTTCTGGTCATACCAAACAACCAAAAGAGTCCCCCACCCTACCACACCCAGCACCACTGGTACCCACAGCCCCAGGCCCCTTCCGCCACGTGCCTGCCCTCCCCTCGGGCCGATGGTTTGCCCTCAACCACCCGCTCCATCGGTAACACGAACTTGCCACACTATTATTTTGTTGATGGTCCTTTTTCTGCCACGGCAACATGGAGAAAATTGAGCCTGGCCATCCGGAGGTAAGGTGACACGAGAGGACGAGGACGAGGTGGCAGAACAGCCAGCGGGAGGCGGCACAACTTTTGTTGGACCACTCAGGCTAAGGCCACCTTGAGACTTCAATTGAAATTAACGGTTTCATTGTACAATCCCCTGATTCACCGAGTACACACAGGGCTTGTTTGAGTTGGGGTGTTTTTGGAGGCTGGGGGTTGAGGGTAGAGGGATAGAGTTGCTAGATGGGGCGAGTTGGCCCTGGCCTTGGCCGGTAGTGGTGGGCCCCATGGCTGCCCCCATCTCGTTCTGAGACCCCCGGTCCTGACAGTAACTTTACCCAGGGCTAATTCCAGTCCAGAGCCGGTCCGTCGAGTGTGAACATATTGAATTCGAATTGGTCCATCTAAATCTTTAATTTCCCGGAAATAAGAAGCCATGAGTATTTTGTCGTGCTGCTGTCGATTAACGATTTGGCTATGTTTACATTGTGTTTGTTGGGAGTATTGGGTCATCTGGACATTCAGGACGATTTGGCTATGTTTACATTGTGTTTGTAGGAGTATTGGGTCATCTGGACATTCAGGACGATTTGGCTATGTTTACATTGTGTTTGTTGGGAGTATTGGGTCCTCTGAACATTCAGGACGATGCTGCTCAGGGTTGTAACATCGAGAGTCCACTTGGCCTCTATCGCAATTTACATAGAAAATGTATGGCTCATTCGCCAGCGTGAAGCCAAGTGGACTATGGGTCTAACACCCATAGTCCACTAGGCCTCTGTCACAGAATTTTATATAGGAAATGTATGGCTCAATCGCGCGACAGAGGCCAAGTGGACTATCGACATTAGGCTGAGCAAGGCACACAACCCGATGTGCCTTGCTCATGATTGGACAGAACATTCAATTTACATAATGCGACCTTCCACTAAGTTAATACCTATAGTCCACTGGGCCTCTTCGGCCAATTTTGGCCATACATTTCCGAAGAGGCCCAGTGGATTATAGCTATAAGGAATCTCTCCGTTCTTTCTTACCCAGCTATGAAATCCATTCCAAATCTCCCAGTCCCGCGGTCACGTACCTCCCGGACCCCTTTCTTCGTGAGCCTCCTCCCCCTTTATTTCCTATGCATCCCGTCCCAGATAATGTCCCTGGTTCCTAGCCTCTTGTCACTTGGCAGCTTCCTTTTGCTGGCCGTCCCCTGTGGCTTCGGTTAACGAGGTAGAAATAGACAACGTTGAACCCATGTAGCGTATTCCAGTAAATCATATTATACCAATAAGGATAAGATGAAACTTCACTTTAAAATAGAAGAATACTTCTTATCTGCATCAAAGAGACGAACCAGGGGAACATTTCAGCGGGGAGGGGGTGCAGGTGACCACAGGCCACCCCGTAGATCCGCAACTGATGATCCTCAACCCCACCCCGTCGTTAAACACTGACCTTTCCCTCAGGGATCATCGGCAGTCACTTAATGTTTCATTGGACTTTGCCTTTTAAACTCATTGTCGAAACCAACATGACTTTTATCCTTGGTAGGTGGCTTTTTGGGAATCTTAGTCACAAGCATGTGACCAGCCAAGGGGGCATGCTGGTGGGTTACCCACTGAGGGCAATTTTGATCATTTGGATGCAGTTTGGTGCATTTTATTAGATAACCTACATAACAAATATTACCAAATGAATGTGTACCGGTTTTCAAAATGAAAAAAAAGGAGAGATAAGGTAGAAATCGGTATGTTTTGCCCGACCCACCGTTAGGGTTGAACAGGTTTTCAAAACTCGCAAAGACTGGTTCCAACAATAGGGAATCCACCCAGAGCTCATTGCGAATGAGTAAGGAAGGGAAACTTTGCAAATGGATTCCCATCCTGCCATCGGAGTACAATGTATTTCTTCCCATGAAGGCTTCCTTAATATCAGATCTCACACCCACTCCTGTGTATTATAGTTTATCTGGCAATGCTGAACTCTCCAATCCGGTGCTCCTCCGATGGCTTTTCCCACAAGCATCTCTCTCAAATCCTTATCCCCATCTCTCAGCCCTGGTGGTAGACAAATATGACAGGCAAAATAAACAAGGCTGTCGGCACTGCCTCCGGAAGATGTTGAGTCTCCATACGTTTTCAAGTGACACCTTGGGGCATGTATACCGAGGACCATGTGCCCTCTAGCGGTGTTCGTATAGGCACCGTATAATGACTGCTGCCTTCAACATCACCACCACCAGAGGTTTGCTGAGTGGATAAAGCGACTGGTTTCTGCACTCAACCTCCCACACAATATCTACGATACAGCATGACGAGGTGTTCAATCTAGGCTCACTTACGTACATAAATTTTACTGGGCCAATTTTTCATACCGTAGACACTGACTTGCCAAATGTTGACAGGAGTGTCAATGGCTTCAGGTCAAAGTAACATAGCATTATTATTCTACAATTGCAGTGCAGAAAGAAGGTACTGGGGTAACTGGCAGTTACCCATTCAACATGAAGGATCATATGCAAATAAATGTGAACATTTTTCTTCATTCTATGCTTTTAATACACTATGCTACTGTATAATAGTGTTATAGAATCGTAGCCAAAGCAAGTATACTTATGGAGACACGACCTGGAGTTGGTACATTACTTGGATTACATAGAAATCAGCCAAAATTGAAAGTTGGGCACTAGGGCAACTCCAAATGAAGTTACCCTAGTACTTGTTAAACAAACTGAGTTACAGTACCCTAGTACTGACAAATTGAAAACCTCTCTACACTTCTGTTCTAGACAATACAAGCCTACAGTTATTAGTTAAGATGATTGTGCATGTTGTACACCACATCTAAACAACTTAGCATCACTCAAATCAGTAGGGATTATAACTGTGTAATCTCCCCTTTTAGTTCTCTATTCTACATAGAGGGTCCACCATGTCAGATGGGGTAACTGCCAGTTACTCTAGTACCTTCTGCACTGTGACAATACCAGTAGCATCTCTTTCACCACTTTCATCCACCACATATTCGGGACATATTTTCAAATCATGCAGACACCATCATCTGTAGAGTCACTATTGGCACATGTTCCATTGAGCACTTTTAAAATTATAAATGTGGATATTCTACACTTCACTTGTTCCCTCTATATAAACATTCATATCGCTTTGACAGGACTGACTTCTCACTAGTATATTCACTTATTGGTACTCGAGGAGAATTAGTTTGTGACTCCCATCCGTCATCATACTGAGAGATGTGTGTATTGAATACCCATGGAGGGGGGGGGCGCTTATGTGACGTGGTACAATGTACTCAGCTACTATCACTATAGTGATGTTAACCCTTATCCACATTCCTTACCACGTCTCCAGTTTCACACCTTCCGGCTAAGATCCTAGTCTATTTGACAAGGCGCAGCCCCGGCGCAGCCATGAGCTAGACCCGGATGAACATCTCACTAACCGATCAGATTGTAGCACACTAAAAAGGACGATGTGACGATGATAGAGGGAGAACGTCAGTCATACTCCAAACAAATCCGTTCTTAATAACCCACGGATGACAAGTCCTGTGAAAATCGAGATAAGTATGCCATGCACATAAAAGGCTATATCAGCACAGTTGTAAACCATGTTCGGCCACGAATGCAACATAATGAAAGACGCCAATAAACAAACATAGCCAGAGGAAGGTATAAAGCATAGATTCTAGAATAAAGATGGAAAATGAAAGGTCTTAAAGGACCCTAATAACGCTAAATTTAGACGAAGAAACACTGATTGGTGTTACAGTTAATTCTTTGCATTGTTTGGTACGTATTTTACTCCTTGTAGCTCAATACAAACCAAAGTCAAGTTTCAATTGACATACAAGTTTACACTGACACACTCCATACCGTGTACACCCACTCAGTAGAAGTCCAATTGTAATTTCTAAGATTGTGGTTTATATTTGGCGTGTCAGTCTTGGTTCTGGCGATGTAGCCGTTGAAATCTGGTCGTGAACAACAAACGGAAAGTGTCACAGATCTGTTTCAGTAGGAATGTTGACACTGCTCTATAAGATAGTGGCAGCTTTTCTGAATGGTCCATTTTGCTATCGAACCTTACCTCCCCTTCTTTTCTTTGACCACTTTAGGGGGTTGGCTGCTATTGAGGGGACTACGAACTCTGAGGTGCATTGACTGTGGGCAAACAGAGGTAAGTGGTTTCAGTGTGCAGAATGAGGTACGCGCCCGTCTAGCGTCGTGTAGCGCCGCGCCAGGCTTGTCATCAGTGTTGTGGGGACATCTTTTCAATTACCACAGTCAACCGCTCTAGCAATGTTTATCTAGCTCAAGAGGGCATACAACATATTGTTGACGATCTCTCGCTTGCCTGAATTCAAAGCTTTGTCGCCACTGGACGCTATCTAGACACAAGAGGTGTATGCGTCGCACCGGAACTATTGTGGACGTGCGTACGAAAGTGTGGGTGTGTGTGTTGGGGGGTGCATGTGGGAGTGAACGTGTGTGTCCCACCTTGCACCCTCAGGAATCAGGTGAAGCCGGACAGTGGTAAACTCAGGTAAGATGAGATGGAGAGGAAGAAGGGGGTTAGTCTGCATACAAGGTGGCACACACATCCCCACCAGCCTAGTAGTTGGTATAGTAATTGATTTCTATACTGCCCTTCCTGTGCTAAGCTCCTGGCAGGTTTCCCACTGGTACCTGTGACAGGCCACGGGAATTATTACATCTGTCACTGTTCCCCACCGTAATCACATGTGTCTGTGTGTGCTCTGTCCGACCCCCGACCTACCTGGTCCATACTGTTAGAGCGAGGGGTGCAGGAGGACGTGGGAGGTCGCCACCTTCCTTCCCCTCTACCTTTTGTAACTAAGACCAACTCCCCTTCTCTCCGGGAGACTGTCCGGTTATGTGGGGGAGGAGCAAGAAGATGCAGCAAAGGCCCTTAACACACTGTCAGGTCGCAGGAGGTGAAAGCCCTTCTCCATTTATCATGGGTTTGAGGCTGGTAGGACGGGCCGCCGGGGAGAGACCCCATGGAGAGCTGGAGGATTGTTGGCTACACCGCAGACACATGTCCGCCTATCATTCACAACAACTGTCTAGTATTGTTAGAGAGGGCAATTTTTAACCGGGCCACTGTCATATATAGTGTCTATTTATGTCTTCAAGGGTAAAAACTCAGAGAGTGATCTTTGTTCACTTGGTATGCCTCGGCCTTCCCCCCACTCTGGGCATAAACCACGTTTGAATAAGACCGAATGAATGCCTTTCAAGTTCAGACTCAATATTGTATACATGTCGAACTGAAATATGATATTTCAATAGGGAAACATCCATATCGACCACAGAAGACGATCTGTATCTAAATTATAAACCAATTGCCAGATGATAAACCGGCAGTTTGATAGCACCTTCCCCCAGGTCTGCCCTCGCACTAGCACCCCTCGACGGACTTCGTGTGACCTTGAAAACGGCAGCGTTTGATCCCCGGATGACCTTTGTTGTTGGCTCCGCCTGGTGGGCTGTGGACTAACTGACTGCGGGCGCCTGGTCCCAATTCACTTAAGGGCGACCCGACCTTATTAACACAGTGCCTTGGCGGGCTAAGTCCGGTGGCGGCGACAAGACCTGCTCAAGTATTAACAGCCTGCATTATTCAGCAGCCAATTGGAGTGAGGAGATTGACGCTGGAGAAGCCGGTCACTTGACAGTCTGACCGACGCGCCCTCTGCTGGCGTTGAAGCACCGCTCCGCCGGGAACTAGCGTCCCCGTGCGTCATGACGTCATCACCAGACGCTGGTATCACTAGTCAAAGAAAATGCCCTTCAGAACAGCTCAACAGTTAGTGTCTTATCTTAAGTCAAATAAAGACACGTATCAGGTCAGTCTGGCCATTGCATGTGTAGAATGTCTTCATGTCTCCTGTTTACAGACAGCCGTCAAGTGGCATCAAGTCCTCAACTCATAAAGACCAAGAAATGGTATCTATACCAGGTAGCAAGGATACATTGGGCCACTGTCGGCTTATATTGGGCCAAGCATGGACAAGCATGGTCAATGCTCCATTGCTGATTGGGAGTAGACTTAAACCAACCTTCATGTTAATCCCTCCCCTCCTTCACCCTCGCCTGATCCCCACCCCCTCAGCGTACAGCTGTTACCAAGTTCGGCTGTGTTACTAGGGACGGCTGCCGCAAAACGGAACAGCTGTCGTTAGCAATTACTGCCGCGTGATGAGGCATATTTACACGTTGATAGGTTGTTACATCTTTACCTTCAAGATGACATGAACCAAATGTAATGAGACCAGCCCCTTTTGATGTCGCCTTGATTTACTCTGAGTAATGTTCGGTTTCATTGCAACACTCCTATTACTCCTACACGATACAGATTTGTCTATGTGAAAGAGCTATTTATTGTTTTTAAAGGCGTCTTTACAAAGAGAGGTCGTGGAATTCTCTTGAAATCCATTCTGAAATGCTAGAAAGCATATCATGAACTCTTCAGTGTAACTAATACGACCCTGGATACCTTTCCGGGTATCACTCTCAAGTAATGGCAAAGGTGCAATTACAGAGAGAATTACCATATTTATAAAGTGTCCTCAGTGATAGCTGTCGCGAGGAAGGGGGGAGGAAAGGGCGTTATTCTAATGAATTGCAGCAGTGGAAACGAATCAATTGTAATGACAGGATAAGAGCCACGAACCCAGTCCCCAACATGACAGAATATGAGGAATATAGCGATGCATTTTAATGCCCAACGCATGCACTGCCATCTGTTAGCGGGGTTGGCAGATGTGCCGGCGGCCAGGGTCGTCATGGGTCACTGGACCAGGAAGCTGAGCTGCTCCCAGACTGGTCGTCAAATGCTCATCGAGCTACTCAGATCCTGCTCACTAATGAGAGTGGGGTCACCTCACATGTATGTCTACATCACAGCCACCAACTTTGCACATTGCACCCATAGCCACCATAAAAGACTGACAGATTATCACGCGAGCCGGGCACGCAAGACTCGAGTGTGTCCACTCAATGAGTGGCCGATTTAACCACTTTTTATATACTACTTATTCAAACAACGCAGTAAGTAGTATATGACATATCAATTTGCAAGTAAATCACATGTCAATTGGCCTGCAACTGTAAAAAAGGTCACCCGGCAGAGAATACCCTTTAATCTTGTTGATTTACCGCTATACATGTCTATGATATGATGAGATATACGGTGGTGCGCGGGCATGGGGCAAAAATGTATACATGGGCCATTGGTGTTATAATGCCACACGCATCTGCTCAACAACGACAGCCGCTTCGAGCGTCCTAACTCCCCAGTCGCAACCTGACCCGACTTCGAAACCCAGCCACGGCTCCGGGCGCCAAATTGAATCGTGCCGTCGACCGGAAGAAACCCTATTAATTTTAATAAATTCGCGCGCGCGTCGCCGAGTAGTGAGCCCAGTGGTAGATAACGTGTCCGGGACCTCGCGAGGGATGGCAAGAGTAACGCGTCATTTTCGCGCAGCTCGTGAGACTTCAGGGGAAGTCGCTGGGGACCTGACGACGGGGAAGATATGACACTGATGAACAGAAGGGGAGTGCTTGGGTCGCTTTATCGCCGCCAATTCCACTCCAGAGGACTGTAAACAATATCCACCTCCATTCAAATTTCTCCCTATATACTACCAAAACACTCCCTCTGTATTGGGGCGTCAACTTCCGCCACAAAGAGGCAGGCTAACCCGAAGTGTCGAAAATAATTAGCGCCTTGCTAGTAAGGTTTCTTTGTGTAATTATACCCAACAGAAAAATCACAATGACCCTGATCTAAGGGGGGGGGGGTGAGTAACGATATTAGTCTCATTCTGGGGATTTCAGGAAATCTGAGTAAACTAAATTGTATGTGACAATCTCTTACACCAAGGTGGATGGAAAAGAAACGATGTCATATTATAGTATTGTTAACAGGAAGTAGGTGTGGGATGGTGATTTGATTATTTTCAATTAATCCCAACGCCATTCCACCGACACTCTGTGACATTTTGTTTAACTCGCTCTTAGCCAATGATGGAGTAAGAAGCCAATATTTGGCGCCTTTAATTGGCGGAAAATTGCGGTCGGTGGATCGAGTTGCGGCCGCGTTGACATGACGCCCCCCCCCCCACCCCCGCTATTGCCCGGCACACACACGTCTTCCTCCATCCGCTCGGTGCCGGCAGGAAGGCGGATCCCTATTGATTTCTGGTGGTCGGAGGAGCGGCGGACAGGATCCGCACACTGATAGCCCTAAGATGTCTCCTGCTCTAGACGGCATAATGCGAAGACAGGCCATGAGCGTGTCCGTGGTTGGGGGGCAGTGGTTAGGGGGTATAGGGTACTTAAGAGGCAGTCAGGGTTAGGGGGTGTTCAAAACCCTCTTATGGACACTGTGTCAGGCGGTATATTTGTATTGGGCACAGCTTCTGGTAGGTAATACAGATGTTTTTTGGTCCAAAGGACCAGCGTTTATTTGTATCATGCGTGCTGTATATAATTCCATGGTTAGTATTGCTATTTATAGCAATGCTAACTATGGAACAGCTCCAATATGGTGGTGTTTTTTTAATCGCCATAGTTTATAGTGCCGATTCAAGAGATTGTGGCAAAAAAGTGCAATTAATATTTACCTGAGGCATTTCTAGAATTCGAATAGCAGCTATATCGCTATTAGAAGCTAGCTGCCTTCTTCATATCATTTATCGTAGATGAGGCATTGAATTGTTAGGTTAACTTTTCGAGCTAAACCTTTCGGTCAATGCACAGTGTGTCGTACATGTATGTACCCAAGTGACAAATCCAATAAAACAGACGGTGAGTCTTTGACACCAATATAACGTCCTGCTATACCTATGTCTAATCAATTGGAACCACACACATTGGCAAGTGGCCAAACAGATTGGTGACAAGGAACATTGTCATGCACCATTGTTGCTTAATCGGCGCCACCATGTTTACAACTAATCAACAGGACCAACTGGGCGATAATAGGACATTGTTTCCTCTTGTGGCGGGATAATAGAGCGAGTTGCGGCTGTTGTTAATGGGGCATTAGGACCGTTAAGCTGGGGGCATTAGCAGGCTGATCAGTGCTCAGTATACAGGCCACATGACGACAGTTTAATCTACGCAGCTCATTTGGGGTTTGGTAGGGGCGGGAGAATTTGGACTCCATCCCATGTCGCTAAGCCTAAATACACAGCAGCAATTGGTGAACACCATCCATGTGGTAACCCCAGCACCGTCCGCCTCCAGGCGCTGTTCTCACGGCGCTGATGCTATGTACCCACTGTATGCACAATCCACAAGCCATTCGTTTGCCTAACCAAACTGGTAAATTATCTGGCCCTAATTGTCTCGCGTAACGCTTTAATACCCCTCAGCCTCCATCGACGCCTGAGTGTGGACTATATCGACGACTCCTGCCACTGCTATCAATGTTTGTGGGTGGCTGTGGTGGTGATGGCTTCATCTGGCTATTGTGCCTAAACAAACAAAAGCATGCATGGAAAAGACTTGTGGCGCTAATGAAGTGGTCCCCTGGTTGTATCCAGGGACATTGATCTGCCACATATTGATGACTGTGATTATATAAATCTAATAAAGGCCCGGGCGTGGCCGCCCATAGGTGTGGATTACCTGCAGCCCTAGAGGCACACCCTGTGTATGGCAGCGCCAATATAAGGGCTTAGAGTCACACCTTGGCTGGTCTTAGGCAGGAAATTGGCTCTGGCCACAATTTAATGATCTGACTTAATTAACAATTTGTGCACGGGCAGCATGCTGTATGGAATATCGAATGCATTATGACATAATCTGTAGTACGGCACAATCTTGCAGCTGTAATACCCCGATAATGTCCTTCATGCTGACAATGGGCTTTATTATCTAGAACCAAGTATGTTTTTCTATGAATGAGAAGGATGTCCTCGTAAATAACCTGTGTAAATCATGTGTACAATTTATTATTTCACACCTTCCCATTAATTTGGTAATATAGAGTGCTCATATATAATTCAAGGACGTATGTCCTATAGTGAGGCAACCTTAAGGGTATCTGAACTCTGCTCTTGCTGAGGTCGTTGCTCAACTAGTGGGCGGGCATCAGGAGAATAAAACAGATGATGGACAGGCTCTGTTTCCCAGAGCAACACACCTTTATGGTCATCCCCTTAGACACGCCTACACCAGACATTGGCCAAGATGAGTACCCATTGCACCTGCCTTTTTTCACCATCTACCTGGTCGCCAGGGAGGTCCCAGAGGGGGAGCCACAACTCAAACCTAACCTGGCGTGGTAATTTATTTACTTGTGCCAACTACACAGCAGGCTCACCTGGGACGACTTAAACAACCCATCATTTTCTCCCTGGAGATGAGGCAGATTCATACTCGTTCACCAAACTTAAATACCACATAGGAAATTACCCTTTGGGGAACTAAGGATGGTGCATTGAGTTGGTGATTGAAGGAGGTGGTGTACGTGAGGTTACCTAGATTATGTGGACCCATCCATGTTTTGTTAACTTATAATAAATTTGTCAGGTTGCCCGGATCCCCCAGATGACCGACAACTCTCGAGTTTGAATATCTCCACTGAACCTATTTTCCTGCATTTTATGGGTAATGTTATGTCCAATAGTGAACATTTCATATTGAAGCTCTTCAATATGAGAGGGGAGCAAGTACATGTATAGATTCAAATTGCATTCTAAACAAAAGAGAAAAAAAAAAGAGGGAAATGTATATATCACCCTTTCAAGTGCACTCTACTTCTATAAAGCAATGTGATCTATGAGAATACCTAAGGAGAAATGTGGTTATGAGCTGCTCACCTGTACTCGTGACTCTACTAGGTCCAGCTTTAGTGCCAGTGCCTCCCTCATAAAGACGTCTGGGTAGTGAGAATCCTGGAATGCCTTCTCCAGCTCCTCTAACTGCCAACCTGTGAAGTTAGTGCGCGTCCGTCGCCTTTTGGCGTTGTTACCGTCTTTACCATCGTCCTTTGAGTCTACAGAAAAAGAAAGAGGTGGTGTAGGTATTTTCGTTATGGGTATGATAAAATGACATGGGCGTAAATGTATTTAAATGTATATGTAAGATAAAAATATGTGGGATTCTATTACGCAGACATCCCATGTCAGAGGGATGTCGTCACACACATAATTATGGAAAAATAACTATCGGTACTGTCTGTGCTCCAAGTTAAGACATCTGATTTTTATATTCAGCTGGTTCTCTTTTTCCATCTTGAATGTTCAAATTCAATATCAATTCGATTTGCGTCGTAACAACAATGAAAGTATACATCTCGGAGTGTCACGTGCACATTTGAAAAGATTTAGGAAATCGGTAAGTCAAATATGTAGTCCCGCTGTTTTCATCGAGTCTACTCGTGCATATCTGAGACGTGATTGATAAGGTTTTAGCTCACTGATCAAACGGTGGCCAACAATGAAAAGAAACAATTTATAAGTAGCCACATTGCTCGGCCTGTCACCCCCAGACAGTGCCATATCTATCCACAGCCCACTTTATCTGATATTTATTATCTGGTGAATAGGGATAACTGAATGTATGTAGTTGTGTGAATATGGGTCTATATCATGGGAGTCGTTATCTCAACCAACAGACACGATTTATGTTTGTCCCCAACCAATCCCCCACCCCATATCCTTATTATATTCACAACGTATGTAGGACCCTTCTACCTGCTTATTGAAATAAGATAATGAGATCAGTCTAATAAACACAAGACAACTTATATTTTAAAAAGATAATTAGACAGGACTTGAGTTAATGTTTAAGGCATGTTTCGGGGTGTATCTCAAGTTACGCCTGGGATAGTGACTACGGTACTTTGTTTTACACATCAAAGCTATTGTTATTATATGAATAAATCTGCTGTGAATGAAGAAAATTGTTTACATAAGATACAATATGCCTCTTACTGCTCCCACATGTTTCCACAGCCTGTTCCTAAATGGCACACATTTATCGACAAATCATGCAGTGAGCAATAGTTTGTGCTAAGAGGTTGCAACGACCCTGACGTTAGTGGCATGTACATATTGCCTGATCAATGGCCAAGGCATTGTCAATATGTATATATTGTGTTACGGTGTGCTTGTAACAGAACACTAGCCGCACAGACACGCACCTAATTACTTATCAGCCTCCAAAGTCTACAGAAGAGGTTTCATATTCATGTCGATAATTCATTTTCTGACGAACGTCCACACTGTGGTCTGGGTTATGATTTGTTTGACGTGTGTCCTAGCGGATGTCTGGTTGGTTTCAGATAGAATTCCACTAACAGGCTGGGCTATATGCTGCTCGTACCCACACATGATTCAGTTTACCGCAGCGCTATTGAATAGTCCGCGACTATCATTTAATTAAACAGACACAATGTTTACAGCATGCTGACTCAAATGAGTCATTAATCAGGACTTCACAGGTTGGGTTCCCAGCGGCCTTATCTACCTCTCGTCAATCAACATTAAGATGTGTCTGCTGTATTTATCCTGCTGTGTGCATTAGGTTCATGCAGTATCTATGCCGTGCCCATACATGGTGCATGTACCAGCAGTATCAAAGGCAGCTCTGTAGCCGCGGCAAACCGATATCTATAACATAAGGACAGTAGTTGCACCATCAAGGCCCCTGGTGGCCGCCAACAAGGATTTATGCAACCTGTTTACGGGGGGAGTGGTCAGTGAAGTGGTCAGTTTGTATACCCAGATGGACCGACAGGCAACCAACAGAAGGGTGGTAGTCACTGGCCTGTCTCTAAACACCTACTCTACAACCCTCAAGGGTTGTATCAAGTACCCTTCCATTTATACGTGTAATGGGACTAAAAATAAGTGTAGGCATGTGAAGAGTTTAAAGCTGCTACAAGATCTCAAATATATGGATCTTCCACTTTCTACATGTCTATCATCACAGTACTGGTTACAGTGTACTGGTGAAATCTCAATCTATTTCATAAGCTTAAACCATGCTAAATTTAAACATATATCTGTTTGAAAATAAAATCCTTCCAGCATTTTATCCAACCTTGATTGCACCAGTAAAGTGGCTCCATCTGTAGCTATAAAGCAGAGTTGTATTCCCTACTTGTGGTGATTTTGATTTGGATATGTGGCAGGCCTCTCAGTGCTGCCACCAGGAGGTTGTGACCATTACTAGTTAACCAAGTGGTTTCCC
Organism: Acholoe squamosa; assembly: GCA_949317995.1. Lineage (NCBI taxonomy): Eukaryota > Metazoa > Annelida > Polychaeta > Phyllodocida > Polynoidae > Acholoe > Acholoe squamosa. The sequence goes on from OX439039.1 coordinate 48,404,808, forward strand.
TCCCCACCAAAGGGCCAAACTGATGTCCGGTATTGTTCATAGAATGGGCCAGCTATTACCAGAATAAATTGCACTCTATTACATAGGAAGGGATATACAATTCTATGAAATACATATCAGAAAAGGCTATACACCAGGTTTTATACCAGCTTTAAACACCAGTGACTTTTTTAAAGATAATATAGGTACATGTATTGGTTCCAACAAGAAGACACTACTTGTCTTCACATCACAATGTGTTCTGGGCTTGCATCAAATTTGAAATGAAATAGCGCTCAAAATAGCAATAAAATGGACACGCATTAGAGACATTAATGCAATAATGGGCAGGGGTATGTAAATAAAAATAACGTCCAGACGAACCTACGCTTTGCCTTTGGTATATGTGCATCTACATGTAATCGGAGTTGTGTATATTAGAATATAAGTATTCAAACCTATGATTGAAAGTGTACGTGAAAAGATGTAAACCTATATACATCTCAACAGATGACACTACACAGCTGATTGCGAGGCATAAATTCTCAGTGATCCATAATTAAATAACAGGCGATGGAATCAGAGTTGCCTTTCTGATCCGCTCTCGTTATGCCATGCGGCGCCCCTGTGGAATATCATGAATAAATTGGCTTCTATATAACACCAGCAGATGAATACATTTAAGGGTAGTGGGATTAAGTACACTGGGGCGCATATATATCTAGTGGTAATTAGGGCACATTCCAGAGGACCCACTGGTATAGTATCAAGTAGATTGAGGGGATGTTGTCTTATATATTTAGAACCATCAGCAGTATCTCATCCGGGGATCTCATTTCAATATGCTGAGATCAAGAGAAGGCACCGAAAAGGACACTTACATCACTGAAGTAGACCGCGAGGGGTGACGCTAGCTCCACCTATTGAGAATTGACCGGCGGATACCGCTTATTAGAATATTCTATGGGTTTACAGCAGCGTCAATAAAGTTATATTTGGCCGGCAGAGGCAGGGAGACACTAGTGTGAGGATCGTAGTCGTTTAGCAGCGGCGAGACCTAGGAGAGTCCTCAGTGTTTTATTTGGGCAATACAGAATGGTAAACAGGACATTACGGGGAGGGAATATTGTGATAGACTTCACTACCCCCCTTTGCAAATGGGCCCTATAGGTTTAGGGCTAGACAACAGCTTAGGGCAGTAGTCTCCCTGGATGAGACCCATACCCTATTCAACCTTGTCTAAATGGGACTGCGATTTAGCATAATGTCATACAACTATGCCGATTTCACGCCCGGGGAAAATACATATGTATGTACTAGTGTGAAACCAATATAAGATGTAAATCCTGTCCTTCCTATAAAGTACATTACGATGCAGTCTCAGCATCTCATTATTCATTTTTCAATCCATTCATTTCTACTGTCCTGGCAAACTTTAACAATTGATATTGGCCATAGTGACACGGGTAGGGTAACTATGTTTAGAGACAAACCGTATGGTATTTAGGGTATAAGTCTGTCTGTCTCAACCCCATGTGTAAAGCCCATATGTCGTCACCCTGTTCGACGACACAATCACCATCTCAGACAATGCTATTGTACTGAGCAAGTTGCAAAGAATCATCGCCTCCTGCCCGGAGTGCGTCTGCCGTCCTCTCCGATCCTAGCGCCGCGTGTCACCGGCATCTACACGGTCTCCATACCCGGCCGCGTCCTTATAGTGCTGAGAGATGCCCCATTGATCCCCACCCCTACCCCGGGCCCCTACCCCACCGCACATGCATACACAAAAATTGTGCCCCTGCTCCTGTCAGTGGTGCCATGGTGTACCTACTCAAGCATTGACCATTCCTGTCCATTGGCCACAGTTTAGCTACAATTGTTATACATCATATTTGATTTTTGATGTCTACAAAGTTCAGACAAATTGCATTGGTACAATATGCTTTTGAAAAAAAAACGATGTGCTACTAGCACATCTTATGTAATATGTCTTCCTACAAAAGGACACATCCTGTGAGGTGCAGTATGTGGCACTATACATGTGTATAATTTAATGTCACATGTTCTTGTTGTTATTGTTTGTCTGTTGTTGTTTTTTTTCTCTGTTGCTGTTTTAATTTATTGCAACATTTTTGATATTGCAAGACAAGCTTACTTCAGATATGTCATAGATACCCACGGATGCAAAAATTCTCTATAATACAAGCATCTGAAAAGTGGTGGCTCTTACCAGATTAAGATGTTTAAAATTTCAAACATGTACTTAGATCTACATGTATTCATAAATTGCAAAATACGAGAACGATTTCACAGTTATTTATATGTGTGCACCGTTCGTATCTCTACTATCCATAGAAATAATTTTATTTAGCTTTATTTCCAAGCTGTTTAGAGACGTTTATTTGCAGCTATAGCGAACCCTTTTGGACTATCTTTTCTCTTGTACAGTCGATATGTTACATGTACCCTTAGTGCCCAACATTGTCTTGGTCCCCCATGGACCATGCGCCACATTGTTCCCAATATACCCTCTAACAGTATACCCTACCCTATCAACACCCATACCCTTCACGTTGACAGAACGAACAAGGCACCCTCTTTTTACCCTGGACATAACCAATCACCATCCCACCCCAACACTCCACACACCCTACAAAATAACTCTGGCTAATTCGAATGCCGACTGATGCCAATTCACTCAACGTCGCCACTCCCCATTACTTTCATATATACATTTTTGTCCATTAAGGCTGAGAGGTGCCACTAATGGTGTCCTTTGAAATACATATTTATTCCTTCCCTCTGAGATGCCGCCAACACGTGTGGAAAGTCTCAGTGAGCTGTGGACAGTGTTTTCGTAATGCTTGTTCACATGGAATATGGTCGCACATCTCTGGGGACGAACAAAATGAGCTTTATTTTTATGTTTGGGCAGGACTTTTTCCACCATAGAGGGCAAGAACAGCAGGAGTTTTATTTGACAGGGGTTTTTAGCATTAAATCAGGGAAACTTATGTTTGTGTTTGATGTTATCGTTATAGTCATGGTAATCGTGACTGAAAGAGTACATGGATTGAAATGTACTCGCTGACTTCTTTCCCTTTCTTCTATGTTAGAACTCATTCAGATTAAGCTGCCTTACATATATAGTGTACATTTCCTTTACCTATTGCATCCAAAAGAAACTTTCCAATGAGGTATTTATTCCTTTATTTGTAAATTACACATATTACCTATTTCATGTTTGAGTGATTTGATATCGTCCCCTAGGCTCAATATAGATTAACTTTTGGGAGGATGATTACAGAGCGTTGGGCAAACAGTTTGGCATTATCATATATAGAAAAGCATTCAGTATACATGTTTCATGCGGCCATTGAAGGTGACTGACAGTTATGAGACTTGACTTGTGATGATAATGCAATGGCTTATCCGGAATATATACACATGCTACAGACAGGATATAAATTAGCACATGATGTTTGATTATAAAAGTAACCATCCTCTATTTGACATGCATTTAGCACTCGAGTAATTGTCCTTCCTGTGGGATGTTTTAAAATGTGATCAGCAGTATCGTTTCAAAAAGAAAACGCACAGGATATTTGTCCAGGCTTGAGATCTCTTTTCAGGATATTCCCACCACACATGCAGTGGCGGATCTAGAGGGGGCGCGGGGGCGCCCCCCCCCCTTTCCCTGTACTTAAGAGTTTACCTAACTCTTTTTACCCTAGAATTTAGCCAAAATGAGGGGCTAAATGAGGGGTGCGCCCCCCCCCCTTTCAAAATCATGGATCCGACCCTGATGACATGTATAATACCCCAACACTATCAAATAACCTGAACGCACACATGATAAACTTATAAGTATATATAACTTATAATGTAATACCAAATATATGATTGTGATGTTACCCATTATATAGAGTGTATGTGACTTAAACAGTACAGGAGTGTGAGTGATGAAAATCTTTCTCGCCAAAATGTGCAATCTTTCACATGAAAATTGATATCCTTGACAACTATCACGCAAATGATATCCAGAGAAAATATAACCTACCTGAGCCGGGTTTAGGCTGTCCCGATCCCGTCTGGCAGATAGGGGTGTGAGCCTGCGACGTCAGAAGACCATCAATGGTAAACGCCATGCTACCGATGGTGCCTCCGTGAGCTGGAGGAGGTGATGCCATCGTGTTCTGTGCCATGGAGTACTCCGGACCGGAAAAGGATGCATTCCCACCACCATAGCCGACAGTTACCATTGAGAGTCCACCGGGGAAGTGGCCCGAGTAAGGACCGAAACCGGCGGGGACGAGCGGCCCGAGGCCCGGATGGCCGCCGCCTCCGCCCGGACCGAAAGGCGAATCAAGCATTGCTTCCATGGAGGCGGGGCTGCGGCGGGTGGCCCCGGCATGAGGGTTGGGGCTGCAGTAGGATAGCATGCTGCTGCTGTGGTCAGGCACACTCTTCTTCAAGCTGAGAACTCTAATCCTCACCTGGAGGAAAGCAGCTTAGAGCCGACTGCTGCACTATTCGGAACCCTGGAGGTGAATGAGGTCCAGTATCCGTGTGGTAGTAGTATAGGGTAATGTTGCTGGAGGGTAGAAGTATAGGAAAAATGTCCCTGATCCTGTTACTATAGAAGTCCTATAAGGCACGAAGTCCACACACTGGAATACCGGACATCTCCTTGTATATATAGTTTCTCCTCCTCTGACAGAAACGGCGTGATGTGCCGCTAACGCTCCGGCACCGCCAATGAAGAGTCCTACTCCCGACCAGTGCCATTATAACCCCCACCCGCCATCCCCCCTCCCCACCCACCCACCCACCACCATCTCGCTTACCGACCCGGCGCTTCGACCAATCAGCGGCGCCGACACAAGATTAAGACCTCGGTGGGAGGGCCCGTCGATTGACGCCTTTTTATGGGCTGTTTGCCTATCTATTGGTGACGACCGCGGCGTCGGGGTAGGGGGAGCAGCGTATACCTCTACTGTCATGATGACTGTGCGCTTCGTATTAGCCGCATGATAGATGTGACAGTAATTGGGGGTTGGGGCCCACAAGGAGGCCCCCTCGCCCGCGGCCTAGCCAGGCCGACCTAATAGATTTCATACATATTAATTCCGCTAAGCGACGAGTTTTCAAAAGTTAGCCATCCATTATAAAAACAACAGCATTGAGCTAGATGACATCGGCATAATAGCCTGGGCTATGATCGCTGCAAAGAAAATGACTCCCTGACTTGTTTATGTGGAGTGGAGGCGGGGAGTAGGGGAGCCTGGGTAGAAGGAGGAGGAGTAGGAGACACCCAGCAGCTCCACCCTCCTAGGACACGCGCTCTTGGTTTGTTTAGAAAAGGGAAATAAGACGTTACGCAACACAAAGCAATCGATGTCCTCTGGAAGTCGGGGAGGATTTAATTGAAATTCATCAAATAATGATTCCGGGAGTGGGAGAGGGAACGGCAGTGGTAGAGTGGATCGTTTTTACAGGAGTTGATTGATGCAGCAATTATTTGGCATGGGGTGCTCTGTATACACGGCCATCTACCAGATAACCGTTATCTGATTTCAATTTTCTCACTGAACACATGACTTGCATAAGGTGGCATACGCTTAAAAGACAGTTCCCGCGCTTCAAGTGTCGCCTGCGTTAGCGGTGAGATTGGTGCATTGATTTCATTGATGGAGCTCACAGATATGGACCGACTCCATCAGTGGGGCCTTTCACTAGGCTAGGATAATATTGGTGTTTTTGAGGGTAGGAGGAATTAGAAATCGCACAATCATTACAGTTCACGAGCTATTATTGCCGTGCACCGTATACATAGTCTCTAGGCCTTTACACACACACACACACACACACACACACACACACATATATATATATATATATATATATATATATATATATATATATATATATATATATATATATATATATATATAGACTCTATGTAAGTCTCTGAGGTCTATTTAAGCTCTGGAGTCTGCATGGTTAGTCCCGTTTAGTCGAGTCTCCATGGAGATTGAAAATGTCCTCGTAATTTTAAGTCCCCAGTCTAGAAAGCTCTACTTGACCAGTGTTATACTTATGTCTATCATAAAAAGTTCGCATACCGGTACAACATAAGGACTGCGTTTACGAGCTTAGTGTAGGTAGTAGCATGTAAAAGTGTGGTGATAGATATATGGTGTTACGTAAAGCCAGCCACAGCTTCAATGTATGTTGAATGTCATTCACTTCTGCTTTCAGTGCAAATTGGATTCATTACACGTTCCTTCTGGTATACAATTACACATAAAAGTGATTACTAACTGTCATATTGTGGTCGTTTATCCGCAGCTGTTGACATACAAATAGAGGCCATCAAGTCCATGTGTGCACAACTTTACCAGAACGTGCAGTGTGGGTGGCACGTGCAAGTGCAATTACACACGCAGTTTACTACCCATGATTAGTTCTTTATCGCCATGGGTAGGGTGCAATGGTGGACTAACATGGGGGGAACTTTCAATATACTAATGTAATAACTGACTGAGGGGTATCAAATACATGTACCTTTATCGCCTGGAACCAAATGATGTGTCCGCCCTGGAGTTACCCAGTCCGGGAAGCCCAGTGTAGGGGACTCAAGTATGGTGTAAGGTATATCTGACCTCAGAAGTTTTTCGTGAATAAGTGAATATATGCATATAATTATGCATAGATGTAGAAGAACAGTGTCTGCATAACCTGAATTGGTATATTTGTCTATTTCTACACCGCAGTAATAACATTTGGCGTTGAATAACAGTTTGAAAGTATGTGAAGAGGCAACTGAATTTCCAGAAAAGTTGCCAGAGTGCCCAGTGTCATTGCATGCTAACAAAGGGTGGTGGTTACACCTGAGTGATCCTTCTTGATGGTCTCTACTTGATACCTGTATATAAAACGTGACAAGTGATACCTACCCCCCGCCTGGGTATCATTGCTATCAGAGGGGATGGGTTGACCCTTCAGTAACCGGGCTGGGTAAGGATTGAGGGGAGGAGGAACCAGGGTCAGGTGCACAATGGTGGCGCCCCCTCCCGGAGTGTCCAGTGACCATGTCTCACCTGGTGCCCGGCGCACACCAGACTCTAGATCACGTAGGGGATGGACAGGGCGACAGGAGGAGGAACGCTCGGTGATGGAGTAATTGAATCGTCCAGCGTTCCTCCCCTGGCGTCCCACTCTGCAATTAGTCTGCCTCTGGGAGTCTGCGGCTTCTGGTTAGCAGCCTCTTAATGCCCATCCAGGGGAGGACCAGGAGGAGGGTGCTACCCCCTGCGTAGGCTGTTTTGTATTGGGGAATGCTAGGGGCGTCCCGCCCAAATTCAGCCAAGAACTGCTTAGTTTATTTTTGTTATAGAAGTTCATTGGAAGCTAACGCTCCCCTAGCCTCCCCCCACCGCGGGCTACATATTCACACTGCAGGGAATTGGCAGTGAATGTGAATGAGAGTGCACTTGGTGGATGGCGATAGAGAACCTTAGATTAGTAGACTAAACACCCCGGGGCCAATAATTGCAAATTGAAACGGCCCGATCCGGCAGCCAGATAAACCGGAAATGGTGGATGAAGAACCTCTGAGTGTTGGAGGGACGGGTACCAGTGCAGCCTGACTCCAGCACCACGCGGCGGGCCGGACGCGCACTAATCGAATTGGCCTCCCGCGAACCAGGCACTGTCGCTGATGACACCGGAGATACCGAGCCCTGCCCGGCCAATTTATCTCCCACTAAATATCCAGCCACCAGATTAAAAGTCAAACAAAGCCGCATCATTCGCCTTCAATGGGGGACGGTCGCGGCCCGCCCGTTTGCGCATTTGATGGATGCCGTGACCCACCGTGTCTGCGCGCCCCAAAGACGGTCGCATCTATCGTCTGCTCGATTTATGACGTCAGATGACCAAGGACCGGAAATCCTTTATGTCCCATCGCTATTGTTGGGTGGTTCGAGACCCGTTTGTCTTTAAGATCGGTCAGGGCAGTTCCCATATCGCGGTTTCTGACTTTGATTAGGGTAGAGGGAGAATCCTGAATCATAAAGTCATCTGATATCTGTGACCCCTTTTATATCCCAACCCATAAGTATTATAATATCGCCCAGAAATGTGGTGCATACTAATGACAATAGTAATAGTTGCAAGTAATCAATATGGATATGTGTATAATATATACAGAGAGGGATTTCAGAGGGAACAGGCGCTGCGTGTTCGCCTGTATAAGCGTCGGGTCTTGAATAAGCGCTGGTCTTGAATAAGCGCCGGGGCTGTAGGGGTATTTAATTTTCAAAAAACATTATAATGTAAGTCTTGAATAAGCACCGGTCTTGAATAAGTGCCGGGGATAGAGAGTACCCGTACTTAAAATCAATGAGCGCCCAGGCGAATATAAACACAGGCCAATACGTATTTGTTCTAGAGTTTTTGCAGACAAGGGAGTATAGAGCAAGCATTATCATCTGATACGTTCTGCTATCTCTTCCATCTCGCTATACCATCGTGCTGGCATAGGGCTTTCTATGCATGAAATTCGGAATTTTAAACACTGAGCGCCGCAGTGGAAAGATGACACATGAGTAATTGGGCCAATCCTTATACTACTACCCTAGCAGAATACCATCACGTTCTACTACGTAATAAAAAGTCTATCTCTCTCTCCCTCTCTCTCCCTCTCTCTCCCTCTCTCTCCCTCTCTCTGTCTCACTGTCTCTGTGTGTCTGTCTGTCTGTCTGTCTCTGTCTCTGTCTCTGTCTGTCTGTCTCTCTCTCTCTCTCTCTCTCTCTCTCTCTCTCTCTCTCTCTCTCTCTCTCTCTCTCTCTCATTCTTCCCGTATAAATGGTGAATTAGAGCGTCCATGATATTAAAACTCACAGTTATGGTGTGCACCCCTGCCAATTCAAACATGTTAGTATAAGCGGACACTTAGAGCATTTGGTCGCTTGTTCTGTGGCTTCAGCGCTGCTGAAATCCGCCATCAATTAAAGCAGACCTCAGTGTAATTAGGCTGTGCTAACACATGCTTTCTGACCAACCTGTTTGCTCACAGCCAGTCGTCGCCGCAGAATATTAACAGTGGCAGTAGTGGGTTACATGACTCTATTAGTTAGACAATGAGATCAATTACAATGTGTAGACTGAGCAAACTGTGTCCACAAAGCGGGTCAAGTGGAGCTTTGGTGCCCATGTGGGGGTGGAGTCTGACACAGACACGACTTCTCCTCCCCCTCTCTCATAGACAGGCCCCCAACACCAGTGCGCTTATGCGCTGATAGACAATGGCAGCGCATATGGCGGCGCAGTTTCCATTTACACTGAGCTCGGCAATTAATTACATCCATCTCTCACACCCAAATTCACTCTTCTCATCGCATCATAAAAAATAGACACATGCTCCACTTGCCGCTCACCCCTGATCTAAGATGGCGGCCGCCGATCGCTGCCAGCACCATCTGCTGGCCTCCAGGGGCGTAGCAGTTCACACCCGACGCGAGATTCTCGCCAGCCGCGAGCGCGCGCGTGAGGTCGGCTGGGCACATGTGCAGAGTCCCCAAGCGGCATGGGATCATGGGAGATCTGGAGGATAGCGTTGATTCGGAAGAATGCCTAACAATACCGAGGCTATCTCCATGACAACATCCTCACGAGACTTGGGGCCACATCACGTGGGTCTCAGAGATCGCTTCCGGCAATTGGCCTCCGACAAAGGCAATGTGCCATCTTTTATCAATTTTGTGAGTATAATTAGCCCTGGTCATCTGGTGTTGTCATAAAATATTGTAATACGCCTCGCAATATCAGGCCCTCGTATCCTGTCGCTGAAAGAGAATGAATAGATATGCATCTTTGCCCACTACAGAATTGATTATTTTCATCTCAGAGGGGAAATGACGGCAAATTGTTTGTCTCGAACGGATATCTCTCAAACTTGGGATACTGATTTTTCATAGGACATTAGATAAAATTTCGCCCAAGACACATAGGCCTAATAATACTTCAGACAGGTATAGAGGATAATCCGTTTGTCGAAAGATTACTTCCCTGCATGCATGTGATTGGAGGTAGAAAAGAATGTACATGTCTATCGTGCTTTACCAGGCGATCTTGTACACATGTATACAGTCAGTGGTCAGTCGGGAGAAGTTTTGAGAAGATCAGGGATAAGAGATAAGATAAGGGTCCAATTGAGGCCTCCTACTTCTGACCCCTGGTTTACAAATCTCCCTATTTTTCATAAAGGAGTTATTTCTTTTACTCGATTGGCTGTATTTTTTCTACATGTCCTAAGGTTTAAAAATTCCTGATTTATTTTTGATTTTTCTGTTCATTTTCAATCTAATCTTTCAATGATTTTGTGATTTTGAGAAATTCCTCTCTTATTTTCTATGACCCATATGTTTATAGCCCCACTGCCCATGCCCACATCACCCTCCCGGCTGGGGAGGTTTCAGAAACGACTGACTGTATATGAAATAAAGCAGTCCCTTCTTGGTCATTGTAGGCAGTGTAGCCACAACAGGCTGTAGTGCATAATATCTTGCTGGGACTATAGCCCGTCATTCATTCTCTCCCTCTCTCTCTCTCTCTCTCTCTCTCTCTCTCTCTCTCTCTTTGAATGAACTTCAATGACAAAGTATTAAGTTTGCCTCAAAGTAATGCGTATATGCAACACTTATTTAAAGCATAAACAATGTATGTATAACAAAACAGTGCATGATGGGCGTGCAATGGTACAAACTGATTGCAGACAAGACCTAACACACTAGGACCCTGTTTCTATACTTTTGGGTTTTGGATGGCACCATTCATCATTGCTAGAACAGAGCTGGTGAAGGCAAATGGAGCAAACAGTTCCTGTGTTTCTAAAGTTGCCTTCGCCAGCTCAGTTGGGTGTTTCACAAGGCGTCCATACTTGTTATCAATCATTGGAAAATACTATTGTAATTTTAAGAGTGGTCATAGGCTTATGACTGATGGTGTTTCTAGAAGGGCTTTATTATCTTTAGTCTTATTTTTCTTATGACTAGTCATATTTTGCTGCCTGTTTAAAAACACTTACCAGTCATAACTACATACTTATGACTGGTTCAGTTGTAAGTTTCAGCTGTAAGTTTATCATCAGTAATAGGTTATAGTTTCAGTCATAGGAGGTGGGAAACCAGTGTAAAACTGGGAAAATCCCCCTCTGTCATCATTCTGAACAGGAGAAATTATCCCTGTCACATCATTTGGAGGTATGTAAATCTGCAAAAGGTAGGCACATTACTATAGGGTAAAAGGACATGTTCCCGTGTGATTTTTTGCCCTCCAGGGGGAATGAAACTTTTCACTCTCAATGTGAATAGCAACTCTTTTTTTGTGCATCCACAATTTAGGAGTGCCATTGACATCCAATTTGTATTGATGATGAATATCATCATTTTGGTCTTGATATTTCTATTATATCGATTATTGCTAAATAGACCAAAATAACTATGATGTCAGCTTTCTAGCCCCGATCCCGGCAATCTACTCAAAGTACACTATATGACAACAGTTTGTGACCTGTCTTCAACTCTCAGTTGTACAACTCAATTATAGGAAAACTTATGATCAATTCAAGAGTGGTCATAATTTTAATAGGTATCCATGTGTGATCAAATGATGTTTCAACATTGAAAAAATATGTCAAATTTAACCAGAAATCGCCCATGACATGTAGGAACCATGTATGACATGATGGCATTTTGAAAAATTACATTTGCACATATATTTGATCAACATGACCATCAAATACCTCCACATGTTTTGACCCCTAGAAACACCAAAAAGTAGTCATAAGACCGGATGTAGAAAGTTATGACTTTATTCACAAACCAGTTATATCTCCTTGTGAAACAGATAGTTATTACCAGTCATATCCTACTTATGACTGACTTGAGATAATAACGGTCATAACTTTACTACCAGCCCTCTCCAGTCATAGAAACGGAAAAGTTATGACTACTATTATCTTTGCCTTGTGAAACACCCAACTGTTCTAGCAGGTCTGTCAGTGAAGGCAACTATGGAAACACAGGAGCTCATTAGCTTTAGTCACTTGCCCTCTCATAGAGTTCAGTCCAGTTCTGTTATATCCACTCAGACTAAAGCAACAAGATTTGAACAAGACACAGGAAACCAGAGTAAAGAAAGGATTTCCCTTGGGAAACCGCTTTCTGATGGGGAACCCCCCCCCCCTCTTAATTTATTTTTGTCTGCAGTGAATCCTATGGCGTGAGGGGAGGGAGGGTGTGAGTGAGGGGAGGAAGGGAGGGAATGAGTGAGTGAATGAGTGAGTTAAGGGGGGGAAGGGCAGGAAGGAGTGAAAGAGTGAGGGAGTGAAGGAGGGAGAGAAAGGGAGGGAATGAGTGAGTGGGTGATGGGGAAGAAGAGAGGGCAGGAAGGGGTGAAGGAGTGTGGGAGTGAGTGAGGGAGAGGGATGGCAGGATTCAGGGAGGGAAGGAGTGATGTTTGGGGAAGGAAGGGGGGAAGGGTCGAGTTAAGCAGTGGAAGTAAGTTGGTTGAATTGGAATGAAGTGGATTGGATTGGAATGAAGTGGTGTGGACAGGGTTGAGTAGACCAAATAGAGTCAGATTGTCCCAAGTGGGGTAAATTGGGTCATAATGAGTCAATATACATGATGTCAAAAAAGGTCATTGGACCTGATGGACCTAAAATGAGGAAAAATTGGGTCATGACAGGTCAATTGAGGCCAATTTGAGTAAATGTAGCCAAAAATGGGTAAATTTGGGTCAACTGGGTAAAAGTGTTCCAAAAAAGGTTAAATTGGGTCATTACAAAGCACGCAGGTCAAACTGGGGGAAAGGGGCCCAAATAAGTGGGTATATTGGGTAAAATCAGTTGACTCTAAGTCAAATTAGGTAAAAGTGACCTGAAGTGGGTACATTGGGTCAAAAAAGTTCATTCTAGGTCAGATTGGGGAAAAGTGGCCCAAAGTGGGTAAATTGGGTCAAAACAGATCAATGTAGGTCAAAGTGGGAAAGTGGCCCGAATTGGGTAAATTGGGTCAAAAAGGTCCATCTAAGTCAGATTGGGTAAACGTGGCCCAAATTGGGTAAATTGGGTAAAAACAGATCAATGAAGGTCAAAATGGGAAAAGTGGCCCGAATTGGGTAAATTGAGACAATAAGGTCCATCTAGGTCAGATTAGGTAAAAGTGGCCCAAAGTGGGTAAATTGGGTCAAAAGAGGTAAATCTAGGTCAAAGTGGGAAAAGTGGCCCAAAATGGGTAAATTGGGTAAAATCGGGACAAACGTCAAGAGAGAGAAAAGTGGCCTGCATAGGTTACTTAAATTGGGTCAAATTGGGTCAATTTAAGTTAAATTTGTTAAAAGTGGTCTGAAGTGAGAAATTAGGTCAAAAAAGGTCAATCTAGGTCAGATTAGATAAAAGTGGCCCAATGTGGGTGAATTGGATCAAATTGGTTAATATGGGTCCAAATAGGCCAAATTGACTCAATTGATACTAATGTGGGTCAGATGGGGGTCAAAGCAGGTGAAATAAGTGAAAAATGATTGAAATTCTCCATAATTGGGCAAATTTTGTCAACTTTACTCCATGTAGCCTAATTCTGGACAGATTGACCCATTTTGGGCCTATTTGACCTACTTTGACTTATATTGGCCTGATTTAACCCGCTTTGCTATTGGTATGTCAATCATACTCACTTTAGCCCATTTTGACCTATGTTGACCTGATTTTACCCAATTTACCCACTTGAGGCCACTTTTCCCCAGTTTGACCTAGATTGCCCTCTTTTGACTCAATTTACCCACTTTTGGCCAATTCTACCTAGTATGACCTTGATTGGCCTGTTGACTTATTTTACTCATCTTAGGTCAATATGACTCTATTTGGAAGAACATGATTTTACCTAATTCACCCATCTCAGACCAATTTGACTATTTTGATCCATATTAACCTGATTTGACACAGTTTACCTCGCTTCACTCCATTGAACTCAAAACTCATTCCACTTAACTCAAGTGATATCAAGTTAGTGGGATTGACTGACCTCCACTGACCTCCAGATTCCACTCGACCCACTGCACTCAACTCAACCCCATCCACTCCACTCCATTCCAATCCACCCCACCCAACCAATTCATTTTAATTCAACTCCATTCACTCAGGCCAAGTCACCTCCACCACTCTACTTCTTTCTTCCCTCCCTCCCTCCTGCTGACTCACTCCATCACTCCCTAACTCCCTCCCTCACTCACTCACTTATTCAATTATTACCTCCTCCCTCCACTCATTCCCTCCCTGTCTGCCTTTTCCGTGTCCACCTGCCTGCATCTCTGCCTACCTGCATCCCTGTTTCCCTGCCTCTGTCCCTCATTCACGCGCTCACTCACTCATTCTGTCACTCACTCACCCATAGCTTTGACCCTTGGTCCCTGTATCCCTTTACTCATTGCTTCCAAGCATACCTTTACCGAAAAGGAATTAGGCAAATACTGCTCTACTGAACAGAACTCAACAGAACTGAACTGAAAGGGCCAAATCATGTAAAAAGATATATTATCATATCTTGTAAAATATTAATCAAAAATTCTGATGAACCCACACAAAATAAAGAAAAACAACTCATAATCATATATTCTGAAAATCATAATCAACAATGGAGGAGAAATATACTTTTCCAATTTCCATCACCACCCCCTAGGGTAGGAGGCAATTTTGGTTCTGAAACACTAGATTTGCTTTCGCCTAGAGAGCGCTTAGAACTCAAACTAGTTCTATCCAACACTATGGAAACACTGAGGCTGTCAGCTCTGTTCTAGTGAAATTAAGCCTTAGTGAGTGCCCACTAGAACTGAACTCAAATGGCACCATTCTTTATGGGTTTTCTACAGAAACACTAATGCAGATGGCGCCATCCAATTAGAGTATAGAAACAGGGTCTAGGGGTGCTTGATCCCCTCTCAGCCACAAGGTTAATTCAAAACGGCCTACCTCAACCCGACCCCATGTGATGATAGCAAAACTCATGCCTATCACTTTAGGTGATGGTAGTCTGTGACTTGCAGGTAATGAAATAGCCTGCACGAATATTGCCCAGTGGTAATGGGAGTAAAGCACATAGAAACACAAGTGACACACTTGGTGTGCAGTGACAGGCTTTACTCCAATGGGGGGGCAGTGTTATTTCACTACCACTACCCCCAGTGGTAGCAGTGGAAATGAATGGAGGAAAATGTTTGGATGTGATAAATTCTAAATTGATAACTGATTCTCTTCATAGCACCCCAGCGATTTTTGTACTGAAAATGTACTGGGCTGAATACTATTTATGGCTCAGTCAAATTACGGGTATACTCTACCAGATACCGGGGCCAGATAGGTAAGGTTATGGAAATGAATTATTCTGGTCAATGGGTCAAATGCTACCCTTTACCCAACACAGTGCTCCTCTCTCACGACTATACCACCCCCGTTTTATCTAATCCGCCATTGGCCCCGCATTGGCCATAAATCCATTAACCAACCAAGGTATATACCATACACGTTCAGACATTTACAGAAGCTAATGACCTTTAACTTGACAAAGGTTAATTCTTTGAATAGATGGTTTCCCCTCAGATACTATAATGCATAGCCCAATGTATATTCGAAACAGCTATTTCGATACCTTCAATCAAAGAAATTCCTAATAGCATTTTCTAGAATGCAGCTCCAACCTACAGATCACTACCCTTTTACTTACTTTGAAGTCTAATTGTTCTACCTTGGAAAAGTGATTGTCCCAGGACACATATAGCACCAATAAACCATAGCCCCCAGGCTCTATACGGATAGACCCCTTGCTCTGCATCTCCCATGCTAATTCTATTTCTCGTCAGCATATTTTACAGCATTGTGTCGCATTGCCGCCCCCATCATATAGAGGTCATAAAGCTGACCACCCCTTTGTTGTTCCCGATCCCAGAGACACAACTAGGGCCCCCACTGGCCACTATTTCACACCCGGATGACCAGAGCCTGGCCGCATCCCCTGTCTACTAGACAACATGAAAGTCCCTGGAAATGTGCCCGCCCCCCATAATATTCAATATGGCCCCAGAAGTGACAGGTATCGTCCTCTGCAGGTTGCCGCCCGTTGCCAGCCCAAGCTGCCGCCCTGTGACGGTAATTGGAGGACAATAAGGCACATCAGCATGAGAAAGGACTTTTAGACAGACGGGATATTAATGGGCACATTTCAATGGCATGAAAGGGAAGGGGGTTATCACTCTCGTCTTAGGGAATTTGAGGGTTTATGGGTCCACCAGCCGGCAGCTCTATATTGGCCGATAACGAAGGGAATCGTGAATGCTGATGAGTAGAATAACCTGTAGAGCTGCGAAACGTAAATTTATTTGAAATGGCGTTGACCTTTCACCTTTAGCATTCATCGCATGCATTTAGATAGGTTCCAACAACAAAAGAACACAGGTATCAAACAGAATTGGTACGCAGGATATTGGAAACTTTCAGTTCGACTGCACTGATTAAAAACTTGCCTTGAAAAGTTTGTATATAGTATATACAAAGCAATCAGCTACATTAGAATGATTACCAGTTTAATTCATTTATAGTTATACATTAAACTAGTTGGTATGACTATGACCAACATATGACTGAAGTCACAGGTGGTTTTGCCTCAGCTATAGATACCGGTACATAGGCTGCCAAAGTCAGCTCATTTCAAAGTAAAGGCCTACTTTGGGTATCAAAAGCGCCTGCTTTGGGTATTAAAAGCGCCCTCTATTCTATGTATTTGTATACATGATCTCCTAGACCTCATGCACTGGATCAAGAAAAATAACGAAGGTAGAGGCATTATTCTATTTTATATACACTGTAAAAAAGGGGCATAGGTTTTAAACATGTTGAGATCTAAACATGTTTAAAGCCTAAACATATAGTCTAGCTAGTTGCATTCTTGGCCATCTGTTTAGGATTTAAACACTTTTATTCTAAATGCCTAAACACCAATGCTAAACATGTTTAGATGTTTAGCATTTAAGCAGTATGATATTTAGGTGTTTAGGATATAAACATATGTATGTTTAGGTGTTTAGATATAAAAGACACACTAGGTGGCAGCATTGTGTTCAAATATACTTTCTAAAAGCAGGTATACCCTCTTCTCATCTAAAATCTGCTAAAAGATCTTTGTAAATCAAAATTGAATAATTCTATGTTTAAGTACATTAGTATAAATAATACAACATCTTAGATTGGTCACTTGAAATCTATATCATTTGGGTTAATAAGCAATGCCCACCTTAGACATCTGTGCTGTGTAGTACAAAGAAAATGTAGACCTACAAGAATCCTCTCTTAGCTATTCTGTTTTACTACCACTACATGGAGTTACTCCATATGAAAGATAATCTATGTGATGATATTCCCTGGGAGAATAAGGTTCTCGCTACCTACCTTAGTGGAATTATAAATGGAATGGTTTATGTAAGTTTAATATCCATGTACACCAGATCTAAACATAATATTATAATGCTAAACACTAGAGACTTGGACCATTATCTAAAAATTTCAGGTGTTAATGCATAAGCATATCAAACTCAATATTAACCTAAACACAGACCTAAACACATGGGAATCTAAGCACAAAAGCTTATCACATTATGAGGCTATACAATGTCATGTTTAGGTTTGTAAAGTGTGTTCAATAACTGGACAAGAAAGTGTTTAACATTGTGTTTAAACTCTAAACACCTTTTTACGGTGTAGATTTTTTAATATTATTCATTTTCTGCTTATACATGATTTCCTCACATGTTTGTGGTACTACTACTCATGAAGATGAATACTGGTTTGACAACAGAACCAATTTTAATGATTGTACCAATACATGGTTGAGCAGACTGATTGAGTGGGGGGTGGGGTCCAAGTTGTCATAGATTCTTTATAGTAAGTCCGAAAATTAACCAGCCATAAGAACTGCATTTGCTCTGCCCAATCCCTTTAATATGCTAAATGAATAAAATAGGAAAAAGCGCTCAGAGTTGCAGGAGAGCCATATTTACACATGTTATCTATTAACGATACCAGGGTGCATCCCCAGAATTAATGATTAGATCATTTGAGAGGGTGACCCAGGAAGATTTAAAAAAATTGGCTGATTTGACATGGACTGACCCCCCCCCCCCCCCACCTACTAGCGCCAGAAAGCACTGGAGGTAACTCCTCCAGTGTAGTTAGTCAGGTTACGATCAGCATTCCCTTCAAGCAGTCAGGACTGAGAAAGGGTGAGGCAACTACAATCAGAGCTCTCAATACCCACCGTGAAGACCTGCAGTTACTCTCCATCTCCACTTCAATATAAAACAAGGCATTTATATCAGCCTCTGACAATATTGCAGTGTAAAGTAGGCATACTGAGACGCTGTACATTCAGCTAACTAACAGCAATGCATCGTTTATCAATCTCAGCCAACATAACAAATCCCCAATGTAATCATATCATTAAATAGGACATTGGTTTAATTACGGAGGATTGTAATTATTGATTAGGCATTTGCTGGCGCTAATGGGGTATATTAATTATTCAAACATGATCGGCCAGTATACATAATATCTGTTGGCGGTTTCTCATGTTCATGGAAGTACAGACTCCATACGATTCGATATAACCCAATCAAAAGTTTGATTTCAAGATGATTTATTAGAAGCATTACATCAATACATCGCATTAAAGGGGCTGATTGTGTTTCAGATTTAGATTCCGTTAAGAAATTCTTCTCCAGATTGTACATGTATTATAAACATGCTAAAAGGAACAAGGTGCCTGTGGACTGTGTTCTTCACCCTCTCAACCATCCATAACTTATGATTTCTATAGGCGAACTTGGCTGCTCATATTGTAGGCTTCAATAGCTTGTATTATTGGCTGACCACCCAAGATGCTAATGGAAGGTTTGAAAGTAGGAAGCACCCCTAGGTTAGACCTGAATGGCGATTCATAAGTTAAAGAATTATAAGACATAGAACTTGTTTAAAAACAATCAGGTTTGTGAGAAAAAAAACTCTTGATCATTTTGTTGCAATTCACAACATGCTGTATTGATTTGTGCCATGTAAATTGTAAACTATTTTCAATAAGTATTTTCATTTTAATGAAACTATTAAAGACCATGTCAATCTGATCATTTCAATGAAAGAATATTGTTTTAAAGTTATGAATTAACCCCCCTGTGGAGACTATCCATACATGGGACGGTGGTGAGGGCTAATGTGATGGGGCTCTAAACCTCTGGGCAATAAAGAAAATGTGACAAAAGTATTTAGAATTACAAAGTTCTTACAGAAATATGGGAATAGATGATTGAAAAATAAGAAATGAATTAGCAATTTTTTTAACATAGAAGGATTTTTTAAACAGTCCATTTAGTAAAGAGGTTAAGTCTATGTATGAGATAAATACATAACTTACTAACCCAGGGGGTCAGTAGTAGGGGGTCCCAGTAGCACCTGTATCTTATCTCTTATATGCGATTTTGTCAAAACTCGTCATGTGTGACCATATACCTGAGGACCCTTGTTAAATGTTATAATACCCATGTCTTCAGGGTGTTGTACATATAATGGTTGCATTCCGCATATCATTCATGAGGAATTTCTACTGTCGGAGGTTAATTCAAATCGGCCTACCATCAGGCCCCCAGCGATGGTTGGAAATTCAGCCCAATTGATTTAGTTGATGGTAGTATGTGACTTGTAGGCACTGAAACAGCCAGCACTATTGGTGTTGGTAGTCAGAGTCCTGCATACACCTATTACAAGTGACAGGCAAGACACTCTGCGCACAGTGCCAGGCCTATTGCAAGTGGCACAAAATATATCAAAAGCTCTGTGGAACACTCCTTTCTACAAAAGGGCATAAACAATCGTTCCCCTTTTTCCCTATGAGATATGTATAGTATGTAAAGGTTCCCCCTCAGGGAAGCAGGATTGATCACTTGATACTAAATCAATAGAGCATGTAATGCATGAGTGGCTTTTGAGTAGAGGATTGGTAATAATATCCACAGCTAATCCTCTGGTAAGCCACTATCGATTTCTTTTCCTACCACCGCCCTTGATTGTAGCTGTGGGAAATCAATAGTTGAAAATCAACAGGACTTGCTATTTCTTTCTCACCTACCATCATTCCTGTTTGGTAGGAGTTGAAAGTGGACTTTGAAAGGGTCTTATAAAATCCACAAGATTGGTCAATACTATTATCACTGGGGGTCAGATGTTAGGCCATTTTGTATAATAACCTCCTGAGATCCCATCTGCAAGACTGTATATAAAAAAGTCCATTCTGGAGAGGGGCTAAGTTGCATGAAGAACAGCAGCATGATCGCCTAAAAAAAAGCTTTCCTGGACAAAAATGGGTTGACAATGTCTGTGCAAACATGGAGTATCATTGAACTATGACTGACATGTAGTTTATTCATTTATGATACTGTCTCACTTGAACCAAAGCTATCTTTTATATCGGTGGCGTATGTCTGTGTTGAGTATGTCTGATCTCTTTTGCACTGTCTTGCCCTATGACTGACCTGAAAATCTTGTGTTGTATTTTTTCATTAACAATTCAATTCAATTCTATGTTCCACAAATGGAATTCTTCATGTTTCTCCCGGATTTCAGTGACTTTTAAAACCCATATTAATTTTAGGGGACTTATTTGAACATTTTCAGGTTTTTAATTTGTTTCTACTTGGCCATTTTCACCCCTGGGACCCAGGGATTTTCGGCCTTTGATGCATTTGCCCAAGTTCGTCTCTTTACGTGTTGAAATTTAAGAGGGGTTCGTGCATGGAGTACCAGGATGGAGTACCAATTGCTGTCCCTGTTACAGAAGCAATGCGGAGAAGGCGATGTTTTTTATCTATATAACTTAATTGTATAAACCTACAATACTACACCGTCGGCAATCCTTTTTATTTGAGGCTACCAAAAGTTCCATTTGCATTGTGGAGACATCAATTATGAGTTCCCCAGGTTCCCTCACCATTAGAAGTGCAATTCGACCAAAGCCAATTGAATGCCGTAGTTTTTACAGCACCTTCAAACCAAGATCAGAGGCCTTCTCCCCAGGGCACTATTTGGGGACCATGTGCCAGCCCCATCCCCATCTATTCAGATAGGACAGGTATGCTGAAATAAAGAATCAGTCAGACGAGGCCCACCCAGGTTGACAATCATCGCTGATCTGGATGGGTTTTGTGGTCGCTCGTCTAAAGTAGTATAGTTCATATATCATCCTATAGTGATGATTGCCACTTGGTGTCTATGTATATTTGATGCATGTCTTAAATATTATCATGCAGTGAAAAAAACAATGTAATGTACAGTATGTGGTGTCCTTCAGTTGAAGATAGGTATACCAATATCATTCTCACTGCCAATATACCTAAGTAAGTGTTCCATTGATCTACTGGCATAGGAAAACAGGGGTGGAGGGGCACCCACCCCCTCCCATAATGGGAGGATTCCCTACATAATAATAAAACCGTAGTGGGTCCCTCAACCGAGGCCCTTGCCCTTCCCCAATGCAGGTTTGGTTCCTACACCTCTGTGTGAGATGAGACTGGTTGATATTGCATCTACGCATTCATAAATGTTTCTTGGCATGACTATGCGCAATATAATGATGTTATCCTGCAATAAAATACAGTTTGCACTGAAGTTTTATATGTTGTAGTATTTTACATTGACATGGCATACAGGTAAATGCAAAGAAGCAATAGCATGGACCCTCGGTCATACTTCACCCCCGGCGCCCAGCTCGTTGAACTATTCAACAGTTTTGCTAGATTGTCGTGAACCTTCTTGATATTTGAATTTTATCAATATCATTGCTTGGTCTATAGTGTATCTGGGATATCCTCCAGATCTGTTAGCAATCATACAACTAAGTTAAATAGACTAAAGAAGTCTTGATTGTATATCCTCTTATCAGTGGCGTCTTCCCACCACCCCCTCATTGCCAAACAGAGGCAGGTCATCAGGGACCCTTAATTATCGCTCAGACACTTCACTTCCGGTCTGAGGTGCTTTCCATCATTGTGAAAGGAATTGAACTGCATATCAACCTTATAAAAAGGGTTATCAGATTTCAACCACTTTAATCAAAAACATTCATTTCTTAGTCTAGAGCGTCATTTGTGCAGCTTTATGTTGAAATGAATGAATGCCTGATTGAAGCATCTAGTTGTATATATATATATTTTTTTTAATTTACATAGAAAACGTCATAGTATTATCTTACCTATACGTCTATTTAAGTTCTTATATCCATAAATGTGAGATATACGAGATGATCAGTCTTGTCTGGTTTTAGTGCTGCATGCAGTAGCCCTTGGACATTTTCAGATTTATGACACATCGCCTAAAGTGAGATACACTTTAGATCAAAGAACTCATAGATTGACTATTCTGTGTATGAATTTTGAAGATTTATTGACGCCTCTTTTGCCAGCCATGCATATGACATCTTCGCTGTCGCAACACATTATACCGGCCAAGTGGATTCTCCTAGTTAGAACGAATTTAGACTACTTCAAATGCCAGAAAAAAAATACGGCTTGCCTGAGGCACATCGTATAAGAATTGCCCCTCTCTCTGCTCTCTGTTGAAATATCCCTGGGCTTTCATTGCTTTAAGTGTTGCTGGTTTTATTGCTGCCCACACGAGGTATTGCAGCGGCATTCAAAGTTTGGTATAATTAACTGCAATGGGATCAGTGTCTAAGGACTGAGGGGTGTTTCAGCCGCAGGCTAAGGGTAAATGTGGCAATATATCGGGTATTTCATCGAAGGAATATTTAATAAGCAGCTGCTTGAACAGTGTAAATTGTTTTAACTTGTGACTATATACAGTGGGTATATTGCTGGTTTGGGTGGTCTACAACTGAGGTTATAAAGTCGAATATAGTTGAATATTGAGCAGGCGAGCCTCAACACTTCTCTCGTAAAGCTCCCAATCTGAAAAGTGGCTGCCATCATCACCACTGAACAATTGTGGGACACAAGGTGAGAGCAGATTTAGCAATGTGTGTGAATGTCCAGAGGTGGTTCTCAAAGTGTGACAGAATGTGTTGTCATGCTAATTGTGGTTACCCTTCAAGTGTTAATGCACACAAGGCATTCTAATGTCCAAATAGACGTGTCAACACAAAAGCCCTGGAAAGGGTCAACATTTAATAGAGTGTATAATACGACAGCTTTGTTTGTTATATTTCGATACACTGACAACCTGTTGATCATCAATACCTAATAATTAGGCCCATATGTTTTATACCTTATATATTATCTTGTTTTCTCTGGTCTGAATTGATAGATCCCAGATTTTGATCAACGTGTCACTGATGTCATCAACAACTTTTAGTTTTGCTCGTTAGGACTTTAGGCAATCAAGAGCGCATTATTACCCTGCCAGGTGCAAAGCCTTTGAAAGTATTAGTGAGAGTGGACAAAATACGGTCCTCATCATGATAGCCTTTACAAGTGCTACCAATGCACCGTCGTTAAAAGTTTATATTAGCTAATTCACTGATGTCTTATTTAATCTGGTCAGTGACTTTTGTGGATGTGGGTGTGTCTGGGGGTAGGCAGGGGGTGGCTGAAGCTGCAGCTATCTGGTGGTCAGTTGATGACCCGTGTCCACTCGCCCAGGTGTGCGTGGGGCGTGGTCTGGTCACTAACCACACCTGAGCGGGCAGGTAACGAGGGGGTCGCCGGGGTAATGATGAGGCTAACCGCCCCTCACCTCCACACACCTTCATTGCCATCGAAGCCGCCACCGTCCTCTTACAGATAAGGCTCCTGCACACCTTTACCCCCAATAAAAGCCAATCTTAACACCGGCCACCCTCCCGACAACAGAAGGCAAACGCCACTGGCACTTTCTGTGCCTGTAATAGCACCATTAGGTGGAATTAAAGCAATGCTGGGTCCTCTGCCTGACCGCGGGACATCCTCAATATGCACAGGTGGAGGGGCCAGTGGCTATATAGGTATATGTGACAGACAGGTACATTAAGTGCCTATTGCTATCGGGGCTGGAGGAGACGGGTTTGATTCAAATTCAGGCTGATCACTCGATAGGACTCCAGCTGCAGGAGAGAGATAGGTGCTTTGGTTGGTAAGGCCTGGAGGACAGCAGATCTATAACCTTACCAGCTGTGATTCATTGCTGCTGTGATTTCCAGGGGATTTGGGCTGGATTTAACCCCGGAGGGCTCTGCCACAACCAGCCCACGTCAGATATATGCGATATTCACATCGTCCACCAATCCAATGATCTAAAGCGGACGCCGGGAGCGGACCCTATGCATCTTCATGTCCATACACAAATAAAAGGGGCTCCCCTAAAATACACAATAGCGAGCGTGTAAATCTTGCCCCCATCCCCACCCCCACCCCAAAAAAAATATTAAAAAATTGTAAAAAATGAAAACAAAAATCGTCTCGGCTATACTACATGCCCTCAGGCTCCACAAGGCAACAGGGTGTAATTTTCTCCTGGAGCCTATTGACATTATTTCTATGTATACAGGAATGATTAATGTATCAAAAAAGTTTATATCGATATCTTTACGAGCTTGATGTGTCAGTTATTTATTGGGTGTTCTCCTTTTTGTCTATCTGAGATAGAGTCAGCCTTTGTAGGTTAAATTGCCTAAGGAATATAACCAGATAATGTATATTGAAAAATACGAATGGATGTAGCTCGCCATTTAATACATAGGCACACACACAAAAAAAAACGAACCTAAGGAAGCTTAGTCAAAGTGACTTATTAATCTTAATTAGTATGTATGACTAACAAATGACCAAGGAGGTCTAAGTTTTCTTAGTCACATTGACTACCCAAATGAGTTTCACTCTCCGAGCATAATCTTGAACAGGGTATCTGCTGGGAGCTTCAGGCAAGCTAATTTATCTTGGTCATTTTCACTAAGATATCTTAGTCATTTTAACCAAGATCCGTTAGTAAATTTGACTAAGGGTAGACACATGGTGTTGCCTTTACACACCAGATGGTAGTGTGGCTTTAAACAGGATTTTTCTGGTGGGTGTGTACCATAAATAGTTCCATGGATGTTAAAATTATGATTTCCTGGAACAACATATATTTGAGCTTTCACATTTCAATCTACAATTACACTTGGTAAAATGTACAAAATAGGTTGATGCCTTGTCAAATAAAATAGGAAGTCAGGTGGAAACACCTATTCTGTGGTAATCTAAATAAATATAATGTCCATGTATTTGCTTCCTTGGCAAACCCAGAGTAACATGGCTCAGGGGTTCTAAATGAATATGATGTTAAGTATTTTAAATACTTCCTAAATTAGGAGACTCTGATCTGTGGGGTGTGAATCCTACATAGAGCTTAACACAATCATCATTTGAATCGAATTAAAATTAGATAGTGTACTTAGTCAAAACAACCAACGCATCCTAGTCAAAATCAGGCAAGCCAAAGCAAATTGCCCACTTAATCTAATGGTTAGTGATATTTGACTAAGAAAAACAGGGACGTTTAGACACAGCATTTTGACTAACTATTGCTAGAAAGTTAGTCGAAAGTTAAACAATTTGACTCATATTTGACTAACACTTGGAACTTTTTTTCTGTGAAGAATATCGCGCAGGAATCTATTGGTTAGCCTGATGTATTGAGAGGAAAATTGCAATTTTACTATTTACTCCATGGCATGATAATCATCAAACAATTTATGAACTCGCTGGAAAAACGGAGGTGGAAGTAACTAGTGGGCAGTGTAGGAGAATGGGAGATGCAATCACTTGAATTGTTCGATTCTCATCCCGGCAGAGATTGTTGATAGCAGCAAGGAAAGTGCGCTGGTCTCGTTGATCTTGTTATGCTTTTTAACAAGCTAATCTAGGTGGTCGAAAGTAATAGATTTCTAATGATGTATGTGAGGGGTGGCCCTTTTGTACAGCAAAGGGTCATCCATCACGCATGCTCAATGCTGTCGTCTGGAACGCCCAGCTACGGGGTCCCTCCTTTGTTAAGCACGACGCCGGGGCCGTCACAGCTACTTTGTCCGGCTGACAAATTGACAGCGTCTCTGACAGGTGGGCAGACGACATTGGGACCGTCTCAAGACGCTAGCTGGGGTGTGACCGTCAGAAGACCAAACTTCATTGGGTTTTGGTCAGGGAGGGCGCCTCTATCCCGCCCCCTACCGGTCCTGAGCCGCGTCCCCTCTGGCCTGCTTAGACGAGGGGAGGACAGGCTTCCCGCCCCGACAGCCACTAACAATGGTCACGATTCACGGCTGAAAAACCGACAGATAAATTCATTAATCCCACCACTCAAAAGGGAGAAAAGTCAATTCGCACCGAGAGTGAGTCTTTCAGCAAAAGCAGCAGAAGACATTTAGAAAGTTGACAACACCTCGCTGTGGTGAACTGGAAGGTGCTTCATAGGGGGCAGCACTGACATTTTGTTTCACGTTTACTCAGAATGTTGCTGACTGAAACAATGACTGTTGAAGGAATTTAAAGTCGCCAAAAACACCACGAAACAACAACAAAAAAGAATCACCACAAGACACAGACACGCCCTCAACAGATCAGAAACGTACTTTCTGTGGGTGGTAACAAAGCCCGAGGGCATTGGGAATAAACTACTTAAAGCTAACTGGTATTCATATTCATAACCACGAACACATTATGACACATGGCAATCATAACCATCTCTGCCCGCGGGTAGAAAGAAACAATTTAACTTCACAAGACAAATGATTGGCTTGTCATGTGTCTAATACATCACAACGTTAAAGTACTCAATCCTGTGAGAAGGGTATAGTGTGTGTGTGTATATATATATATATATATATATATATATATATATATATATATATATATATACAATATATATATATATATATATATATATATATATATATATATATATATATATATATATATATACAGGGAGATCTCGATAGTCTGCAAAATCCTTGTAAAAATTGGTCGGATCCTGAGACTGGCGGATTATTGAGTGGAAATAAACTTAATTCTTTAGGACTGGTCTGCTGTGGGAACCTGGCGGATATAGGGTGTGGCGGACTACTGGGTTGCGGAATAAAGAGATCTCACTGTATATAGTTTTAGAGTCACAAAAGGGCATTAGGCGTGGTCTGCATTCAGGGGGGAATTTAAAACTAGAAGTAATGCCACAACCACATATATTATCCTTTAACAATGTGGTTTAATGGCAACATTGAACATAATGGTATAGGCCTCACATCCAACTACACGTTAAAAAAATGTATTTAGGTAGGTGCCAAACACATTTCTCGACACTTTCTTGCAATAACTTCTTAGACACTTGATCCTAAACACGTTCGCTTACGTGTTTAGATTACCAGGTATATTAGGCCCACTACTGAGACGAACAGTGACGTGTATAAAGTTGACATTTTTTTCTAATATACAATGTACATGTTGAACAAATGAGCACTTGCGTAAAACGAAAATGCTATCTTTATCAATTATTTAAATAATGCCTAATTAAAAAAATGTAAGTGTCTGGTAACATCTGGTACCAAACAAATTACCTAGGTGGCTCATGTAGTCGGGGGCTAGACCAGCAGTTGGCCTCTTTGTACAGTTTACTTTGGTTGGTCATTCCTAATAGTCTATATGAAGCTATATTCTAAAAATCTATACCTTTGGATAACAAATACTTTAAACTTAAATATTATAAGCTTTATATAGACTTAGTACTTCAATTACAAGAGAAATTAAACTTTAAAAGTTTTCTTAGAGGGCACATATAATCCAGACTGAGTAAAACCAAGCCATTGTCTCCCTATCAGGCTAATCCCCTCCATTTACACTTAAAACAATTGACAGATACTCAAGGTGATAAAGATAGAGGCAGGGGCAGCTTATCAGTCTTATCAATTTCCATTGTTTCCTGTGGGTGGAGGGAAAGATAAGAGATTACCCACAATCCTCTGCCAGATCCAAGATGGCCGTCAGGGTGCAGTTACATAACTAATTTTAAGATGGCCACCTCCATACAGGAATGGCTCTGTTCCCTATAAGGCGCAACTAAGTCAATCCTCGTATGTAAGCCGCGCCTGGCGGATATAGGGTGTGGCGGACTACTGGGTTGCGGAATAAAGAGATCTCACTGTATATAGTTTTAGAGTCACAAAAGGGCATTAGGCGTGGTCTGCATTCAGGGGGGAATTTAAAACTAGAAGTAATGCCACAACCACATATATTATCCTTTAACAATGTGGTTTAATGGCAACATTGAACATAATGGTATAGGCCTCACATCCAACTAC
This sequence comes from Acholoe squamosa, assembly GCA_949317995.1. Taxonomy (NCBI): domain Eukaryota; kingdom Metazoa; phylum Annelida; class Polychaeta; order Phyllodocida; family Polynoidae; genus Acholoe; species Acholoe squamosa. The sequence continues at coordinate 48,433,205 of OX439039.1, forward strand.
ACGTTAAAAAAATGTATTTAGGTAGGTGCCAAACACATTTCTCGACACTTTCTTGCAATAACTTCTTAGACACTTGATCCTAAACACGTTCGCTTACGTGTTTAGATTACCAGGTATATTAGGCCCACTACTGAGACGAACAGTGACGTGTATAAAGTTGACATTTTTTTCTAATATACAATGTACATGTTGAACAAATGAGCACTTGCGTAAAACGAAAATGCTATCTTTATCAATTATTTAAATAATGCCTAATTAAAAAAATGTAAGTGTCTGGTAACATCTGGTACCAAACAAATTACCTAGGTGGCTCATGTAGTCGGGGGCTAGACCAGCAGTTGGCCTCTTTGTACAGTTTACTTTGGTTGGTCATTCCTAATAGTCTATATGAAGCTATATTCTAAAAATCTATACCTTTGGATAACAAATACTTTAAACTTAAATATTATAAGCTTTATATAGACTTAGTACTTCAATTACAAGAGAAATTAAACTTTAAAAGTTTTCTTAGAGGGCACATATAATCCAGACTGAGTAAAACCAAGCCATTGTCTCCCTATCAGGCTAATCCCCTCCATTTACACTTAAAACAATTGACAGATACTCAAGGTGATAAAGATAGAGGCAGGGGCAGCTTATCAGTCTTATCAATTTCCATTGTTTCCTGTGGGTGGAGGGAAAGATAAGAGATTACCCACAATCCTCTGCCAGATCCAAGATGGCCGTCAGGGTGCAGTTACATAACTAATTTTAAGATGGCCACCTCCATACAGGAATGGCTCTGTTCCCTATAAGGCGCAACTAAGTCAATCCTCGTATGTAAGCCGCGCCTCATAAGCAAGGTACTGTAGGAAGTGGTTTTCTTTCAATCACATTTTTAGATTATGGCCATCGATGAAATTCACCCAGAGATTATTTGTTCTAGTGTGTCATAGGTATATATGGAGAGGGCTATTACGATGTACTGGGCCTGTGCCTTGCATATGAACCTACAAAACTGGGTACAAATGTATTTCAAAACGTACTTATTAAGATATATATTAAGTTACACAACGATTCGAGCATAACACCATAGCTAGTCTTCATGGGACTGACAGTCGCAGTATTCACTAATGTAGGTTGTGTTTTGGTTGTTTTTTTTTTTTCATTCCACCGAACTACCAGGTCGGTCGGTCGCTTGTAAGGGAATAACATTCAATAAACTGCTATGAGGTTACATAGAAAAAAAAGTAATAGCACTGTCGTGCGTCACATAAAAGGATTTCGCTGATGTTTGAAATTCTGCATCATTAGTCTGTTTTGAAATATCCCCCTGGGGCTTATTTCATTATCCCTGACGATGTTGAAATATGTCCCTTTTGGTAATGTTAGTCTATACTGGTAATAACCAACATGACAAGCGCGGACCGGGTCACTGCAGCACCCTAGTGGCAAAAGCTAGTATCAAACCCAGATGAGGCAGGCCAGACTACCGGGGTACTCGTATCATTGACACAAGGTAGCGCCACCCACCGTGTCTGAATTGTATGCCTGTCTGGGAGCTGTGTGAAGGAATAGGAGGTACTGCGTGCAATTCGGAAAGGGGAACCTTTAGATCTATCAGATTATAAAATAGATACGTTTAAAGCATTGTTTGAACGATGGTCGGGATCGGTTTTGTGAATAATTGGATGGTAAACTGGGCCCGATATTAACTACACTTTCAATATACTACTTACACTGCATTTGTAGCAGTCAACACAATCATATGTAGGGACGTGGCTCCCCATCGCTTTGATCAGGGTTGCACGGTTGATTGAAGTAGATACTTCTGTCAGCCTCTGAGCTTCGCAATTTCTCTTCGTAACATGCACAAGACACACACTGTCACTGTACTCTTTCTAACTAAAATAAGGACCGACCTCGCAACAAGCGATTTATTTCACCAAAAAATAACGCACATGCAGCTCTCCATCTGATAATCCTGCGTCAATTTTTACAGTTCCAATTCTTCTTTTACACGAATGTCAATAGGCCTACCTTCGTGGGTCTCCTTCTGGCTGCTCGCTTGCTACTGGCGTGCAATGCCCCCCCCCCCACCTCGTTGATAGAGCAGATATAAAAAAAATACAAGTCTCTTTATTTTCAAATCTTTTTATAACTGTATATCTATAAATGTATATACAATGTATATACATTTCAGCTAAACATTTTATTTCTTGTATAGGCCCTATGAAAAATCCATCTTTTTGTCATTTTATTGTGTGCAGCATCGCAGGAGTCAGTATGCCCCCTTCATATACATGTAGATGGTGCCCAATGCTTCTTTTGATTGTCAAGCTCCATTATTTTGCCGGATAAAAACATTATCATTTCAATAAATCCAGCCGCCCCCCCTACCCCTTGCGTGCCTATACATAGGGTACATATGGTACTTGTGTGTATTTCGCTTAAATTTCTTTCTTGCAAGAGCAAGTAGGCCTATCATAATAGTGGAGATTATCAATAAATATATTATGCAGAAAACAGATTCATGGGGGGGGGGTGTATATGCCACCAACTGCATCAGGAATTATCTAATAATCATTTTCAGAGTCATCTCTTTGGGTTCATTTTAAATATACACACTTTTGCACCCATGGTCAATTAGAAATAAAGGAAGCAGGCGTATATAAGAATTAATGGCAGTTATAATGCATCATGTCACTGTGAATTGGGGGCAGTGGTTCCACCCTGGAGGGCTCGTCGTAGCGGGGAGGGTTGTAGAGCCCCCACTGTGGGACCTCCACCTGACCGTATGGCACGCGTGGGGCGTACTGATCTCCGGACGGCACGGGGCGAGGGTCCTCCCTCCTCCACCCAAAGGCCTTCTTTTCTGTGGGTTTAGAGGTTCCCTCCCAGGGCCAGCGGCGCTCTTTGAAGTCGTTGTGGATGATGTTGGCCTCCCGCCGGCTGTACCAGTCTGGCACCGTCTGAACACGGTTCCGGGTGTACAGATCAGGGGCGTCAGCAGCCCACTTCCGCCAACCTGCCTGAAGTGCAGACATGGCAAACATATACGTTAGGTCTACGCGTAGACGTTTGATACAATTATAAGAAACACTGACCAGAATTCGAAAAGGGGAATAAGGATATTGAAGAAGAAAATATTTTAGGTGCATAAATATCCTTATCAAATTGATAATGCACTATCAATTTGATAAGGATATTTATCTATTCCGAGGTAGCAGGTTGTCACATGGGCGCCGCCATTGCTGGAGCTTGTTACCAGTGAGTTCTACTGATATTAAAGACCTATCAGATGGGTACCAGTTGGCCCCCGAAGGACCGCAGTTAATAGATTGGGGTTCTCTCATTGGCTAATAATCAAACCTGCTAAGTCCATATACGGACTAAGCAGGATTTATTATCAGCCAATGAGATAATCCCAAAGATTCACTGCGGCCCTCTCGGGGGCTGACTTGTACCCATCTGATGGCGCTTATCAGTAGAACGTGCTGGTAACAAGCTCCAGCAATGGCGGCGGCCATGGCACAAAATGCTAGCTCGGAATAGACACCACGTAAACTGGCCCGCGACCAATGGCCTTTGATTCTCTATATGTAGATGTGCGAGCCTGTAATTTTCTTTTACTTTATTTATAATCCTATGGGCTTGAGTGACCACACAGGTATTTATGAAGAAATTACGAGAACAATCTCTTTCTTTCATGAAATGAATTATCATATATTTATATATCGTTGAATAAGGCAGGGAATTTGACCATTCTAGATCTGTATTATATTAATGAGTGATGGCTATGCTTTTAATACAAATTTAAAGGGAAGATTTAAATAATAATTTCATTAAAGTTCATCTAATGCCTTACGGAGGCAAAACTGTGTTTGCTCCTCCAAGCTTTTAATTAGACTACTTAGCCTATTTCTGTTCAATTTTACCGATATATATGGTACTGTAACATTTAAGTATTTGTTTGATATACGGTAAACATACCCCGTCTGAAAGATATTTGGATATACTATATGCCAATAGTCTAGGTGATACATGTAAGAAATTTATTTAAACATACCTGTCCTAGGTCACAGTGGCTAGAGTGGTAGATGTTGGGTTTGTCGTTATTTGCTTGCCTGCCAAAAGAAAAGTGTTGAATTATTAGTAATAGTAAGACCACACTTACCATGGAATAAGCATCATGAAGTTGAACATTATAGACTGTTTTGCATTGCTGAGGAATTGCACACACAGTGCCATTGGTAGCCATAACCACTGTAAATAATATATTTTAGATTGACCAGTCAGGGGACCATCCATTAATTACATACGCACTTTTTGCCCAAAATTTGACCCCCCCACTCCCCCTGTTGCACCATGTAGGCGTTGGAGCTACCCCCCCCCCCCCACCCTGCGTACATATATGTTTACTCACTGACCCCTATCCCCTCCCAATTTTTGTACAATCTTTTTTTACATTCATACCCGTACATGTAAAAGAGAGGTACTTTTCATAACTACGCATTTGGCTTGACCCCCACCCACCTTAGTGCATGCGTAATTAGTGAATGGTCCCAGGCCTTATCATTTTGACCTGCACTTCATAAAGCACGCATCCACTTTACTATTTTGATAAAACGCTAAACTATTCATTGATTCACTTGCTGTTTATTATGCCTAACATCAAATTATTTCATATGGTAAAATGAATGTTGCCAGCTGATATGTGTTGTGATCAATCGTTAATAGGCCTATGAAATCAGAGGAAATTTCAAGTTCTAGGTGTACAGCAATAGAAATAATATTGGTATTTACGCCATTTAAATTTTACTTCTCGATGATGGGTCGCAAAAGCGGACTGACAAAGCTGGCCTGGGGGAATGAGGTGTGAGCGGACTGACAACCCATAGGCGTACAGCTTTTTCAAGTGCAGTTTCCAGTAAATGTCTGTGTGCCGTGGGTATACGTCATTCTTTTACAATTCTATCTACAGGGAATGATCATTTAAACCATATGCATAAGTCAAGTCGCGTTCCTTAATAAAAGTGCAAATCATGCAATTTACCAAAACAATCTATGCCCTGGCATTTCGTGTTACAATGGAATGGGGACGAATGCAACTGACCCCGATCAATTCCATGTGGAACACTGCTATTAGCCTATTATGATTGTGGTCACATGATGAAGGCATGGACAGCTATCCATAGTTCTCGGTGGTCGAAAGGGGCATGTTAGCACTAAATTAATCTAAATGCATTACCTATTTGCTGTTGTCCGAAAGATTGTGTGACAAACTTTCCGCCAATATAGGGCCTACTTATTGTCTTATAGCATACGGTACTTTGGATTAAGGCACATAGGTTGAGAGAAGGGATTTGACTGTCAATATTTTCAGAGGTTACATCATCAATGATCAGACGGATCCATATTAGAACGCTCGAGGGGTCCTAGTTTAATCCCTAGATCTCTAATAGCTAGTGCCACATGACACGGCTTCAGCAACACATAGAGGCCCATGAAGTTCGAGCTGTAAATGTTGGTACACACTCCTCACCATGTCCTGTACAAGTTATATTGAAGAATAAATCTTATACATGTAAATGGTAACACTCACCACATTGTGGGCATACTGGCCAATGGCCTGGTCCTATGTCTCACATGAGCCCAACTGGGCTCCAATATCGTGGGGTAGGACACCATTTTTACCAGGGCACACAACTAAAATATATATCTCAATGTATATACAGATGGCGAATGTAACACCAAGCCTACACATGCGCCGCCAATCTCAGTGCCACTTCCTGCTGGCGTCCCTAGCAACCACCCAAGCCGCACCTGCCGCCCGCTTATAGCATGAATAATCATTGCCAATAGCTGGCACACCTCCCCTCTGTATTGCTATAAAAGTTTAACACACTGCCAAACTGAAATAAAGCTACAGCTTTAGGGAATGTGTGGCTGTTTAGAGCAGGATTTGGCATCTTACTGGATGGTAGCAGTGCTGTCAGTGTCTGTGGCACCCAGGAGGAGGGGACTTATTTGTTGATGCTATAGGGGCCCAGTATCTGCGGAGGTAAACAAAGTGGCCTCTCAGTACACAGGTAGTGCCAGGATAACAGACACATGCCATTTTCATTGATACACTGGCCTTAGGAGATATAAAACTTTTTTACAGACTACCACCACCACCATGACAAGAGCACCTAATCGCGACCCTGACTGGGCCCGGTTACCACCCCATGTCCCCACCTACCCCAATCCACCAGCCTTTCTAAGGTGAGTTAAATAGCCTTAGGCTTAGGCCTTAGCCTAGCCTAGCCATATGTATTCTATCTATTCATATATTATTGCCGTGATGAAGACTGGTGAAGGAAGTAAAAACATAGCTAACATATGTACCATGGACTGTCTGTATAGAGGGGACTGTTTATTGACACAACCTACTCGTAGCATGTTACATGCAGTCTGTATGTCTTAAGTTTGGTCCAATTGGGAATCGAAAAGGCACACTCTTAAATGTCACCCTTTTCTGTCTAACTTCAAAGTAATTGGTTAATCTATCCTTATCAGCAATGCAACTCGCTAGCCCTAAAGTAACCTCATAATGTGGTACCGGTCAACCCTTTTCATGCCATTTTGCATGTAATTAACTAAAGTATATATACTTGAATTTTAAGGGGGGGGGGAAATGATATTTCTGCACGTGTGTGGGGGCTTACTTAATGCCAATAGGCATAGCGTAGTTCAAAATCAGTGACTACTGTCCTCACTACATCTGTATCATAATTATTATCATGCCAAAACTTTTGGCACTGGATAGAGACACTCCCAAAACGTCGGGATGATGCATAAATGCAGTGCTTGTGCCAGTGCTGCATTGGAGCATCAACCTGAGGGTGTCATGCGATTCATAACGATATGATTACCCCTACTGATGTATTAAAATTCAAAACCATGCTTGTGTATTTTTTTCTACCCATTTTCAGACAAAAACCGGCAGAGTTTTATACCCAACGTGACGGGAAGGATGCTTACTTTGTAGGTATCAAATTTTAGTCTCTTAACGTTTGTCCAAGATTTATCAACTCAAGAGGGAAAGCACATTTAAAGGGAGGACATTATGTTTTGCTTTTTTTTCATGTAAACAAATGAAACATAGGTTATCGATCCACAAAATGAACATTTCGACCTTCTCGACGTTAGTGTATCCATTCTGTTAAAATGACACGCAGTGTTTTTATTTACCTTATTAGATACAGGCATGGGACGGAATTGAAAAGTTTTTTTTAAGAGTATATTTTGAACAAGCTAGCAAGGGGCCGCACATTCTGGTATTAAATTGACAGAATTCTCTGGCTGACAACCCCTCCCCCTCGGACAATTTTCAAGATCTTGTAAATCGTCCTGAAAGATGTAGGTAGGTAAAGTGTAGAGTTCTATGGATTCTCAGAAATGCAATATCCTGGTATATTATTATCAATCCAACATTAATTCGACCCTCCATTTCCACCCACAGAGACCTTCAAGTAAATGGCATGTTCACTACAATGCTGACCGTAAGGAGGAGCATTACCGTGCCCCCGACAAGAGAGCCCCAATGATGAAGAAGATAGAGCACCAGTTTGGTACCCTCCTGCCTGACCGACTCTCACCCAGAGATAAACCCATGTGGAGGGCAGACTACCTCCGTATGGGCACACCGGAATCGGAAACAGCGCGCGCACGTGGCCTGCGTCATGCACACAGCGTCACATTTGACAAGAACGTGTACCAGTTCTCCAATGCCATGACGTCGACACAGTACAGGAAGCCCGTAGCTAACCTGTATGGGCCCATGTTGAGGGAGAGGGTATATGGGGTAAATACCCAACACAACCGACATGGCTTCATGAACTTTCAGGACATGTATTACTAATTGATGAAACAATATGACTTTAATGACAAGCCTGGAAGCACAGGGGGACATATACAGTTAATGCACCCCGCACCCCAGCCTAGAAAATGAATTTCTGATGAAACCTAGTAAGGTTCAACATTGATCCAATATCTATTGGTGACAATTTCGATGTGTCCATGCTCCCGTGTTGGGGAGTGAAGCAAGGCTTCAAAACAAATATTAATTAGTAATTCAAGAGCATATTGCGAATTGATGGGTTGCTATGTTCAATCTTGTTATCACAGCATATGAGATATGATATCAATTTTATTTTTTGAAGAGGGGGCAATATTTGAGTCAGCCTGGCACGACACCCATATGTATATGGGTATACCCATCTACAAAGACGCTAAAGAACTTGCAAAACTAGGAAACTCAGACGAGTGTCAATGTTTTATAGTCCTTCATGGGGCACATTACTTTTTATAACGACCAATGCCTAAAGCATTGAGAATCCTGTAAGATACATGCTGAATGTAGATTTTCTTGCGTAAGCCTTAGGTAGTGCTTCAGTTTCAAATCTCAAATGGTTTAAGTTGGCAGACAAGCCGGGCGGATAGGATTGGGTGTAATTCCACTTCAGTTTACCTTCATTGCATCATGAAATCACACCGTTGTACTATCCTGTAAATAAACTATTGTCGACAAGGATCTTGTCAAAACATGCTTATACACGATTAGGTACTAGTTATCATGTGTTTATATATTTCATTTAAAACTGATTGAGAACACACAAAAATACTATCCCAAACCATAACATAAATCATAACCCTCGCTCAAGCAGCTTAAAATTATACGGTTCATGTGGGTAGCCTTTATCGTAGCTGCCGAAAGAAAAAAGGATATGCCTTTAATATTTTATCCAGTTTATTACAATCCTAATCTTTGCATCAGCCTTGTGATAATCATTATTTACATATCAGCATTATGTTCACATTATGGCATGTCATCGTTCCACGCATCTCTGACTTTCTTTCAGTTAAAAGCAGTCAACCATGCGGTCTATATGACTCAATTTAAAAGCTGTCTACCATTTCAATAAGATCCATCTTCTGATCTAATGTGCCCGGTATTGGTTTTGCCTATAATGACAAACTAGCTTAATCTTGAGACTGGGTCAATTATATTATGAAATGATGACTCTTCAGGACCAGTCCCCTTCCGCTACAATTTTTGGGGACTGTTGGTCCTATACCGGGTTCAAAACGTCATCATCTCATCTCATCATAGCACTTATCTAACACATATGACATTGCGTATACTTCTACAAAATCGACATGCCATATATTCAGTCCATTAGTTACTTTTTCATAGTTCTAGAGATCACATCTTTTGTAATGAGCAATGCTGCAGATAAATTACTATTTTTAAGACAATGCACTCAAATGTTTTTTGGCAAAATACCTGTCGTCTTTTTCACAAATTTGCACGGAACAACTTAGCCTTCATTTAAAAAGTAAATTAGTGGTGGAGTTAATATAACAGATCCTAGACCAAAATAGTTATAAACGCCAGCCAACATACGAATATACATATGTACATCCTTCCACGTGTACTACATATACAAACCACAAGGATATGTAATCCGACATAATGTAAATGTTTGCTCAACATTTACGTGAAAATATATCTAATAGATACATTTGTATCCTAATAGTTTTACCTCAGTTTTCTATGAATTTTTTTTTTTGACACATGATTCGCTGGGACTTGGGTTGATGGAATCATTATTGACGCAATACTATTCGCTTCAGATGATTTTTATAATTTTATATCATGATTTTCTGGGACCTAGACATTGACCACTGCTTGGGTTGAAAAATCCTTTTATCTTCTTGAGACATGAAAGTGTAAACCTGATATCATGTTCTTCCCCTCACACTGGTTTACTGATCTGTTCATTGTGTATAGCATGTGTCATCACAGGAATAACGATGTAGACCGCCCATAATCCTGTCCAAACTGACAATTTCTGGCCTAACTGATGTTAAAACCAATACCAAGCACATGAAGAAGTTGTCAAATTTGGCAGATTTAAGTCAACCTTAATCATTTCATATTATTATCAATTAGGAAAAAAACACCTTATCAAAGGATTTCGGTTCGGTCCCTCTGGGACGTTTGGGGCTTATTTCCCTACATAGGGGGCGTCAAAAGTTCATCATCATCGAAGGGAGAATTTGAGATGGATACGGATATGTTTCATAGCTATTTTGATGTCATCACAGCCTGTTTACAATCAGAAGCAGCTCGTCACTGCAGTTTGTGAAGAATGGCTCTCATAGCGGTTTTCGCTCAGGTTTCCAAAATAAATACATCCAAGGTAAAGACCTAAAGCGTCCTAAATTATAGAGGCTGTCCTATTTGACTGCCCTTATCATGACGCTGGTGTGTTTTCTGTGACAATCTTCGAATCTTGGAGCCATGAGGCCTCCTTCTGTCCATATGTCTTTTTACTGATCAGCATAAGTACAAGTAAAGCCGGGATGTGGATGAGGCTGAACCTAAACAGATTCCGCGAAGACTTGCTATCACCATCTCTGTAGAATCGCCAACCTAGATAACTTAGGTATAAGTTCAGTGGTAGAGAGTCAGCTGCAAATGTCCAAGTGGTAACGTCCAGTATGGGGGCAAGAGTACATAGGCCTACCATGCCAGCTGAATAGCGGAAGGCAACACGCTTACACAGCGCTGGATTGACCACTGAACACATTTGGTAGCCGGCACGAGAGTAGTCCGGCCGAAGGTTCCAGCTGAGTGCATTGAAGTGAGGGAACTGCCACGCATACAGAATTGCCCCCAATAGAAAGGCACCTACAACACGAAGACAGTTCATTAAGGAACAGATGTGACTGTTAACCTCTAAATAGGAACAACTGAAAGAATGTGCAGACCGATGAATGTAGAAAATTGCTATGGCCTTGTATTTGTCCATCTTTCTTGCTCCTAAGATTTTTAAGCACAAGCTACCATAGTGGGCCTAATAGTTTGGGATTCAATTGAGTGAATATATTTCAACTTGATCTACCGGTACATCAATATTTCAACATGAAAAGGGGAACCATAACATCCCACACATAGAGAACATCTTAGATGAGACGATGGACCCCTGCTGTAGGATCAGCGTTAGTTTTATGAATAAGCTGCACCTTACACTTGAGGCTCAATTTATAAAACGGTATCAAAATGACCAAAATATGGCCCAAGGTACACCTTATAGGGCCAGGTTGAGTTGAGGGTGCGTCCTATACGTGATGTGCGTCTCATATACGGGGTTTATGGCCACAGGTTCGTCTTTTAAATAAAATCTTCATTTCAAAAGTGTCAGAGATGTAGCAATACAATACATACCTGGATCTAATTGGCCAGCGCTGGCTGCCCAGCCCATCATTGGTGGTATGGCGCCAACGATAGAACCGACCCACGTGTTGGCCAGATGTAGGCGTTTCATGGGTGTGTAGACGAGTGTGTAGAGACCCAGATTGAAGGCACCAAGAGCTGCTGTCAAAGGGTTAACACCCACAGCCAAAATGGTCACTCCTGACAGGCCTGCTGCCGATGCAAAACCCATGGCGTGTAATGGGCTGAAATTGTATTATAATGGGAAATGTTATGAAAAGATGATATTTTCAGAACATTTTTTTCTTCTACTACAAAATCACTCAAAAATGTGTTTTCAATTATTTTTTTAAATCTGTTCATTTAGTTTAATGACACACATAATTAACCTCATTCAACCTGATGCACCGGTAGTAAGGGGCTGTCATTCCCTCACCAGGATTTACTATTGTTTCAAATAAAAAAAAATTAGACAGCTGTCTCCTGGGATTATTCCAAAATGATTAAGATAATGTAATAGTAAGGCAACCATCTTACCTAATAAGACCTCTAACCAGCACTCTGTTCTTGGTACGGTTCATCTGTGAATCGTAGGGTATCTCAAAGAACTGCAAAGATAAATCCATCACATGATTTCATATCATTTGGTGTTCTTTTCAACTCTTCTTCAAGCTCTTCTGAACGATAGTTATTTGGACCTTTTTACGATGGTCCATTGAAACTTGTATTCTTCTTTAGGGATGCTAAAAAAAAAAACAGCCTCGCTCCAATTCTGAAAGTGTACAATCCTATGTGGGATATCTGATACACTTTTTAAGACAAGTAAATAACATTTAGATCTAGTGATTACTGAAAATAGCTTACTTGGTTAACGGCATTAGCTGCTGAGGAGGTTAGCGCTGTACCCAGTGTACACAGAGCGAATGTTGCTGGGTCAAAAGCACCTGGAGCAATGCCATACCCTGCCATTGCTGTCAGTACTACCAGACCTGTTAGTGAAAATATATACATCATTTATTACTTTGGACCCAGTTAAGTACACCAGAATATAGTGAACCCAGACAGTGACCTCCCCTGGTCAAGGCCATCTAATGGCACTTGTCTTGAATGTATGATGGAAAATAAATGAATTATTATATCCAGAACCATGAAGTCTGTACCCAGAGGTGTCAATAACTGATCACTGAAAATCCGGAAATAACCATAATTTTCACAACATTAAATAGGAAATATTTATAGGACTTACAGCCAGGAATTCAGAATTACGAAAGTTGGCGTCTCTGGCGCCCTTTCTAGAAGGTTACAAAAACAATAATATCTTTATAAACGGTCTTCTAGGTCCAATGCCAGCATATCAATGATGATGGGCAACCTGAATAGGGATCTACGGTATTATAATTTAATACCTAATGTACTATCCACTCACCAGTGAGTCTAATTTTAGAGAGGTTCATGTAATAAAACCCCAGTTTCTTTAGGTCTAGCTGTGTAGGCTTCCATATCAACTCGTCTATAGACTTCAGGCTGGGGTCCTCCCCTGCTGTGCCCTCCTCTTGCAGCGAGATCTGAGTCTTTTTCACTTCATTCCAAAATTTATCATCAAAATCCAGGTTAACAACCTGGTCAGAATCTTTGAAAACTAAAGTCACTTGCTTCTGTGGTGAATTCAGGGATACGTTGAGAGAATGTCTTGTTGGCTTGTGAAATATTGTTACAAACTCTCCAGAGCCATTCAGGACAGACACAGGTTTTCCTCTTTGACCCCCTTTTGAGTCCAATGGCTCATCGCTTAACCACTCTGATCGACTATTTGCTTGGGGCTTTGCACTTGCACTAGCAGCCTTGACTGATTTGCGTCCATACTGAAAAGTAAACTCATGTTTAGTCACATTGAATAAATAGACCGTTTGTGTCTGTGTGTGTCGTATCTATTGTATGGAGAATTGCAATGGATGTTCATTTACCAGTTATTATCAAGACAGGACTATGTTAAGTCTCTCAGGCTAAGCCGCGGTTTATATGCGGGGTTTTACGAAATGAGGCACACCTATGTTTGAGCAGCTTAGTACTACTAATCTGAGGCCCAAAATGTGTGTTTAAGGTAACACACTTGCAGGGCTTTTGACAGGATTTTTTGCAATGCGCCAATTGCACACTTTTTAGCAAATACAATGCGCCATTTGGTAAATGAATGGCCATTCTAGCCATTTAAATGCGACATTTAAGCATTAAATGCGTGTATTACGCACTGCGCAGCCCTGTCAAAAGCCCTGCACTTGAAAATATTATGAAGGGTAGGTTTAATTTCTATTTTTATGACAGAAACAGGTGGGACGAGACAGTAGATACCTTTTAAAAAGTTACCCTGGAGTTCATTATACAAGGGTCACACACTGCCAAGATGTTTGCCTAAGTCTGTACAATTTGTATAAAATACCTACAGAAATTTCACAACATACATACCCAACGTGTGACCTGTGTTGGAAGAATTCCATTTTTGGTGTTGGTGGATGTTCGTAAAAGGAGCTGTTTCCACATGCAAACACCAAGTCGGTTTCCACATTGCAGACGGTGTCCCATTGTGCTGTCACTTACTGCATGGCACGCCACGCACAGTGCTTCCTAACCTGTAACAAAATAATTTCATATTGTTAAAACCATGGAGATTCTTAATAAGTTTGAGTGAATAAGGCACACAGAGGAAAACACTTTCCTTTCGGGGGGGGTCATATTTTTGATTTGATTATCTTGTAGGGGGCCTATTAAATCGAAAGGCACACATGGAATTTAAAGAAATGATGGCGAGTGATCCCCTCCTCCTCCCCTCTCACTTCATAGGTAATTAACTGGACACCTCGGAAGCAGGGACAGTTTGAAAGAAGACATTTCGGAAGCAAGTCATCTCGGATGCAGACGTCTCGGAGGCAAACAACCTCTTAAAAAGGTCACCATGCATGAATAGCTCAATCTCGGGATAAACCAGTATTTGCATACATTTAATTTGTTACATCTATGTAAAGAAAAATATTATGACAAAATTTGTTTCTTTTCATAAATATTCCCACTTTTGTTCAGTGGTCTGACAGATGCAGCTCTTCTTTTACTTCCCAGTGAGTGTTTTCATACCCTCCCTCAAGGGGGCACCCCAGTCCCCTGACTGACCATGGTTGCCTTCACTGATAAGGGTACTGATGATGTCATCAGTACCCTTATGCACTCACTATCCACAAGGGGGCACCACTCCTGTTTTTATTTTAGGCCTTTGAACAGATTCTCATCATACCAATGGAATTAGCTTACATGGACCCTTAATCAGTCTATTTCAAATTTAATTCTGATATAAAAAGTATATAGAAGGTTATTTTAATGGAATTTCCCTTGAAAAGGAACGTGCATGTTGTCCTTTAATTAAACTTTCAAAATACCGTAAAACCACGCTCATAAGCCGACTTCAGTCATAAGCCGGGGGTAGAGTTTGGGAAAATGCTATAAGCTGATTTTGGGGCCAAATTTTCACCACTTTCTCTTTAATCTATTGTGATAAATCCCCGCTCATAAGCCGGGGGTAGACACTAGCAAATAATCAGTACACCATTAACTAGTTTTTTTTTTCAAGTTCTATTAGAAGACTGATATTATCATGGATTGATTTGCATCCGACCTGTCCATGCTTCAAGATGCCTTTACCCGGTAGCTTTAGACTTAGGGGAGGACATGGAGGGGGGGGGGGGAGTCTGGCATTCCTGTGCCAATTCTTGGGAGTGGCAATGATATCACACATCAGTGCAGTCCTTGATCCACACTTAGGGAGTGATCATTTTCTAACAATAGGGGCAGCTTGTGGGTAACACCCAGGCTTTTTCACTGAAAATGGATGAAACTATTTAATTTTGACCAAAAAAAAATTGACCTCCCCACCAGCCCCCCCCCCCCTCCCCCGCTGGTAAAAAAATTATTACTTCCTTATGCATCTCGACTTCTAACATCCCTTACATCTGGCACCCAGCACTACTTCAGGTGTTTGTAAATATGGCAATGCGCGTCCTCCTGTCAAAATTTTCTAATTTCGCTATGACTCAATGTCACTGCAAGATTTCTACCAGATTATCCTTCTGCTGTATTTCTAAATTCATGACAACAAATAGAACATTTCAGGCCCCAGGTGCGCTTGTAAGTTGTAGCATTCTCCCAAAGTCAGGGTGCGGCTTATATGCAGGTACGGCTCATAAGCGAGTTACGGTACGTTTGTTTATAGGCCTACGGTTTCAAACTCATACACGACTTACGGTAGGTTTGTTTATAGGCCTACGCTTTCAAACTCATACACGAGTCACGCCACTCACGGTAGGTTTGTTTATAGGCCTACGGTAGGTACATCACACAATGCCTGCACCACTCCTCTGGGAGTGTCCATCATTTGTGACACATTTTTTGTGACCCAACAAATTGCTGCACTGGAAATTAAACTGCACTGAAATTGGCATATTCTTACAGAACAAAGAATAAATGAACACATATAAGAAATTATCTTGGTATTTCATGGCTTATTTTACCTATATGAAAATTTTTCGGGGAAATTGATGCATTTCTAGACATTTTTGTAGATTTCTGAAGTGGATGACTGAAAAGGTCATCTAAATCAAGTTGTCCAAAATGAAAAAGTAGAATGAAACTTAAAGAAAGTAATAGTAGTTTGTGCATGTGGACTGAATAGTACAGCTGGTGACTGCAAAAGAAATTCGAAAAATCAAATTTTCCTGTGTGAAGGTGCGAAATGGTGATTTGGTAGTTTTAAAACCGTCACTGCATGACCCATGTACATCATACAGGTGTGAAACTTACAATACCTGCTAAGATAAACTTGTTTCACAGGCTCCCCGACTTTGGGAGCAATTAACTGATTTTTTACGATTTCCCGACCATGTGAACTTGCTACCACACAGGAAAAAAATTATTTGATCGTGTCATCAAAATCTAGGTCATGAGCTAATGTTGGTCAAACATATAGGGTGCCCTGAAACTAGGTCAATAGGAAACCCATTAGATGTTAATATTAGGGTCAAATACCAGTGGTTAGGTTATCAGAATGTCTACTTCTTCATATTTTACAGCGTCTGTTCCTATATATTTGATCATATCAGAATCTAGGTCATGAACTAATGTAGGTCAGATATATAGGTCATGGGAAAATTAGGTCAAGGTAAAATTTTGTACAGGTAAACATCCGGGTCAGATAGCTTTTTATTTCATGCTGATATTGTGGTTCATTCCAATTGAATTGACACTTTACTAACTTACCTCCCTTTCATTTTTTCATTTATTATGGCTAATTGGCCCATTATTGGGATCCAGAAGGTCACAACAAATTGCCTGAATACTTAGGACAAAAATGTCAGATTTCCAGATACTAATTCTGCGATTCTGTGAGAACGAATTGAGATATCAACATGATTCCAAAAGATTTGAAATCCTTGCACTCTCCTGCACAACTAAGACACAGGGGTTTAGCTCTAACTCCTTATCTTAATTTTCATGTGATGTACCTACCTACGGTTTCAAACTCACACACAAGTTACGGTAGGTTTGTTTATACCGTTTCAAACTTATTTCTCTGGACAGAACTTTTTTTTTTAAGTTGTGCCAGTGAGCACAAGTGCCATGCCAGCTTTATACATTGATTCAAAGGCCTGTGCACAGTCAGAGCATTCACCTGCTGGACACAACTTTTATTTGTTTCTGTGTCCAGTGGACACACTGGCTCAAAACTGATTCGTCGACCCCCTGAACTGAAGCAATCTCATCTGCTATCATGACTGTGAGTGCAGACCAAGCGGAGTGCACTGCAGACCAAGTGTATTAGTAGTCCTTACAACAGTCAGTAGTCACAGTGTCAGACTGACTGAGTGGCACTCACTCAGTGACTGACTCTGAACTTCAGTCTGAATTGACAGTGTTTATCTAAATTACATAAACATTTACAAGTTACCATTCACAGGAAAAACTAAAAAATGACCACTGACACTGTGTGAAGATTGGTGCGATTCTATGCATACTTACTCAATCTGTAAAAGGGCTGAATATACATGATTTCTTGTTGCATTTCACAGAAATTATCCTTGGGATTGGCGCATGGCGGCCATAAGGTCATTGGTGTCTCCCCTAATGTGTGACGTCGTAAGTTAAGATTTGATACTCTATGCATAAAAGCATGGCTCGAGCTCGAGTGTACACTCTGAGGTGTACACTTTCAGGTGTACACTTTGGAGGGGATGTGTACAAATGCATGTCGGGATTCCCCGACGGGATTGGCAAAGTGCAAACTCGCAATTGTTCTTTAAAAAAAAAGCAAATAGCCTCAATGCAAAGACATTTTTGGCAAAATAGTTCTAGGGCGTAGGGACAGTATCCTTAGCCCTTTAATTGTCTCTAGTTCTATTAGAGCTTGGAGTATGATTATTTGGTTCACTATGAATCCCAAATGCCAATGTTTTCATTGTCCCAGCTGGCATCCAAACAGTTGCGCGGAAATTTTTTAGAATCCCCCCCTAGATGGCAGTCAAAAATTTGTGTGCCACCATCCCCCTTTTATTCTTTTTATAAAAAATGACCACTCCCTATAATAAACTACTCTAACCCTGAAAGTGTACACTTCAGAGTGTACACCTCAGAGTGTACACTCGATCTCGAGCCATGGTGCATTCACTCTATGTCTGTTTGATATCTAATTTTATATGGATTTCTAATACAGAAATCATTTCTAGTCTTTTCATTAATGAAGCAAGCACTGGTATCGAGGACACTCTATGATGAGACACAGTTATCAGTGAGATAATCTGTTCGGAGAGTGAATGCAACGACGACTGCGTCCGCGTTCGAGTACCCACCATCGGGAGCGTGCACTCTGTGACAGGCCGTAGACATGTAGCTCTTTGGACAGGCGTGACATGACTGTGTCCAAGCAGGTGAAGCCTAAGGGAGTGGTCATTATTTATCAACAGGGGGGTGGTGGGTTTTCGTGCGGACGCGCGAAAATTTTTTACGCCCACCCGCGCTGGAGAGTTTTCGCGCCCCTCTTTGATCTATAATAGCGCGCAGGCTTTTTAGCTAAAAAGAGGGTGAATTTTTTTAGGCCCGGGCCCCCTCAAAAGGGGTCAAAATTTTTTTAGCCCCCCTCGGGAGGGGTCCGAAAATTTTACGCCCCCCCTCAAACCCACCACCCCCCCCCCTGTTGATTAATAATGACCATTCCCTAATGGGTAAACTTGACAAATAAACGGTTCTTGGTCCAAAAAAAACGGTTTTTGATGCCTAAAATTGGGTTTTTTAAGCCAAAATCCTGGATTTTGCCCAAAAACTTTGTTTTTGCATGCAAAGCCTTCTAAAGGGAGTGGTAATTTTTTAACAACGGGGGGGGGGTAAGTGAAACTCTGCACGTGCAAGATTAAAATTTTTCCGCCCCCCCTCGGAGGGGTCTGAAATTTTTCCGTCCCCCCCCTAGAAACAATTTCTCATGAATTCACATGAAATTCACGTGATTTCACAAGAAAATTTGGTGTAATTCACATTATTGATCATGTGAATTCATGTGAGCAGCAATTCACATGAAATTCAGCAGTCACGTGAAATTCATGTGAATTTCACATGACTTTCACATGTAGGCCTACATGCATCTGACAATAAAATGTGAAGAACTCGTGAAATCCACAAGATTTCACAAGAATTTCTGCTGAACTAGCCTATTAGACCTTCTATCTACTAATCAATTATATCATGAGGTCAAGTAGGTGTGAAGGGCTAAGCAGGGAAACAAGTAATTTAGAGTGTGGTAGTAGTCTACTACATATTGCAACAGTCTTCTGAAAACAAAGTCTGATTTACTACAAAATAAAGCAATTTCACCTGTTTCAAAGAGAAAGGGGGTAAGGTAGTATCTTATAGATAGACTGGAATAAGGTTGAGGAGCAGAGATATATTAGTTGGGAGTAAAGTCTACTCAATCATTTTGCATGAATAAAATGGTAGCAATGTATTGTCAACGAACCGTTACAAGTCGATGTTGTAATGAACACTGAATCCAGAGAAGTTCTTTGATCCTTGTTTATTGCATGATGACAGAGTGTACATATAGGTGGTAACAATGATACACTTGCCAGCGTGCAGGCTCTGCCCCTAAGCTCCTAGCTCAACCTGTCGTAGGTCCTAGATACTATAGGGAGGTTGTACGTGGGATAATGTAAGTAGAAAAGATGAGCTTAGAATAGATGATTGGGAGCTGCTCACCAGGTCTTAAATACTAAGGTGAGCAGCTCACACGGTGATGAAATGTCCTGGTAGGAACAGGTCAGATCTGGTTGGGTCTGATCAGATCTGACGCGTCGCCATACCCGGTAATGATTCTATTTATAGATGGACCAATCAGGATGAAGGGGGGTTGTGGAATTTCCCTGCATCCTAGAAATGCGTCCACAGGTATGTCGGTATGTTGTGATACTCCCAGTGAGTCAGTGCTCAGAAATAGGATGGGTCCGGCTCTCACAACATCCTGGTATGGGTGATGTAAGAGAAGCTCACTGTACACACTGGGGGGGGGGAGATTGAGCTGTGAGCTTGTGAGCAGGTCCTGAGCGTATATGGCGAAGTATTTTATAAATGTGTAAAATAATGAATAATACCCAGAATGGTCCATTGACAGTATAGAAGATAAACTCTGGCTGGGGTAGAGGCCCCAGCCAGAGTCTCTCAGGGCTAAGGGGGTCATTTATTACCAGCTGGAGGAGCTAGATGGATTTTGGTGGATCGGCAGATTTTTTTCCGACCCCCCCCCCCCACCACTCTGAAAATGATTGCGACCCCCCCCCACTATAAAGAACTGGTTTTGCAAAATGACCTCACAAAAAATCGGATACATGTGTGGAATGATGCATCACGATGGGTATTTGAACTGCCTATGTTTACTTTTTCAGTCCCTGCCCTTCCACTCCCCGCCCTGTTGTTAAATAATTAATGACCACTCTCTAAGGGAGTGGTCGTTTTTTAACAACAGGGGGGTCGGTGAAATTCCATGCATGCATCACCTGCATGGCAACAATTTCACCACACCCCCCCTCTGAGGGGTCTGAAATTTTTCCATCCCCCCCCTTTTATTCTTTAGTGGCACGCTGGATTTTTTCCCTCAGATGGGGCAAAAACTTTTTTGCCCCCCCCCAAGAGGGGTCTGAAATCGTTTTGCCCCCCCCCCCCACCAATTTTGGTAACAAGAAATGCGGTTGTGACCGCGTAAAAAACCGCCTCCCGCCGTTAATGTCGGTATACCAGTGTTTGATGACATGTCTCATAAAAGCAGACATAAAGAAGATTTCACAATTATCAATTTCTCTGTTCAGTAATTTTGTATTGTGAGACCTCATCACATGGGGCAAATGCAATCATCATAGCGCACTCCCGTACCGCTTCGCGGTACCGCCGCTACGCGGCGTGGGAGGCGCTAAAAAAATGACCACTCACTAAGGTCCAGCCACACACCTGTATCAGAAAAAAAGGTGAATGTCGCCCGGGCCTACAAGAAACATTCCATTTCAACTTTAATAAAATCCTGGATCTGCCCCGCGTAGACCTACTGGTACCTACCCGGTGGCAGCGGTTTATAGATGAAGTTAAGTTTTCTAATGTGCACCCGAACGCATAGAGGGTATTGAGGTTGCCCATAATCCTTTCTGTTCGAGGCAGTTTCCTGCTAATTACCATAAGTAGGTCAGTCATGTGACCTGTTCTGGCCAATGGGATAGGTCACGTGACTGACCTACTTATGGTAATTAGCAGGAAACTGCCTCGAACAGAATGGATTATGGGCAACCTCAAGACCCTCTATCCACTACTACGGAAAGCCGTTCGGGTCTAACCGGAAACGCGACGGTCAAGTCAAGTGCGGCGACCGTCTAGCTTCCGGTCTGCCGTCATGTTTGATGCATAGCTCATATCTGCTGTTTAGGTGATTTTAATGGCAATCCGAATCGACAAAAGTTACTGATATTTGATTTAAGGCTTACTGATTTGCAATTCCCGTCTAGCAAAACATTAGAATGCTGAAAATGGCTGAAGAAATCAGGGCTTTTGACAGGGCTGCGCAGTGCGCAATACACGCATTTAATGCCTAAATGTCGCATTTAAATGGCTAGAATGGCCATTCATTTACAGAATGGCGCATTGTATTTGCTAAAAAGTGTGCAATTGGCGCATTGCAAAAAATCCTGTCAAAAGCCCTGAGAAATGCATTTGGTCAATTGACCCCCCCCCTTTGGTCAATTGACCCCCAACTTCCTGGTCATTTGACCCCCCTAAATTAGATTTCAGCCCTAATTATTTGTATTCAGTGTCTAGAAAAAAAACATTAGGTGATGAAAATGGCTGAAGAACCGGATTTGGTCAATTGACCCCCCCCCCCATCGAAAATAGTGCAAGAAAAAGTAGACCTTTCAGTTTCTGGTCAAATGACCCCCCTCCACATCCTGGTCAAATGACCCCCCTCAACATCCTGGTCAAATGACCCCCCTCCATTTCCTGGTCAAATGACCCCCTACATTCAGTTTGATTCAGTTGGTCATTTGACCCCCCTCACTGGAGGGGGGGGGGGGTCATTTGACCAGGAAAGGAGAGGGGGTCAAATGACCAATTGCATGTGTATTGACTGTTTATTGTCCCCATCAAGGGATGCCTCTGTATCTGTCTATCTTTGCTGGATCTTTGCTTGTATATGTCAATTCACAGGATCCCTTTGTCAATTAATTGACACCCTCCCCGCAAATTGTTAACATAATAAACTTATCAAAACTGCTGTAGAAAGGAAATTGAGCAGGAAATAGAGGTAAATTCAGCAAGGAGGGAGTGGTTAATTGAATAAGGGGGGTCAAAAGTACAAATGACCAATTTCATTTCTGCATCTTTCATACATGCCAACACTCCCGGATTTTGGCAATTTTTTATGGTGTCTCCCGGATTGAAGTTCTCCCCCTAAATCTCCCGGATTTTCACACTTCTCCCGGATTTTGACAGATTTATGCACTTTAAACATGTAAAATCTCCCGGATTTTGGCAACACTTGACCTTTTTTACCCTGAGAAAAGCATTCATAGAATACCAAAAATTGTGAAATACCGGTACTTGACTTTGTATCTAACTTTAACTGCTCGATAAAGTCTGTATAGGGCATTTTTGAAAGGTTACTACAAATATCTGGAGGTCTCCCGGTTTTGTCCCCCGAAATGTTGGCATGTATGATTTTTCATTAGTAACTTAATAGCACTGGGAATATAGTGTGTAGAACATAATTTCAATCTAATACCTCTTTCAGTGGATATAAGCTGTTTTAGTAATCATAGGGGATCAAATGACCAACTGACTGGACTCAGAGGGAGGGGGGGGGGTCAAATGACCAGGATATCTAGGTGGGTTAAATGACCAACTGAATGGAGGGGGGGGGGGGGGTCATTTGACCAGGAAAGGATAGGGGGGGACAAATGAACGATGTATTTTAGAGATATATTCATATTCAAACTACTTCTGTCAATTCAAAATTTAGATTTTAAGCCTTAGAGATAAGAAAAGCATCTCCGTATCACGCTTGATGCTAGGCCGGAAGCTAGACCGTCGCCTCACTTGACGCGACGGTCGTATTTCCGGTAAGACCCGAACGGCTTTCCGTATACATACGGAGCTCATATTCAATGTTTAGGGCATTTCAAGGGCAAACTGAATGGACAAAATATATTTAAATTTGATTCCAGCCCTAATTATTTGTAATCAGTGTCTAGAAAAAAAATTAGGTGATGAAAATGGCTGAAGAATCGGATTTGGTCAATTGACCCCCCCCCCCCCTATCGAAAATAGTGCAAAAAAAAGTAGACCTTTCAGTTTATGGTCAAATGACCCCCTCCACATCCTGGTCAAATGACCCTCCTCAATATCCTGGTCAAATACCCCCCTCCATTACCTGGTCAAATGACCCCCTCCATTCTGTTGGTCATTTGACCCCCCCTATCCTTTCCTGGTCAAATGACCCCCCCCTCCAATTCAGTTTGATTCAGTTGGTCATTTGACCCCCCCCCCTCACTGGAGGGGGGGGGGGTATTTGACCAGGAAAGGAGAGGGGGTCAAATGACCAATTGCATGTGTATTGACTGTTTATTGTCCCCATCAAGGGATGCCTCTGTATCTGTCAATCTTCTGGTCAGTTGAGCTGCTCGTGATTAACGGGCGTATCCTCCAGTAGGAGGAGGCGGGGTCACTGAGTGCAGTTGACACCGCCAGCCTTTGGTCTATAGGTATGGCTTGGCTTGTGGGTAGACTTGGACACTGGGTTACATGGTAGAGTTCAAAGGTGAAAAATAAATATGATAAGTACAATACCTATAACGGTCTACTGACAATAATTTCAATCTAATACCTCCTTCAGTTGTCCTTCAGTGGATGAGTAGACTTGGATGATATGGCCTAAGCTGCTTTAGTAATCATAGGGGGTCAAATGACCAACTGACTGGACTCAACGGAGGGGGGGTCAAATGACCAACTGAAGGGACTCAATGGAGGGGGGGGATTTGACCAGAAAATGGAAGGGGGGGGGGGTCATTTGACCAGGATATGAATGGAGTGGGGTCATTTGACCAGGCCATGAAGGGGGGTCATTTGACTAGGTCATGGAGGGGGGGGGGGGGTCAAATGACCAATTTCCTTTCTACATCTATTTTTTATTCAATTAGATACCTCTCTCAATGTGTATGAGGGAGTAGTCATGCATTAGGCCATATAATTATAATAACTTAGATTACAGATTTTTTGAGACAGCATCTTGGTCGGCCAGAGGCAAATAAAAAAATTCTGAATATCTATAGACCCAAAAAATCCTGTTGGTGGGGTGGGGCAAAAAAAAAAAAAAACTAAGGAAAGGGGGGGACCAAATGAGCATTTGAGGCTGAGGCCCAGCGATTTTTTGCACATTTGAGCATCCCTCTTTTGATTGGTCTATAGAAGTGCTTCCACCCCTTCTGAAACATCAGCGTGATTAATGACAACCACTCTCTAAGTTTAACTCTGTGTGTGTGTGTGTGGGGGGGGTCAATTGACCAAAGGAAGGGGGGGGGGGTCAAATGACCAGGAAGTGGGGGGTCAAACGACCAACTGAATGAAGAGGGGTCAATTGACCAAGGCCAAGGGGGGGTCAAATGACCAAACCTATTTCCTCAGTAATTTTTAGCATTCTAATGTTTTGCTAGGTGATAATTACAAAACTATGGTCCTTAAATCAATTTTAAATAACTTTTGTCGATTCACATTGCCCATAAAACGGTACAAATGCAGAAATGAGCGACACTAGAGCTCCGTACGCTGGACCGGAAGCTAGACGGTCACGCTACTTGAGTTGACGGTCGAACTTCCGGTTAGACCCGAACGGCTTTCCGTACACTACCCCCATACACTCTCCGCCTGATACTTGGATATATAAAGGTGTCTGCAAACTAAATTCCATATTGCTGTTTCTATAAAAGTAAATATGAATATAATTTTGGCAAAACAACAATAATCTAAATATCAAATAGTAAAATTTGTTAAATTGATACTTGATAAATCTAGGTCAAGCGGCTTTTGACTGTAAGTGTAATACATGTGTTTATCTCTATGGCAGAAACAGTTGTTTTTTGGCACGACCTTGCTTCAGCACACATGGCCGACTTATGATCAAAACAGCTATCAAGCACACGTGAATTCAGCCTTTTTAACATTTAATAAGAAATAATAACAAAGCGTCGCCACTATGGCTGATCAAGAAGAGGTAGACAAGGGGGATGACAGGCGATTGGACAACGCTCCAACATCGTCTATGGACATTCAAGCACTGAATAATGCTGTAAGTGACATGATCCGGGGACATGATTACTGGGACAGAGTGTGAACCCCGGGGGGGCACTCCCTATGACTATGTGATCTATACAAAAACTAGAGGGAAAGGGGTACCTTTGGGGCTTGTGAGCGGGTTCGGCCGGATCCGTTCTAAGGGGTACATTTTTAGCCATTTTTGGCTGAAAGGGGTAGGTTTTTAGGTCTAAAGAGGTATATTTTGGTCTTTTTTCCCATAATCTTTAAGTGGTAATACAATGAGAAGGGGTAGAGTTTTTGCAAATCAAGGGGGTCCCGCCAAAAGGGGAATGATTTTTTGCAACTTTTGGTGGAAACCCGTCCAAAGGGGGGTGTTTTTCTAAAAATTTGGCCCCCCTAAAAGGGGTACCACCTCCAAGGTGATCGATGTACGCACATGGTTTCCATAAATTTAAAAGTGCCCCCCCCCAGGAAAGGAACATAAAGAGAGGTCTTAAGCCCAAGTTACACGTAGCAACTATAGCTCATTGCCGTATATTGGGGACCAAAAACTTAGTTTTTCCTATTTTTGCACCTTCAAAATGGTGCTGTGTCTCTCATAGTTGGCCGATCTACACAATTCTTTCACCATGTAAAAGTACACAATTAGGGCATTATTTCTAGATACCTCATTAAGTTTTTGGTGAAAATTAAAAATATTTTATCTTGTATCAAAGTGTGAGTTTCAGAAGCGAAAACCATGAAAAAACACCTACTTCTCCATCTTTAGGCTAAAATTACTATGAAAAAGTGAGTGATGACCCCCTATTTTCATTAATTCATCTTTTAGAGTGAGAAACAAGCTTTTTAAATATGTTTTTACATTTTATATGCCTCTAATAGTTCAAATTCTACCAAAAGATATGTATTTTTTTGAAAACTAACTAAAATCGCCATTTTGACCCGTCCTTTGATACAATTTTTCCCTTTAGCATTTAACATGATCCCTATATATGAGAAAAAATGGAGCAAGAAAAAGAAAAAACATGGATTTTGTATCACATTTATGAGTTCTTTCAATATACTGGATAGCTTAGATATTCATGCATTTGTTGGGATTATCCATTGCGGTACTTCATGGTGACCTAATTCAACCTTGACCCCAATAACTGTGATTCAAGGTCAGACAGTGACCTACTTATACAAATGTAAGATATATGGTAACATATATGATTTATATACTTCTGAAAAGTGTCAATGATATCTCTGACTTGGATTTGATGTCCCTGGTCCATTAAATCAAGATTTTGTTGTTTTATTAAGAGAGAAATCCATAATTTGCACCCAACCACCTGCTATTAATGCAGCTATTTTGCCCCAAATGGGCAGCAATTGGGCAGTATTTGCCCTGTTGTAATAATATGGCAGCTGAAAAAATTATCAAATATCTTCCAATTTCCAATAATTTTCAGTATAGATATTCAAAACACCCTATACAAGACTAGGGTTGTGAAAAAAACTAGGATATTTTATCATTAATTAGAAAAAAATAAGGCTCTCATGCTGCAAATGCACCAGTCCCCAATATAGAGGAACGGACTATAGTTGCATGCAATTGTTGCATGCAACTAGTTGCTACGTGTATTGCAGAAATTGCATGCAACTTTAGGGGGTTGCAACTAGTTGCGTGGGATCCATTCTGATGGATTTTGGTGCAACTAGTTGCATCCAAAAAGTTGCATGCAACTAGTTGCTATGTGTAACAAAGAAATTGCATGCAACTTTAGTCTGGAAAGTAGGAAAATGCCATGCATAATTTTTAACTATTGCCCCTCCTCAGGATCTATCATGGGGTGGGGTAAGGAAGGGAAGGGCTCAAATATTATGCAACATCATAGGGGGGGGTCTTGCAGTCTGTTGTAGGCCTACTTTATTACACTTTGTGACAGGGGAGGGGAGGGGGGGGGGGGTTGCCCAAGTGTTACATAAAAAAACATGGTAAAAGCATCACATGACAAAGTGGACTTTTTACAAGCATTTGGAGCATCTCCATGTGTTCCCTGTTAAATAAGAGAGGGGGAGGGTTCACAAAAATTTACAAGTAAGCCTATTTCTCAGAAAAGCCTGTACATGTATTTGTTGATTGCTACAAAATGAGATATGGATTTTCATTAATGCATGGGTGGGGGGGGGGGTCCAACCTGTGTTTCATAATTAGGGAGGGGGTGCTGGTTATTTTGTTACAAAGTGCACCAGCCCATTTATTTTTATATTAACTGGGTTACAAAGAAAAAGCTTATACAGCTTGGGTCACTGCTACCGCCTGGTACCTCCCTGCTACCTCCTGGTGCCTCACTGCTACCTCCTGGTGCCTCCCTGCCACCCCCTGGTGCCTCTCTGCTACCTCCTGGTGCCTCACTGCTACCCCCTGGTGCCTCACTGCTACCTCCTGGTGCCTCACTGCTACCCCCTGGTGCCTCACTGCTACCTCCTGGTGCCTCCCTGCTACCCCCTGGTGCCTCACTGCTACCGCCTGGTGCCTCTCTGCTACCTCCTGGTGCCTCACTGCTACCTCCTGGTGCCTCCCTGCTACCTCCTGGTGCCTCCCTGCTACCTCCTGGTGCCTCCCTGCTACCTCCTGGTGCCTCCCTGCTACCTCCTGGTGCCTCCCTGCTACCGCCTGGTGCCTCCCTGCTACCTCCTGGTGCCTCCCTGCTACCTCCTGGTGCCTCTCTGCTACCTCCTGGTGCCTCACTGCTACCTCCTGGTGCCTCCCTGCTACCTCCTGGTGCCTCCCTGATACCTCCTGGTGCCTCACTGCTACCTCCTGGTGCCTCCCTGCTACCTCCTGGTGCCTCCCTGCTACCTCCTGGTGCCTCCCTGCTACCTCCTGGTGCCTCTCTGCTACCTCCTGGTGCCTCCCTGCTACCTCCTGGTGCCTCTCTGCTACCTCCTGGTGCCTCCCTGCTACCTCCTGGTGCCTCACTGCTACCTCCTGGTGCCTCCCTGCTACCTCCTGGTGCCTCACTGCTACCTCCTGGTGCCTCCCTGCTACCTCCTGGTGCCTCACTGCTACCTCCTGGTGCCTCCCTGCTACCTCCTGGTGCCTCCCTGCTACCTCCTGGTGCCTCACTGCTACCTCCTGGTGCCTCCCTGCTACCTCCTGGTGCCTCACTGCTACCGCCTGGTGCCTCCCTGCTACCTCCTGGTGCCTCACTGCCACCTCCTGCTGCTTCCCTGCCACCTCCTGGTGCCTCACTGCTACCTCCTGGTGCCTCCCTGCTACCTCCTGGTGCCTCTCTGCTACCTCCTGGTGCCTCACTGCTACCTCCTGGTGCCTCACTGCTACCTCCTGGTGCCTCCCTGCTACCTCCTGGTGCCTCACTGCTACCTCCTGGTGCCTCACTACTACCCCCTGGTGCCTCACTGCTACCTCCTGGTGCCTCACTGCTACCTCCTGGTGCCTCCCTGCTACCTCCTGGTGCCTCACTGCTACCTCCTGGTGCCTCACTGCTACCTCCTGGTGCCTCTCTGCTACCTCCTGGTGCCTCCCTGCTACCACCTGGTGCCTCACTGCTACCTCCTGGTGCCTCACTGCTACCGCCTGGTGCCTCACTGCCACCTCCTGGTGCCTCAATGCCACCCCCTGGTGCCTCCCTGCTACCTCCTGGTGCCTCACTGCTACCGCCTGGTGCCTCACTGCCACCTCCTGGTGCCTCCCTGCTACCTCCTGGTGCCTCACTGCCACCTCCTGGTGCCTCAATGCCACCCCCTGGGGCATGTACAGATAGCTGTATGTACATAAAGGAGGTAGGGTAATGCCCATTCATGGTAAGGACGATGCGCCTGGGGCATGTATAGATGGCTTTACATATACATGAGGTAGAACAAGGCCCCCCGGGCATCTTCAACATCTGCTGGTTTATGGTTAGAAATTTGTCTCGAATTGAATACCTGCAGTACTATCATTCTGAAATTAGTGCATCAAGTTATCATTCATTTAAAACAGTTCTAAAGGAGTTAGGGAGAGGCCCTAAGGGCATTGCTGGTATCAGTAATGCCCCTGTGCCATGCCATAGTCCTTTCTAGCATGCAGGATTGGGGCCTATCCTCTATGTCTCCATGCTTCAGATGAGTCATGACTACATCATGCCCTGGGAGCATCACACATGCCACCAATGCACCTGGGGCATAGCCTTTACCTATTTAGGACAACTTACTGAAGCATGCCTCAGGGGCATCACACACTTTGGCAATGCCCCTGGGGCATATACTTTATACTACATTACATCGTTACCATGGTTGCCCTCAGGGCATTGGCCAACCTATTAAATGTTGTAGGACTGTCTGTGTAGGCCTATACAGGGGCCTTTGGGGTATTTAGCCATTAGGGCATTGTCATGCACCTACACTGCAAAAATGGTGTTAAGATTTTAAACATGTTTAGGTCTAAACACGTTTAAAACCTAAACATATAGGTCAGTTATGTGTCTCATCGACTACACATTTAGGAAATGAACACTTTTATTCTAACTACATAAACATTTACGCTAAACATGTTTAGATGTTTAGATTTGAGACAGTTGAATAATAGGTGTTTAGATTTAAACATCAATATGTTTAGATACTTGGATGTTGAATCCACATCAGGTAGCAGCACTACCTTTGAATGGACTATCTGCACACAGTTATAATCAATTGTTGTGACAAATGTCCCCAAATCTCATGTTTATCATGGTTTCATTTCATAGAATGTCATGTGAATAGAAAGGGCAATAGAAAATTGACTAGATTCACCTCATGCCACCATCATTAGCATAAAATAATCAATAAACTCCATGACTGACACCTATTTGATGTTATTCTGGAATAGATAAGGCAATGTCCTTCCTGCCAAGCTGTTGTACTTTCTCAAGTCTCTCATTCTGATGCAGTGTTTAATATATGTACACATATATAGCTGTGGCTGACATCTTTGGAGACTTTGACAAGTAAATACCTGCTGATGACCCCCCCCCCCCCCCCAGTAAATGAGAAAAAAATATATATATCTGTTTTTAATGCATGTCTGCAAACCTTAACTCTCCATCAAATCATTTAAACATCTAAACACAAAAATTCATAAACACCTAAACACAAAAATTCATATATCTAAACACAAAGTTTTAACCTAAGCACCTACATCTCTAAACACTTGAGCTAAGCACATTGTTTGGCTAAACATGTTTAGGAAATTAATGTGATTACAAAAACGTTGCAAGAATATGTTTAGAATTGTGTTTAGGATCTAAACACCATTTTTGCAGTGTAAGGTGTCTCCCTCCGACCTGAACACCTCTGGTATGCCCTCCTCTAACAAGCACACCTCAGGGCTGTCTCCCTCCGACCAGAACACCTCTGGTATGCCCTCCTTTAACTGGCACACCTCAGGGCTGCCTTCCTATGACTGGCACAACCCAGGGCTGCCTTCCTCTGACTGGCACATCTCAGGAATGTCCCCTCAGAGGTAATAGAGCTACTGCAACACCTCTGGCTGTCTCCCTCCGACTGGAGCATTCCTGGGCTGTCTCACCCTCTGACTGCAACACCTCTAGGCTCTCGCCCCAGGGGCACTTATTTTTTTTGGGATACAGGTGTGTGGCTGAACCCCCAACTACCCTTCCCCTTGCTAGGGCACTCATTCGAGGCTTTTTCTTCAAAAACCCTACCCTTGCTAGGGAACTTTTGACATAACAATCTTAGATTTTGCTCAAAAGACCTTGATTAGGGAAAATTCGAATTTTGTTCATTCTATTTTCATGAAAACTGGGAAAATATTCATGAAAATTTCTGAATTTTCTATGTGAATCAGGGTATTTTGCTGAAAGTTGACCCTTGGTAGGGACCTTTTGGCCTGAATCCAGACCCTTGGTAAGGACATTTTGCTAAAAAAGGTACCCTTGCCAGCCACACACATGTGTATTTCCAATATAGGGAGTGCCCTCCCAGGGCTCTCTCCATCTGACTGCAACACCTCTCGGCTCTCTCCCCCCAACTACAATGCCTCTGGGCTCTCAACCTCCGACTGCAACACCTCTCGGCTCTCTACCTCCGACTGTTACAACTCTGGGCTCTCTACCTCTGACTGTTACACCTTTGGGCTCTCTCCATCAGACTGCAACCTCCCTATGGGTCTAGACCCCTAAATTTGACAGGGTGACATGGCCATTTCTTAAATTCGACATGTGACATGGAGCTTAGTGACATGGAGGAGTAAAAAGTTAGTGACATGAGACATGGCCTTATCTTAAAATTGACAAGTGACATGGAGCTTAGTGACAAAGACATGAGTAAATAGAAATTTAATGACATGTGACATTACTTTTTATTAAAATCGACATGCGACATGGGGACCCCCCATCTAGCCCCCCTCCCTACCCCCCCTCCATGGGCCAATATCTGAGCCTTGCCCGCCACCCTCCAACTTTCCAATGGTTCTGCCACCCCTGTTATGTTAGGTACACATACATGATATTGCAATTAATCCACCTTTTACTAGTAATGGCAATATCTATGCATTTCTTTGCAATAAGTGCATGGCCACTGTGTGACTGATGTGACTCAAACAGGGTGTTCAGACAAAATCAATTCAATTAATCAAAATGTTCACTGTCTAAATCAGCAGGAAACAGATGAATTGAGGAAATAATGTAGCAGTGATGTAGAGCTATCTTTTACCTTTCCTTTGATACTAATTTGAAGTGATTCCGACCTGTAGATCCCTCAGAATCAAATATACAGCAAGGCCTGACAGATGCAGAAAGCGCCAGGCCAATTCCTGCGGACTTCGGTACCAAAGGGGTTTGCAAAATATAAGTGAAGGCTCTCAAATAAGCACAGGTCTGGTAAATCATGCCCTCTAAACCCGGCCCCCAAATTGATAAGCACAGATGCTCTAATAAGGCCAGTACCAGTACAGCACATGTGCAGTACAGCCAGATTTTGTATCAATTAGCAGGTGAGAGAAGGAAGAACGTCAGGGAACGGTTAATTAAACATGCCATAGATAAGGCCCATTTTGATCATTGAGTAGATGTCAAGAATCAGACTGGCCGCTCAAGTTACGAATGATCAATCCCAAAGCCTTACGAGCAAGGACAAACATCTATTTCTAGTGCATTTCTAGTCCAATCTATGTTATTTTATGCAGCAGGTGCTTGGTTAAGTTGCATAGGTATTGCTTTGGTGCAACTAGTTGCATATGCACTTTTAACAGCAGCAACTAGTTGCATGCAACAAGTTGCATGCAACAAATTGCATGCAACTAGTTGTGTCGTGTAACTCCTGCTTTACTATATTCTTTGGTGTGACTATCATCAAAATGATAGTCACACTCAGTCACAGCGCTCGATCACAGCCTCACCGATTAAAGGTCATTTTTTAGCAACAGGGAGGGTGGTGGGTTTTTGCACAGATGCGGGAAAATATTTTTGCGCCTTACCCTTGATGGCAGTCAAAATTTTTTTGCCCCCCCCCCCCGCACCAGAGGCGTGGATACTTTTCGCGCCCCTCTTTGATCTATAGTAGTGTGCTGGCTTTGTTGCTAAAAGAGGGTAAATTTTTTTAGCCCCCCCCCCTCAAGAGGGGTCAATATTTTTTTAGCCCCCTCCCCTCGGGAGGGGTCTGAAATTCTTACGTCCCCCCTCAAACCCACCACCCCCCTGTTGATAGATAATGACCACTCCCTAAAGACAAATGCGGCCACATGCCAGGATATAGTTCTGCTTGTAGCTTATATGCCAACCAGAGCGAGAGCCTGGGCATACTTGGATGCAAGTTTTCAAAATTCTGTCTGATCATAGATTTTTCTCTGACAGTATGAGATGACCATAAATTTGTAGCATTTTATCAATGCGACTTGTATGTCATTCCAAAGTCAGGGTGTGGCCCGGGGATGTGGCTTATACATGGGCACGGCTTACACACAGCAGTTACCATAATCTCTCGCATAGAAGGCGCGTCTTCTACGCCAAACAAAATGCTGCTGGGTCCCTGAGTTGCGGGTGCGCCTTATACGCAGGTTTCTTTTATTATAGAAAAGTACTAATCATACAAAATTCAACCTTTATGGGTGCGGCTTCTACGTGAAAAGGCCTTCTCTGAGTTGGGGGTGCGGCTTCTATGCGAGCTGCGCCTTCTATGCAGGATATTTGGTAACAATATCAAATCTTCCATGTGAGGCCACATGTACCGTAACTCCCCATGTATAAGCCACGGTGTATAGACCATTTTAGATCCATTAGCATGTTTGTCCTTTTTTTCACTCTTCTTGTAAATCAGGGGTGTGAAATCTCCGAGGAAACTTGGAAATCCGAGTTTTTCATCTTCACCAGGACAGTTCCTGAGATTCGTCCAGATCCAATGAGATCACATTTTACCAATTTTACGGGGTAGGGGGTCTTACCGTAAATTCTCTCGTATCAGCCATAGGCCATATCCCAGGCTTGAAAATTGAAGGTTTAGTACTGTTTCATAGTGTAAACAAATCATCATATAAGCCGCACCCAGACATTGGGCCAATCCTATAGGCCTAATTTGGATTTGGATTCTGGTATAAGCCATGGCTTATACGAGAGAATTTACAGTAGTAAAAATTCTAAATATGGAAACAGTCATCCTCAAAAACCACCAGAATGCATACACATATGACTAGATTTGCAAAATTTCTTAGGTTCCTGGCCTGGGGGTATACCCCAACCTCGCACCCATACTCACATTCTCCTACCTCCTTTATGAACAGAACAGGTTAGGTTTTAGGGCATGCAACATCTTCAGAGGAAATCACCTTTTCTATTTCACACCCTTGTAGATGCTTTAGGATTGTGTGTGTCTCCTCAGGTAGTGAGCCTCCGTGGCCTGATGAAGAGAGTGCAGCTGTTCACTATACAAAAACTCGTTCGACAAAGCAAGCAGTTACGATGTAAAAAGTAAGTTTCTGTCAGTGTCATTTTCAATACCGGGACTTGAGATGTGATACATGTCATACATGTTTCTTGAGTGAGATTTTACAAATTATAACCATGTAAAGATTGGAACATTATATGGTGACAGTGAAAAAGGGAATTCTGGATTTATACTTCCACAATATACATATGGGCGCAGTTGCCTGTTGTCTACTTTATTATCCACGTTTTCTTAAACGTTGAATTTTGACATAAATGAATAGTTCTCATTGTATAGACTACCCAATTCAGCAATTGGGTTGAAATATTTGTATCGTGTGAATGTTCATCTAACTCAGTAACTGTCACTTTGAAATTTCAGAGGTGCCACAGAAAACCCGAAAAAGCAAAAGAAGGCTGAACGACTGGTCCAGGAGGTGGGAGCTATCAAAGTGAGTAGGCCTACATTTCACCAGCCTGTGACCAGGCATCATATTCTTCTATTACCGATACTCCTATTTTTGGCTTAAACCTGAAGCTACCTCTTCAGCATAACTCAACAGCTACCGCTCTAAAGGGACTTCAAATCTCATAGTCAACCTCCTCTTTAGCCTAGCGAAGTGGTGTCACATGTTATCATGTTGCATAGTGAACCGGGTGATTTCAACAAATTTGTTTGTCAACATAGTGTAGACTGGCCACCAAGCGCTTTGGGCTTGATTTTGAGGTACTTGAGTTTAAATGGAGCAAAATTATGCTAATTTTCTGTGAAAAAATATGTCTCAAAACAAAACATAAAAAAAATGTTGTCCTGGTATATTACCCTAAACTTCATAAAAACCCCAAAATTCCTTTTTAGATTCTCCTATTCTAACAAATCTTATTTTTTCGTATTCCTATTTTTTACCGGAAGATGGTGTGATGTCAGAATTCACTCTTCATTTACAATAATTAAAGAGAAACTACCGGTAGCGACTTTTCGCGACTGTCACACCATCACTTTTTTATGCATTGCAACTTATATAAGCACATTGGGGTTAATTAAACCGTCCATGTATAAAACGGTATGCTTGTTGTATATTCAAAATATATTACAGATAACAACTACCTGACGATTACGTATTGATTCGAGATCTGGTAGTGTGTATTTAAGTCAATTTTAAGATGGTTAAATACAAACGACTATATATTGTAAATCAGTTTCTTTTTATCCACATTGTCATTTGAACCATATACTGTCCCTGCCCCATGAACAAGAAATAAGAATGCGAGTATGGTTAATGATATTAAAAATGTCTCTTCTTTAACTTCAATAGGATGTGAAGATAGACCACGCCATCAAATATGCACTGGGTAACACAAAGACGTTCGAAGAAGTTGCAGGCAAGGTATTAATTTTCCATCCGATTTTCCTAAGTTCTTGATTAGACTTTGAATAAAGACCTATATTCATATATGAATCCTGTGCTGATTTACTGTTTGCATGTAGCTCTTCGCACTGTAGTTAATGTATCTTAAAAAAGTGTATCGTTAATATATACCGGTAAGCTGTTTTCAAAGATATCTAGTAAACTATCGGTGAGGGGCATAACAGAAAGATGTGAACATATAATAAAGGCCCAGACCACGTGACCCAGGACATATATACCAAAGGACTAAGAAGCTGACAATTGAAAGGATAAGATGTGCATGTTAACCTATCCCCCTTTTGCACATATTGAAAAGCTCTTGTGTAACGTAGAGCACCACGACTAACGAAACCGAATCTCTTCATTTTTTTAAGTATTTGATAAGTTGCACATCGATATTTGGAGATTCACGTCGTCCTACGTATACGTCCTACGTCCTATATACTGTAGATTTGTGCTGTTGTCAATTTTTCGCACTCCTGTCCTCTGTGAGAATATTGTATCATAGGGTTCCCACATGGCATGGAAAGTCACGGACAATAAAGTGGTCAGGGAAAATCAGGGAACAGAATTTTACAAAATCTTGCCATGAGTTAGGGAAACTCTACCAGAATGTATCACTTGTGTTTGATGGTAGACAGATCTTCCCCAAGGGCATTCAAGTATTATTTTCAAGGATGGCTATTTTTTCCCGAAAGTTAGGTTTTGATTTACAATTGATAACTTAAGTCAGGGAATTTCAATCTTAGATTCTTGAGGGAACTATGGTATCAGATAAACATTGCTGGTGACCAATTACCTTGTGTTTGTTCATGTTATAGGGCGACCTAGACACACGAGCAAAGGTACGCCTGGCAACGCATCCTCTCATGGTTGAGAAAGTGAAGAGTTGGCGTGGAGAACATGAAGATTGGAAAGCCCTAGCAGCGTTTATGCTCTACAAAAACACCGGTAGAAGGTACAAGAAGAAAAAGAAGAAAGACAAGGACAATAATCCTACTGAAGAATCCACCAGTATTGAGAAGCCTGCCAAGGTTAGCAGAAAACCCAAAAGTAAAGATGAAGAAGACTCAACGCCATCCAAAACTAAATTAGCAATACAGAAAATTGGAGACGGTGAAAGTGCTAAGGAACTGGCAAGGAAAGCTAAAACAGCTCGAAACCGCCAAAATCATGGTGAAACAGAGAATATTAGAGACGATGATGCAAGCAAACCTGCAGCGGTTCATCCAGCCAGAACCAAAGTAGAATCTAATGAGAACAACATGGGGGATGAAAACAACACGCCGGAAGCCAGCGAAGAACTTAACAGCTCAATGGTAGCTGAAGATGATGAGGACGATGACAAGTCATCAGAAACAAAAGAGGAAGTAGTTGACGAATCTGAAGACTCAGATGAATCAGATGAACTATCAGCAACAGAGCATATAGAAGAAGACAAAAAGCACGTCAGAAGTGATACAGACAAAACTGTCCAAAGAGTCACTAAAAATGCCACTGACTCTAACAGCGAGAGTAGTGAAGAAGAATCTGACACTGGAGAGTCAGATAATGAGTCACAGGAAGATGAGGAAGATAAGAAAATCAAAATCGAAAGTACAAAACAAAAGCAAGTGACTTCTAAAGAGGTCACCCAAACGGTTAAACTAAAACCAAAACCAAAACCCATTGGTTACAAGGCAGGCAAAGACATGGCCATCAAAAAAATTGATTTAACTTCCCTAACCGAAGATGTTGAGGACATCCCAGTGGAATCTGATGTGTCGTTCCTGTTCACAGCAAGTAAAGCAGATGACATTCCAAAACCTAAACCCAAAAGGAAAGACGCCTTCTTTGCCATAGACAGTGATGAAGAAGAAGACGAAGAGGATAACGAGGAAACAACTAAACGCCATGTTGGACGAAAGGACATAATCAGTTATGATAATGATGTTGGCATGCAAAGGAAGCTACATCACAAGAAGATAGAGTCGGCGTTCGTTGATAGGTTATCAGATAAGCAAGCAAAGGGTGACTGGGGATATGGAAAGGGGAGTTTCTCCATGGCCGCACCAGACGATCAAGGGCCATGGGGCAAGGGCAGGGGCAGAGGCAGGGGTAGAGAAGGTGTGTCAAGCAGAGGAGGCAGAGGACAAGCCAGAGTAGGCTATGGACGAGGGGGAGGAAGCGACTCAAGTGGCTCCACTGGGTGAGTTCCTTTATACCTCACTTATACGCCGCACTTTTGGCCTGTGACGGGGTTTATACCTCACTTATACGCCGCACTTTTGGCCTGTGACAGGGTAGGTTTTGGTGTCGACAGACCCCCTCCTCCTCCTTAGAGTTAGAATCCCCCAATTGATGTCTCCAAATATCCCACATTTAAGGTGCACCCCGATAGATACGTGTACATACAAGAAATTATGTGTCAGTAATACAACTAGTATTCACATGTAACAAATTATCAATATCCGAAATTTCTTTGAACAGATTTTTCAGGACCATCCATCTCTTTCCCCCATTGGGGTCTGATCTAGTGGAAGGATCCCCACATTCTGTAATATGATTGCCTCAAAAGAATCATTTCACGGATCTTTTCTTTATCAATAGCCTGAAAAGTTCAACAAATTTAGGAGAGGTCATTTCATGCACAGATATTTACAAACGTTTTCAACAATTCACATTACTCATCACATTTCTCATTTATCAGGTCGAGAGGTCCTCAGGCAAAAGGAGAGCAACCACCAGAAAGGACAAACAATGGTAAAGTTTATTCTAATTCATTCATACCAAGAACATGGTGTATGGTGTTGAAATGAACCACATCCTATCTATATATACATAGAACATGCATTTATGTAAGGGCTCCATAAATGTCTCTGTCTAATGATTTGGACACAAATATATTTCTTAGAAAAAAAAGAGTTGCGCCAAGTGGGCACAACTACCGAAACAGGCTCATGTAGTGAGCGCCATATAGCTGGGCATAGATATATCCACTGGACACAACTGTCTAGCCAGTATGACCAGTGAACACGGTGATTCCAATGTTAATTTTTGATCCCTGCATTGCTTTTTCCTTAGTGGGACTGCCACACGGTGGTGCCAATGTATGTTTAGTAATAAAGTTAAACATCGATCCTTTCTTAGTATACTTTCAAACTATTTATCATATCCTTAAATGAACGTCTGACAGGCACAATTATTCCTATTACCGGTATATTATGTTTTCCAGGTACAGAAGACGGAAAGCTTCATCCTTCATGGGAAGCCAAGAGAAAACGGAAAGAACTTGAAAGCAAGATCGTTGAGTTCAAGGGGAAGAAAATAAAGTTTGATGACTAAAAATGTTAGAGAAAAAAATAAGCTCCTGTGAATTGTGGATAAATTTGATCATATTGAATTCGTATAATAAAGTGTACATATGAATAATTCGAGTTGTTACACTTGGTCAAAAATGTCCTTTTGTAAATGTAAATCACAATGTGGAACGAAATGGTTCGTAGCGGTAGACACTAAGTGTTTAACATTTGCGTCTTTTTCTTTTGAACATATGGGACATGAGGCAACAACTTTTCAGTTCCGCTTTAGATATTAACCCAAACAGGCTGTTAAAGGATCTGGTGAAGCAATTTTACGGAAAAATGCTTTCCTTGGCCATTTGATGCGTGCATTCAAACAGATTTTGACTGATTGCACATGAATAGCCAATACTTAATATGTTTCACTAGCTCTTCCATAGGTATTGGTACAATGTCTCATCAGTTAGTATGATAAGGCCCCGCAAAAAAATAGTGTTCTTCAGGTAAATTACCGGGTAGGGTATGTCAATTTTTTTTATTACCGTAAATATAATTGCAATTTTTTTTAACTGCTACAATAAATAACGGTGATCAGGAACGACTAGATTGACTAAAATCTCTTGGTCTTATTACAAAGCAGACGATATGTGCTAGGATATGCCCAAATTAGGAGATAGGAGACAATGCTACTGGCGGGACAAGCCTTTGTGGTACACGCAGTCATATGGGGGCACAGTGAAGAAAGTCCTTATTTATGGCAGAATGGAGGGGTTGGCAACTAGGTTTTCAATCATATGTTACATTGCAGTTTAAACATTTCCTACAGAATTTGCAAAACCTATATAGTGTCTATAAAGAAAACATTCCTTGGCTCCCCTGACCCAAGTCCCCATTCGCTTCCCCCTTCAGGACCACATGGGGGCCAGGCTTGGGAGTACAGAGGACCCCTTTTCACCCAGGTGGGATGAAATAAGTATTGCTATTTTAAAGGCATCTCTACTGCTAAGTATCATGATGTAGTTCCTATATGGCCTCAGCTGGTTTGATTATCAGCCAATGAAATGACACCAAGTATTCATTGCGGTCCTCTCGGGGGCCAACTGGTACCCATCTGATAGGTGTTATCAGTAGAACTCGCTGATAACAAGCTCCAGTAATGTCAGCGCCCATGGGACAACCTGCTAACTCGGAATATCTGTGATTTTTTTTTATTGGGGGCCATCCACAAATGAGGTCACGCTGGAGGGGGGTCAGGCTCGGTGTGATGGAATTAATTTTCCATACACCTTCATCATTGCAAATTTGGCAAAAAACGTGGGGGGGGGGGTCAAATCTTTCATGACGTCATTTATGGATGGCCCCTTGGCATGCAATCGAAAACCAACCTTGAAGACTACTCGGTATTTGATCTCTTCTGAGCCAAAGTCACCCAAAGCCCAGGTGCCTTTGGCTCACTCAAAACAGTCCAATTTCAATACCTTCCAAATAATTTTTTTAGAATTTAATGAAACCATCATATAAAGATATGGGTCTAAAAAGTTTTTGTTAATCATTATCTATAGGCCCTTCAATCACAATAGTCAATAGGAATAAAGTTATCCTTTAACATACAAAAAGTGAGCCAATGTCACCCTGGTTTACAGTACAGTACCATGCGGGCTTTTGGTGAACATTTTTTGCCCCTCTCCCCAAAAGGAGTCTGAATATTTTTTTGCCCCTCCCCCCAATCCACCACCCCTTACCTGTTACAAAAAAAAAATGACCATTCCCTTAACCCCCCCTCCCCCAATCCACCCCAGGAGGGATCCAAACTTTTTTTTTATGACCCGCCAGGGCGATCCCACGGTACCCACCCTGACAACTTGAAACTGGGTGGGTCCAATGTGGTGGGTCAACATAGTGAGCGCGAAAATGCAGCGTTAGTTCTTGGAGCTCTCTAGTTCGGAAGGTATTAAATCCGTTTCCTGCGTACCGCGGTATTCGGTTCGTGACGTCATCTTCGGAAGATCTTGAGATGGCCTGCTTTTAGTTTTATCGGATAACTCTAGCAAATAGGGATGTTTTATTATTTCAGCTCAAATTCAAATTGCTCCATCATATTCTACTTCTTCTTTTAATTCGATCAGACACAGTAGAAACATTCCTTTCTCTCCCGAAATCTGGATTCGGCAAGTGACGTCACAGACATAAACACGAACTTTCATGAAGTCGTCAGTTGCAGTGGACTGATGTCAGGGGGAAATACCTAGCAAATATATCATTTTATTGTTGCTTAGAGTAAGGATATACCATGGATTCTGAAGATGACCTACTGTATGATGATTCGGAGCATGAAATGGGAGACCAGGACGATGACGACGATGAATTTGTTGGAATGGAGATGGAAGCCGAGGGAGGATCAACTCACGAACATAGACATGACGAAGAGGATTTTCCTTTCCAAGTGCTCACGACTGAAGAAATCGTTCAACACATGGTTGACTGCATAAAAGATGTAAATGCGGTAGTAGAGGTAGGTTTCTTGTCTAAACTTGATATATCTTCTAGTTTAACTGCATTATGATTTACAGTTTTGATAAAAAGCTAGAATGAATCAAAATGGCGACCCCCATTCGACCTTGCCCTCACCAAGTTGACATATCTGATGATAGGCTTGTCGTCTTTTCCGTGACTTATTCTTCCCTTTCACATGTTTAACAAGATTGATCGGGTTTGTCTAGTACAAAAATTTTGCATTTTGGTTTGGGATGTGTGTTCTACTCCAAGCTTCACTTCCCTATGATAAGCGTAGCTCACACTAGTCACTAGCCGATCTTGCAGTACGACTTTTTTCTCAGACTGTTTTTGTTGTTGAACTTGTAAGTCTTGTTTACACTTGATGCATAGCAATCAAAGTTTTTCAGGTTAGCCTCTAGGGTCCCCTCTAGCCTCTACTAGTAATTCTAAATTTAGCATGTGATTTTGGGTCTGATTTCTGTTCTTTTCTTTTTTTCTCTCTCTTTGTCATCGACACCTTGTCATCCCTGAGCCTGCATTGCCATTGCAATAGAATAGTCTGTTGAATAAATATATA
Source organism: Acholoe squamosa (assembly GCA_949317995.1). Classification (NCBI taxonomy): domain Eukaryota; kingdom Metazoa; phylum Annelida; class Polychaeta; order Phyllodocida; family Polynoidae; genus Acholoe; species Acholoe squamosa. The sequence goes on from OX439039.1 coordinate 48,474,979, forward strand.
GAACTAAACGACCGTGGTGTACGACATGGTCGATCCACCACGAGGGAGTTGTCTCCCCCTCGGGCTAACGCCCTCGGGGGAGACAACTCCCGAGGGGTGGATAGGCCACTGAGGATACCAGGGGAGTTTAGTTCTATATTTATTTTATGTTTTTAGAGGTTTAAATAAGGAGAAATTATCAAAATCCGGTACTGTAGTTCCCTGTACAAGTACCGGTCCGCCATTTTGAATGTTTACATGCACCCAGAACGAGGCTGCAGTGGTGGATCGGCACACGTTACGCCACTGGGGGTGTGGCGATCGGCCGCGCAATGCTATCTCTACGGGAAGAAGATATTCACATAAAATAAACTATAGATACCGTTATCTCCCGCGTATAAGGCGCGTCTTATACAAAGGGTTTTGGTTCTTCCTGCCAGTCCTGAATCCGCAAGGGGGACACCAAGAGCTTTGTTTTGATATGTTACACTCCCCCTAACTCAAAAAATAACACAGGGGGATTCAATGGGGTGTGGGGGGCCCTAGGGCTAGGCCTAGCTACACATAGCTTTTTGAATTGTGAAAATTCATTCAGTAGAACCAAATTTATGAATTTTTTATTTTTTTTGACAATATTCTTCAACTCAAGGTGCGCCTTATACGCGAGATGCGCCTTATAAGCGAGAGATTACGGTACCCATATTACCATGTGATGTGTAAATAGTCGCAGTGATGACTGGTGCCAATAGACGGCCATGACCAATAGGTTGGTTATGTCTAATAGATCGAGGTATATTGCACAACAAAGTGTACTGAATGATCTTATATGCCAACATGGATACATCTACATCTTAGTCACAAAAGGCAAAGACATTGTTAGGCGTTAGGTTAGGTTATTATTACAGTAAAACTAAATATTGTGATGAGAAAACTTGTGCTTAGCCTATAGCTATAGTTTAGATCCAAAAATATATTAATTAAATGAAGGATTCTATGAATGTAAGTTTCAGGAGTAGAGCGAATGATCTAGGGGCCTGTAGGGCGAACTGGCAGTAGTGTGAATGGTCCATAACTCCTTGAATCTGCTTTTTATTTGGGGTAGGCACTACCTAGTTTTTAAAAGCCTCCCCCCCCCCGTTGTTAAAAAATGATCACTCCCTAAGTGCCTATTTAGGGAGTGGTCATTTTTTTTAACAACGGGTGGGTTTGGGGGGGGGACAAAAAAATTTCAGACCCCTCCGAGGGGGGGGGGTAGAAAAACTTTTGCCGCGCGCACGCGGAATTTCACCGACACCCCTGTTGTTAAAAAAATGACCACTCCCTTATTCTTTCAATGGTAATGAACTATGTAAAGTGATGTAATCTGTGAAACAATTTACTGGCACACCTCATGTACATAGAGAAAGTGCTATAGCAGTGGTGTATTTGGTGCCATGTATTCTGTTATCATTCGTCACAAGAGGAGTTTGGGCTAAATCCTGCTGGACTAGACCAGGCAGTCTGGGTGACGAAAAGAAAATGTTTTGCAGAAACCCACTGCCAGCCACTCATGCTGTGAATTTATGCCCCCGAGGTCCAATTGGGTCTTGAGGATAAAAATTCTAAACCTATGCTACACAGGGAAACTTTCACCAAAAATACTAGAAAAGTAAACAAAGTTAAATCCTGAGTGGATTACAGAACACATACCGATTGGACTGAACTTATAAGTACTGTGTGGGGTAGGGAATCTCTGGCCTAAATATATAATTGTTGCCTTTAAGTAACACAGACTATTCAATATTTTCACCCTAGGGTTTCTGGAGAAAAAATGGGGGGGGGGGGTATAGGCTCCAAGCTTGAAGGAGGACTTGAGCTGGTTTGATATGCCCTGCTCAGGTAGAATGCTGAGAAGCCCGTTTTATCTTAATATGTTTGCAGAGATGCCACTTTTCCTAACTTTTTAGGAATTCCGAAATTTTGATTTTCATTCCTATAGGTATTTTCTATTATAAATTTAGAAAATTAGGAGGATTTCCGAATTTTTGGGGATCAGTGAGTGGCATCCCTGTGTTTGTGAGAACCTTGATACCTATATCATATGTATATATATTTCTTGATATTTTCAGATTCCTGCTACAACTACGAGAATTTTGCTGAATCATTTCAAGTGGGACAAAGAAAAACTCATGGAGATGTAAGCAATTTCCTTATCTAATTCCTTGAAGAGCACACGTGTATGAACATTGAATGCGTGGCGCCGAATGCGTTTGTATGGAACCAGAAAAGATAAGTCCCTCTTTAAGGAGTGGCAGACAACTCAATTCCAATTTTGAGTTGCTTGCCGCGTAGCGGCCGGGAGCACAGCGACTGTAGCAACTTCATTATGTTTTCGGTTTGTCAGTGACGTCACTGTCACCTTGTGACACAATTTGTGACGTCATACGTCGGCAGTGATGTCACACGTCCGCCGCAGAGTGGCAAGTTGTGCAGGAGGGATAGGAGTGGCAACTCCTATCCCTGGTCCTTGCCACATTTTTCTTGTTTTTTTTACAGACTGCTCACGTAGTGTCTTCATGGATTCCACTTTTTCTGAATTTCAAGGAATTCCTAGTTTTTGCTGCAGATATCCAAAATGGATTAAGTTAAATTCCTTGGAATCGGTGTCCAAATTATAAGTGACATCTCTGTGTGTTGGCCTTGAGCTTTGCTAGAGCAAGACATCATGACGAAATTACAATCCAACTGCAATAACCTCTGATTATTTGTATGCTCTTCTTTCAGATATTATGATGGCGACCAAGACAAACTATTCTCAGAAGCTCATGTCATTAGTCCATTTAAAAAAGCACTCAGCCGAAAGGTGGGTACAAATTGGGTTATGACAGGAAGATGGAATATTGTTTTACAGTGATTCTGTGTTAGCATACTGAACTACCGTAATCTCCCGCGTATAAGGCGCATCCCGTGTATAATTCCTAACTTTTGTTCCACTGAATGGATTTTCAAAATTCAAAAAGCCATGTGTAGTTTGGGCTTCCCAGACCCCCCTGTGCCTCCTTATGTCCTAATATGACTTAGGGGGGGTGTAACATATCAAAAGAAAGCTCTTTGTGTCCCCCTTGTGGATCCAGGTAGAACTAAAACCCCTCGTATAAGACGTGCCTTATACGCGGGAGATTTCGGTGTAGTACCACAGTGTCTGGGACGTCATGAGATAAATGTTTACATAAATGTTTAGAATTAAAGATACATGTATATGATTACCGAGAAAATGACTTTTTAAAGTACCAGGAGTAACCAAGCTGTTTGATATTTCAGAGGACAACGACACGGGCTGCGGCTGCAGCCGACTCAGCAGAAGCAACGTGTGATATATGTTTTGTGTCATATCCTCAGTCTGTAAGTACTTGTCTCATTTCATACATAAGAATATACATTAATTTCGGTACATTATCTTTAAATTGAGTTTAATAATTCCTTCTTTTATTTGTTCCATACTCCTCCATTATAATATCAGATGTAGTATTATGTATGACATAAGTGGCATATAGCTAAAAGGCAATAAACGCTCCAATAATTATAAAGGGTCCCATGGTAGGCACTTACCTAGTTTTCAAGACTTTGTCCCATGCATTTTATCTATTAAGCAATGGATAAATCTCACCAAAAGAAGTGGATTTGCTCTTTAAATTAAGTCTATATGCCAAGTATAAGGGAAGTTATGACTGATCAAAGACCCCAAATCGAACCCAAAAATCTGCCAGTGTTAAGAGTTTAAATAGGGTCCAGATTTGTGATCAAGCATATCGCATACAGGAGTGGCTACATCTCTTAAATCATTATTTTGGACTATTTTCTTTTCCTGTATGGAAGAGCTCCCCATAAAAGGTTGAAAATCAATGTATCATATAAAATTTTAACAGTTTAAAGGGATTTTATCTTGACCTAATATCATGAGTTAGCGATCTGACAGAATTGGTGCAAAATTACTGAGTTGATATGAGATCTTTAATTGGTCAGACTTTCCCTTTAAATTGACATAAAGACTTCATTCAAAAAGGAAATCCACTTCTTTTTATCAGCTCTATCCATTGCTTTATAAATAATATACATAGGATTGAATTCTGGCAAACGGACAAGGATCTAACATGAAGAAGCTGTTGGAAGGGTGATAGCGAATGGCACGCTTAAATTTTTGTGGGATCTGACAAACATCCTGTTGCTCTATGAAAAGAAAAACCCTAGACATTTTCTAAATCAATTTTTTCTGTAGAAAGTGTGGGAACTATTCTCTTTTATGTGAGATTTGGCCTTTATCCCAAAAAATACTTTCAAAGTTATGGGTTTATTCACTTGGGGAGAATGGGATGTTTGCCTGCATCAATTATTTTTCAAATAGATTTATATTAAACCCTTAATCAGTCCCTTTAAAATGAGCCCATGTTTGTTAAGATCCTCCAATAAATAGCTACACAATGAGCTGTCAAAGAAAGGAGAGTTAGCACACCCCAGTTTCAGCTTTATCACAGTTTCACACCTCCACTGCAGCAGACCCATGCACTGGGGGTAGGTAAGTGCCTACCCATGGCATCTACTCGGTAGACACTCTGAGGGAACCTCAGAGACCAAAGGTGTCTGTTGGTAGTCTATCTACTCTGCCAGATTGGTTGAGTGCCCAGTTCTCATAGAAGTACTTACTGTCAGGTCAAATGCTTCCACCAACACTTCCCTCAATGCATATCCAAATGTTCTCAATGCACAAAGCACTTGAAATACACACAGCAATTTATAATCCAGGTCGTTTCTAAAACTGCTTTCCTCAGTAAACAGCATGGCATTCCATGTTGGAGACTGCACTGTGAACATAAACATGCCTGATTTATTGGAAATTTTTCATGCTTCAACCACTTTAAGTTGCTGTACAGGAAGAGTACATGTTTGTGAATAGGAAGGAGAATTTCCAGTACATGTTTGTGAATAGGAAGGAGAATTTCCAGGAAGTGACATTGAGTACTTAGTTCAGAATAGCCATGTGTTTGTGCCACTAAAGACTTGTATACATGTTGGATCCTGCCTGTAAGCAGGCAGGTATTTCGGCCTAATGGCATCTGGTCATAACTGTTGCAGAGGATTTGTGGTGGATTTACGTCAGGTTTGCGCTTTGGCAAGATTTTGACAATTACAAGGAAGTTAGATTAGGGTCGTTGTGGTTTTGAATTTTCCTTCAGAAGGTGATGATTAACTGCCTTTATGTTAACACTGCAGTCGATGACTGGATTGGAATGTAATCACCCGTTCTGCATAAGATGTTGGACCGAGTACCTCACAACCAAGATTATGGATGAGGGAATGGGCCAGGTAGGTTCAATGTGTTTTGTGCCATACTATATATATATATATAAAAAAAAAAAAAGAGGATGCATGAAAGCCCAAGGATGTTGGTGATAAATCATACATCCCATAATAACATGCGTACAAGGTACACCCCATTTATGCTTAAAAGAACATAACATGACTTCTTGACTTTTCCTCAACCCTAACTGAATAACCTGTATGTTCCAGACAATATCATGTGCAGCCCATGGTTGCGATATCTTGGTAGACGATGCAACAGTTATGTAAGTAATGTGGACTTTCTTGTAGATATGAGATGTGCGAGTGGAGAAATTTGAATTCTCTGAAGTTATTTGCATAGAAAGCGTCAAATTGGTTTCTAACTAATAACTTAGGTTTGGAATTTATATGCAGATTCGAGACAAATCTGTGGCACCAAAGTCACTAAAAGTCAGTCAGGGTCCTGCGGCAGGGGGTTTGGTTGAAAAGCTACCCTTGTGGCCACCCTTGTGAGGGATTTTCAACCAGTTTCCCATGACAGACAAATCAATGTTGAATAAAATGAGAAACCTACTCACTGCAAAACCCAGCATATGTTTTTAAAAAAAAAAAAAATCACTTGACAGGTATTAAGTCTGTCCATGCTATCCTGCCTGTTTGTGACATTACTTGTTCTCAGAGAGATACCTGCCTCACTGCTGCCATCGACTGGTCGCAGACCAAACAGAGCTACCATTAGTCAGTACAGTTCATGTACAGATCGACCAGCTCTCATGAGAGAGGTGCTGCTTTTGATAGGAATAAATTAACTGATAAATAAAATGTTAACGACCATTGAAATCCCATTCGATGACACGGAGGGTTCAAAGGTCCTGTTATTGAGCTGTTATAGGCACCTGTGTGATGGTCTTAATTCGTCAAGCTAGGTCCCATTGTAACTGGCACAAAGTTACAGAGCTTCCACCTTGAGGATGTTCTCCCTTTAAATGTTGGGGAACTGTGGCAATCTGCCAACGCTCACAATCTCATTCTGGTCCACACAGGGAATTGGATGCAGGGAACGTTAGAAGTGTAGGATATATTTGACAACAGACAGCCTTCTTTAGAGCACCTATTTACCAAAATCTACTTTGGCACAGGGACCCTGCTATAGTAAATGTGTTTGTTCACATGAAATGAAGCAAAAAAAGTACCGTAATCACTGAGGATACCAGTTATGTGTAAATAACCATTGCATGTTTAACCAGATAAGCAATAGACAAATAGTTAATGCTTTACATGTATTCGCAAACTTATACTTGTCCTTTGTACGCTTTAGGAAATTAGTGACAGACCCAAAGGTGAAATTGAAGTATCAGCATCTTATAACAAATAGCTTTGTAGAGGTAAGTGCATTTCTCTATAACCTAAAGGTAAACAATCACGTGTATACTACATGCGAGTGTCAAGTATTATATGGCTATATATATATATATATATATATATATATATATATATATATATATATATATATATATATATATATACACATTGAAAATACTAACCTGTCTGCCCTCAATTCCCACTTAATTTCGAGAACTAGTTTATGTAACAGGCAGATATATGTGTAGTACTCCCGGGGTAATGAGATTAGATGAGACTTAATGTTGTTCAATGTTTTTGCATGGTTTCAGTGTAATCGTTTATTGAGATGGTGTCCCATGCCTGACTGTGGCCACGCTGTTAAGGTTTCCTACCATGATGCGCGGCCGGTCACTTGTGCCTGTGATCATATCTTCTGGTGAGTATGTCTATCTAGAGTAATATAGATGAGAAAGAATCATAAATCCTAGCTTAAATTATTGCTGTACTGTACTGCTCTTTCTAGTCTCTCTAGACAATATTTGGTAAGTCAATTCTGTTGTTAGACTTAGTCTTGTTTTTACTGGAATGGACATATAATGGGCTCTCTTGAAATAATGGCCATGCACAGTCAATACGAAAACTCGTAACCAACAAAGTATTTTGATTAATGATCAGTTTCGCGTGTGGAGAGAATTGGCATGATCCAGTCCGGTGTAAGTGGCTCAGGAAGTGGATCAAGAAATGTGATGATGACAGTGAAACCTCCAACTGGATCGCTGCAAACACCAAAGTAAGACTCTTTTCTTTTTTTTTTTTACTTTATTCATAACAAGCATTTAGATGAAGGTTAACCATTCAGCTATTTGTGTATCTTCAAGAAGTTAAGTAATAAAGAAAGACAAGTTAAAAGTGATAAAGAAAGATAATTTATATAATCAAAAAGAAAAGAGAGAGATAAAGGGGGAGGTTATGCTGGTAGATAAAGTTGTGGTTAGTATATTCTAGAGTTCATTGTATGTAGGCTCTGCATTTGTCTCTTGACTGGCTGGTATAGCATTTCTCTACTTGTGTTGTTTTAGGGTTTTATAATCGAAAATGATTAAATGTTCCTATTTTCCCATTGGCAAAGTCAGATTTTGTTTTTCTTCTTTTCACTTTAATTTGATAAAATAAATGTGTCTTCGTACTGCGGCATGCATCAATCAGGAGTGTCCCAAGTGTCAGATAATCATCGAGAAAGACGGTGGTTGTAACCACATGGTGTGTAAGAGCCAGACGTGCAAGGCAGACTTCTGCTGGGTGTGCCTAGGTCCCTGGGAACCTCATGGCAGCTCGTGGTAAGTCCTTGTGGGTGTTACCCCACGCAGAGTAGGCAACAACATCATGGAGTGTAAGGCTTTGACTGAGAAACAACTCAGCAAGCTATAAACGCATGCAGTGCTCTGTCAACATGCCCAAAGAAACAAATACATGCAGTTCGTCATTTGAATGATTTCAACCTTTGAAACTAAATAGAAATGGAAAAGAAATAATAAAGCCACTCATGCACAATGTTTGTTTTTTTGTTTGTTTTTATCCCATTGGACGCTTTTACTAACTTCTATGAACCACAGCCTAACTGCATGATACCGATAAGTGTACATTAAGACTTCTTATCAGTTAAGCTAAAGGTAGAAACTTTCAAATTGGGAGGACGTACCAGAGAAGAAGGTAAGTGTAGACTCAATGTTGTAGAAGATACTCACCCTGAAGGCATAAAAACAAAAGGTGAGTCAAGGTAGCCAGCGATTGTGATGTATGTGTGCCTCTGAATGTCTCAATGGCTATTTAAAACTCATTTTGTTTCAGGAAAGATTAAGAAACAAGATCAGATTTTTTTTCTGAATTTATTTATCTAGATATAGTTTAATTCTCATATTGTAGAGGAATTACCTATACGGGATAGATTTCACTTTAGAATGGACTAAGCAGATGCTAAGACTGAAGAAACGTTCTTCCAGATCGAGTACGATTTTGTGCATAACTGTATTGCTCAACTGATATAAGATGTGCGTGCATTTAAATTTTCCACCGGCGGAAACACATATTGCCTATTGATTCACCACAAGAGGGAATGGTACTTAAATCTGGAGGGGCAAAAGTCGTCATATTTGCATCTGGTAATTGTTCCCTCTTAGACATAATGCTATATTTAGGCACACACAAAACGCAGTAAAGGAGCAGGCCATTTGTTGGTGCTGTTGATTTGACGAGGCCGTGTGTGCATGTGTTCACAGGAGTGTCCAAAGTGTCGCGCCACAATAGAGAAAGACGGTGGGTGCAACCACATGGTGTGTAAGAAGTGCAGGTTTGACTTCTGCTGGGTGTGTCTCGGGCCTTGGGAACCACATGGATCATCCTGGTATGTCAATTTGATCCTCATGCAGTCAGATTTATTTAATTCCAGTTAAGAAATGCAACACCCATTCACATGTTCACTCTCTCAGTATGTACTACTGCCAGCCTGTGTTCTCGATTTCAGTGGATTTCTATTGAAACTACCGGTATTTGTGGTTAAGTTAACCAATCCATACCACTTCGCTCACGGTGTACCTAATAGAGATCTTCAAACTAGTACTCATTTTGATAGAGAAAGTGACAAAGAATATTCCAGTTTCCAAGGGGTACCTGGAAGCAAGAGTGAATAACTACCGGTAGTATTATAAATGGTTTACATGAAATGATTAATTACAAATACACTAAAATTGAGAAAATGTATTTAAGTTTTCAGTCTCCTGTCATGGCAAGATCATTCCGTATCCTTCTCACAATACTAATACCCCTACTGCACCAGTGTACAAATATGTGTCTGAGTGGTCGTTCCTATGGGTGATTTGATTCTCCGTACCCAAAATGAGGCCTAAAATATGATAGTAAAGTTTCTTTTTGGATGCGTGTTGACAGAGCTCAGTTGTTGCAGTGCTCTATCTGTTTTATTATGTTGTCATTATATGTATACATATCATCACCTTCTTAAAGTTAAATACTTGTACTACATTTTAATTGAATTGAGAAGCTTAGATAATCGCCACCATCTTCTCCTGTACATCTACAGTTCCTTGTAAAAATGAGTTATGGTATAAAAGCAAATCATACTGATTCAAACGAGAATATTTCAAGTGTCTGCTTTTTAAAGAGAACATTAATTGACCCAAATCTTGTTGTGGTCAAGTAAGCTATGTTGTGAGTGAAAGATTGACTCTGCAGTCCTGCAGACGGAAATATGGTTGTGTTTTGTTCATTGGTTTTCTGATGTAAATCTAATCTTTTCAGGTATAACTGTAATCGTTATGATGAGGATGATGCAAAGAAGGCCCGAGACGCACAAGAGGTACACACTTATATATTTTATGAACACTTAAGGAAAAGTCTGTTTCATATATACATGTAGTAACTAGGCAGAAGAAAGGAGAATTTCTCACAACCAAAATCATTACGAATTTGCCATCCACACCCTTACACGTGAGAGCTTTGTTGACGTGTAGAATAGAGCAACACATTGGAAATGTCAAGAAAAAGTAATGTATTTCAAAACAATATCATCATTCCGGCCATGAAAATAATACTGTAAGCATCAATGAAATATGATTTGTACTCCGAATTCCCCATTGCAGATAGGATTTTTCATAACGATTCATACTTATATATACAAATTCATTAAAATTTCAGAGGTCTCGCTCTGCACTACAACGCTACCTATTTTACTGCAACCGATACATGAACCACATGCAAAGCTTAAAGTTTGAGCATAAGGTAAGTACATATGTCTGCAGAGGATAAATGCAGTATTGATCTCCATATTTTTTTTTGTAGAGTTTGATATTCGATCTAGTTATCAGTATATGTACCGTAAACCCTTGCGTATAAGACACAGCTTATACAGTGGGATTAGGTAATCTGCGTCCTATAGGATTTGACCTAAATCGGGGTGCATCTTGTACAGGTATTTTTTCACTATAGAACAATATTAAAAGGACCAGACTTTGACCCCAGATGTGTCCTATAAAATTTAGTCAAACTCGGTGCATCCTATAAGCAAAGGATTTACGATGATAGACATTTTTTGGCAGGACTTCATTCCAGAATAGTTTTTTACGAAATCAAATGACATCTTTCTTCAGCTTTATGCGAGTATCAAGACAAAAATGGAAGAGATGCAGCAACACAACATGTCATGGATTGAGGTGCAATTCCTAAAGAAAGCCGTCGACGTTCTCTGCCAATGCAGGCAGACGCTCATGTACACCTATGTGTTTGCCTTCTATCTTAAAAAGAACAACCAGTCCATCATCTTTGAGGTATGTATTTATACCAGGGTACTTATTCAGGACTTCAACAATTATCTACAAGTAAAGATTGAATGTTTTCTCACGTCATAAGTTCCCCGTCCCATTCTGTTTTGTATAAAAAAAGAATCATATCAAGTTTGCGATTAGGCATGTAATTTTAAAATGATGATAAACCAATGGAAGACTAAGGCCAATTTTAATCACCGATCAGGTTTGCAGACATCGCTCATACATCTTAAAAGGCCGCATGTGTCTTCTTTGCTGGTCCCACTGGGACGTATGGGCCCTATCTTACCAACCTTGTAAGAGGGTTTACCAAATGGTGGGCTTCAAAATAGCATTATCATCGCCTTACTGAGAGATTAAATTCGGAAAGACTGTGCATATAAGGTGCACATCAAACTTGGCCATTAATTTTTCCTTGTTTTTAGGCTACATGAAAGAGGGTATATGTTCTCAATGGCAATCTACCTTTTGTACAGGATAACCAAAAAGATGTAGAGAATGCCACAGAACAGCTGTCTGAGTACCTAGAGAGGGACATCACCTCCGACATGCTGGTCGACATCAAACAAAAAGTACAAGACAAGTATAGGTACAGTTCACGTTGTTTTCTATCATAGATCTTCCCAAATCTTGTGACCAACATTAGCCTATTTTTAAGTGACTCGGTTGCCTGCCTGGAAGACTTTGTAAACTTTCTATAAGTGATTGTGTTGTGGTTCAGCTTCTTCATGCAGCATTCAGAGATGGTATAGACATCTAAGCTGTCTGGTTAAGAATTGGGCTCCTTTGTGAAACGTACAGATATTACTTGCCCATTCTTGCCACAAGAGTGCTAGTCTTTCCAGCCATAGGCTACCAAGGCCCGAATCATTAGCTAAAGGCAGAACAAGGTGAATAGGGACTTTGTAGCACATAGCCAGGCCAGTGTTAGCATCTGCCCCTGTTGCAGGATTTTTGTATTGACCTATATACAGATCATTCAGTCAATACCGTTAATTCGTACACCACACCCCCAGTGGCATAACATGTCTCGATCCATACTGCTGGTCATGTTACTTATTTTCATGTTAACTTCATGGAAATTAAGCATTTTTACATCCATATGACATGAAATAAATTTATACAGAACTGAACTCCCAGGCATACATAAAGGTCTATCCACTCCGGTGGGGGGGGGGGGGGCTCTACCTCGGGCTTCAACCCTAGGGGGAGGCACCTCTCTCGGTGTGGATTGACCACAATGTACGCCATGGTCGTTTAGTTCTGTACTTTGTACCAGAATATGTATCTTGTACACGTAGTCGGAATATGTGTGTATAGACGTGAGAAGTTATGTATATATGATGATATATTTTTTCATTTAAATCCTACAGATACTGTGAGAGTAGGAGAAAGGTCTTGCTTGACCATGTGCATGAAGGTTACGAGAAGGAGCTATGGGACTACCAAGACCTCTGAGCAGAGGCCAGACAATTTATGCACAACGTTAGAAACAAAAAGAGACAACCAACAAGACTTGAAAATGTGGCATGCCACATTGGCCGACCGGCAACCCCTACCTGATCTGACCCAGCCCATGCACGTCGAACATACCCAATATGCCACCAGTTCCTTTTCATTTTAATTTCTGTTTGTACATGTCCCATTCAACATCCTATAGTAGCGAGAAAAGAAACTAGTCACAATTTCTTTTGTACAGCCATCATGCGCTGACTGTCCATGTTGCTGTGGCAATCGCTAACAATGCCTGTTGCTTTCACTCTATGCGCCCAGAAGACATGATTATGTAGAATTTCTGCCATTATGTGGGTATTACCTTTGATATTGAAAGTTTGTAATTGTCAGGGGTGATTCTGTAAATGTGACGCAACAAGTTGATGGATAGTGGTAAAATGTGCCACGTTGTAATGAATGTGAATTGTTCACTACGTCAGTTCTCTTCCCATTCCGTCAATGTGATAACCCTTCCCGAAGGTTAATGCAGAAATATCTTGTGGTATTGGTCACCCAAGGTTGTACTTTGAAAAAGGAGTTAAGCAGATGACATGTAAATATGTATGGATGTCCAATGAAATGATTCATATGAGATTGTACACTAATAATTTATGCCAAGTGCATATTGAAGAAAACAACTATGGATCTCTTGTTATAAGAGAGGTTATTGCATTTTTTTTTTTTTTTTTTTTTTTCAAGAATTCGCTTTTCCTATCAGATTGTTTTTGGAACTTGATTTCATTTCACCGCAACCTGAATCTTTTCCCGGAGAAGTGACATCTCATGCTGTTGTGTCCTTAACTATAAACTATTTAATCTGCCCGACCTCAACCCATTAATTGACATGCCAATGTAAAAGGGTTAATCTGAAGGTATTCTTTAAATCTGTATCTCTAAATCTATTATGGTATTCTAGAGACAAAAGTGTAAAAGAATTATGGACGATTAACACTGGGCGCTACCCGGAGCAAAGATTTATTAGTAATATTAGCAAGCAGTTTAAAAGCTTTTTTATGACCCCTATACGTTGAACATTGTCTCGCACCAGTGCTTTCTTTATATATGTTTTTTCTACTTATAAAACACATAGACGGGCTTAAGTTTTAGTTTTTGACACTCTTAACCTTATTTTGCATCTGCTATACCAATGTAGGTTTTGTTGATGCTTTTGCCTAGTATGACTAGCCACCCACATAGATTGAAATTAATAATTAACCTAACTTTACACTATAGAAGGTGAGTAACATGTAACTTCAGATCTGCCCCATTGTAGTTCTCCACGAAATCAGTGCGTATTAGGTGACAGCCCAGTGTGCCAATATCTAACGAGGAGTTTGAAGAAGTATGACCAGGAGAATCTTGAATAGGTTTTATTGAAACTTACACAAACGAATTTAAATGAATCAGTATAGAAGAACAGATATATTGTCAGTTGTTTGCTATGTCAGTTATACAGAACAAAATTTAAATGGATAATATACACATGTAAATAGTCATAGTCTTGCATCAACAAGCTTAATATTCAAGGAACATACAATGCTTAAATTTGAATGAAAGGAGGTCATTACTTTGCACAAATGGTACGGTTTCTCTTCTGAATACCATTGTCATGTAAAATTATTAATAGAGTGTCAAAACCTACACCTTCAAACATGTCATACTTGTTCGTCGTCCTGAATTTTAAGAGGAAACACTGGACGGCTCTCCAGTGGTTGAAGCTATTTTGAGTCACAGTGTAGTCTTTGACAGCTGATTTAATTGTATTTATTTCAGTTAACTGGTTTAACTACCTTCATGGATGCCATATAGGTGTAATCAGACCTAGTTGCAAGAGTGCACCAATGCAGCTTTTAGTGTATCTAGAGTGGACATACAGTAAACATGCGTGTATAAGCCATTCGCACATAAGCCGCAATCCAACTCATGAAGATGCAGTAAACCACACCACAGGCTTGAGAAATGTTCAGTACTGTTCTGTCATCTCGCTGTTGCCGCTGTATACTTACTTTGATTAAAGTACATGTAAATATACTTTATTTCAGCAATTTGCAGATTTATACTTTAATCAGATGATATACTTTATTTTCAAGAAAAGGGGAGAAATTTATCATAATCTCGAGAATATCAAACAGGAAAGGTTAAACATTCCGGTTCCAATTGGCTTGCAGACTAATTTTAACATTTCATGGGGAAGCAATTTTATGCAACGGTTTCTATACCATATTCCTACTTATTTCACATTCACAAACTTTAATTCGATAGCAATAATACTTAATTTTGGTCAAGAATCTGTGGCAACACTTATCTACCCATATATACAGAGATGTAAGTTGTTAGGGATTTCCCTGAAAATACGGAATTCAAAAACATTAAAATTTAGTCTGAATAGGGATATTCAGGGACAAAATTTATTCACATCCTTCTTTCCCTAGTCATTTTCTATACACAGACCCAGTCCTCAGTTGTCTTTTCACCTAGGTACCCCACTAAGCCCCTCCTGGTGTAAGCAGAAGGACTCACTAGTCCAGGGGAGATTCTGGGCAGGGAATCTCAGGGGCAGACCCTCCCAGGGAGAAATAAAGGGAATGCTGCTTTCTGATTGGTCTAAAATCCACAGTCAGCTACATAGTACAATTGTTTAACACCGGGGATGCCATCATGCTGTGCTGGTCAGAGTCTTCCCTGAACACTCTGCTTATACGGCACATGGCTATTGTATTATTGACCAATGGGAGGCATCCCTGGCATAAACTGCGGAGTCGGGGGCTGAAGGTGTTAGTCATAGTGGAGTCGGGGTCTAATGGCGGCCCCCAGCTGATAATGGCTATTTGAGCTATACCAGGGGGCCTGCCAACTGTCCCAGTTTCGCGATAACAGCTTTTCAGGGATTTTCCCAGTACCTGACTTACATCTCTGTATATATGCTACACCCTAGTTTTGGAAACCTGTATGGAGCAGGAGGCCTCTAGTCAGCATATGTGAAGCGGCCTATACACAGGTGTTTATATGCGTTGATGCATGCCTTAACGCATTCCTTGACATGTACAACCCCACAACAATCATCAATCCCGCAGTGCCATCAGCACAGCAATGGCATAATGAGACTGATTGCTGCAAAGTGACAAATAATAATTATCAGGATGGAACTGTTCATTGTAGATGTTCTTACGAGGCCTGTCCAGGTGTAAAATGATGCTGTGACCCAGCCTGTCAAGATGTAGAAACAAAGTTCTCACTACCGGGTATGCCAGTCCATGTGTAAAATGGTGTTAGTACAGGGCCTGTCCATGTGTAGAATGATGTGCACACTTTGAACCTTTTATGATACGCTATGAAGAACAGGTTAATCTCATTCAAAGATCTTAAATTCAGCCCATATGTTGTAATGGAACCTCATTCTGAGAAGAGTAATTTTAATGCCACATTATTCGAGTATTTTAATGAATAATGTTTTAGTGTTTCAGTAAATGTTACAGAATTTCGAATTCTGTCCTGTTGTCCCTGTTAATTTAGTTGTTACTGTAAATAGACTCTTTGCTCGTTTGGAAAATTCGTAAATGAGGATACACAGTATACAGGAACTTAACCATGAATACTAGATATTCGAAAGTGTAGCACTGGTGCCATCTCGGTAAATGTTAACATACCTTGTAAATGATTTCAACATTTATAAGTTTGGATGTACTCGTTGAGTGTTGGTGTGTATACGGAAAGCACATGAGAAGTGCTCAACTACTACAGATTAACTGCTCAAGTTTTAGTTCAGGCACACATGAACAGCGAGCAAGTCGTCTCATGATTACTATGTGGTATATAGAATTTGTGCTACAAGGGTGTCAGGTGGTTGCAGAGTGGGGGAAAGGGTCAGCTGTCTTTACCTCTTTAAATTTGATCTGTTTTGCAGTTAGTTAAATCCCATGTAGCACAAACACATTGGTAAAAAGTTCCATATGTATGTATTACATTGGATGCCCATGTGCCATCCAAATGCCAATGTAAAATCAACATTTTGTCGACATCAATCAGTACTGGGAAATGGTTAGTCAATTTTGCTGATGTCCTGCCAACATTTGGTCAATGATGGCATTTGGTCAGCAAAATCTGGTCGGGCCTATGTCGTCCCAATGAGCAGCCAACATCGGCCCGATGTGGAAGGCCAATTATACGGCCAATCGTACTACCTGGGATGTGCATTGCCATACACATTTGCTGATGAGTGTGCCTAGGCCCTATGGAATAACAAAATAAAGTTTCTCTTTACCATGGTAAAGAACATTTTCTAACATCTGTACTGACATACAGGGTGGGGTGGTAGTGAGGGGCAAGACTAGACAGCAACATGAACAGTAATTCCCATGTTTAGGGGACCTCCATTAATTACATGTCAATAGTCTTATTCCAAATACTATCTTTAATTTGTTATCTTTACAACTTATTGTGGCATCGCAAAAGGTACTCGCTCGTGTAGGGTTTTCCTTGTCACCTGTGCTGAATGTGTTTTATTTTACTGTTGAAACATGGTCCAGACATCCATGTCTAAATACGCATATGTGTGAGAGGCTGAATATATATATGGTCTATTTATCAGTGATATTGAGGACCTAACAGAGCTATGTGCCAAGAACTCGAGCCTGATGTACGCTGGATAAATGTGGTATTGTGCGCTGTCGGCTTATATCAGGTCAATGCTCAGAGAGGGGGAGCGAACTTGACATACAGAGTATGCAAAAGATCTCTTGTAATCTACTACCGGTATATATACATGGGCAGGTTCTAAGTTTGTATACAATTTGGTTGTATGATTTCTCTGTTTGGCTGTAATATATGGGATTGTAGACAATATCAATCACACCATTGACAGCTTAGTCACACGTATGTATACAAAGGACAAACAAACATGGTGTTCTGATTACAAAATGAATGATCAATGTAATTCAGAATTGGGATGCAAAGCGTCGAGTATGGAGTTGTATCGTTGTTGCTGTGTACCAGCATGGCGTTCCACATACTGTTTCCGCCACTACTGGTGGTTCACTTTCTTCCTGGTTCTGTTTTGTGTAACGCATTTGATATATTCTATGTCACTTCCCTTGTGTTACTCCTATGGCATTCTGGCCGCCAGCAAAGGTCGGGCAGTTCAGGTCAGCCTCAAACAAAGCTGTGAAGGCAACCAACCATTGAATTATATGAATAAATAAAATTTTAAAAAAGCCATTAGAAAAAAGAACATTGCTTGTCGCCCCTTTCTATTGCATGCTGTCGAGCAATTCCTATTTTGGGCTAAAGTTGCTTTTATTTCTATACTCATTTTTCAGTTTCAAGCCTCCTTATATTCCTATTTTCGGGTGTAAACCCCTTCACCATAAAACCTCGCCTAAAAGCCAATTCTTTTTTCTTTTTTTTTTTTGTTATTCATTTTTCATAGCCAAATGTGCTCTCCAAAACTCTGGGTGAGTGCTAGAACATCTTTCTTAACATGTAATGGTAGTCTTGCACTTAACAAACTTGGGCCACACCAAATTAAACATTGGTCTATGGATTTCCCACAACTGATTTTCCTAATTGGAAATTTTATTTTTAATTGAAAAAAGATTGTTTATGGATTCCGCCCGCATCATTTTCTGGAAAATTGAATCTTTTATTTTTTGCAGATTCCCCAGATTTGCAAATTTCATTGTCTATGCTGCATTTAGAAGCCAAAATTCTAGTAGACATAAATTGGAGAAAAAAAATCTTTGATGTTGAAAATCCATAGAAATACATTTTTATAGAAAAAAAATTTCGCCCTCCCGCTCCAGTTTTCAAAAAAGGAAAATCCAAAGACCAATTATTTTATTTGGTGTGGCCTTAAAACACAGTGGTGCCCATTTTACATAGACAGTGTTCCCATACGTCATTGAAGTATGGAATGTCATAGAATCTGAATATTCTATGGCAGAAATTGGTGCAATGGTCCATCCGCCCTTCGTCCTTGATTATAGAAAAAACTGCTGGGAATCTTTCCTACCGTGATCTCCCGCGTATAAGGCGCGTCTTATACGGGGATTTTTAATTCTTATTGCAACCACTTGGGGGACTTCAAGACCTTTCTTTTGATATGTTACATGTCCCCTTAGCCATAATAGGATATGTGGGGGCCCAGGGGGGTCTATGGGGCCCAAGTTACACATAGGTCTCTAAATTTTTAAAATACATTCAGTAGAACCAAAGTTATGAATTTTTCATTTTTTTGAGAATTTTCCAAAACTCTAGGTGTACCTTATACGCGGGAGATTACGGTATGTCAAAAAGAGCATAGTTGCAACCTGTCAGGGAAATCAAAAATTCCTTCCAGGTCAGGGAATTTCAGATTTTGTCAGGGAATCCGAGGTTTCATGAAAATGTCAGTTAGATATCAAGGGGTTAGGGAAATGTTCTCTGGTCAGGGAAATTTGGAAAGCTTAAGAGGGATACATGAGAAAAGTGAGGCAATACACTTCAATTGAGACAGCAAGGCTTATGTAATAGACCATAGAATATAAACAGGGTATGTAAACAATTCCCTGGTATATATTAGACTCAACGTTATAATATTCTCCCAATATATTTGTTTTAAGACAATATAACTCAATCCATGTGATGTGCCCAGATCAGTTGAGAACGGGCCTCCCCAGCCCCAGGCCATCTTTAAAAGGGGTCTATGTCTTGCTTTTCTATCCTCTCTGAGTGTGGGTGGTGTCCATATGCGCGGGCACTGGCACATATTCGTTCCTTGAATCTCCTCTTTCCTGTCCCCTCTTTCTTACATATGTCTGGTGTCCATATGCACAGGCACAGGCATATGTATTCCTTTGTGACGTGATGTCTAATGTACTTTTTCCACCATGAATATGACCTTAGCTGTCGGCTTGGCGTTAAACAACCATTACTCACTCACTCAGTTGAGAAACCCTGTCAGTTGAATAGGGGGTATTGATACCGGCACAGAGGACATAAATGCCATATTTTGTTTGTAGAATGATAGAGTGACTGAAAGGAAGGTTAGAGGCAATTCAAAACAAAATTACAGGGACATGCACATTTAATATAAAGGCAGTCAAGCTGGAAGTTGACGGTAATGCTATAAGGAGTTGATTTTCGCCATAAATTAATTTGATGTAACTTTCCCTATCCCAACTATAGGGTGCACTGGTCAAGGCTTTGTGAGAGCGTTATAAGGTACAGACGGGCATAGTTTCATGCATAAGCCATGCCTTATATGTCTGTTATTGCAGTAACTAAATCTAATTGATGTTGTCAGGGAAATTGATTGATGTGTCAGTTAAATGTCAAGGAATTTCTAAGTGCCATGTTGGTGGCAATAATGTAAAGTATATGCCAACTTTTTTGTCTGTCCTTCCTATGTCAAAAAGATAAAGTATACGCCAATTTTTTTTATGTCATGAAAATGACATAATTTTTCTTGTAACCATAATAGGCCCTACTTAGCACTGGGGTGATCTAATTAATTCAATTACTTAGTACTAGCACTATTTGATATTAGTTTTATCACATTTCTTATCATCATGACATCCACCATGCACTGGTACAGCTTTAAGATTATGAGGTATCAAGCCAAAAGGGCCCCTTACCATCTGTACATGTAGGCTTATGGATGTGCCATTGACATCTTGGTACCTTACAGGTGTAGGGGAACGTGATTATGTGAGTCCCCGTGCCCGGTTGGCCAACCCCCAGGGGCAGGTGACCGGGTAATCACATGTCCCCTATCGGTATCACACCGATCCAGGCGTAGGTGGAAGGTAGAGAACGTCAGATGGGGAAGTAGCTCAGCGGTAGAGCAAGGGTCTGCAGGCTGGAAGGTCCCGGGTTCGATCCCCGGTTTCTCCAGATTAGTTTTCGCCATCCCCTACAATGGTGGAGAAACCTAGTAGTCCTGACCTGTGTGAGGGGAGGCTACGGAACTCGGTGCCTGGGCTGGTGTGATACGGCAAGCGCTTTGATCTGCTAGCGCTAGGGTGCCCACAGTGTTCGTTTCCACTGTGTGTGACTCAGTGCTGGTTAATTCGGTGGTCGTAGCTGGTAGGGGGCTGTGTAAGGGAACATGATTATGTGAGTCCCATGCCTGGTCGGCCAACCCGCAGGGGCAGGTCACCGGGTAATCACATGTCCCCTATCGGTATCACACCGATCCAAGTGTAGGTGGAAGGTAGAGAACATTAGACAGGGAAGTAGCTCAGCGGTAGAGCAACGGTCTGCAGGCTGGAAGGTCCTGGGTTTGATCCCCGGTTTCTCCAGATTTGTTTTCGCCGTCGCCGGACCGAGTAGTCCTGACCCGTGCGAGGGGGGACTACGGAACTCGGTGCGTGGGCTGGTGTGATACGGCTGGGGTGCCCACAGTGTTCGTTTCCATTGTGTATTACTCAGTGCTGGTTAATTCGGTGGTCAAAGCTGGTTGGGGGCTGTGTAAGGGAACGTGATTATGTGAGTCCCCGTGCCCGGTTGGCCAACCTGCAGGGGCAGGTCACTGGGTAATCACATGTCCCTATCGGTATCACACCAATCCAGGCATAGGTGGAAGGTAGAGAACATCAGACAGGGAAGTAGCTCAGTGGTAGAGCAATGGTCTGCAGGCTGGAAGGTCCTGGGTTCAGTCCCCGGTTTCTCCAGATTCGTTTTTCGCCGTCCCCTACACAGGGATGAAAGTCTTAGGGTTTTCCCTGATTTCAGGGATTTTCAAGTATATAAAGCCTATATTTCAGGGGTTCTAATAGAGTATTTCAGGGATTTTAGTGCTCAGTGACCTTCATCCCTGTGTGACATAGGTGCAACTGATGAAATGAGTTTTAACTTTTAACTAGATATGAAGAGATTCCCCATCCAATTATCTGTCCAATGATATTTCACATGAATATATTGGAAGAGAGTGTCAGTAAATTTCAGGCTGGTGAAGTCCCACAAATCGACTTCCATAAGTGGCCGAGAGAGAGGTACATCTAGGGCTTTATTGTCTCTCTTCTCAGTAGGCAAAGTGACAAGCATTAAAGAGTATAACGGTTCCAATAATTGGCTAGGCATATTTTCAGTGTCCAATACGACTCCACACATGAGACAGCTCCCACATACATGTATTACTTAAGAGTCATTATAACTATATAGTTCTTCATCTTAGACAGTGTACAAGATGCCCCTGAGATCCTTTTTAAAGACTAAATTACAGTTATGGCAGAGAAGGCTTATGGCAAGGCAACCTGATTTGGTCTGAGTGATGCACAATTCCAAGAATGTCTGGTGTCAGTTACAGAACTTATTATTATGTTATAAAATGCTCTCCTGTATACCTGAATGGTGCATATTAGAATGGAACTGCCTATTACCAAGGGTAGATCCCTAGGTGGTATGGTTGGTAAATCTCCAGGTGAGTAGTTGTCCCCATTCCTAAGTCTTACTAGTAGCAGTAAAGAAGGGGTTAATGTAATGCTGGATGCTGATTGTTTGCTATCCTCCTGAGTGGCTCATGTGGGGCTCGACTCCCGTTATATCTCCTGCATGTTGTATTCCAGTCCCTGGGACACCTATTCACAGTGAGGGTGGATAGGTAAGAACCGATCTGCCTTTACATTATAAAAGCAGTCCCCAGGTCTGGGCTATATATCCTGTATAGGGAACTCCTACTGCTGAGAGCTACTGATGTTCTGATCTATATAGAAAATGCTGGTGTCTCAATTCTCTAAGGACCACCTGTTCTGCGCATGACCAGTAACGTCCCTGCGCACACTTTCGTGTCTTATTATGGCATTGAAATTCTTACCAGTTAGAGTATTTTTCCATACTCTAACATACAGACCGAATGAAATGATATGCAGCAGTATACCCCAGGCTGCTCAGGCTGATGATCGACTGGATGATCTGTTTCCTGAAGTACCATCTGACTCTGTCTTCCCAACTCAAGCAAAATCAAGGGCTTTAGGGATCATCTTGGGCTATGGCAGGCGGTGGGAAGTGGACGGGTTTGTCTTGTAATGTTGGGATTTTGTTTCTGGGAGAGGTGGTGGCTTGTTGCTTTGAATGGTGTTTCTGAAAATAGTGCACCTTTTTAATGGGGGTGTCTTTATGATGGGGTTTAGCTAGCATTTAAAAGGGGGTAGCTACGATGCAATGATCAAACTCGAATTTCCACCAGTTAAGTCTTTCACCTCATTCCAATCTCCACTCACAGTTTATATTCATCCTCAATCCCATTTCCACTCGCGATGTTATTATATTCTTGGGGAATGATCTCGTGCTAGCATCAAGTGGTAGAGCTTGTGTTTAAATTCCCTAGCCCATTTGGAAAGAAAACACAATTGGGTACTTCATCTCCAAAGGTTTTTATTGAATCGAAATATATATGCCAATCCAAAGTCGAATACAATTCAGACTCCAACGTCGATTTCACATTTCAATTTAGAAGTCCTAAACATACGCCTTTAAAACAGGAAGAGTTTCAATGAGTTAAATCCAATCAATATCGAAATCCACGTTGTCAATATCTATAAACCTCAAATAATAATACCACCACATTTCATCAATAACATCATACACCCAATCTCGGGCAGAAATAATTTCCATCGTGGTCGAAGGTGCGCAAAGTCACACAATTACAAACCTTTACAAATTTCCATCCTCATTTCAAAGCCCAAATGCGAGGTTATTTTTTCCAAACACCAATTCAACAATAATTTGAAATGCCTAAACTCCATTATAAATGTCGATCTCCATATGCCATCACAAATGATAAGAACTTTTGAATTCCATCATGGTATAACTCCAGGTTAAATCAATAATCACAAATGGATATCACAATCACAAACTGTTGTCATCTTAGAACTCCATCATGGCATAACTTCAAATTAAATCAATAACTCCATGGTGAGATGTTCAAGTGAGCATTGAGAATACAACTATGTGTAGTGAGACCAAATAAAAGCTAAACAAATCTAAATTCAGATGTGTGGTTCCTCTATGTATGTAACAAGCAGATCCCTTAGGTGGTGTGTCTAGATCTCCAATTGAATGAAGTTAAGAACCCAGAGAGCACTCCAAACAGTGGCCAAAGCTTCAGTAAATACTATTCAGAATTTCAATTGATTCCTACTTGTGGACTGCCAAATATAAATCTCTTCCCCTATAATTCCAGGACAGACCGTGAATCCCTTCCTTTGGTACACAGTCTGCACCCCACCTCTGCAGTTCCAGCCTTATATACTCCCACACTGCCGGTGGTTCTGGTCTTTCACCATCCGACACCCTTTGGACTTTAGTCTGGTAGTGCTCTAATAGATCGCTTATAGAGGACACACCCATCCACTCATAAGGACATAACCTCCACTGCTGCCAACGGGACCCCCAGGAACTACTTGGCTCAAGTCCAAAACAATGACTCAGCCTTCACAGCCACCCCCAGCATCCTATAGGGCTATAACACACCACGCCCACTCTAGACTTCATGTGACTGAGGACTTATAGTGACATTCTTTGACTGTTCCCGGTGACATATCGCATTCAAAAGTTTCCTGTCTTTAGATCATGCTTTATAGTAAACATTCATGTATGCTACGGGGATATATCCAGTATGAAGGAACCCCGCGTCTTTATATTATTTCCAGAATTACTTTTGCAACTCCCCAAACAATAGCGATCGACTTGTCGCTCTTCTCGATTCCCTATAACTCAATCTCTAGATCATCTAAACTATTAACCAAGCACTCCTTCCAAACTCAACCCTCACCCTCAAAACCAATTACCCACAACAACCTTTTCAGGGCAGACAACTCATTTGCCACATTAATTGTAGTCTCGCAAACTCAGGAACTGCTATGGCTCATTCTCTAACCAAAGTAGTCATGTAACATGACTGCTTACTACACTAGCCACTAGCAAACAGGTGCCACCTGGGTAGGTTGTGCAGTATGTGTACATGTACATGCACCATGATAACTGCTTTCCCCAGTTTTCATTGTCACACCACGCCCACTCTAGACTTCATGTGACTGAGGACTTATAGTGACATTCTTTGACTGTTCCCGGTGACATATCGCATTCAAAAGTTTCCTGTCTTTAGATCATGCTTTATAGTAAACATTCATGTATGCTACGGGGATATATCCAGTATGAAGGAACCCCGCGTCTTTATATTATTTCCAGAATTACTATTGCAACTCCCCAAACAATAGCGATCGACTTGTCGCTCTTCTCGATTCCCTATAACTCAATCTCTAGATCATCTAAACTATTAACCAAGCACTCCTTCCAAACTCAACCCTCACCCTCAAAACCAATTACCCACAACAACCTTTTCAGGGCAGACAACTCATTTGCCACATTAATTGTAGTCTCGCAAACTCAGGAACTGCTATGGCTCATTCTCTAACCAAAGTAGTCATGTAAAATGACTGCTTACTACACTAGCCACTAGCAAACAGGTGCCACCTGGGTAGGTTGTGCAGTACGTGTACATGTACATGCACCATGATAACTGCTTTCCCCAGTTTTCATTGTCAAATTGCACTAACGAGCGAGGATCTATTCAGTTTTAAGGGCTCAGGTTTTTTTTTTTCATACATTCACTTTTGCATGCAAGCTGATACCTTACATGTGACATGAAGCTTTAATAGTGAAAAGGAATTTATAATGGGAATGTAATAGTGAGTGAAATGTGACATGGCCTTTTCTAAGGGAGCGTTCATTATTTATGGCAGGGGGGGTGAGCATTTCGAGGGGGGCAGCTCATTTTGGGACATTTGCGAGGGGGAGGCACTTTATTTTAGGGTATTTCTGTGGGGGAGGCACTTCATTTTTGGATATTCATGTACGGGGGCGCTTCATTTTAGGACATTCGTGCCAGGGGATATTTTATTCAAGGGCACTGGTATTTGTCATATGCCAGATTTTTTTCCTATTTTCGAGCAAAATCACCTTCTAAATCATTTTCTCCCAAAGTCTCCCCCGGCTTATGACCAAGTTTTATTGCTATAAATTATAGTTTTTCTAAACCTCTTGAAACTTCAACCCGAAATCAGCTCATGATAATTTCCCAAACTCTAGCCCTGGCTTATTACTGAGGTTGGCTTCTGAACAGGGTTTCACAGTAATTCCTAGTCTAAAAGAGGGGGTGTGCACTTATTAGGGTATGTGCGCTAATTACATTGAAAGCGGTGTATAGACTTTATTAGGCAATCAGAACCTTATCAGGCATCAGGTGCAACTTATAGCATTTTCCCAAATTCAGAATATCTACTGTAAACGTAGATATTTTTGTGTGTATTCATGAATTTTCGCGGAAAAGGTAAAAAAGACATTTTCATGTGTACCTAAATTTCCAGATTTTTAATTCAAAAGTGTGAGTAGGCAAACAGAAACGATCATCCATATGCCCCCACATGGATGTCCCTTTCTCCTTACCTGCTCACAACTATGTATTGTCAGGATACAGAGAGCTAAGGGAGTGATCGTTTTTAATAATTTTTTCGACCCCTTGACCAGGGGGTCGAAACAATTACACCTGTTTTCAGCGAAAAAGCCAACGTGTTACTATACAAACTTAGCAGGTTTAATCATTAGCTAATGAGATGAAGTACCCAAGCAGGTCTTTCCCAAAGTCCCATTTATGAAATGAGTCCATTTTAAATTTCACCTAGATAAACCCACTGCAACATTATTCATACAAAAAAACTAAATATCAATACTCTGGCGCAATTTGGCATGTATAGTCTGTGTATTTCCATTGAAAACGAACCTGGAGGCCATTTCTTAATGTACTACGACTACACACAGCCACTGCGATTTAACACTGCCAGGAATAAGCCAGGTGGTCGTAGGTAATGCCCTACGACTGCTCTGTATGATCAGCACATATGCAGTAATTACATAAGGTTTAGTGGGACAGTCGTACTGGTGAAGGAATTAGTTATTAATAGGGCATTACACTAGGATATCAATATCTCAAGGCTTCTCACTACGATCTGAAGAGGTTGCAGAACACCAATTGGCGGGAGGTGGCAGCAGGAGACACTTTGTAGCTCCGCACTAAAGGGTGTTGTATAATGATTATTAGTCTAAAATCTGACAGTGGGTAGGCAAACCAGGCATCAAATTAATCCTTAGGATGTATATTAATCAATTTGAGTGTTATTTAGGCTGATATTTGAGGGTAAGTTGAGGGGGGTGCACTCTTTTCAATTACAGAATTTATTGTAATCATTCACTGCAAAATGTGTTTATTTTGCTTAGGGTAAGTCAGTTTGACAATGTTATGGTGAGAAAGGGCAAGGGAATCAATAGAATTAATGAGAAATCACTGAAAATCGTAGTAGCAGAGTTTCGGCCTTGGAGAGGTTTATGAGAAATATTCTGGTGTCAATCCGCAAGCCTGATACTTCTCTCTTGGGGGTGCCAGGTAACCAAAATTATGGTTTTCAGGGTCAGAATGACCTGAATTTTACATTCTCAGCTGTTTCCATCTATTTCTATCGTCCTCAGTGCTCTATGGGAGGCCTTTTCATGCATCGGGGGAAAACATCATTTTTCTCTCCCCGAGCTATGCAGCCAATGAATGTCTACTGACACTTGATAAAATGTCCTTGTATTCACCATATCTGGTTTATTTTTTCGTCCTCACATGGGGGAGCTTGAATAATGTGAAAATAGGGCCATCTAATCCATTACACATGGAGTTAAGATGCATTTTGTTGAATTTATTCCTTTTGACATTATATTTCTGAGGGTTTTTCATACATTTTAGCCAGATATTTCTGGGAATTATAGCACCTAGAGAGAGAATAACACTCAGCACCTCAGATGGTGTCCCTTGGCTATCACCATGTCAAATTTCTTGGCCCTGTGACCATTTTTTCTATGGAAAAGGACCATACCTCCATGTCAATGCTAGAAATCGATGAAATCTACGGAGAGCGCACAGACTGATACCCCCTCTGGGAATTGATTCTCAGAGAGATTTGAGGGGCCCGAGGGGCCTAAAAGTAAAGGATTCTGGATAAGACATTACTGGGCCAGTGAATAAAAGCTTTCCAAGCTATTTCATTGACCACCAAGATTCCAACCCAGGCCTTTAAAGGTTGCAGAACACCAATTGGCGGGAGGTGGCAGCAGGAGACACTTTGTAGCTCCGCACTAAAGGGTGTTGTACAATGATTATTGGTCTAAAATCTTACAGTGGGTAGGCAAACCAGGCATCAAATTAATCCTTAGGATGTATATTAATCAATTTGAGTGTTATTTAGGCTGATATTTGAGGGTAAGTTGAGGGGGGTGCACTCTTTTCAATTACAGAATTTATTGTAATCATTCACTGCAAAACCCCCAAATTTGGGTATGTCCGCACTCTACGGCCGATAGCAGAAAATTTAATTACATTGTACCACATCTCATGGCCCTAAATTAATGGGAAAAATGTGTGCCTACATGAAAATAACAGTGGCTAAGCCCAGAAATTCGCACAAATATTTTATTTTCGCCCATATGCTATATAAGCCAACAGTGAGAAAATAATTAGTGTCCTGCAGCCAAGAGTGGCAGTCGTAGTGTGTTGAGAAATGGCCTCCAGAGCAGGAAGCTTGGCGCTCCTTCCTGCCCCCTAGTGAATAGTTGAGGTATCAAACGACAGCTCTAGAATTGGCCAGCAGGTGCAGAAACCCTCGAAAAATCCTGCGTGCCAAAAACATATCAGCGTAGGCTACCAGAGTGAAAAGGAGTTATCTAGCTATCAAATATAGTTGACGAAAAACCTGCCAAAACACATCAAAGTGTGTTGTTTATAAATAAAGTAATTTTCGACATAAAAAAAAAGTTTCTTACAAACTCTCCCCCTCCAATCATTTCCAAACGTTCGCAAATGTTATAAATACGTTGTTTGTTTTTGTGTGTGTTTTTTTTTTCCAGGGGAGATGTATATCAGCTTCTTAGCTAAATGGTCCAATAGATCTTTACTTAGCAAACAAATAGTTCAATTATTCCCTGGAATAAATAACACAATAATGTTATACTTTAATAGATACCATATATTGTTACAAATTCACCCGGCTTTAGCTAATGAATCTCATATAAAGTAATCTCATGCACTAAAGGGTCTCCTCCACTGCCCCAGATAAGATGACAACTTTACATCATCCGTGGTCAGTGGACGCGGCCCTAGCGCATTTAGTCTGCCTGATGGCAGACCACACATTTTTTTTTCTCTGCGACAGAAACTGTATGATTTGCATCCAGATCTGTCATAGAATTATGCTTTCATAGACTTGATGGCAGTGGTAGCTAATTTCATACATAGCTTAATTAACTGATGTCGAACAAGGGTTGGCCCAAAAGAGGGTGAGGGTCTTCACAGGTATGAATGATGTAATTTTGAGGGGGTATTCAGGAATCATCGACAGAGGAGGCTCAATCTACTTATTTCAAGTAATGCATTGGGCTGTTTGATTAACCGGTCTTTATCGAGAATGGAATTATTATGAATGATGAATGATGGGCCCGTTCTTATCAGTTCTATAAGTATGGGTTCAATTCTTATATTTCATACATAATTCAAGTAGACATCCATTTTCTCTCAGACATTTTGTCTCAATCCGCAATGGGTGTTTGTTTCCATGATATTAACGTTTTGTTTGCATCCCCTTTTTCTCAAATTGTCTTTTGCTATATTCTCCATCTTCATTCCTCCAGGCGGTGACGTATCTAGGCTGCCCAGGTGCGGCCGACTCCTGTCTGCTCCAGGGCGGAGCTCAAGGATCACACTGGGAGGGGGTGGCCCATGGAGGACTGAGCGGCTGGAGGAGGAGGCTATAGGCTCACTGGAGGTGGTGGCGGTGGCAGCAACGTGAGAGCTCGCACACTACTCTCACTCTCGCCCAGGAGGAGAGTGAGACACACCTCCCCTCTCTCACCTTTCTGTTTCGTACCCACCTTTCGGGGCCGCCAGCAGCCGCTGAGAGGGCCGAGCAACAACCCCACCGACGCCGCCTGCCTTTCCGTGGAGAACACAAGGCGGCTGCTGGGCAAACAATTATTTTATCATTATTTTTATCCGTAACACAAACACTTTTTATTCTTTTTTATTCATGACTTTTTACTCTTTCATTGGGGCTTGTTACTGCTCCAGCAGAGGATCACGGATTAATGTTGGGAGGAGGACCTAATGTCCTCCAGTGTGTTGTAGACCGTGGAATACCTATACGAGCGGAGAGGGTGGCTGAGAGGATAGTGTAAGCTTGGTGGACCTGTACCCAACATTGAGCATGACGATGGGCGACCAAGTAACGGTCACAATGACCGGCGGGGGTCCGTATGGCTTCCGTCTCTTTGGGGGAGACAATATACCCCTCAGTGTGGCCAAGGTGAGTTTAGCTGTAAAATCTAGAAACTCATCCGTGTGATTTATGTTACACATTTTAAGAACCATGATGTGAAGAGAAGAGTTTGTCATTAACCACAACAACACACTATACACACACGAAAGTGCACACTATTTCCATCATTCATTATTTTTCACTATTTTTTTTTCAGATGTCTGGTATCCAGGGCTTTAGCTATAGATCTAGGGGAAGGGTAATATAGGCCCGGGGTAATAGGCCTACTGAGGGGGCTATTGTTCTTGGATATGAATGTGATGAAGCTTCTACAATATCTCGCGTCCCTTATGTTTTATCATTTTCTCTCATATTAAGTTCATACTACCATGTAGCAGCCCGTGTTGGTGCTCTCCTGTGCCTCAGAAGGCATGCTTGACATGCATCCACCACGTGGTCTTTATGTATTACAACAGTAGATTACAACATCTTGCACATTATACTCTGACATAGCGAGGTAGACCTCGGTGGCCCCTTTAAATACACATTCCTCATTCCAGATAAGAGATGATTGTTCAAATTCTCATGAAGTAATGTGAATCCATATGAGTTCATAGGTTGGTTTGGAACTGAACCTGGCTAAAAGTCAGTATACCATAATTATACTTGGCGATAATTATAATTATTATATCAGGAGGCCATTTTATATGCACTACGATCACTCACAACCCTACGACTACAAATGCCAATGCTATTCCTATGGGGATTATGGTATGGCTGGGAAAATGCAGTCGTAGGTTGTTAAGAAATGGCCCCCTGGTGTAGCTGTGTAGTCCAGCATTTATGGTTTTGGCAATATAGGCCTGCCGTTGATTTGAACTAAGGCCAATAATAGTATTTTCAGTTACATGACTAGAATAGGGATACGGATTGAGTGGATTACAGTGCAATGTAACTGATATACAATTTACCTCTAAGTCTAAGACAAATAAAGAGATTTGAGATTAGACTCAATTAGTTTGGACATAATCGTTGTGGACTGTAAATACAAATATACAGGCACATACCCACACCAAAGGCTTAGCACTAACCGACCAGTGGTTCTGTTATCTAAAGTGTTTCCTCCAGTATACAGACAGAACCAGAACTCCTTGGAGAAGGAGGAGGTTCAGAGGAGTCAGGGGTCTATTTATACACCATGTTGAGATTACCACTGGGTAATGTGGGATCCACAAGCCTGGAGGTCGGTGGTCACTATACAGTGTACACCAGATATACATATGGGCCAAATTTTTGAAAATGGTACTTTTAGCATTTTACAGGGTTTTTAAGCTTTACCTACCAATAGGGTCAAAACCTATGCACTAGCCTGGCATTTTTTGGTTTCATTCAAGAGAAAACATCCCAAGCTTTCAAATGAGAGTAAACTTTAGCGAATCAGACC
This sequence comes from Acholoe squamosa, assembly GCA_949317995.1. Taxonomy (NCBI): domain Eukaryota; kingdom Metazoa; phylum Annelida; class Polychaeta; order Phyllodocida; family Polynoidae; genus Acholoe; species Acholoe squamosa. The sequence continues at coordinate 48,506,211 of OX439039.1, forward strand.
ATAATTTTTTTGAGTTATGGGTCTACAGAGTTGAAAAATGACCAAAAAGTGTGCATTTTGCTGAAAAAATACAATTTTCACACCCCCCCACATGTTGCTTATACTGTACAACACCCCTAAAATCACTTTTGGAATTCAATACATATGTTAACTCTGAGATCCAAAGGGTTTTAACCTGATGTACATGGTAGATTTTTTTTTCTCCCCTTCATACTGAATAAAGGTAGCATATGCTACTCCCTGCTCAAAAATAAAACTTCTCAAGATACCAATGAAATATTCTGTTTCTAGCATCCATGCTGCACTAAATTTTGAGGGACATTTAAGGGGTTTATATGGTGTAAAAAATTTGCAGCCACACCCATTTTCTTTTAGTCCTGGCCCTAAAGTGTATTGGCATACACATTTTTGAGCAGGGAGTAACATTTAACATTTTGGTTAATGAATTAAATTCTACTGCTTCCATACAGTAAATATTTGCTTTGCATATTGTATTGGTACCTCCTAATTAATCATGAACAAAAATTGGTTCCATATTGACTGTTTGTGCCATTTGTAGACCATAAAATATGATTGGATGTTACTCTCTGCTCAAAATTCTAAGTCCTTTCGCTCTAAACCAGATGACATGTCTGTCGTCCCTCGCATGGCGCATCCATACGGGTCTTTTCTAATCACAACAAGGACACTTCCACCTATCGTTTGATCCTCTTTCTGTCCAATTTTACTGACAATTGTTATTCCTAAAGCAAAAGAAAGGTAAGGGATCAGCCAAAAATTCACCTTTATAAGTTGTACGAAGGTGTAGGGCACATGTTGATATACTTTGTTGGGGTCCAAATGCTTTTATTTTGATCAAAACTGATGTTGTCCGTCGGCAAGTGGTGGAATTTTGCCATTATTTCTAAATGACTGGGCGTTATATGGGGTTGAAGCATGTCGCCTGCCCGAGCCCTATGTGTGTTACTCCCTGCTCAAAAATAGATTCTGCTGCTAAAACTCACTCTCCTGTCTGTCAGTTATCAAAATGTGTACTTATGATATCCTTCTGATAGATTATAAACTCCTGCATCTTCCTGCAGTATTTGGTTATGATCCTGCTACTTTAAGTGTCTGTTTGAGTGTGGAAATTCCAAAAATCTGTATCGGACCTAAAGATTTATCCCACTTTTTCACATCTCATGTCCCTAATATTGTAAAGATTACTGTTTTTTGTGGCTTTTATGATAGATGTACCCCTCACTTATTCAAAAAATGTGTTATATGTTACCTACATGCAGTTATTTAGTCCCACTAACCCAATCAATGGGGGGATTTGAATTTTGAGCAGAGAGTAACACCTGATAAGAACTTGTTTTAATTTTTTTGAGGAATATCCATCAAACTATACCTACTACTGTTTCATTTGCCTGTTATGGAGTCCTCCTAACCTATTTATGTAGATTTGTGTACACAATTTGCACTTTGTGCTATTTGGGGGGTGAAATTAATTTTGAGCAGGGAGTAACGTGTTACTCCCTGCTCAAAAAAGTCAAATTGTGGTCCAACTTGTGACCAGTTCTATCACAAACTACTGCTAGATATGGAACAGATGGTAGTTGCATATTAAAGTATGCATATTGAAGTTAATATGGATGAATGTTGGTGATTATTTGACAACTTTTGACAAAGCTAGATGAAAATTGGGGTTTTAGAAAAAAATTCTCAGAAAAATCAGTCAATGACAAAAGTTCAATATCCGATATCTCGGAAAGTTTTTAAAGGAACATATTGATTTTTTGAATCATGATACATACTTACTAGTAGATGTTGTAAATGGATTTAGGAGTCTTTAGGATATAGTTAAGAGGTATATCCAGTCGGTATCTGAATTTTGAGCAGGGAGTAACACAAATTACAACAGATTATCTTTGAACGCTTATAAAAACGGACCCGCTAGGAGTTGCTGCGTATGTCAGGTGTTTTTACATAGCCAAGACATTGCCGTTTGAATGTAGTAAAGTTGTTTTAACTTATTTTGAGTTTCACTGTTTTTGCTTTGTCAGGGCCAAAAGTACCAAATTCAAAAATTTGGCCCATATACTGAGACTTGTCTTAGAGGTACTAAGAACATACTACCCAGTGGGCACAGAATATTGCATCAACTTTTACAATAGTCTTGATCAACCTGTCTTCAAGACCTTTTCAATGATTCCATTATGATTTTGTCAACCATCACCATTTCAACATCAGATCAACAGTTGACATATCAATGTTGAAATGTTCTCAATTCAACATTGATTCAATATTGATTTCTTAATGTTGAATCAATTATATCAATTACAATGTTGATTCAATGTCGCCATGTCAACAAAGAATCACCTAACAACTATCAACAGTGTTTCAACATTGAAATAACATTGAATCAACATAGAAATACAAATGTTGAATCAGCACTGATGGTTAAATGCTGAATCACAGTTGATTTGATAATGTCATGTCATCTATCAAATTCAGCCCTGAATTAACCCTGAATCAACTGTTGATATGCAAACATTGCAAACGTTGATTCAACGCTGAATCAACGTTGATGTGCCCATTGGGATATGGGGCATATATATATATATATATATATATATATATATATATATATATATTATACACTGGTAAATACCTGCACTAATTGGGCAAATTGGCAGTGCTCGTCACTATTGCAAGCTCATTGGGGAGATAGAAGGTGATTTTGATAATTGTTGCATATCTGCAGATGTGGTATCATATCTTTGATATTTTCGACGGATATCATTTCAAAATGAGACAAATTAAGTATGTCTTAAGTGAGGTGAGAGAAGTTAAATCGCCCAAGGCAACATCTTGTTATGTCACACTGTAGGCAAACAGAAATCTATTACAAATAAGATTCCAAGGCGCAATTTTATTCAAGTATAACCAGGAGACGAGATTGATCATCCAACACATGAAACATGAAAGCACACAGGATCCTGAAGCTTATTTGAACAGAGGGGCCATCACGGCTTTTATATATCGCAGTACTGATAAGCCGATGCCAGGTACGAGTGGCGCAGATTCGTCACAGTTGGATCCTTATCCCCTGAAGACACACAGACCACCCCACTGCACAAATAACCAATGTCTCACATCTACAGACTTACAATTTACATGTGTATGCGACCCATCCGCAGAATACAGTCTTAATGGTGCTCACTGAATGGTGTTAATGTTTTGATCCATGTTTTTTTTGATAAATTCTTCTGATGAGTGTATAAAAGTGTATGACTAAAACATCCTTACCTGACCATTACCCCCAGAAGGCTAAAATATTTCTGTCTAGACTCCACAACTTCACTGTAAAAAATGTCGTCGAAATAATGAAGGATTCCTCGTTCCAAAGTTGCCAGAGATCCATCATTAATTTCACAGAGATGTCGTTATTTTCATAGAGATTCCTTGTACCACCACACTGCCACCTGGAGTTTCTTGTAAAAACTACACTGGCCCCCTACTATCTAATTACAGTAGTTCACTGTTCAGTTTTACAAGGATCCCTCATAGATTCAACTGTTAGTGGCCCAGGGTATCCCCTGGGCTATTGGAGCCGGGTTTTCAGCCAGATCCACAAATTTGTAATCACCAACTTTAGGGTGTAATCATTCAGTGATGTACTGTTAGTTTACACATTTTTCAAAAGCCAAAGGAAAGTTTCAAATCTCATCTATCAGACAACATTTTGTCCTTTATGGTGAGTGATGTCTTTCTCTACGAAAAAAGCTGCTGTACTTACGTCATGTTTTTGGGAGCTATACTGACTACAAGTCCTTTAACCATTGGGTCTATGGGTCAGATAGATTTTGGCAATGAAATTAACACATGGAGTCCTATGGGTAATCACCAAGTGAGACACTTTTTTTCAGCAGGCAATGTTTACAGTGTCCAAGCTATACACATAACACATTGGGGACTGAGCGATAAACTAAGCATGCTAAGGATAAAGTTTTCTGTACAACGCCTAACTCCCGGAGAATTGACATTTGACTTGCTCAAGTGAATAGATTTATGAGGGAGGGATTCGGGAGCGAGGGGGCTAGGTGTCCAGGGGCCAGGTTTCCAGGGGGCCAGGTGTCCAGGGGCTAGGTCTCCAGGGGGCCAGGTGTCCAGGGGCCAAGTGTCCGGGGGCCAAGTGTCCAGGGGCCAGGTGTCCAGGGACCAGGTGTCCGGGGGCCAGGTGTCCGGGGACAGCACACCAGGGGGCCAGCGGTCCAAGGGGTTTAGTAAGAGAAGATTATGCCAGACTGGTGTCAGTACATGCATAGATAATAGTCTCTATTTGTAAGTAATTAGTCAATATTTTGCAAGTGCTGATTCCTGTGACCCTACAGGGTTGATAGAGGGTTTTATGGTACCTACCCCGAGCCTTCTGTGCTTCAATGCACAACGCCCAATTTTTATATTGGGGGGGGGTAGTAGACCCTGGGCCATATGTGATATATATCACACGTTAATTTTTTTTACAGTGTTGCCTTGGGTGTGTGGCCCTACCTGTCTTCTAGGGCCTACTTGCCTCATCAATACATGACCTACAATAGCTGTGCAGTGAAAAAGGTCACGAATCCCCGAATCAGGAAATTGAGTGCAGTTAGGTAAGCATACCTGTGAGGGGCGAGTTTACCAGGAGCCTCCACTGCTCCAAACCATCACAAAGGGGCCAAGCTCATCAAGGTCCAAGTTTGTAAGAAATAACCTCCAAACACATCCCCCACTCCCCCATTTCGAAGCTGCTCGCCTTACTTCTGGTTGGCACTTAAAGTTTGGAATAATGTACTAATACTACAAATATATAGAAGAATCGCTCATCTGCATGTAACTATGTGTCTGAGTACCACTGGAAAAGTACTCATGGGCATTAAGAACCTTTGTGTGGACCAGAAAGAGATAAGGGACCAACGCGAGGCCCCTTGGACTTCTCTGCCTCTGAACCTCGAAGATATTGAACAGAGGGGTAGGAAGCAAATCTTCATTGGGGGGGCCCAGCGGGGTCCCAATTTGAACACCTTGAATTATCGGCTCGAGCGCGATGATGTCTATACATACCCATAATAGAATTTAATAGAAAAGTATTTTTGGTGAATTTTAGATCTGATTTGAGGTTCAGGGCTCCATTTTCCCTATCCCTTTAACATATAATCTAATTCGGGATGGAATGTTTTAGCTGCTTTTCCATTTCATTATGACTTCTTGGTAAATTTTTTGGGGGGCCCAGACATAATCAGGCCCCCCTCCTGGGGCCTGCCCCCCCCTTTTCCTACGCCCCTGTATTGGAATGTAATGGATTCGTGACGAGGAGTGGTCATCGGTCATGAAAAACAACCGTTGCATCAGCATTAAAAATTGATACGGAGCTCATACGTGCACGTGGCTGATGCCATGGTAATAAGCGATATACGGAGCGAATACCTGTAGGTACACTTATCTTTGCGTTGTGAGCGTGTACCAAAGCATTATGGGAAGGTGTTTGCCATGCCATTGACATTTCTTTTCACTCACAATCATACAGACACACCACGTCAGTGTACAGAGGCACATGAAGCAAATGGTTATTGGGGAGGGCCAGCTATCATTTTAATATAAGTTTTAATATAAAGGGGGCATTCTCATTGTGCATTATGGGGGATACCCACTTCTTGGCACTTACATTTTACTTGATGCTTTCATAACTGATGGAACTCCCACCATGTGGTGCCTGTAAATACTGCACCTCTGTGCTGCTGTGGCTGAAGAGGGGGTAGATCTATAGTCTGGAGAAAATGCTTGCATGAGCAATGGTATGTAGAATTCCTATCTCTTCTTTCGCACAACTGTGATAAGTAGCATCCGTGGATGCTGGAAGAGGTGTGTGTTGCTGACCTATTTCTTTCTTGTCTGTATAAGTTCTAGGAAGTCTCTGTAGGCTCCGCTTTTATAGTGTAGCAAAGGCCATATTATTGAGGGCGTGGTACAAAATACGGTATGTAGTACTGGGCCATAATGGGGCTTTGGGGTAGTAATCCTCTATCGTCAGCATAGCGCTTTAAATACAGTACGATGTCCCTCTTTCTCATGATGCATGTATGCATCACAGACGAATTCTAGTGCTGCACCATGACTTTACACTTTTGGCACAATGGTATTGGCTACACACGGGATGGGAGCTGGAGGCAATTTCTTAACACACTACGACTGCTCACCTTAAAGTCTCAGTGAAGACCCTTAATTTAGTGTCATGTGTTGCATGCAGCACTACGACTGCCCTATCAAACTCTATGTAATGGCTAAATCAGGGCTGATCGTACAAAGCAGTTGTAGGGCACTGCTTACGATTACTGGGACTTAGTTTTAGAATGTCAAATCTCAGTGGCTGTGTGCAGTCGTAATGCCTTTAAAATGGCCTCCTGGGCTGGTTCTGATGATATGCACTGATAGCGGCTAATGCATAGACCAGCTTGTCTCTGGAAGTGTGAGTGACCTAGGGACAAGGTGCCAATCATGACACGTCTATCAGTGAATTTTACCCCAACCAGCGAAATTCCAAATGGAGGACCTACTGGGTGTCCATATCGGGTTGTCATGATGCGTGGGTGCATCCTTACTATAACAGACCATGCAGTCTTGAGACACTATGATCTAGCATGTATCTAATGGGTTAAGAAGAATCGGTCTGAATCGGCCTACTACATGCAGCTGTCATGTCTGATAGTAAACCGAGGTAGTTGTTAATGGACTGAATGTTCACCTCTTGACGATATCCATGCGGTTGTGAGTCAGTCCAGTTACTTAAGACATACGCCAAAGAAAAGGGGGGGGGGGGTATCATAAGCATCCAGAATATACATTCACGATATATATCACGAGTTCTAGTGCTTACCAGACCGAAAAGTACTGCTGACCGAAGTATGGATATCAATCAGGGCAATAGAGCACAATCATGTCAATTGTGTGCCTATACATGGGCGCTAAACATTTTCAGCCGTCAATTTTTAAAACCCCTTTGTCACCAGCATCAGTTTTTAAAGCCCCTTCATCATGCCATCACATTCGTCGCTCTTTACTCATGTACATATTATAGGCATTTATTATTCTGATAGACGACCCAGACCTTTATAGGGCATCTAATGACTGGATCATGCAGACCTACCATGTAGCACTGTCGTTGTGTTGTTGTTTTTTGTTGTTGTTTTTTGTGTGTTTTTTGTTGTTTTTTGTTTGTTTTTGTTTTTGTTTTTTTTTGGGGGGGGGCTTTCATCCACTATTAACCAAAGTCAAAGTGTTTGGTTATTTATGTGTGTTTATACACGGCGCGCGTGCGTGATCCCCGGGGTGTTAACACTTCTAGATCTACTCGCCACCATAGAAATCGGACGGGTGATCTATCACTTCTAGTGGAGTATTGAAGAAGTGTTCGGGTCTCTGTGGTGTGATTGCATAGTGCACCCAGTTGTATTTGTAAAGCTGGTCTCAAGTCATTCCCCTGTTTATAATTTAGAGGGGTAGGGAGATCGAGTCTGGCTTTGATTACTGTAGACTTTGGCCGTTACTGAATGCACCCCCCTTCTCCCAGCGCTGATGATCAGGGCGCCAGGTACAGCAGATCTACTATGAGAGTCTACTCCAAGACCCATGTGGCAGACATGGAGAGGCTCTGGTTTCATTTACCAGCGGAATGACTCTCCATTCCTCCTTGATCCCACGATAATAGGGTAGTAAATCATGATATGGCGTGCCTTATGTATTTCTAACTATTAGTGTGTTTAGTGTTATGAGACCCCACATGGCCATGCTATGCAGATTATCTAAGAAGCAACTACTTAGAGAGCCCCTCTGTCCCGTGTAGAGATAGAACCCATGAATTTCTCGAGCTGATGTTTGGCTTTTGCAGATTTTTCTTCCCACATAAGAATTCAATTCTCTACGTGTCTGGACGTTGCCCTCTCAATTTTCGAGAACCATCCTCCTTTGAAAATATTCTGCGTGGTCAGATTAGATGAAAACGTTCCCTCCACCAACGTGCAGCTGAGCACTGCCAAAACCATGCTTGTTATGTTATGTAACCATGTTTACTTCGGAAATCATCCCTTAGACTGACCCCAATGTTGTGTATGCCCACCTCTCAGCACCCATCCACCTGGATATACCTGCTATTGCTAAGTTTTGAACCTCTCCCAACCACCTGGTCACTGGAGGAGCCAATCCTGTTTGGCACCTAGAGTTGGAGCATCTTCATGCAGCACGGTGGGTGGGACTGGCAGTGTGCCCACCCACCCCACTGCCATACCCACCACTGATACCCATCCTCACCCCCAATAACTACCCCACTGCCCAACCTATTTACCCTCCTACCCATCTTCTCTCCTCCAGGGTCTAAGGTTGCTGTCTAGGGGTAGGTGGTTATGCACAGGCGTGTTATATTGCAACGATCCTGGAAGAGTCTAGTAGCCCCTGGATGTATAGGTCTAATTCATATAATAACACTAGAAAAAGTTAACCTTAATACAGCTCATGACCTTGAAGGAAGATGGGAGGGGTGCAGACTATTCTCGGTAGTTATTTTCATTAGACATGTTTTACAACTTTGGACCTTCATAATCAAGTAAATCATCTGTTCGCTAAAACACTTGTTTTCACTGGCAATCCATATCTCCTGTACAACATGAACTGACCTTTATCTCATCCCCTGAGTAGGTCCTATGGGATACGTTCTGCTATGTTAGAGTTCACTTTGAGTCGGCTTGGTCTATTTGGACATTGTCCAGACTGTTGGCCAACAAATCCCAAAGGCAAATTGCCGAGTTCCGGCAATCTATTGGTTTCACCTGAGGGCAATACCAGAGAATAAACACAAATTCTCTACTACAAGGCACAGCGCTTTCTGTAAAGAAGAATATGATACTCTGATTCTAGTATAGATCATAATACATTCTAGTGCCACTATAACATAATCATTGTGGATAAAAATATAGAGGTAATCATTTATCAAAGACACAATGTGAGTATTTTTCTTTGTACGTTGCTCAAATAGAATTTTAATTTGGGAAAACGTCCAGTGGAGATGGATCCAATTACATCAGAATTTGTTGGTAAATTGGATTGAATACCTTGCTTTTTATTTGTCTGTATCTATATCTACCAAACTTGCATTACAACTGCGGAAATGTGAATGAAAGAATCCGTTTGTAAAATATGCATTTAAGGCAACGTTATTTCGTAAAATGGTCCTAGATACGAAAAAAATCAGTGGCCAACATTGGTGACCACTGGGAGTAAAGTGTTTTAATCTCCACAAATATGTTGCACCTAATCAACCTGCATAACGGATCAGTTGACACATATCACCAGTTTTCTTTAGTGTTGCACCTCTAGGTTATGACATAGAATTTAGGGCTTAGTGACGATGTATGTGAGGCTTTTTGCCAACGCATACCAGCCTGGAGTGAGATCACTAAAAGTGCATACATTACATAACAGGTATAATATAGCAAGGTGCTTTTAGACAGGAGAGGGCTTGAGGAACTTGTGAAGTAAAAGAGGTTGTCTCTTATGGGGGTGTTTCAAAATGATCGCTGTAGCTGCTTCAGCGCCAGTTTTGATCGTCTACAGTTCTAAGTATTCCATACTCAGATTACCTTTTACTGTGGAGCTGTGGAATAAGAGGCATGAAATACATGTACATGCTTTTAACATCGATGGTGGAATCTACGGAGAAAGGATGTATGTTTCGTGTCTGTTGTATTCCTTGTGTGGTTGTCAGTGCCCACCACCTGTGTTCTCCATTGATTAACATTGCCTCCAGCAAGTACACATGCTAGCTGTATGAGGTTGACCCCAATAAACTGACCAGTGACATTTCGGTATCGCTTAAATGACTATTCTTTCAATCCTACAATTCCACCAAATGGGCCTATACAAATGCAAAAGAAAACGGAAGATGGTAATATCTTACTTATACATCATAACGCAATCAGGCATTACACAGGAACCATAAAATAATAGTCTTCAATAAACAGAGACTGATATCGTAATTTACATTTTATCACCCAAGAATAGACAAATGAATAAATAAAGAAATGAATAGATGAATGATGCATAAGGGGTCCAAGTTATAATGTCACACCAACCTAAATCAATACCTGTTATCGTTATAGTTGCAGAGACCCTATGTACACAGAGCGAACAGCTTGTGATCATCTAGTTTTCAAGAATCGGGTGTAAAAACACAAAGGTATAGGGTATAGTGTGTACGTAAGCAAGTCTGTGCTGACTCCACAAACTAGAGCTGCTTGCCTGGCATTCTCTACAGGTCATCTTCCCTGGTTTCCGGTGCCTCCAGTTAATGTTATGGACAGGGCAGGTCGATAAGAAGCTCAGGTACTGAAAGGTGGGAAGATCACGACCAGGTACATGCAGGTCGAACATAACATGGGAACCCTCTAACAAACTGGCCTTCAGGCTGTGAGGAATCTTTCTCCAAGCCACCATTAATTTCCAGCTCCCAAGTCTTTCCACTTGGTGGTGTTGAGCAGATTCAGTGCTATGTAAGCAGGAAGAAGAGGCTTTTCACGGTCAGCAACCCACTCTTAGTCGTCTTATATCTATTCACAATAGTATCAATAAAGTTAACCTTAAATCTCTGGGACTGGGATAACTAAGAAATAACAACAAAAAGAATCAATCCATGTCTAATCCTGAGCATCCCAACCCTAGAACATCTCTATATCAAAAGACCCTTTCAAGTTGGACTGATGGTAAAGAGACTGTTCGTGTTGAAGGTCGGTGCCATGCAAGGTCGTTCAGGATAGGGTCTGTATACAAGGTCCCTGATAGTCAGGTAATGGTGATGGATACACACTACCTGCCAGGTGTTACCATGTGTACACGGGAGGCACCTCCAGAGAGACGTAGAACCGTCTACAGAACCATCTATCAGCCCCTCTCATATCCTTGTCTGCCCCTCGCTGTTCTGCTTCCAGGAAACTAGGCTAAACTCCCTGAGAGCTGTTTCACAAGGCCTATGTACGAGTGATATTGATATAAGAGCAACATTACTCGTATGGTCATCCTAAGATCAATCATTGGCATATTGCTACCACCAGTCAAAGTGTTTCAAAAGTAAATGGTGAGTGAGACTTAAGAGTAACTTAGGGCCAATGTACGAGTGATATATGACCAACATAAAAGAGCTGATTTATGTGGAGGGTTAAGAGACCTGTTTCATAAGCATTCTTTATTTAAGATCGATCTTTCCACTCTATGAGTGACCACCTAATATTAGTCATTTGGGAATAACTACTACTGTTTCAGAACAAGCTGTTACTCATATTGGAACTTAAGACTGGTCCTTTAGAAACAGCTGTCAATTAGACATAGGGGCAGTAATCAAGATCAGTTGTAAGGTCACTCATAGGCCAATTACCCAGCTAGTAAGATCGATCACCTAGGTGCAGAATATGGCTTTTCTTCATAATTCCATGATAGAAAATGGTATTAAAAGGGGGAATTTCCATTTGATATATATACCTGACTTCATGCATTAGAAAATGTTGTGGGGTTCCACTTGTTGATAGGATTTTTCAAATGTATGTGTACCCTCAACCTTCCCCATAAATCAGCTACTTTATGTTGGTCATAAGTCACTCTTACATTGACCCTTTACTAGTAAGTTTCACTCCCCATTTACCTTTGAAACACTTCCCCTAAGCCTAAGAAGCCTAAGATCAATCTTAGAATGACCATAGGAGTGATCTTGCTAGTACACCAATCTTACTCGTACATGGTCCTTGTGAAACAGGTCTCAGGGTACACATAAATGTGAAAAATCATACCAATAAGTAGAATTCCACAAACCTTTTTAATGCATGGTGTTGGGCATATATCAAATGGAAATGCCCCCTTTTAATACCATTTTCTATCATGGAATTACGAAGTGAAGAAGTATTCTGCACCTAGGTGATCGATCTTACTATATAGCTTGGTGATTGCCCTGTGAGTGACCTAACAGCTGATCTTAATTACTGCCCCTATGTCTAATTGACAGGTGTTTCTAAAGGATCAGTCTTATGCCCCATTACGAGTAAGAGCTTGTTGTGAAATACTTTTGATTATTCCCAAATGACTGATCTTATGTGCTTACTCATAGAGTGGAAAGATCGGTCTTATATAAAGAATGGTTGTGAAACAGGTCTCTGGGGTCTAGAAGTAGGATGTTATTGGGATATCTGAGCAGTATGCTGCTACATGTGTATTGACTTTTAAAAACGGGGATGTATCCTAACATTCTGACGTCACTGGTATTTTGCTTCATGGCAGAGGCTTATGATTATGGAGGAAGAAGGGTCAATTGATTTTGTTTTGGGGAATATGGATCTAAAAAAGACATGTATCGTTCCTCAAGAAAAATCCATGTAGCGAAAAATTATCTGTAATGTCTCTGCTTTTTGGAACAGCATACGAAGGGTCTAGAAGATTTTCTGAAAGATATGGTTTTATTACTATATCCACCTTTCAAGTAAATACACCTTTCATGTAAATAAACCAGCTGCATATCATCTCCAATTCGAGGGACATAGTGACATAGTGCGTGTACCTGCATGGGCATTGGGCAATAGCAATACGCATCTTCTAAAACTCAAAATGTCTGTGCCTGCTCCAGAAGTGCACTGGAACCAAAGACAATAACGATCTCTTCCGTCCCCATCATACACGACTTTAAATAATTCAACAAAGATAGTACAAAGGGATGTAATCCGTGGGTGTGATAAGGTCTTTTTAGTTTGATTTTCCCCATGAGGGGCTGTGTACAAATGACCTCATGCAGGAGGGGAGAGGGGGGTTAGGCCCGGCATGACAGAATTAATTTTCCATATACCTTCAGCATTGCAAAATTGGCTCAAAGCATGATGAGGGGGAGGGGGGTTCAAAAATGGCAAAAAAAGCAAGACGTCATTTGTACAACCTGCAATGGTATGTCTGTGGCTCCTTCACTGCAAAAATGGTGTTTAGATTTTAAACATGTTTAGGTCTAAACATGTTTAAAACCTAAACATATAGGTCAGTTAGGTGTCTCATCGACTACACATTTAGGAAATGAACACTTTTTCTCTAACTACATAAACATTTACGCTAAACATGTTTAGATGTTTAGAGCTGAGACAGTTGAATAATAGGTGTTTAGATTTAAACATCAATATGTTTAGATACTTGGATGTTAAATCCACACCAGGTAGCAGCACTACCTTTGACTGGACTATCTGCACACAGTTATAATCAATTGTTGTGACAAATGTCCCCATATCCCATGTTTATCATGGTTTCATTTCATAGAATGTCATGTGAATAGAAAGGGCAATAGAAAATTGACTAGTTTCACCTCGTGCCACCATCATTACCCTAAAATAATCAATTAACTCCATGACTGACACCTATTTGATGTTATTCTGGAATAGATAAGGCAATGTCCTTCCTGCCAAGCTGTTGTACTTTCTCAAGTCTCTCATTCTGATGCAGTGTGTAATATATGTATACGTATATAGCTGTGGCTGACATCTTTGGAGACTTTGACAAGTAAATACCTGCTGATGCCCCCCCCCCCCAGTAAATGAGAAAAAAAGAATATATCTCTTTTTTTTTAATGCATACATGTCTGCAAACCTTAACTCTCCATCAAATCATTTAAACACCTAAACACAAAAATTTATATATCTAAACACAAAGTTTTAACCCAAACACCTACATTTCTAAACACTTGAGCTAATCACATTGTTTGGTTAAACATGTTTAGGAAATTAATGTGATTACAAAAACGTTGCAAGAATATGTTTAGAATTGTGTTTAGGATCTAAACACCTTTTTTGCAGTGTTGTTACAGCTATACGTGTATATGTTTTGGTGTCTCAGGCCTGGCCTGGAGGGGCCGACCAGGTCTAAGCTGTAGGTAACACCTGTTAATACTTCCTGTAGGTATACTGCCTCGCCAGATGTGTGAAGGCCACCTCCAGGTTGTACAGTACAGGCACGGTATGATGTACATGTATCTCCAGTGAGAAACATCCACAGAATACATACATAAGTAGCTCTATACACACAACAAGAGTAGACCCTACACGTTCTTAAGAAACTATCTAAGACATTATGCCTCCTGGGTGACAATATTACTCAAATTTGATGGCCATTTTTTTTCAATTGTAATTTTTGCCATTGATTTTATGAATTTCAGTTTTATAAAAATTGTTAAAATCTGTTGATTCTACTGGTTTGTGCATTTATTCCTGACTGTTTTTGTATACACATGAAAGCCTTATACCTGACTTTAGAGTTGGACACTAACATACATTAAAGCGACATTGTTATATAGAGTTTTTTTCCTATGTCTGCGGTATCCTGACTTAAGAAAAAGTGGTAGAGAGGAGAGGAATGGGAGTCTGAGGAGAGATACCATGCAGTTGTGTATCTGGGTCAGTAAGACGCAGTTAAAAGTTTCTTTTGGAAAGGAAATTGAGTTGCATTGGACACACGATCGCCTTGAATCCAGCCCATCTCTTATTCTTGACGACATGTTACTACACTCAATAGTCAGACGAGTTACATATATAACAACGAATCAAGGGATATACACACACACACACACACTCACACACACACACACACATATACATATATATATATATATATATATATATATATATATATATATATATATATATATATATATTAAAATCGTCAGGGTGTGTGGCATAGCCCCTGTGGTCATAATACGATTAGCTATCGAGATGATATAAGGCACACCTCGTTGCAGTTAAGTCCAATGTTTACTGCCGCCGGAATTCATCTAGTCTCATGCAGCGCATATTCGTTTTTTTCTAGTTATCATAAAGTTTCAGATCCTTTACATTTCGATAGCGAAGATATTTAGCTATCCATATTTTGGTATGCTAATGAATAAAATGCGGTGTGGCATCCGCCATTCAACGGTAAAATGATCAACAAAGTGGCTTGGGAGATCCACTTGAAAACAAGTGTCAATATACATGTAGACGATTTGAAGACGAGAGTCATGGCATGAAAGTGTTGTAGAGCAGACGATGGCCAAACACGACTGTACAAATGGCACGACCTGAAAGCACCGCGTGCACTGCATGCCCTTTGCAAACATACACAACTCAGCGCGCGTACTGTTTTACTTTCCTCCCCTGCAGCAATATTGTTGGTGCGAGCTGGTCGTCCAAACATATTGTATTTCACACAACAAGCACTGTCGAGTGGACCCTAACATAGATACCATTGCTCTACTTTATTTGAACATATATAATATTATATCCAGTGTATTTCATAATGTCTTTGATCACGTAGTACTTTATAGGTAGATATATATGTGTAACTCTTTCTTGTTGATGTTTGCTTTCGACATCTTGCTCTCACTTTATCATAATAGAGCCCACGCACCCAACCTCCATCCTCTCCCCCGCCCCGGAAAAAAAGATAAAGTAGAAAATTTAACACAATTTGAACCTCCCAATTGAAGTATTCAATTCATCAAAATAAGCCTACACTCTAATTGCCGACCCTTTCTACTGTAGATCCGGCGGCGGAGTAAATCGGCGGACGCTGGTCTGGTTGAGGGTGACATTCTGCTGGGCATCAATGGATACAGCTGCAGAGGTGTTAACCACTCTACGGCCATGTCACTGGCAGAAAGCTCTGGCGACATGCTTGTCTTCCAGGTACTCAGGTATGCACTATATATGTATCATTATCGTGACAGGAGTTAGGGGCCCATTTCCAGTTTTTAGATTCTGTTTGATCTACAATTGCAAAAGAAAAACTGACGTGAAAGATCTACGGTTGTTGGAGATGGGCAAAGGGGAAATTACTGACCAGAAAGATATTCCTTTTAATGTGAACTTCCATTCAGTCCTCCAAGACGGTGTGTGGGATCATTCATATAAACGTGAACAATTTGTTTTGAAATAACCAAATATCCACAAACACCAGACACGTTGAAATAAGACTGATTTTTTTGAAGTGGTGGTGAATCTTTTGTATGTTGGTGACGTTTCGAATGAATTTATCACTATTCTCCAGGAAGTGAACTTTATAATGTACTTGAGATTCGTCACTGGTAGGAATTTCTGACAGTACCTATCGTATAGATGTTACAAAAGCTAATATCATTTATTCAAGAAACATATATTCATCCCATGAACATATTGCCCGGGTAATGTTGATAATGAGTTATAATCCAATTTCTAAGGAGGCTGAGGGAGGCAAGCAGCGTGTACTGTAGAATGTTGTTAGCTAGAGTCGTGGGAGGTCAGACATGATGTATGTTTGCCTGGAGGTAAAGCAGGACTACTCCTGGTGTCACCTTCAGTGGTAGCTAGCTATAAACACCAGGAGGAACACTCCTCTATATATACTACCTGCACACTGGAGGCAGTCAGAAGAAGCATGAGATCTAGACCACCACCTGCTGCTCCTGCCCTAGCCCACTACTTGTATAATTGCACTTACCACTACAGATTCATCTAAGTTTGCTGTATAACTATTTTTTCATTCTCATAGCCAGAACACAGAGGAAGTGAGAGGTATTGAAGGTAAACAGAGGGTGAAGAAAATATAAGGAGAATATATTTCCCCTATTCAAAATAGACGATAGTGAGTGACTCAGTTTACACAGAAATGAATCCTCGCTAATGGTTTTGCTGTTGGTTGCGGAAGGTGAGGGGTTAGAAGTGGCCTCAGCCATCCAAATGTCAGGAGGTTAGGATTCACTTCAAGGGCACACAGATAATAGCGATATCTAAATGAATAACTCCTATTCGCCTCTACTGCCCTGTATTAGAAGAGAGAAAACTATGACAGGACTTTAGACATGACATTGTAATACTTGTAAATAGCTACGAACGATTCATGAATCTGATAGGTACTGCAGTGGTGAAAGGTTATCTATTTCAAAATTGTTTTATTCATTCATTTCATGAAGGGGTTAACCAAAAAAAGATGAAGATATATTATGCTAATCCATGTACACCTGATGCAATCACTGGCTGTTAGATGTTACAGAGAATGCATACAGAGGTCCAAAATATATCTATAACAACCATCGTTAGGAAATTGGTCTACAACTATCAATTATCTTGCTCATAAAACTAGTACATATTCAGCACGAGTGTCTAGCATTACAACCATCCAACCTACAGCAACAGGCATTGTTAATTTGGATATGAGACGACATAGACATAACATCCTAATACCCATAGTCCACTGGGCCTCTTCGGCCGACTTTTGTGTAGGAAATGTATGGCCAAAGTTGGCCGAAGAGGCCCAGTGGACTATGGGTATTATTAAACAGGTAACATCGGTTACTAGCATTATACAGCATCATGTCAATGGCAAACAAACAGTCCATAATTAGAATTGTGCCACCGAATACCAAGTGTGTGGGTATCACACGAGGGATTATGTGTTCTATGGCATTCTGTGCCTGTCATTGGCCTGACCTACACGAGATGTAGGGACTCATCACCATACAATTGTAGAATGAGCCCATGCCCCCTAAGGTACAGCCTCCACATAACAATGACTCCTTATATCACCTCTAGGAATGTAATATGCAGAAACAATCTATAAGATCTAGGTGCCTGACCTTCTATTCCCACAATGGCACCAGTTACTAGGTGGAATCAGGTCAATGAAGCAAAGGAGAGGGCATACAACATACGCAATCGTGCGATTAGCAGTAAGTAAAATTGTTGGTTGAATCCCACATGAAGTACTACGGTATGCCTCTGGCATCTCTGTGTAGTACCATCTTGTAGTGAGGTCAGTCAGTTGTCAACTTTCAAGCATACTTACGACGGTTCTAGATGGGATGGTAACCATGGACAGGTCCCTAACCCCACCCGTCCTAAACTCAAGTATATATAGATCTCAGGATATAGGATTCTAGACCCATACCAACATTTTGACTGTTGCTGGTTCTGCTAAAAGTGGCAAAACACACTGATAAGACAGATCATGACGAAACCATCTCCAGTCCCGCTTATACCTTTAGTCCACTGGGCCTCTTCGGTTAATATTGGCCATACTTTTCCTTCACAAAAGTCGGCCGAAGAGGCCCAGTGGACTATAGGTATAAGACCCAATAATGAACCGTGTCCGATTAACCGAATGGGAAAGAAGTGTGGAATGAATACCATCCACAATTTTGGTGGTGTCTCTTTATGCCCATAGTCCACTTTTGTGTAGGAAATGTATGGCCAAATTTGGTCGAAGAGGCCCAGTCTTGGCGAAATCCTGTCAGAAATACCAAGTGAAAACGAAACTTAAAACAGTTTGTAGTGTTCTTATGGATCCTAGGAAATCCTTTATCACAACACGAACTACCGCGGTACATAATGTGGAGAAGGTTACAATCTGAGAATCGAGGTCAAATGTTACAACGGCGGAGACTTACTAGCCTGCCCCCCCCCCCCCTTTCGCCCTGCAGTTGCCGTTGCGATGCTCGATTAAGAATGTCGTACAAGGATTGTTATTGGACATTGTGTAGGATGTTCCTGACATTAGTGTCATGATCATAATTGGATCCATGATTTATTAGAGGCATCATTTCTAGCTGTGGGCATGGAAACTTGCCCATGCCTAGAATAAAGATAAGACTTCCATCGCCGTGTATTGTTATCTTGGTAGATTGGACTTATACGATGACTATTGATTAGGGGTGCAAACAGTCCAAAATCTCATGCAAGAAAGGTAAATGATTGGCTACTATGTAGTGGCTTTACCCACTAAAGCTGCTAGCAAATGCGTAAAACGTTAGCTACTACACTGCAAAAAAGGTGTTTAGATTTTAAACATGTTTAGGTCTAAACACGTTTAAAACCTAAACATATAGGTCAGTTAGGTGTCTCATCGACTACACATTTAGGAAATGAACACTTTTATTCTAACTACATAAACATTTACGCTAAACATGTTTAGATGTTTAGAGTTGAAACAGTTGAATAATAGGCATTTAGATTTAAACATCAATATGTTTAGATACTTGGACGTTGAATCCACACCAGGTAGCAGCACTACCTTTGAATGGACTATCTGCACACAGTTTTAATCAATTGTTGTTACAAATGTCCCCAAATCCCATCTTTATCATGGTTTCATTTAATAGAATGTCATATGAATAGAAAGGGCATTAGAAAATTGACTAGATTCACCTTATGCCACCATCATTAGCATACAATAATCAATAAGCTCCATGACTAACACCTATTTGATGTTATTCTGTAATAGATAAGGCAATGTCATTCCTGCCAAGCTGTTGTACTATCTCAAGTCTCTCATTCTGATGCAGTATGTAATACATGTACACGTATATAGCTGTGGCTGACATCTTTGGAGACTTTGACAAGTAAATACCTGCTGATGTCACCCCCCCCCCGTAAATGAGAAAACAAACAAAATACCGTAATCTCCCGCGTATAAGGCGCAGCCCGCGTATAAGGCGCACCCAGAGTTTAGAGATTTGACCAGAAAAATAAAAGATTCATAACTTTTGTTCTACTGAATGGATTTTGAAAATTCAAAAACCTATGTGTTGCATGGACCCCCCAGACCCCCCTGGACCCCATATTCAGCTGATAAGGTTATATGGGAGTGTAAGATATCAAAATGAAGGTCTTGATCTCCCCCTTGTGGATATAGAAAGAACTAAAACCTCTCGTATAAGACGCGCCTTATACGCGGGAGATTACGGTATATCTCTTTTTTTTAATGCATACATGTCTGCAAACCTTAACTCTCCATCAAATCATTTAAACATCTAAACACAAAAATTCATAGATATCTAAACACAAAGTTTTCACCTAAACATCTACATTTCTAAACACTTGAGCTAAGCACATTGTTTGGCTAAACATGTTTAAGAAATTAATGTGATTACAAAAACGTTGCAAGATTATGTTTAGAATTGTGTTTAGAATCTAAACACCATTTTTGCAGTGTAGTACTGCCACGGGAGGAATTCCTAATTGCCTAATATGTAATAATGAGTTTTCTATGTAGTTTCGTTTCTTCTTCCAACTTGATTAGGGGAAAGTCTGAAACTATGGGCATGTTGCCCGGGAATGTCGATCTTAAACCATGTTATTGGGTAAATCACCAAAGAAATTTGTTTGAACTGAATGAAAGGCAGGTGAAAAACGGGTTTTCAGTAAAAGTCTAATTCGCCGAGTCATTCTTATTCTGATTGAATTGATCATAGCAGCATAATGTCTGGATTTGATGGGAACCATTCCTAAGAAAAGTCGACATAGGCCTTCCAGTGTTTCAACAAGAGCCCACTAAGCTATCGGAAGTGTGTTAGCCCAACGAGAAAGAAAATAATTCCCTTTGTCTGCATTTAGGTTCTATTTCATTGTTCCCGTCCAATTCCATGACGAATTCTTAAAGCCGGAATTTGGCACCCTTTTTCACTATATTGGTGAAAAACTATGACCCTCCGGTAGTGTAGGGTGGGGGGGGGGGCGAAGCCAGCCAAAACTACCGATACGTCGTCCTTTGACCCGCCCAAGTATCCCGGGCCTAGCATCTCTCTGCTTTGCACCCTGACTAGGAGGGGTGGGGAGGAGCATGTGACAAAAACAAGATCAATGCTTTAACCCAAGGTCATTCTAAGGTGGGACAGAGAAAGAGTGTTTTTCTGACTTTTGATTACTGACAATTCCATATACTACTTACATGTCAAATATCTGGAGGCTATTGCAAAAAGAATCAGAAGTCTGCTGCTTAGAACCAACTTCTCACCCTACACTCAGAATCAATCCTCTTTGTGTGAATAATACTGGGAAGCATTCCCCAATTCATGGAAACTTAAGAATCAATTCTATAACCTATTACCTTGCTGTAAAACAGGGGAGAATTCATCACCTAAGGGTAGTCAGTCCCATTTTGGAATAGCACCTCCGACAGAATTGAATTCCTGTCCTTTCGCAACACCCTCCCGACCAAGAAATGTCACTGCTAATTATTGTCAATTCCATATACTACTTACATTTTGTATCAAATGTATTGCCAAGAAACGTTACTGACAATCATCGCTAACTCCATAAACTACTTATTTTGTGTCAAATGCGTTGAGCAGAAACGTTAATGCTAATTATGGCGTTTGTCATAAACTACCTACAGTTTGTGTCAATGTCGTGGTAAGAAATGCTAGAGGTTATCAGTACCAAGTCCTTAGACTACTTACTATTTTGTGTCAAATGTCCCGCAAAGAAACGTTACTGCTGATAATTATCAATTCCATATACTACTTACTAGTTTTTATGTCAAATGTATTGAAAAGAAAGGTCAGAACTAATTATTGTCAATTCCATATACTACTTGCATTGTTTCTATGCTGGTCAATGCACATTCCTTGTTCAATTACTAATATAGTAAAGGTCGAATCCCACATGGCGATTTAGGGCTGAAATATCTCTGCGATTTTGTCCCTTGCCCTCTTGGGGCTTTCCTGGGCCCCTATATCGCAAGGATAACTACTTAATTGGTCTTGATTCATTGTTAGATTTAGTATAAGTTGAACAATTCTTGCGATCTAGGAGCCCAGGAAGACCTCATAATCGCAAGGGACAAAATCGCAGAGATATTTGAGCCCTAAATCGCCTTGTGGGATTCGACCTTAAACTCCTTCCCTGGCCGCTGCTATTCTTTCTGACCAGACCGTCATCTTCAATATACATATGACACTAACTGTGCACCACGAGAAATAAGTATACATGATAAATTCAGAACCCATTCAGGAATAAATTTATAACTTCTTTTTCTGTTCTTCAGGGGAGCCGATGACCAACAGTCGGTGGAGGCGGCATTCCGATCTCTGGGTGACCAGCTGAGCAGCATTTCACCGTCAGCCCTCCAAGCATCAGTCGCCCCCTCAGGCGGCCGCCCTATGATCAACAGTAACGTGACGCCTGCCTCCCAGTACCAGCGTCAGGAGCACACGGTCCAAGACGCTGATACCACCACAAGGGTAACGACGGAGACGCGCACCGACACGCTAGGAGACACTTCCTACCGCCAAACCACCACCCAGCGTCTCACCACCACGAACTATGGCGGCGGCTCTGTCTCACCCCGGCGTGCGGTGTCTCCCATGCAGAGGAGCCCTATGCAACCCCAGTCCACTCCCATGCGAGTAAGTGCCCCAAGTGGTGTGAACGTGCAGCACAACCAGGACCACTCCGTCACCATGACCATCGGTGTTCCCACTGAACATAAGGAGAATGTTGCGCCTCAGCCGGCAGTACCAATGTTCAAGGTCAGCAAGGTGACTGGCGCCCAGTCCAATGGCATGTGGACGCCTGGTTCAGGAGGTATGCCCAACAGGCAGCCTCCAAGACCAGCACCCCAGCGGTCGCCGTCCCCACGGTTCAATGCCCAGCAAAAATGGCAGCCGCCACCTCCATCCAAATTAGCGGCGCCCACGGCACCTTCCCCAGCACAACCGGAACCCACGCAGATGGCGTTCACTGTGGATCTTGGACAGGACGTTCCCATTACAGAATCCGATTTTCGTTCTTCTCATCACGAGACGGATGGAGAGCCTCCACTACCCGTGGACATCCAAAAGCTCATGTACGGCACACATGGGCGCGACAGCAGCGGGTGTTCGACACCCGACTCTCCGGCCACTCTGGCCAGAAAAAGTAAGAATCCGACTCCCCAGCCCCCTTTCACGGCCTCTTTACCCTCCCACCTATGATACCGTCCGTCTATCAGTGACCAAATCGAGGCTCTCTTTATCCCTTCACAATGTACCCACTTCCATGTCCATGGAATGTGCCGCCACGTGCTGACTATAACAGCTGCAGTGCCTGCTGCCACTGTGGAGGTAACCTGTTCATTGTGCTTTGCCCTCATTGTGCTACAACCCATTCAGCCTACTTTCTGCGGCTCAGGGATGGTGGAAGAAATTGAACAGGCATGTCTGCACCTTTTTCTGGCTACATATTTTACTAAAGGATCTTTGTCTAGGGCCTTTTGTGCATTTGACAATAATTCTAGTAGTATCAACATGGAGTTGAAAACTTCGTGTTTCTGATGGCTGAATCAAGGCATGCCCTTAAAAAATAGAACAGAAAAGCAAAACATTTTTCGCACACTAGAACATTTTCCATGATTACGTGGGTATAAAACCAACCGCTTCATGCATATCCGGTTCTCTGTCAATATTCAGACTCTACTCAGAGCTTTGCCTTTTTCAAATTGGTAATAAGAAAAATCAGTAATGCACATTTCAATAAAACTTGACTCGTCTGGTCACAAACTTTTGTACATCTCCGTAATCACAGAAAATAGATCTAAGCAATAATTGAATCATACAGCAATATCATAGAACCTCGTAATAGAGGAACAGAAAGTACTAAAACCTCAAAATCCATTGTGCAGATACCCACAGTGAAAACCTAAGGAGGACCTTCCGCCTACCTGCAGATGGCAAGACGCTATGCAATGCACAGCCTTGCAATGCAAGCCAGTTCTTCTCTATTTTATAACAGGAATATGTATGCTGCGTATGCTGCTTCCATCTTCTTTTGTAAAAACATTGTCCTTTTAAAACTCATAATACATAATCGTTCAATTCTATATTTTTAATTCTGTCTGACATCCTTTTGTTCATTGTGTTAATTTTGTCTCCTTCGACACAATCCCTCTTCAAAAGCCAGTAAACCGTTTGAATTGACATCAACTAAAATTCTGTACTTCCAAAAACAACTCTCTCTTTCTATACTTTGCTAACATGAAGTATATGTACATCCCTGTGGAACTACACTGGGGAAAGTTCTCCCTTTTAAGTAACTCTTTTTGCCTTTATATGTTCCCCATTTTTGTCGTCTCCTTTGTGTCGAGGTTGTGCCATCCATGTCTTACTTACAGGAATCGGCGCAACCGCATTGGTCGGTCCTCTCCCTACGATGAAAGTTAAGTGCCACCAAATGTTGACCCTGTCAGTCAGCAGTAACCAGTCATATCTCCATCAACTATTACTCATGTCACTTAATTTTGCTTGCCTTAACCTCAGGCTGTTCCTTGGGCCTTAGCCTCTGCTAATGGGCCTTAACTGTCCACCTCGTCGGCTATTACTTTCCGTAGCACCAATTGTTCAGTGTTACCTGTTCTGCTTGTTACAAAAATCAAGAATGTATGCGTCCGACCATGCTTTGATAAGTTCAGTTGTGTAGTAACCTAGATCAGTTGCATGGGTAAGCCTTAAATCACGTAAAATGATTTGTGTGTCATCATTGTCATTGTGTGGTCAGTTAAAATGATTGAATCATGATTTTCTAGATTGGTATTAAAGAAATGACATAGAACTTAATTCATTACCTTTAAGAAGGTATATATGTGGTAACTGCGAATGAACGAGAGAAATGTAAGTAAATTACTGTAAGTTTTCAGTATTTCTTAGTAGTTCTTGCACTGCATGTACTTTAGAAAACATTCACATCATTGCATCGGTTTTGATACAATAAGCTCTTGAATCTGTATTAAAGATTAGAGAGCAAACTGAAACTTTTGTAATATTTAAAGCAATCATAAAGAAATCATATGATGGACGTCTACTAAACAAAATATCCTAGCCGAGGAAAACTGATTTGATTAACTTTCCATATTATAATATTTGCTCCACAGGGGAGCATATACACCTGCATACTAGATGTACGTGAGTCAGATAAAGGTTTCAGCAATTTTTAAAACTAGGTCTAGCTTATAGATATGTGGGTGCAGAATACACGCAGGATTTAACAGTATGTGCATAGCTCTATGCAATCCGTAAGGTGAAATAAGACAAGGAAGTTTTACTCCATTGTTCTCTTTCTTTCTTTCTTTCACTTACAGAGAAGATTTATGCTGACTCTTCCTTCTACGACGACCCGGAACACAAGTACCCAACTATTGAGGAGCAGATCAAGATGGCACGGAGTGTGGCCCTTTCGCTGATGGCGCCTCAGAACAAGCGGGCCCGTGGCCACACCATGTTCATGAAGCGCCGACAGGGGGCCTCGCGGTGGGTAGCAGGTGCAGAACCAGAGCCCTACGACCGTGTGGATGCTGGTCAGCCAGCCGAAGAAGGTGAAAAGTACTACCGGCCAGCACCATGGAAGGCTGGAGACCATACCTGGCGCCCAGTAGGTGCACCCAAGCCGTATATGCCACCACACCAACCACAGCAACAGTATCAGCCCCCACAACAGCAGATGCAGCCACCACCACAACAACCTGCCCCGGAGCCCTATGAAAGAGGTTGGGGACAACCAGATATCTCAGCCCGCACCTGGGGCCATGCTGTGGAACCAGTGTATGGTCAGCAACAACAACATCAGCAACCTCCTCAACAGCCACCACAGCAACCTCCGCAGCAGCAGATGAGACCTGCTCCAGGTTATGCCCCTGTGCGGCCACCAACTGTTGGCCCTCCAGCAGCTTCAGCACCAGCACCAGCTTCTGGTAAAGGACATCACACCTGGCAGCCACCAAGCTTTACTGCCCAGCCTGCACAACCTAACCAGCACCAGGAACCTCCATCTTGGGGTCGGTCAGCTACCCCAACACAGCAAGCTTCTTGGGAGGCACCAAAGGCCGCATGGGAGCCACCCAAGGCAGCATGGGAGCCACCCCAGGCTGCATGGGAGCCACCGGCTGCTGCCCCAGCACCAGCACCACCTGCTCCAGTAGCAGCTCCACCACCACCTCCACCACCACCGCCTCCACCACCTGCACCACCACTGCCTGATGACTCCATGAAAACCATGTGGCGGTCGCCTCAGTTACCCTCGTTGAAGGACAAGGACAAGCTAAATGCACTCAGCTATGACGAGTTTGAGAAGGTTCGCCTGCTCGACTCCAAGAATTTGCACAACCAAGTGTCGCCACAGATGTGCTTTAATTTGGCCAATGACCTTCGCAACATGAAGGGTAAAGGTGGAAAGCTGTTCGCCAAGCGGCGTGCGCGGGCTGAGCAGTGGGTTGTTGACGAACATCCAACAAACAAGGGACCAGACAAGAATGTCATGGAGAAGATCGCCGGACAAGTGGCAATGGAACAGGCTCGTCAGAATGCCAATCTCAAGACACAGCCTCAACTCAAAAGCAATGATGCAAAAATAGCACCAAGGGCCCGTCTTCAGGAGATGATTGCAAAGCCTGCCATGTCACCTTGGGAAGCTGCGGCCGGAGGCAACATCGACGCTGCCTTCTCGCACATCAACAAGCGCAACACCATCCACGGTGACAACCTGGTGAGCGGCGGCTGGAAAAACCCCACCATGCCCCCAGCTCCAGGCCCCACCCCTGCCACCTCCCTCCTTGCACTAACTGGCAAGGCACCTTCGTCGTCCACGCAGATTTCAAAGAATGACTACACCCGCAAGATTAAAGGATGGAGTTCTGTTGGAGCACCCACTCCTTCCAGTGAGTATTGCCACAAAATTGCATTACCGTTATATCTCAGTCTGATAGTAACACTTAAGATTATCAAATCTCTGTATGTATTGTGCTTAATATTTTCTGGTGTATTCTTCACACATAATTGTCACATCTATCTGCAAAGCAAATAGCATACAGTTAGTTCTGTCTCAATGTATTCAATATCTTAATTATTCAATTTCTGTTCTTATAGTTGTCACATCATGTCTCTGCAAGCGCATATACTTGCCAACAACTGTTCATTTTTTTTAATTTTGGCCCTTCTGTTTCAAGGTATGGGTAACGTAAAGCCAGTATCTGCACCTAGTTTTAACGCCGTGCAGTCGTATGGTGGCTCGGACACACTGTCAGTGTCACCTGCTCTGCGTCCTCAGCACCTCAGCCAAGAAAGGACACCTTCACCACGACATGCCCCCTCCCCACGGCAAGAGCTAGCCTCACCCTGCTACCAGACCCCACCCCAGAGACTGTCTCCTCAGCCCCAAGCCATGCAACCTGCCACCAACGGAGAGGTGTTTCATGATGCTCATGAGATGCCTGTTGGGTGTGTTGAGGGGGAGGGTTACTCGGACATGTAAGTGTATTATAGAAAGGTGCGTCTACTATTCAAGGGCCAGAGGAGGGATTGTCAGAAAGGGCCTGACTAGTATTGTGCTTGTTGCCAAGAGTTTCCCACCCCATGTTCTAGGAAGATTTGAGGTGAATTTGCTGGAGATAGTGCTAAGTTCAAAAGCGTGTTTGATCACTGGAAGGTGGTATATCTCTTGTGGATATCATGTTTATATTCTGAGGATGGAACCTATCTTTAAATGATCCTACAAACGGACGCGTACAAAAGGAAAGGACATGCAATGGATATATTTGAGGAAATCAAAAGGGATATGCAACCAACGATTGTATGCAAGGGATCATGCAATAGACTTCTTTTTGTTTATTATGAAGGAATCCAGGTTTGATATGTGTGCTGGCCAGAGAAATACACACTATCTGGTATTTCTGAATTCTGCGAGTGAAATTGTGCTCCTATTCTTATATATGTGTGTGGACTGCGATACTTACATAGAGGATACACCTACTCCACCGTTTAATGTATGACATATTATATCTGACAAACTGTGTGCCAGACATTTACACTTCTGTTTCACTAACGAAATGATTATGATATCATACCGAGTTTTGTGATGGTTATTTATTGACTACAACTACCTTGAGTTTTTGACCTGCCACGTCATTGCCGCTGTGAAAGTTCTGCATTAGCCTGACTCACTCACATCTTCCCCTGCTACGTCCATGTATAATGTGCCACTGGATTAACAACTTGTCTGGTACAGCATTTATCAACAATCTATACGGAATGAATTACAAGATGACAACCTCCTTACTCTGAACCTTGAAGCCTATCTTGTAAATTTGCACTCAGGGTGTGATTCAACCCTTGCCCATTGTCGCTATATTATTATCATTATCTCTATGGAGCATACTGTACAAAGCCAATATCTTCATAGATGTCACCCCTCTTTCCTGTGATTGCTTTGCTGCTGATGTGACGTCTTATTGTGTGTACATACTTATAGCCCCTGCTATACACCTGCCACTTATTCTATGAATTACTGTAGGTCTGATTGGACAAATACTGGATACTTAGTATGATACAGAGTTATGTACATGTACTACATATATCCACATCAGAGAAAAGGGTCATAGTCATCTGACCAACACCCTTCCAACAACTGGATAGCACTGCCTACTGCTAGTCAATAGCACCCGGAATATGGATGATCGAATAGATAGCTGCTTAATGTACAAAGCTTTGAATCAATGACATCTTTTAACTCTGTTGACTTTTGAGTATATTTTAAGAAAGTTGATTTTAGATGGTTTCCATTTCATCTTTATTCTATACCTCGGATTGTGAGCACTGTTTGCTTGCTTTGTTATCTAAGAGAAGATCATCATGAAGCAAAGCTGCTAATATTTTGGTCCCTGTCTGGTGCCTTAATAATCTCAATTTGAGATCCTATCGGTGATTGGTTATTGTCATTTACTGTTTACAAGTAGTGTAAACTCTGCTCTCCATGATGAAAAGATTAGCATGCAGAATGGGAATCATAGAAAGTATTGTTTTAAAATACTGCCATAGAGCCGAAGTGATGAGCTTATATTTATTGTACATTTGGTTCATCTAGATAAATATACAATATGATTTCCGTTGAAATGAATAAATGGCGTTCTCTTCTGATTGAATAGAATTTATAAGGAGTTCATTTCAAAATCAATCGATACCGCTGTGTATCTAATTCATTTAATTTTGAACTTTCATCTCCGATGTTTGATATGCTTGCTATCCACAGCAATAAACAATGTAAAATTCTTACACTAAAGTCATCTATACTGTATGACTAGGTATATGAGAGTCGGGATATGAGGCCGGTCGGCAAGGCTGAGGCTGTGAGTAGGCCCTGGGTGGTTTAGTAACGGCAGCTGGGAGGTACCACCATGCAGGTTATATAGATAGTCCATGGCGGCCAAATTTAGGCATGGGACCTGAGCTGCTCACTCCGATATAGCTGAGCCTGGAGCAGCTGCTCGGGAGTAGCTCAGGGCTAGTCGCTGCAGAGCCAGTACAGGGGCTTCAGATGTGGGGTGGTAGTAGTTCGTGAGTGGTGGTGGTGCAGGCTGGTCGTGCTAATACTGTAGTATTACAGCTACCAACCACCCTCCTCATCTAGCTCATTTAGAATGAGCTAGATGCTGGCGACTGAACTTGACCTAGGGAGTGGTCATTATTTATCAACGTTGGGAGGGGGGTGGGTTGAGGGGGAGCGTAAAAAGTTTTGACCCTTCCTGAAAGAGGGCATAAAAAGCCTCTGGAGCGTGTTGCTCCTATGGTAAAAAGAGCTGTCAGTGGGAACCCTCTTTTCAAAAGAAGTCACGCTCTGCTTTACCATTCAACTTGCACTGACCACATTAGTCTGAAAAGTCACCTGCCTTGATTAAAACAGAGAGAGCTGCACTATCAGGTACCTACTCATGTCACACACTCTATAGTATATTATACCGACTGACTTCTCCCAACTAGGTACCTACTCAAATCCCCTTTTTTAGCACCATACTTGAATGACCACTTGTGAGCAACAAAAGGGGCAAGTTATAGCTACATGAAAAGAAAGGACTGGAAACGAGGGCATTTTTAGCCAGCTATTCCTTTTACTATAGGAGAAACACCCTCCTGTACTACTTTAGATCAATGAAGGACTTTTGCACGAAAACTTACCACCAACCCCTGTTGATAAATAATGACCACTCACTCCCTTACTCCGCTGCTTTCTTATGGGTTCAGGCCTCTCGTTTTTTATTCGGCTTCAATGAAAGAAAATAAAGTCATTTTGACAAATGCGGTAGATCAAATGCAGCTACAATATCACATTCACTTCTCTCCATTGTCTCATACGTCTCCATCGCATCGACATGTATTCCGAGAAGCCTCTTGATAATTGTGAAATATCTATTTATAATATAATGCAACGTAAAGCGAATGTTTACCCTCCTTTACCGAAATTTATGCGAATTTTCGGTAGATTCTTGAGGATTTTGGCCAATATTTGAACCCTTGTAGTTTCCTCAATATTTGATGAAATATCACGATTTTCCTGGACTGTTTTAGGTTTATACCCTTTCGACATTCCAAAGCAATATAGTCTTCCTATCAATCAGCATGGAAATGGTGCCTGGTTAAAGTTGGATGGATTTTCATTTTTTGTTGTCGACGTTTATTGAGGAATCAAGGAAAAATTTTGAGTATTTTTCTTTGCACAGAAAAAAAAAACAAACATGGTGACAAAGATAAGAATGTGATTTAGTGTATTACGGGTATAGTTAAAAACAGTGGCGTTTGTTGCATTTGGTTTCCATGTCAACAGAAAAGAAGTTTTTTTCAGAACTTCTTCTAATGATCACTGCAATAGTTATTTTAAGTACCAAAAAAGTGCAATTTCTTTAATCTTAAAACATTCTTTTATGTCCAAAATATTTCAATTTGAATAATGACAGCATTGCACAATTTTGACATCTATTTGACATAAATAGATTAAATCTAGTCTCCTACATTATGACATTTCGGTAATCTCACTTTTTGATTATCAGGGGTAGGTCAGATTGCAAAAAGAATATTTACAAAATTCGTTCAGTTCCTAAAAGCTAGCGTCATCCCTGAAACAAATAATTTCATCCTTGATTATTTTTTTTAGATTTCGCTACCATCGTACATATGGGCTCCAGTGCCTATACGAATGTGACCATTGCCTTTATATTCCCAGCAAAATGTTGGCATCTTGGAAACACCTTTAATATCCTTGCAAAGTTGATCGTCACCTAAAAAAGAAAGAAAGAATGCCTAGGCCTATACCTTATTTCACAAATATAACCATTGGTGTCAATCAGGGTTTAAGTTCACAGTAAGTGTGCCATCAACTCGGTGCCACCTATAGCTAGCTTTGAATACAGTCTAACTCCAGTGTGTGTACAGGTACAGCTGAGTGGGCTACCCGATCGCACACCACCAGGTGGGTACGGATAGGTAGGGTACAGCACACCACAAACCTGCAGTTCTCCTGTGAGATTGCGTTGCTCACGTATCTGTCTGAGCATTGTCTATAGAACAGCAAGATTTATGTGTGCACCAATTGGGTTGGATTGGAGATGTGCAGCACACGTCAAGAAGCCCATTCACCACACGGCATTAGCCAATCTTAGCCAATTCTGTGATTGTAGAGAAGGGAGAGCGTCTCTCTCTCTCTCTCTCTCTCTCTCTCTCTCTCTCTCTCTCTCTCTCTCTCTCTCTCTCTCTCCCTTTCACTCCCTCGCATTCTTATGTCTGACTATCCTGACTACAGCACTTGTCTGAATCACCCAACTTCTCTATACAAGATTAGCTCGACTATGTACTAGATCAGCTCAAGATGAATCTATTAGAGATCCCCGTAAAACCTTCTAGTTGTTAAACTGCATGGTTCACATCAGTCCTCTCTGGCATTGACGAAATGGGTATGGGTGTAGTAGTGTGGTGTGGTTAGGAGTGGTCAGGATTTGGCTGCACAGCCAAGATAAACATGTTATGGGGTGAGGGACGCAAATATACTTCCCACTGGCCTGTAGCTGCTGCAGTCTAGAAGTAGAACATGGAGAGATCATTTAGTCAGACGGCTGATCACCTGCTGAACAGCATGAGACCTTATCGTCCCATTTCACGGTGCCGCTAGGCTCTGTGGGCATCCAGTCCACACTATGTGATCATCGCAGAGCAGGAGGGTCTTGCCAAAAATCAAATGTGAACCAAAAATTAAAACGTGCACGTTTTCTTATTGCCAAAAGTATTCTCGTCATATCAAAAAGTGAAAACGTGCATGGATGCTTGCTCTTCAAAGAGTGCATGCATGCTCTAATGTAGTCAGATGTGGAGGGATTATTTGGCAATACAGTGAAAATGAGTTAGACCATTCTCTTGCAAATCAGTGCTCTCTGAAAGTTTTTAGCAGGTTCTTCCTCGTTTTCTTTTTGGCAAGACCCTCCAGAGGTCAGATTACAGATGCTTGACCTAGCTTTGCGAAATCGAACCTTTAAAGATGCCATAGACTACATATTTTCATAGGTAGCTATGCTATTTAGCCTCATTCTCCAAATTCGAGCTTCTATTTGTGACACGATTTGCGAAAATGGGGCTTAATGCAGGGGGTTCTAAGACCCATTCTCCCAGTACATGTCACATTTGAAGGAATCATCAGATTCATGCCATATTTTCTACTTTTGGAGTGCACGTCATGATTCCATCCATTGGCAATACAGGGATACAAATATGTTTTTCCCAGTACAATTGTGTTTCAGTGTATGCTGAAAGTCTAAAAAGTGTGAGGGGTCATACCCCCTGTCTCACTCCTTGCTTTTTTTTTGTGTTTGGGACCATTGGACTTTATGAGCCCTTGCTGAAATAGGGTCTTGTATACTTTGAGCTAAAAGAAAATATTTATCACTACCCTAATATTAGCTTAAACCATAGGGGCAAGGCGATTCAGCTTGAATTTGAGATAAAAAATCATTATCATGATTAATGAAGGAAACAAAAGTACACGAGTAATCAAAAGCAGACTCCGCCCCGAGACTTTGGCACAGGAGCACCGAGGCAGCTTCTTAGTACTGTTAAAAGATTAAAAACCATTCTGGCTGAACAGACTATATACACTTAACCCCTTCCTGTGACCTCTGCCTTTCCACACGCCTCCCTTTCGTGGGAAAATGAGCATGGAGAGCAGCTCTTGTAATCAGATTGCTCTACGCGGTCACATTTCTCCTCTCCCACATGCCCATTTGTTTGTTACTTTGGCATTAAACATCAGGTATTAAAAAAATATTGAAAAATGAAAATGACAAGTTTGGGAGGCTTGGCGGTTTCCACCAAGAAGCCCTACAGTTGATATTTTGTAATAAATCTAATTTATCAACGATTCCGTAATATTATCGAGACAATAATCTAATCAAGTGGGACTCTGAATAGACAATAACCAAACACCAACTTGTGGCAGTACTTTTATTGAAATAAACATAGTAAAAACGCCCAGAATGAGCACAACAAAACATTAACGGCTGTCTCCTCGTGAGGAGAACAGCATACAGCATCACTTAGCGGGTAGTAAAACAAGACACAGGACAAGAAGGCTTCCCATTATTACTAAAATGATCAGCAGTTCTGACTGTATGCCAAAAACAAACATATATGTCGGACGACATAGTATGCTGTACCCCAACTGCTGATGTTTCATCGCATGAGATACATACAACTGCCTCAAAGAAATCCGACTTAAAAACTGCTGATAATCTCCAAGGTCAATTCTCTAACATGTGTCAACATAAATACATATGATGCTCTGATCTAATGTAGCGATTAATTCGTTTTCTGAGATTCTAAAACCACTTTCACCTGATTACACATTATACACACTGCATTTATAAAAATAATTACATTTCTGTGTAGAACATTTCATATCTACTTCACAACCATCGGATCTTGCCATGCTTTCATTTGAATTTAGTTGTGGCTTTAAACGCCACAGAAAGAAGACAACATTTCTGTATTTCCTGGATTTCATCTGTATTTTAGATGTATTATTTCTTAAAACTAATCATTTTTACTATTTGCTGTACTGCTCATATACCATTTTTTTTATTATTAAAACCAATTAATTAGAAATAACAGAAGAAATGAAACCATGAAGATACATATACGTAAAACATAGACGTCAACCTCTATCAACAACCCATGTAATTAAATATATTATACATTGTAATGTATAGTTGGCAATTTGTCAATGGTGTACATACAGGCGGCGCTAGCATTTACCATAGGCACATGTCCCTCCTAAATGAGCTACCAATACGGACAACACAACAGCCCCCGCGTCATGGGGGTCACTTATTCACAGAAACCCTTAGACTTCGCTTAGGACCTAACTTAGTTTTTACAGTCCTCAGTCTGGACTGCCCTTACAAGAAACTAACTTCTGTTTATAATACATAAGGCCTTCTTTGAAAAAAGTCTTTCAGCCCTGTTACACATACCACAAGTGCTGTGAGACTTGACAAGAAACAAAGGAGGACATTCCAGTCTCGCTTCTGGAAGTGACAAATTAAAGAAAAAAATAATAAGAGAGAGGATGACAAATGTTACTTGCTATGTCTTACGAAATCTGTCTCGCAACATTTATAGAATAGGTAATAGGGCCTTTCAAGTGGAATCTTCATCAATAGTTTTTTTGCCCTATATATGCTACCCTCGGATCTACTCATTTTCTCTTTCCAACTCAAGGGAATTTGGAGCGTATATTGACAAAACTCCTCAGCTTGAAATTGCCTCCTGCTGAAAATTGAAATGATCGTTGGTAAACACGTTGGTTGTCGGAGGCACGAGATCTTTTTGTCCCATTTAACCACGAGAATAATATTTAAAACGACCATTTTCTTTTGTTACAAAAAACAAGCGTATCATTTACAGCAACATATCAGTACTGAATTGTCATATGAAATTACTTAAGTACAATTCATATTCATAGGTTAAATCGGCCATCTATAGTTTGTATTTTGTAAGACAAACAGAGCGACATGGGAGTGAGCCTGCTATCCTGTTTGCAAAAATGACTTATTGAGAAATCACAAATGCTTGTTTGTAAGACAATGAGAAGTACAATGGGCCGGATATACCTAGCCTGGTACGTAATAACTTACCAGTGCATGTATTGATATAGTATAGTAATGAGCAGGAAAGGGTAGAAATTATCTCTAAAAGGTTTTAACCAAAATTGATGATTAAAAAAAGTAAGGAAAAACTTCTAGAAGCCACATCTTATGCATTATCTATCAGAAAAAAAAATGATAATGATATCCTGTACATTTTATGCAACAATTTGTGCATAAGAAGCCCAAACAGTTACATCTCAGAACCTGCATTGAACAAAAGTACATATCAATATGTACCATGTATCAGAACGGACCGACAAAGTCCATGGTGAATTAAATTAGCATTAACGATATTTAGCACAAATTGATATAACATGGTGTATGGCTCACCTGATGATGGTATCGTAACTTTTGAGAATAGAACATCATCAAATGTATCTCCAACATTAACTTGGGAGCTTGGGTTTAATACTGACAATCAATATTCTTATCTCTTTATATAATCAATATTCTATTTTTCCAGTGAGACAAAACTCTATTCATAATGAATTTTGATCCTTAGACTTGATCAAACCCCCAGGAACACAACGGGGTGATACGACTCGTCAGCATGACATTGGGGTTGACAGAAAGGACGTAAACTGTAGATGGTACTGTCTCATTCGTCAATTACATAAGATAAATTTGATTTACAACAGTATACTGTGTGCCTTGAACAAAACGATGCATTTCTGTATGGTATTTATATTGATTTTCATAGATTGTCTTTAGAATGATAAGCTCCTTTTT
This sequence comes from Acholoe squamosa, assembly GCA_949317995.1. Classification (NCBI taxonomy): domain Eukaryota; kingdom Metazoa; phylum Annelida; class Polychaeta; order Phyllodocida; family Polynoidae; genus Acholoe; species Acholoe squamosa. The sequence continues at coordinate 48,541,731 of OX439039.1, forward strand.
GTAATATAATTATGTATGCCTATACAGTTTATATATAACAAGGCCACTGCATCGTATATATGCAATTGCGCTAACAACTTCAACAGTAAAATGAAGAATAGTTAATACAGGCTCTCATCTTTGCGCTCGTGCAGAAGAACATTAAAGAGGGTCGTTATTATACCATATCAATCAATGGTCTGTACAATGATTTTTTTAACATGATCTCCGACAGGTGAGAGGGTTACATTCAGAAAGTCCATGTCATGATTTGTGTGAGGGTCAAGTAACTCAATCATGGCATATTATGGCCACAGTATTATGGTATCCTGACCGTCCACACAACACCAGTCACCGGTGTATGAACTACCCTGCCTCGTCAATCAGAGGCATAGGGGTGTCTAGAGGGTCCAGCACGAATGGCAGTCGGGGGTGCTAGGGCATTAGGTCTAGTACCTCGTTCCACATAGGTGTCCAAGACAACGTCTTCTGAAAACGAAATGCACTGAACGCCTTCACCAGGACTGACTCGGAGATCTGATGATGATTCAAGATGCACCTTAGAAGTGAGCCCCAATTCTATACAGTTTTACCATTTAGTGGTATCTGTGCAGCTCCTGGTGTTTGGAACCATTCATAGTAAGACGTTATCACACTGTAGTTATCAGTCACCCCCGGCCAGATTTACTTGGAGTCCAAGTAACAGTCTCTACCATACTGGACACATACCGAGGCGGAATACCAGCCTGTATGAAGCATGTCCTTACATAGAGTCCATCACAATGTCCGCGCACAGTTCACTTGGGCTAAGAGTACCTTGAAGAGGCCCTCAAGGAAGTCCTCCTACCCAAGGAAGCTCCAGTCAACGCCCGGTGCGCGGCGTACCCTCAGCCACCTTCATCCATGAATGAAGTTTGTTAACTACAGTCTCCATAAAGCCAGACAACAGGCACAGAACATCAGCAACAGGAACTGTGACTAGTGTGAACATGTACTAATGTTTCTATATACAAGTGTAGTCATCTACGTGTACAGGTACATAAGAAGTGGCTTGGCCAGCTCTCCTCTCAGGACCCCTGCTACTAGGTAACTCCAGATGACGGATGATGCACTATCATACACGTCTGCTATGGGTGAAGCATCTCCATAGGCAGAATGAGGTTGAGATGAATGGGATGAATACCCAGTGGGATGATGGACTACATGGTTGTGTGATATTGGTGATTATGACGGGTGAGGCATGATGAGATATGGCTGGTAAGAGATAACCTAGCTTCCAACGTCAAGACGATCTGGGGTGTCACCAAAGAGGAGCAACTACCACTGTCTACTGAATAACGAGCTATACAGCACCATGGGTTACATCGGGGTCAGCTTCACCTGCAACAAACAGAGCAGCTCATGAGCAATAGGCTACAGTTACTTGTTCACATTAATTCATATCAACACATTTTCAGCATTTTATATCATTAACAATTCGATATCCACAGATTGTATGGCCACCAATTGCCTCAAGATTTGATTGTGGTATTTCTCAGAAAAAGGGTCACTCTAGGCTTTGTATTGTTATGTTCTACGTTAGTAAAAATCAAAATACATTGAAGTACCGTAATACCTCGCATATAAGGCGCGCCTTATACACGAGGATGGACCTCTGGTGCGCCTTATAGAAGCAGAATATTTTAGGGAAAGTTTTCACAAAAATGATACCAATATTCCTAAGAACATACACAGTGTCAGGAAAGGATAGGGGAAGCCATGAGATGGCCATAGATCTTTGAATTTCGAAAATCCATTGATTAGAACAGAAGTTATGATATCTTTTTTTTTTTCCTCTAACATCTACAAAATCTGGGTGCGCCTTATACGCGAGGTGCGCCTTATACGCGAGGTATGACGGTAATCAGATATGTGAAATTTGACACACTATGTATAGATAATCATATATATGGAGGGCAGGTGAAAACATACTAGACTGGCTGTACGTAGTTGCCGGGGAAGGTACCAAACTCCTTGGTGCGCGCAGACAGCCCGACGTACCAGCCGTCGTCACACTGCTCCATGACGTAGATGACGTCACCTTCATTCAGTTCCAGTTCGTCCTCATTCTGTGGTAGGTACCGGTAGATGGCGCGGTATCTGCAGGGGGAGATGTACATAAGAGGATTATCAGTCAATATAAAGTTACCCTTTAAATGGTCTAATTATATATCGATCTTTATCCAAATCTAAGTAAAATTGTGAGTGCCTCATGAGCAATTCACTTTCTGCCATTCCTTACTGCTCTTCATTCCCGAACTCCGCAATCCTCAGAGCAGTCATTACACGACCATTGATCGTTAAGTATCTACTTTCCACCTGAAAAACAATTTACAGACTTATGACACTTATCTTAATTAACTTTTGACTTACTTTGGGTAGCGTGGCTCTTCTTCCCGGTAGCCTCTGGTTGAGGATGAGTAGCTGTCTCTGGAGCCTACAGTGGCATAAGGACTGCTGCTGTCACCGTGACTGCCTCCGTTGGTCATGCCGTGAGACGTAAAGTGTGACGTGCCGTAACCGTCCTGTGCTGTTCTCGTGTAGGGCAGGGTACCGTAGCCGTCATGAGAGCGGCCACTGCCGTTAAAGCTGCTATACATGGGTGCTGGAGGTGGGGTGGGTGCACTCTTGGTTGGCCTGCTCTGTTGCTGCTGAAGAGGCTGGTGGTAGTCTTGGTGGCGGAAGCTGTGCTGAGAACCAGGTGAGGCCGATTGGGCAGAGCTCAGGTAGCCATAGCCGTAGTGGTCGAACCCTCGGGGCGAGTCGGGGGCGTCAGGGATGGTCGGGGCCGGTCCATTGGATATAGTACTGACCGGTGACAGGGGGCCAGGTGAGCCTGAGATGGGTGATGGCGGCGCAGGAGGGAAAGGGGGAGAGAAAACAAGAGGGGAAAACTGCATGAGGCTTGGTGGACAAACAGCATGAGACGAACAAAGGTAGAGGCAGGCGAGCAAACACTTGACAGGACCATCATGTCCAAGTAACAGCATCCAGCACATATATACACGGCTTGTAATATAGATGAGGATGGCACGATGATATGTTGTTGGAATGGAATAACTTAAGTACCAACTGGACATGTACTTGTTTTGATATGTGTGTGAGGGGGTGCATGGTTTGAGATTCTATCATGCTTATAGCAGTGAGGACTAACATGCTGAATACCCTCTGAGGTATGGCAATACTTGAAGAGATTCTGAGTATATGAATTACGATGATTCTGGAGTGGGGGACCTTAAAGTACATGCCCAGGGTATTTAAGCCTTCCAAGCTGCCTTGTGAAAGGTTAAATATGAATGCTTAGGTATATGGGTAGTTAGCATGACTCCGTTCATGAATGGTTAGATATATCCCCTTTCATGAATTAATGATGAATCCACTCATGCGCAGCAGCTAAAAATAATTCCATTCATGAATGGTTAAATGTGAATTGTTAGGATGGCTCCTGACAATGACTGGGTATATACACGACGCCGCCCACAATCTGCCCGACTTCCATCGGCACTAGCACACTGTGAAAAGAAGAAAAACGATCAACTGTCAACAGGCTGGATCTTAAAGAAGAAATAACATGTATGGTCCGTTCAAGAATCGGTAAAGACCCCCCCCCTCCCCCATTGAAAGCACCATATCCATTTACTTAACCCCCGACCTATATTCAGATGTCTTAATGTTGGTGAATACATTACCTAGATAAATAAGTATGTCGGGCTTAATCATGCATTCACTTTACATAATATGAATAGATCACAAGATGGGAGGCCAAGTAACTTTTCATTATGGTGTAGCTTAAACTACATTTTCCTTTTAAGATATTTTTAATTATGTGATATATTTTCATGATCAAAATATATGCGAAAGTGTCAAAGCTCTTCTTAATTTGAGCAACCGCTGTTACATTGGCAAAACAACAAAGCAAAAATTCCATGCTTCAAAAACTCACGAAACAGCTATGCAAACCGATGAATGGATAATTTGTGATCTTTGTATAAAGAATGCCATCCTTACATTTGAAGTTTACTGATGCACAATCTATTGCTCATTAAGTATTCCTGCTCCTCAAATTAGTGAGCGTTTTCTATTAATTTTGGTACTTGAACAAGGGTTTTGCACCAAATGTCAACTGCTATGGGTTGACCTGGTTGCAGCACCTCTGGTTACCCTATTGTGCAGCTGTCAGTGTGGGTGTGGTAAATGAGTCAGAGTCTGGCTATGGTGACTACCCCACCTCTCACCCTTATAGTCCACACCTAAAAAATGCTCATATCTCATACCATAGAGCACACGTTCATACTAGCTTCTATATGACATGGTGATTATACCAGTCCTGTCTCGTAACACAGACACTGGAAAATTGGGAGTAGATACCAGGTCCTGCCTGCACTGGTAGTTTCAGCAACATCGCCTCACATACTTGTCAAACTAGATTGGGCAGTCCATATGCTTGAATACTCAGTACTCATCTCCTACACATACAGTTGATGCTGACTGGGCCTAGATTCACTAGATGTCCTGTACTTAATGGTATTTTTTTTTGTTTGCCTGGAACTAAAATCAAGCCTATTGTCTAGCCCAAAATTACGTGTTCCCTCGGCCTGTGTATGCTTCGTACAATATCATTTCAACTGTATGCACTTCTACCTTAGAGCTTTTTATATATTTATATTATTGGAGCCGAAGGGATATTTCAAACTTTCCAATGTTAACAAATTCCGTCTAGAAAAGCTGAGCCAGAACTACCTAACCTAGTAAACCTTTAACCTACTGTCCTTAAATACCTCGGGCAGGTCCCCAGTCACATATTTACAGTGCAGAAACCACTGACCCTTACTCGACACACCCAAAACATTGGCCCACCTCTTTATTCTCAATACATGAACCTTAAAAGTAAAAGACCTAGCTACTGCCTTTCCACCCTACCACTCCAAAGCACCTGCACATACATTCAACCACTCCCTGAGAGTGAGCACCCCTACTCCCATCACCTCTAGGCTAGTAGCTATCGATCCTAATTCCATCCCAGGACCCCGGACGCATCCACTACCCGGAGGAGGGGTGTTGCTGACATTTGGCTCTTCCAGGAAACTTCCTAGAAGGTGGCCCAGGACTGAGCGTACCAGCTCCTAGGTGCCCCATTCCTCCCCACCTGTACTGCTTAGTTGGAGAGGGCCCGGTAGCTGGATATGATATTGCAGCGGGTCCTGCAGAGAGGCTAGGAGAGTGACTAGATACTATTGCTAGGGATGTGTACTGTAGAGCAGAGAGGCCGGGCTATGGTGGGGAGTGAGGGATTGGCGTGGATACAACTACAACTGCTTGTTTTTCTAGGCACTGGCTGCAGTTCTGTGACAACAACCCTCACCCCATTCCCGCTGCTACCCGCCTCATCGCGTAGGCTGAATTCTAGGCACTTCCTGGTGAAAATGTAAACATTGCAGTCTCTTCGCTATATTATCCACATGATACTTTCTAAGTGATGAATTCAACACTGAGTCTTGGCTGAATCTAGAAGTAAAATATCAAAATCTATGTTTCTACTTTTCTTTTCCTGATTCTATGGTGTCTTCATCTAGAAATACATGTAGTCGATACCTTAGGAGCATGACTAGTTTGCTCTAACAGGGCAGTGAGTACCAGTCCAGGGTTTCTGAGATAGGACGCTGTGAGCTCCTCAGCTGTACTACTTTAGTCCCCAAAAAAACATGTGCCAAGGCCATGAGCAGGTTACGAGCTGCTCATAAATACACGCCACCAGCGAGATGCACCTAAAGACTAGCAATCACAGAAGACGTCACGTCTTACATGACCACCCATTGTTCGTGAGAGTGACTAACTGCCCTGTCCTACGCCATAGGTCATTCCTTTATGTACGCTCTCATATGCTAATATATACTGCTGATCCTATAAGTAGCCTCCGTTAATATAGAAGATGGGGAAAAGGGGGGTTAGAGCATGTTCAGCTCGCTCATATACAGTACAGTATATTTTATCATCACCAGTCTGTCATTCTGACCATAGTCTGTACATTATATACACTCGATATCTGAATAAACGATATCATTCGATGTTATTTCCGACCAAGGTATCTCTAACACCGTATTAACCATGCATTTTATTTTTATTGCAGGCGCTGGTGGAATCTTGAAGCTTATAGAGCTCTACTGGCACAAAGCTATCCTATGAAACTGATGTGCGCAGCTGCATGAACTTTTTGTACTTTATCTGCCAGGCTAGGTCAGCACTCTGCCGACCTGAGGACATGTTTTTATGGGTACGACCTGGCGCGAGTTAAATATTCTATCACAATATGGAGAAGCATAATTCTTCCAAAACACTTCCCCCTGGCCTGCTGGAATATATACATGTTAGTATGATCGTCTTGTATTGATGTGCATTAATTGCAATTTTCAATTACACTTATTCTTCACTATTAAAAAAATACAACTCAGAAGCTCAATTAGAGGACTGAGGTTTACTATTACCTAGAGCATATTTTATGTGAACAGAAATACGAGGGTTTTAGACCCAGTCAGCCAGATTAGGGGGAGGGAGGTTCCATGCATCATTCTACACGTATTATCAAAATTCGTGTATGTGTTAGGGAGGTGCTGTGGATGAGCCGGGTACTTTACTACCTAGATGTATCTAGGCCACCGGTGGGTCTGGCTAGTAGCTGCCTGGTATACAACACACTACAGCCCCCTAGTGTCACTTAGAATCAACTAGTTCTGATACCCGAAGCACTCACTAGGTGCCTCTTTAGTATGGCATGTCTGCTGCCCTGCCTTTACTTACTGCAGTGGCATGAGCTTCTGATGTAGGGCTTAGTACTGAGGCCTAGTGCGTCCGCCATTGCTTTATCTGGGAGCTGGCGAGATAAGGACTGATAACAACCAGCATGGTGGGTACCAGGTGTTACATAATGTACCCAAAAAATTCTGCAGTGAATGGAGAGAGGCATCTCATTGGTTGATATTGTATCCCGGGTCAGCCCTATACCCGGTAATCATACAATACATAATTAGTGAAATATGTCATATGAAAAGATAAAATACATAAATTTAAAAAAAAAGAAGTATTGCGGGGTCCTTGTGTCGCCATTCAGCTTGCTATCTGGTCTGTGTATTTAGAACGGGAAATGTCAAATTAGTGTGTACTACGACTCTAACATTAAAAGTACGGTACTGTCATTGTAGTGTAACATTCTCTAGATCCCTAAGCAGTGACGGCTTCAAGAGGAGTAATAGACAACCAAATCTACCATTAATTTTTAGAAAATGAATTACCCAGTGCCTGAATTTGAGGACAACGTATAAGGTGCCCGTGTAACCTGAAGTTTTAACAGTTTAGTATTATGGGTAAAATTACCCCGCCTAAAAGGCTTACCGAAACTTTGAGACAGTCCTGTACGGCGCAGCGTGGGTCAGGCTCATGTATGATCCACACTTTATATGTGAATATTATACAGACGGTATTTTTTCTGATTTACACATGTACATGTATTACAACAAATGAGATTCTAACACAATTTACATTGTATAAGGTCCAAGTAAATACGTAGACCGGTATTGCTTAGGTAACAGTGAAATGTGTACAACATACATGTATGATGTCTATATGTAGATTATATTCACTATAATGAAGTGATCCAGTGTGAACTGAATGGGCCTAGTGAAGTATCAAAGGTCAAGGTAAGTGCAGAGTCATTCAAATATGTAATATGTTAGCATGGTATTTGAACGTCGAAGTAAATCCTGGTTAAGGTATGCTTCAGCAGGTTGGTCCAAACAATCAAACAAATTGTAAACATTAAACGTCAAAGACAAAGCACTCCACCAAGTTATGGTTTAATCTTTTTTTTCCACGAACATGATTATGTGAATAATGGGCATCATGCATTTTCACGAATACTGGCATTGCAGACCTGGTTTTAAACCACTTATATCGGTAGATATATCTGATGTTACCACAGAATAATGTGGTAAATAAATGCGCTTCAATTTGATGAGATCATGTGAAAAGTCCAGGTGTAATACCAGTACCCTACAATATCATATTAATGAACACCAGGGAGCCATTACAAGACCACCACCTACCTGTCATAGGTGTGTGTGCTACAGAAGACATGGGAGTGCCAAAGGGCGTGTCCGGCTCCTTGATGAGGTCCACGTAGGCTACTGGGAAGATGCCCTGCCGACCGGCGGCACGGCCCTCATACCAGTTCTCGTCAACACGCCGGATAAGCTGCACTGGCTCTCCCTGTACACAACAGAAGACACCATCATTAGCGTGCATAATGTTGTAAATGGATAAAGACAAAATCGCTGTACAATATGATGAGAAATTACCCACTCTGCTTTCAAACGGTCCGACCTATTCTATTGAAAAGTTATGATTACCAGATAAATGTTTATGATACACATATTCCCATTCAATGATATATAATTCATGCAAGGTATGTGCAATAAAAGGGAATATATATGTGTATTATATACATTCATCTTTCTGTTATCTTCTCTTGGAAGCAAATTTAGGCATTTCTTTCTGGCTTTATTGACACTATCTGTATTGTCAGAGTAATGCCCCATCAATAATCCGTGTGAGATCTAGAGTAGCGACATCCAGGCCGTTGCTAAGGGACAATCCATTGCTAGGTTGACCAAGCTTTGGGTACATGCCACCCCTATTCCCTGCTAAGTCTATGGGAGTGTTTGTTTACATACATAATACCCTGCTATCAGATATAAATTGAGACTATATATCCAATCTATTCACACCAGTCTTAATGAGTAGATGTGTACTACAGGTAGAAATTTATTCGAGAGAATTTCTAACCTGAGTACCAGAAATAACCTACCTTCTTAAGCGGAAGTTCAACCGAGGTCTGTGCGGTGAATGTGTATTTGGCAGTGGCCGTACCCTCTCTGCTGAACGCAGCAGCATGCGCCGTCTCCAACGACGTAATAACCTGACATAGGCATTGGAAAACTGATCAGTCAGTATTAATTTTCCCCAATTACAATATATCCTGCGTAAATCATCAATGTGGGGGAGCTATTCATCTTTTTTTTTTTTACCATGAAATAGAACATTTAAGCAAATAGCATATACTATATCTATGGTATGATGGTCAACATGTGACCACTTTTACCACATTAATAGAAGGTTACCCTAAATTGCATATCGTAGCGAACATGACTTGAACATGAACTGGTTTGACTTCCTAAATCTAGTAATAACTGTTTCAGGTAATTACTAAAAATGTGAACAAGGGATATATCCTATACCTTGATGTAGTTGGATGGGAAGATGCCCACCCGTCCATGGTGTTCTCCTTCATACCAGTTGTTGTCTATTGACCGTAGAAGATACAAAACATCTCCCTTCTTAAAAGACAGCTCCCTGCAAAGTTAACCACAAGAAGAAATTAAGGAAACAGCTAGGCCCACAGTAAAACTAATCTCATTACAACATTACTCATCATGCTTTTGATAACAGATGTCCGATTATCTAATAATTTATCATGCTCAATGGTAGGCCTAATAACTTATTGAATGGACAAATAAAGTCCTGCACCTAGGGCCAAGTAAAAGTATCGAGTAAGTCCAGAAATGCAATCTACAATGTGGATAAGGTGTAGTACCCCTGGTCGTAAACAGGTAAAACCACTGTAGTCTACTTACTTGGGGTTCTGTGCTGAGAAGTTATAGAGGGCTTGAGCCTTGCCCTTGGGGGTGTAGCCCACCTTCTTGTTCGGCCGCTGTAGGGACATCGAGTCTACCTCTTCAAATCTGTCCGCAGCAGGAGGTATGGGGGACTTCTGCTGAGGCCTGTGAATGGCAGATAAGACAAAGGACATGTTATTTACATGTACACACCTATTGCTAACATGGCCATGTACGGATTCTGGAAGCCAGACTGACCAAGTGCTTGCTATTAGACACCGCAGTGTGTCTATAAACATCCCAGCATAGACACATGAATGTATTTGTTGTAAAACACAAAGCAGTGTAGAATTGGAGTACCGGTAGTTTCAGATAGAATGGGTAATTATGTAAAGATCCATACTACTACTGTTTTATCAATAAATTTTTGGCATCCTGACAGACTGATACATTTAGGGCACACGTCTGAAAGTGTGTTTCTGGTTACGCGGTTTGAAAGTCGTGATTGTTTTTTCCCTCTTGTTTACACCATATTCGACACATGGTCGTTGAGAAAACAAACCATGAATACTATAAGAATATATTATATGTTATTAATTGATGGCGGCAGTATATATATATATAGGTACTCTATTGAACATTGTGAAAATGGTATACTTTGACAAAATGTCAATTACTGAAACTTGGAGAAATATATGACAATGTATCAATCCTTTATACCTTAATCCAAGACTTACATCTATCACTATATCGTCTGTACCCACAACCCATTCAGGAGTAAGTAGTTTTGGATTTAACATTAAGACGGACAGGGTGGGTGTCTAGACGCTACCTCTGGTAATGACTTTAAAAATTGTTCTTGACAATTTCACTATCACTTAGTATTCTGAAATGAGTAGCTAGGGCATCTATTGCTATTGATATCATGAGCAGTTTGAGATCAAACAACGAACAGGTCACTCTAAAAGAGATACCGGAAACAATCTTGAAATCAGAGACTTGTTACTGATGTGTGTTGTCAATATTGGTTTGGAATTTTGGAAAGATAAAGGCAAAAACAATTTGTCATTTGAGGCAAAATACCATGTATGAAAATTTGTTGTAATGGCGACCCACCGAAAATTACTCTGGGTGGATCAATACACGTGCATTAATTAATGGGAGGTGCTTTGGTATGGTAAAACTTTTCTCTTCCTGTCTAATGGAGTTTTGCTGTTCAAACGGTATTTGGTTCCAGAAAAATACTAACTGTACCTCCATAAAAGGAATCAATAATATGCGAAAGGCCCTCTTCTCTTTGTTCATTGCAGGAGTGTGATATTTTTACCATCGATGATAACAGTTGTTTAGAATACTATGCCGTACAAATGGGAGGAAAATCAATCAAAGTTAGGTTGTCCCATTTTTCAAAAGAACATCGTGCTGTTAGAGTAACAACATGCACATCCATCCATGGAAAATATGTCAGTACAAAAGTGAATGGTACAAACTACTCAAAGAGGCCTGAGACGAATAATTAGTTATTTAATGCCCATTCAGGAAAGTCAAACTTGAATGGAAAGCTTTAAAGATGGCTGAAACAAGTTGGAAGGATATTTGGAGTTGGATAGGAGTTGGGGGTAGGGTGGGTCACGGGCCTGGTTAAACGCAATATTCATGTATCATTTCGACTCAGTGTGGTTTGGCTCCAAATACCTGAGCAAATCATTTTATGATTAGGTTTCTTACTCATTACCATGGGTTGAGCAACCTAGATCAAGCCTACACAGAAAGCCTATCCCCTGTGCATCTTATCTCCTCTACATACATTACAAATTGCCATTGCCAGTTATAAACATAAGCATTTGTGATATCAATAAAACTGCAATATGCACTGGTTCTACTGCCGTCCACGTATCCATGTTACGGGTGGGGGTCATTACATCCCAATGATAACTTACATATTAAGTTCAGAGATGCCACTCACTGGCCGACAAAAATCAGGAAAACTGGATTTTGGACACATTTTCCCAGGAATTTAACATAATTCAATACAAAATTCTTGGAATCAAAACCGGGAATTCCTGGTCAACCAGGAAAAGTGGCATCTCTGTAAGTTAATAAGATCAATGAACAGAGGAACAAAACATCACAAACGAAGGTTTTAAAGAACTAAAGCAAACTCTAAATCAGTGGTAGTGAACAGAAGCGGGACGACAGGAACAGGGGCATGTTGAGGGATGGCAGCTTGAAGTTAACGATCTTAAATAATCAACACGAGAAGAAAAGAAAAACCAAACAAAATGTCTAATAAATGTGTCTGTGTTGAGAAGTTGACCTTTCTCTGTTGGCCTCTGGTATCTGAATGTCCAGCATGTTAGGGGTCAGCTTGTTGGGCTTGGCTTTGTCCTTGTCCTGGAGCACTCCGGTATAGCGGAGCCAGTACTCCTCGTCCGGCCTGCAGTCATAGGGAAGCAATGGCAGGTGAGTGGCTCAGCCACCATAGTGAGCACATCGTGAGTCACTTAAGTCATCCACAGGCAGCAAACACAACCAGGAAGGATGGGCAGCCCTCAATACAAACTTATCATTGAGAGGTAACATTTATTTGTAGCTTTAAAATAACTGTCCTGAATCTGGATATCTCAATTCAAAAGAAAACGCAGGTGGATATTTGGAATAATTTTAGTTTCTTTATCTTAATGGGTAATTACTAAAAAAAAACAACTTTATGTTTAATCATAAGTTAGAGTGCATACTTGATGTCTTCACATACAACCTGGTTATATGCCTGACCCACTCTCTGAATTAGTCAATAGGACCTTGTTTTAGACCAAGGATAATCACCCTTCCCTTCTTATTACTGAAATCGAAGGTCAATTAGCTCTCCATTTAGTACGTGCACATAAGTGATCTGTTACGTTAACTTACATGCCGTCTAATGTGTATTGGTATGTGGTATCAATCCCGTGCTGTCCATGACGTTTGCATTCATCATAGAATGCTTAATTCACAATATATTATGTCCTCTGTATGAAAAAGAGTACTACATCAACACCCAAAAGATTGATTCACTAACGAGATCACATGGACACATGGCCTATGCTGGTACAGGCTGTAGTGGCAGGCGGCAATGTTGCCCCCGGTGAATAAACTGACTTGAAGGTGAATACATTCCAGCTTCTTTGTGTGGTCTGCCCCTGCCTAAGGCACCACCAACTGCCTTCTCTAGATATGGCATGAATAATTCTTTTATCATTTTCTATTTGGAGCCAACCTCAAACGGTATGCCAATTTGTGAGCGGCGGTCGGCGACAGAACGAGGTGTAAATATTCATGGCCTGCCTGAGCTGACTTCCACCAGGGGGCGGTGAGCAGCTCGCAAAATCCAGCTGCGCAGATCTGAGTAACTCAGAGAAACTGTGGTGTACCACATTTATCCAAATGCATTCATGAGCAGGAACAAGAGTCGTTTTGAGCTCATCAAAAATTACTTGTTCTGAGGCTCAGGTTTGTCTCGACATTTCGAGGTATTTGATATGAATATCATGGTGACAATACGATGATTCTGATAGCAAAAGGAAATACCATTTAAACCTAAAAAGGGCATCAAAGATAGATGTGCACACAGCATACCGACAATGTTGTGATGCATTTGTAAGTGGATACTCTATCACCATTTTTTGTTTATTTTACTTTTACACTTTTACTATTCATGATCAATCCTCATGAGACGACAATCATGTCGTGTCGTGTCCTATCGTGTTCTCTGTTGTGAACAAAGTCCCCTTGCCACGTGTGCCCCCCCCCCCTCCGCCACACCTCAGTGGGTGGGTGTTTTAGCTGTGATGGATTCTGGCCGACTCACTGGTGCCTGGCGTGTGGGACTAGGTGTCAATGTAACCTACCAGACCCTAGCCGACACATCCATTTACTGATGGCAAGCAGAGTCTGACCTATTCCACGCCCAGCTCCACTCTGGTCACGTCGCAGGCTAGGAACCCGTCATTAACACAAAAAGTTATTTCACATGATAAGGTACTAAAGGAGTGCCCTTACCCCCCTCTCCACACATGTATGTATTATCTATTTAAAGCCATATTTAGCAATAGCAAAATGGCCAGAGTGAGAATACCATCAAATGAAGTCCTATGATGATGGCATGTTGTGACTATGTCAGTGATATAATGGTACTGATGCCCTTTCTCTAGACAGGTTATTCTTAGAAGTGCTTCCATGGATGGTGAAGTGTATTTGAAAGAAGTAAAATACCACGTAAGACCAATCTGTAACTAATGTGTTCCTCCTGTCTAAGGCATCCCATCAAAGAGTTGTCCCTTCAATGCACAAAAACAGTTTCAATGATATTTACCAAAGAGTTGACGACTTACACTCGTCGCCTCCCTCTACATGGCCTGGTAGGCTCTCTCATGCAGCTCCCGCTCAGTGCTGGCCCATGTCCACCCTGACGTAAGGTACACAAGGTGAAAGACACGTGTCAAACACACGTGTAAACCAACCCAGTCCTAATCCACGTGTTTACAACGCCCAATCCTCATCCTCCTCTGTAATCCGTCCTAGAAGTGATCCCTAGAAGGAACACTCTACACATGACCTACTTCTAGGGTACCCTGAATGGGCTTTGTGTGTTTGGGTTGGGGTGGGATTGTTAATGATCCAAATCCAGCACCTCAATAGCTCACGTGCCTGACTCCCATCTCAGCTACATGAGCCTGTGGGCAGACATGTTGAGTATCATGTCACTTACATGTGGAGCAGCTCAGACGGAGTATATAGCTCATCACTATGTGGCAGGCAGTAGATGAGTGGCTCTCTTGGGAGGTATAAGGGGAACATTCAAGACTGCAGCTGGTGACGGCTCCAGGGTCTACCTAAGGTCCTTCATCTTGCAATACTTCCCACCCTTTGGAGCTGCAGTGAATTGTCTATCTGTAGAGACCCTTAGTCTACACTATATGTGTTTACTTTTGATGAAATTCTGTCCCTGTTGCCCCTCAAAATACACTTGCCGGACGTCACACGTGGCTTGCTTTTCAGTTGTATATACGTGGAAACATCTGGTATTTGTAGCAAACCTTACACCTAGATCCTCTATCAGCTACTAGACACTCGACATAGTCACTACATCCTCATTCAGTTTCTCCTCTCCCGTTATCTGACTGAATGACGCATGGGGCCTACCGAGCCAAACAACAGGACCCGGTGCACTAAAGAGCCTTGACAATATAATTGAAAATTCTTCAAGCATTCCCTTGGATTATTAAGTATATCATCAAGTGCTTGCTACCTAACACGGACTCACCTATTCGGTAGTATTGTGATATCCGCTCTCAGGAGCAATTGGCTGCTTTCTTGCAGATGCCCGCCTGTGTCCTTAACCAGTTTACCTCTCCCTTAACTAGTCTCATAACGTTGTGCAAGTCTCTGATCCTGATCCTCACCGTCTGCGAACTGCTCTTACTGGCTCTGAGCTGCTCTCTGCCACTCTGTTACAACGGCCAACAGCTCACCAGGCAGGGCAGCAAACTAATGGGGGTCCAGCACGGGAGTATGTCATGCCTCGTTTACAGACTTGGACCTCCAGTCTGGGCCCTCGTTCTGCCCCACCCCCTCCCTGAGTTGCTCGTCGATGTAGTGGATGTTGGGGGTGTGAGCTGCCCCCGGGGGTCGAACAATTCTATTGTGGGTCCTGATGTTAAAGCACAAGCTAGTGAGCACTGCAGGTTCCAAACTACTAGGTTGACTGGAACTGACACGATGGATGCGAAAAAGAGGTGGGAGTAGCATTGAATGCGTGTAGGCATGGGTGATGGAGACAGGGCCTGGTACCTAACTGGATGTAGTGTTTCCATCAACAGGCGACCTACAGATATATTTTGGAAAATATCTATCCATGACCCACGAAAACATGTAGTCCACTTGTCATTTGAATATAATAACAGATCCGAAACTTAATCTAGAAATGCATTTTTTAACTATGTGGTATATCTAACTACTATTATGGCATGACAACAGGGGACCGGCTTGATCTGCCTACCTCCCATTACCCTCGCCCCCCCCCCCCCTTCTACCTTAACGCACCTTCTTTCTCTTACCCTCTCAGCATGCCCCCGGCCTGCCGTGGATCACCACGGCTCCAGCCTGGCCGGCTAATGGTGAGGGTATGAAGCCAGTCTGTTGGGATGAGGGTTAGTACCAGGGGGTAAAGCACAGTGCGTGGGTCAGGGCCACAGGGGTCGTCTTGGGCGCCGTAAGCGGACCCAGTGCCCATGTTTTATTAACGGCCAACAGGCCCGCTGCACCCATCTCCTGATGCTGATGGGGCCGGGGTGATGGGCCCCTCCCCCATCTCTTCTTTACTCCTTTTATCTACCCACACCTAAACACGCTACCTCCCAAACCTGCAGCATCAGAGTTACAGGTCACTTTTCACTAGTGCCTAAATCAGCATCATGGTCCATCATGTGCATTATGACAGCACACCCAGGACATGGCCCTGTGCTGCCTTTTGGCAATGTGTCGGTGCATTCCACATGCTGAATATGTTGTTTGTATCTGGTAGCTTATACAACGCGACATCTGCTTACAACAAGTAAAGGAAACTGCACACTCTTATAGGTATTTTTATATATACTACTCATGTTTACAATATTCTATAATTGGATATATGTCTGCTAGGAACCAGTGCAGTTCATGACCTTCCGGTTCCACTAACCTACAATTGGCTTGTACTTGTTGTTAGGACTTGGGTTTAGTTGGGGTGCACCAGAGTGTCCGTGTTTACAAACGTACTCCTAGAACCCTACACTGGTGCTCTGTACGTAAAGGATCCATGACCCCTGGTCCTTGACATCTGTCGTTATCCCTGGCTATGCTTGGTAGTGAGAAACCAAATGTAGGTTTCTAGCTGCACCAATTTACAGTTCAGGCACATAAGTGAAATAATTGTCATCACAATTCAATGACAATATGTATGCATTGAAGAATTCACATTTCAAACGATGCCACCCCTGGTGCTGTCTACAGAACTTTGGAATGGAGTGTGTGAAAGTGGAGGGCAGTTCCCAGATCAATACTTCCATTTCTATAGGGTACAAAGGTTTCCATTCATTTCACACAGACAGAAGGCAGACATTTACATTCTGTATACAGGCAGTGACCCCAGACCAGTGTAGAGGTAGGCTGTATCATTGCCTGTCAGTACCTGGTGAACAGGCATCAATCTGGGGGTGGTAAAGGACACTGTTCAATATGACCAAGGCTGATAGAAACAGACGACAAACACCCACGAGCAGGATATACTGAGTAGAAACATTAGAGTGAGCAGAAATGATGTGTTCAAAAAGAAATCGACGAGCAACACTACACTAGGTATCTTCCATTCCATCGACAAAAGGAACAGAATTCTTTTAACATTTACCTACATTAAACCTATACCACAGAGAAGCCCATAAGAAGAGTGTTTCTGCTATCACGAGCCTTAGAAGTTGTACCTTGCGTTAGAACTTCCAAGGTGGCAGGATTTAATAAAACAGGGGTAGGATAGTTGGTGTTCTCAGGTACACATGCCAGGTGAGTGAGCAACTCCTTCTGATCTGCTCCTCAACACGCGACCTGCCTCCTTACTATAGGATGCAGGTACCGGGGGTTCCTAAGTACTCCCAGTACTGGTTAAGGAAATCGTGATGTTTGTACATGGTGAAGAGTGTATTCTCTTTGGGTAAAATGACCCCCTTATAGGTGTGGAAAATATATCAAAAGGGTGTCCTGACATATTCTAGGGTAAGACAGCGATTTCCAAGGTTCCGATTTAAGTGGGAATAAATGCAATATAAGTGTGAGAATCCGATGGTGCATGTTAGACCATGTGGCAAATAATGGATATGATGGATGCTATGCTACGGAAAGTGTAACGCTCGATAAGAAATGATATGCCTGCGAGCATTGGATCTATAGCGCACTGCCACTGCACAGTAGTATAGGTGTGTATTTATATATACCACTCCCTATCCAAGATCTAATTACCGAGGACGTTAGTAACCGACGGCGTATGTCAACCAACGCACTGATCTAACCCTACGCCTACCCCAGAATGAACTGAACTACAAGGGGGAGCTGCTCCTCTTCCACCTGTGTCACATTGAGAAGCTCGTCGCCTGCGCTTTACTGCAATATCTGATACCTGAGTGGTGTAGCCTTTCACAGGTGTCCCTGTAACCCCCAGCCCTTTACAATACACCAACATCTACCCCACAGCATCCACCCACCTCCGCCACCTCTTCACATGTCTACACTTCATAGGCTAGGGTCATAGAGTAAGGTGACGTGGTATGGGAGGCCAATCTTAATTGCTATTTGGTTGATGATAGGATTCCATCACTATAAAAGAGGAACACCATAATTGATTTGCTGAGGGGTAACTACGATCGAGGGCGAGACCCATGGGGAATGCCATTCATTGAACAGAGAAAAGTGTGGTACACATTTACTGTAATCAAATCTGGGGTAAACGTATCGACAACCGGCTTGCCATATCAAAAGCACCAACTGTTAACCCACCCCCCCTTTTTTTTTTTTTTTTTAGCTTGACATACTGGTAGCATTGTTAGTACATGTGTACGCCTCGAATTGTATATGAACGCAATGTGAGAGGGTGGGGCTAGTATGGTTCGGTTCCGACACCACTGATTTCTCTTTCTTTCAAATATTTAACGAGTCAGCAAAATCCTACCATATATGGTAGAAATGCTGCAAACAATGCATGTATGAATCTTTTATTCCGACGGAGATCCATTGAAAGCTGCACAAGCCTATGCTTATCCTTTTATGGTATTGGCAGCGCCTACGGTAAATATCCCCTATCTGTTCCAGGATCAATGAGTGGCTCACATAAAGGATGCGTAGTTTGTGACAATCAATAGTGTTAGAGAGCAGAAAGAAGAGAAGGCCTTCAGGTGAGCTGCTCCTCAAAGACCTGGGGATCCAAGCGGACCAAGGTCCTGATGGAGAGACAATACAGAGGGTGGTGTGTCTGCAGGCAGACGGACCATTGCCTATGTGGCTTTTGTGGCTGCATTAGGCGTTTGTAGTTTGGGATGTTGTGGTGTTGAACTTAGGGGAGTCTAGGGGTGGGGGATGAGTTTGGGGTTTTGCCGTTAGCATCCCTGACCAAAAGGCTACTGTCACATCAAACACAGCAAGTGCCAACAAAGAGAAGCTCAGCATAACCACAGAGCTGCTCGGTGAGTTACTTCTGACCTACTCTTTCCAGTGCTCCAAAGACGGGTGTCTTGTAATACTAACGATGTGATACATGGTGATATTATGAAAATTCCTTGTCCACTTATCATTAACCGAGGTCATTTTATGGACAATGTACTTTTATCAAAAATATGCAGCTCCAAATGTAGGAGCAGACATAAATCCTCAATAAAGACAAAGGATAAAATGGTTTGTTGCTCTCCCGGACCAAAATGCAGTAGAAATGCAGCACTAAAGCAGCTGGGAAACAGTGTGGTGTGACAGTAGTGATTCAGTGTGAAAGCAGCATCAGAGACATTATTGTATCAGCATCTACTGTCATTCTACTGCTCAGCACCACAAAACTTGCAGCAGTGGTACAGTAGTAGAACAGTAGTATTAGCAGCATGCAAGCAGTATTGAATCAGTTGTCCCAATTATGTAAATTAGATGGCAGCATTTGAACAGTATCTACTTATTTAATGCTGCATGACCATATATGGGGTTGGGGCAGTGTTCAATCAGCACTACTGAATGGCTGCTGCTATAGCAGTAGTTGAGCAGTAGATCATACTGAAAACTACTGCTGGGGGCAGGTAGAAGCAGCCGCTGTTCTAGTACTGGCACTACCAATGCCTCTCTAGGTGGTCCTTGCTGGATTTGAACTTGGGATCTTCTGATTACTCTACCAACGCATTAGCCCCCTGAGCCACCGCCCCATCAGCTATGTGGAGTGGTTACTACTTCCTAGTAGTGCATGCAAATCATGTAGGAGGGGGCTAGGGCAGTATTGATTCAGTAGTACTGGATAACTCTTACCATAGCAAAAGGGTAAGAGTAGACATATCTATAGAGTGCTTCTATAGTATAATGCCTTTCAGTTTACTGATGTTAAGGTGATGAGACAAGCACTTTGCAATTATCAATGATACATGGATACTATGAAAAAAAAATGTCATGATGGGGACCAAAAGATTCAGTATATTTGTACCCTATATAAAGTCAGTGAGTAATTCCTCACTTTCATACACCCCAACATCCATGTGTATCCATTACTGGCACTGAATAAGATATTCATATGCAAAGGGGTGAAGTATGCTTGTCTCCACAAACACTGGATAGTTTCATTATTACATTACTGAATCTTTTGATTGCTGTTCACAACCATACTGACATTCACACTATGGACTGTCTTAGGAGCATCAGGTAAATAATCCGTGAATGGACAGAGTCATACCAGTAGATGGTCAGTAGACTACTGCATCTATGCTGCTGCACAGAGTGTATAATTTCTGGAATTTATTAACATTCAGTTGAGAGTCAGTAGACTACTGATTCTAGTCTGAAATGCAGTGCATATTCAGTTGATAGTCAGTACACTACTGAGTGTAGACTGAAAATGCAGTGTGGAGTCAGCTGTTTCGGAAGTATTTCAGCAGTACCTACTGCAATATGCAGTTGTTGATCAGCATATTCTCAGTAGCCACTGATAGGAGAAGTAGATACTGCCTTCTGGTCCGGGCTATCTCAAGTAAAATATGACGGCACCAGAGGTTTATACTTGGATCTCCGTACTAAATCCCTCTCTGCCCCATATCTTATGACCAGTTACATCGTCCGAAATGGCCACACATCTTTCGTTAACCTTTGTCAATATGATACCAATGTTTAACCCCTTTGCATCAGCACCCAATGCCAGTAGAGCCAAAAGATAAACTCTTGGACAAACAGGCAATACCAATAACATGGCAAAACAGGTGTAGCTGGCAGTTAAGGCCCTGTTGGGGGAGGTGCTCCTGAGCTGCTCTTCTGGTCTGAATTGCTCACATTAGGAGCAAATGTCACCAGCTGCGGACCGCCCACGTGGGGCAGACACAGCTCACTTATAACTTTGTATAATGCAGTCTCCAGAATCAACAACAAACTGGCTGAAAGTTACTGGGATTGGGTTTACATCAAAATCACATTGAACACACTCTAGAAAGTGATTAAACATGCGTGTTCTATAGTACACCCTACATAACGTCACGTGCACACATTTCGTGGGTATTCAACAGTTCCTAAGTTGTATTATATTCTCTAATAGTTGATTATTGGAACAAGAATGTGATAAATACATTACTTTTATACCTTAATTCTTGTTTGGGCGTCATTGGGTCTATGTTTAGAGTGCAGAAACCATAATATAGAAGAGCAACAACGCCTTTGGTTCGTTTCTTTCTTTCTCTGGGGGTGATAAGTCGTCAATATTATAACTTCCTACTTTTTCTTAACTTAACTGGCTATTGGGAGAAAATCGAAGGAGCATGAGGTGCACATGCGGAATTCAGCCATACTAGATCATTCCCTCATCCCCTCTCATCGGTGGCCTTCGTCCTCAGTGAGTCTGGGTGGGTGTGAACTGGTGGTTGGGTTCGTGAGGTGCTCGCAGGCCGCCACGCCTGGCTCAGTCTGGTGTAATGATTGCCTGTCGGCGTGCTGTGACAGCAGCTATTACTTTAACTTCACGCCGTGCTCTAACTGTACCTCCCACCCAGACTAGGTAACTCTTCCAGCTCTATACAGCCATTCCTCGACTTAAAGCACACCACCTCCCAATTCCCCAAGTCTCAAAAGGCTCACCTGTCAGCCCAGTCCTTAGATAAGCAATGACTGCGGGGATAGCTCTACCGCAGAACTGCCTATTGTGGCTATATATCATGGTTTAGCCACATTCTATACATCTCTGACTACAAGCTTTACACTATATTGCTAAAGGTAGAGCACTCTCTCTGAATTAATCCAAAACAATTCTGGTGTTTTCGAGTTCACATCCATTCAAATGTCTTGGCCACTTTCCTGAGGGTGCCCAGGTAGCAAAGGTGGCGTGGCCCTACTGTGGCCCACACTTTATTTGGTGTGGCTTCTGATTTGGGCCACAATGGGCTAACCGATGGGCTGCTGACAGTTTCTGTCCTCAGTGAGGTGCGTGGGCCACACTGGGCTAACCAATATGGGCACAGATCAGTCTCAGAGTGGGTTTGGGTTCAACATAGGTTTTTGGTGTGGCTGAAAGTGGGCTGGCCACTTTGATCACTTCTAAAATTTGGAACCCTGAAAATGCGCTGCTAGCCTCCAGGTGCTAGCCCCTCCCCTTGGCCTCCATAGTTGGAAGGAGACTATACATACTGTATTACTCTCCCCATCAACTTAATACAGTAGAACCATCAATTCAAACTTATTTGGCCAAGGCATGTCAACCAGACCTAGTCCAGTAACATGCTAGCCTTCACGTTCATATTGCCTCCCAATGGGTAGCATACTTCAATATAAAATGATTACCACAGGAATGGTGTAGTCATATTAAAAACTGCTGACATCACCTAACTTTGCACATTTCAAATGTATTTTGCAAGTATATCCAAACTCTGAGAAAATTTCTGTACTGTTATGATTTATATGATTCATTTGCCATTTTGAAGCTGCTCTGTGCCCAAATCAGTTAGCCTTATGTGGCCCACATAACTTGCTGAGGACAAAAACTGTTGGGAGCCCAACAGTCTTAGTTAAGTTTGCCCTATTAGGGCAACCCAATATGGACCTGACTGGAAACCCAACATTTGCCCAACCTAAAACCATTAATAGTATTATGCCCGCTTTGAACCAGCTTATCTGAGCTTAAACTGAATTGGCCCTAAGCGGGCTTGCTACATGGGCGACAGTATATTACTATACATAGTCACATGGCTGGAATGGATTTTCAGCAGCTCGAGTAAATAAAGGTGTCCGGTTCGAGATGCTAGACATGTACCACCTGTCATATATATCTTATATCACCTGGTGGTGATATAAGATATATATGACACCTTAGCACTTCCACTATATATTGCAGCTGCTAAATTGGAAGCCATACATTTCCTATTCCAACAATAGCTTTGCTTTATTTCCTACAGAACAGCGACAGGATGTATTTCTAGTTAGCTGGACTTATTATAAGATGTGGGGATTCTAGGATCAAATTAAATGCTCATTATATCCACCCACTGATTCGGAAGGGGCATCATTGGGCGCCCACCTTAGCTTAGTGATGTTAATCAAGTATGCAGTTCTGAGTTCCCCTGGGTTACAGGTTCGAGGAGATATCCCATCGTCCGGCGGCAGAATTCCCTATACCTACCGTTAAGCTGGGAGGGAATTGACCAGGTGCAAATTGATAGAAGAAGGTGGGAACCCCACAGACATGGCCCACGTTGTATCCTCATGCTGAACCAGTTCACTCTCTTCAATACACCATGTGTATGTAAATAAAACTGCCAGATGTCTAATTATATCTACATAGGACGAACGATAAAAAAGAACGAACCCCAGCATTATAATACTGTTACAGGCGTCCTCATGGCTTACTCTAAAGAAATCCTTAGAAGATTCCTTTCTCCATTCAGTTACATGTGAATGATAGAGTAAATCACAGCTTTAGCCTTGTACAATGTATGCTCAACTGATCATTGTCAAGTGAAGGATTCTGTTCTCTGGCGCACCTTAACTATGGTATACTTTTAAAGGTTGACGAGAAATTTCAATCTCGATAGACATTCTTGTGCACGAATGCAGATAAGGGAGGAGACTCATGGTCGGCACAGGCCTGTCGTCTTCTCTTTATTTCTGTCTAGCTTCAATTCTCACCAACAAAGCACGCCTTACCCATGACCTAATATCGACATGTGCCGCAGGGCGGAGCCACTCTAAACTACTCAGGCGACTAACAGGGTCGAAGGTCAAAGGTCACAAGGTGCACCAGTTCCACTGTATTCATCTTCAGAAGAGGAGGGCGAGATCGAAATGGGAGAACGAGGGTGGACAAAGCAGTAAGGTATATATAAGGGGAGGAAAAATCAAGGAGTGGAAAGAGAGAGGGAGATGGGGGTAGAGAGGGAGGATGATGGCGCTTATATTGGGTTTGACCCACTCATCCAGATTATCTATAGGTATCTCTCAACTAAATACCTCCATAAATACCTTCCTTCAATCAGGATCCCTGGCTTATGGCATAACATGCGCCCATCTCGTTTCTTCCTTTCTTCCGCATTTCTCACCCTTAAAAAGTAATCTTATAATACACTCACGCTGGGAATACCTTGGCAGAGGCGTAACCCCCCAACACTAGACAAATGCCTTCAATAATTGACGAGTGAGAAGCTGGGCGTACAGATGTGGTGTGGCCTGCCTAGTGCCAGAACGGGGTCGGCAAGGTTTACTACCGCAGCCTTGGAAGAAGTCGGACAAAAAGTTCTGCTTTTCCTTCCAACAATTTCAGAAACCAGATGGCAGTGCAGGTAAAGTCTGTGACTACATTTACTAGACTTTTTTTTTTTTTTTACCTAAATCGTAACCATTCAGCTACAGCTTCCCATAAGGGTATGTATCCGCGTTGATTCCACGTGCATTATCATCTACTGGGCATAACTCAGTAACCATTATAAGTATTTAATTGATGTTCATTGGAGATCCAGCACTTTCAGTCCGATGACGTTTCCCTTTAGGTAATACATCTGTCCCCACCCCGCAAGTACCCAACATCTGAAGATAGTGTTATCGATCCTTCCCCTGATTACACAACAGACACACATTGGTCATCACTGTATTAATGTAACATGTCTACAAAAGCACGGTAACAGAACCGTAACCACCACAGCGTAACGTACAGCCGCACTGAACCCACTACGTCAACGCAATGTACAGACGCAGCAACTCGACGCTGGTCGCGTCAACGTCACACATTAACACTTCTATATGTCACAACGTTAACAAATCTAATACAACTCTATATATCTACAAATAAGGGTACACACAGGGAAGCGTCGCCTTGGGCTGACATTCTGAAAAGGGAACAAGAAAACTCACCAAAATCAATTACATACATAATGACAAATATGGGTACTAGGATATATACTATGGAAGTCTATGAAGAAGGGAGTGGTGTGAAGTGAAGGGGCAGTACTATAGAGTGTGTAACATTACCGAATAAGGCGTGAAAGAGACAGGTCATCATTATGTTACTATAGGAAATATACATTATGTGACTGGAGTATAACGAGGTTCATGGGGAGCTGCTTTAAGGTGGAATATCTCTGTTTTGATGGAACTGAGTGATGAGTTGACAGAATAGAATTGCTATCCCAAATAGGGTTTTGTATGAAAATGTATCTGGGGAAACTCCACCTCTTACAACCAGTTCCCCATGGGTGACCAGTATCTACGTAGAAACATCAATAATACGTGTACAACAATAATGGGGCAAAACAAAAATGACAACAGAAATTACAAGTACTACTCACAGGTAGACATCGTTGTGCCTCCGGGCGGCGTTGGCGGCCTCTTCCTCCTGCATCCTCCGTTGTTTCTGTTCCACGTAGATGCGGTCCTGTAGGAGACAGGAACCAGTGTCAGTCTTTATTACTTCCACAGAGTTGGATCTAACGGAGTCGGCACAAAGTCCAGGTTAAGTAGGATCCTAACTAACTATCCAAACTAGAGTTTGATCTAATTGTACACATACATGTATGGGCTTTAGGTACAAAGGGGTGGAGCGCCAGCCGCGGGAGGAGGCTGCGGCAGGCGCCCACTGGAGGAGCTGATTCCTCCTGTGTGAGGGAGTAGGAGGGAAGCCTCTCAGACACCTCCCACTGACTGCAGCGCTACCTGGCCTGGGCAACCTTCTACACTGGCCAGCGAGGCCAGCCAGATATGGGATGGGGTCTTGAAGGCAGGGCGCACAGCCCACAGGCGGCCAATGAGTGGCGTAAGTAGTATAGAGGAATGGGGGCTTGTGGGTGGCAATGGGAGGGATATGGTGGTCTGACCACCCGTATGCACGTACTGACGTAGGGTCTATAGACTCAAAGGTGCATAAGTTGGAGCATAAGTGTTACTATAAAGCCTCTTGCTAATATAACGAGGCTCAAAGAGTAATTTATCTGTGTATGAACGCTGCAGTATTAACAGAAATCTAGCGCTCAGAAACCTTGCATGCATCATTAATAGGTTTTGTTGGGGTCCAACAAACACTGCCCCACCCTGGTAGATTAAGTGAAGTACATGTATTATGATGCATAACATCAACACATTCTTTACTGTGCTCCGAAATATGCGGGGTGCTATGGGTGTATTCTACCGATCACCATCCCCATGGCCACTATCCAGGATAGTCCAAGGTAAGTAGGACTGACCCAGAATAGGAGATGAATGTTCTAACATGCCAACAGCCACACTGTCCATGTTAAACATTAAATACGGTGAACATGGAAATTTTTGTTCAACCGTGTATAGAATTGCTCATAGAATATTTATAGACATATAATCTCCACACCATAACCATTAATTAAATATAGGACAGCATTTTGCAATGCAAGTAACTCAAAAGGGCACTTAATCTCTTCTTTTAGATCCCTTCTGATACTAACCTCATGTTTTCTTCGAGCATTATCACTGTCAATGGTTAAGCCTATGGAGAATGCATCCATTATCGCTTGTATGTTTCATTGGCAAATAACTCCTCTCCTGGCAAGTTAAGCATTGCACAATACCAACAGGTCTAGAATAATGATCCATATCAACTATAACAACGCATGAGACTGTGTAATTCTCCTCCATTTTGTTATAATCCAGCAGTTTGCATGGCACTGTGAGTTGATCGTCTTGTTGTCCGCCATTTTTGATTTTGATGTTCTGTGCGTATGCGCGACCCCTCCTTGCTGGAAGTAGCATTTTCGACGGAGAAATGATATATTCTATCGATTTAACTTGAAATTAATGGCTTTTTGAATATAATCCATCCATCTTTGGCAATATCAATCGAATTGAATCAAATATACCCTACCCTTTTACTGTTATAGCCCCACAAGGCGATCGTCTGGCTGTCCGCCATGTTGGATTTTGGTTCTATCTGCGCATGCCCGACCCAATTTCCATGGGTATTTGGTTCAATTTGCACGACCACGGCTTTGTGATGCGGATTAACGACAGGGCAAACACATAATTTTTTACATTTTTAATCAAACATATCGATTCAAATGATATGCTCTTGCACTTCTTTGTGACATTTCTATATTATAACAGTGAATAATTGAAAAAAAATAATAACAACGACTTTTACGACAATAGAGATGCGCGGACGGATCGAATTATGGCAAATTCATCAACATTCATCAATTATTTGCATCACTCTGGACCAAAAACGTGGGAACGTTGAATCTATTCGCACCTCTTATGGGATTTAACATAGACCGGAAAAGCATCTTAGTTTTTCTCTATGTTAAGGGGCACTGAATGGATCAACTTTTTACCCGACGCTTATAACTCTTTCAAGTTAATCACTATGATACTAGATGTTAAATGTAGGTCACAACTAGTTTCTGACCTACTGGCCAGCTGCTCATTGCTTACACTGAGCCTAAAATCCATTCTCCAATGCTATCCTTAGCGGGACATTGCACATACAGGAAAAGGATGGAGAATGGCATGGATGGATGAAAACAAAAGGGTGGCATGTGGGGGTGGAGGAAGTGGGGATGTCCTATCTATGACGTCATTTCCCGGGAGAGCCATCAGTCCCAATCACTACACGCCCAGAAAGTCTCACGGTACGCTGCGGCCACGTTATGGCTTCTTTAGATGAGATACAGCAATAAATGGGTCAAACTGCTTGTTTCTAAATAGCGCTCCATGCAAGGGTTAAAATCCCGACCCGACTATTGACCTTTGGTGTAGTGTTCTATGATACTGAGCTATAATTAATATTTACAGTGCCTATAGCCTTGGGCATTGGCAGCTAAACAGCGACATGACATGAAAGGTACCGTTTAATAGATAAACACCCCCAAGCCTCGGTGACTCAGAAACGTGTACTTAAAAGATAATCTAAAAAGATACAATATAAATCATTCCCCTTGTATGGGTAGAAATGATATCAATGACGCGGGTCAAAATATTGACAATTCACTGTCTATATTAAAGTGTTTTCTTTATGCTGAAGTCTTGAAAAATACCGAAAGTAAAATGCAAAATGCAGTTGGCTCAAGTTTGGGATTCCTAATCAACAACATTGTAGAGGGTATTGGTGCTACTGTATTCTTGGCTAGAGGCACCATCATGGCCTTCTGTCAACAGACCACCCATGCCAGGTATGTGCGTGGACGGGTATGGTGTGGAAGTGGTTAGCAGGATATGATTATGAGATAACACAACACCCTCACGGGGGGGGGGAGGGCATAAAGAGGCCTCTACCGATCATAAAGACAATTGAGGCAAGGGGAACCGCGACAAATACAACTATCAGAGCAATGTTCCACCAAAATGCCAGCGCCACCCCTCTTTCCTTGAGCCCTAGCAGAAATACACTTAGTGGCTGAAGCGAGATTTCGGGATGGCATTGTTAAAGGAAAGAGATGGCTGCAGAAAATTAAGTCTCAATTAAGTCATCAGCGAGACAATCACAAAACATCGACCAGGTAATAAAACCGGAGCCTATCTCATAAAATGGTGAGGACTGAAAGAGTAAAGTAACTGAAGCAGTCCCATGTATGGATACAGGGGAGGGAGGATGCTATAATGAAATAGTCCCTGGTGGAGCTGGGAGGGTTCACGGCGCGGCGTCTCTCAATGAAAATGCAACCCGATTACACACAGCCCCCACGATGCCCACCATTAGGAGCGGGGATGAGCACGAACCCAATTGAAGCAGCTCCGAACGACCAGAGGGGAGCGAATTGTCCACTCAGGCGTGTGTGTGTGGGAGGTGGGTTATGTGCAAGGTTGTAGTGATTATGGTGGAGAAATGCAGTGAGAGGTAAGAGGGAAGTAGGGAGAGAAAGAGAGAGAGAGAGAGAGAGAGAGAGAGAGAGAGAGAGAGAGAGAGAGAGAGAGAGGGGGGGGGCAGGAAGAGAGGGGTGGATGGTAAAATGTATGAATGTAAAGTAGGAAAATGACACAGACCGTTCCAAAACTAAGGAAATATATCGAACTGCTTCCAAACGGGATGAAAGCGAAGCAAAAAAAAACATTCATGAATTAATGGAACAGATAAGAGATGGTATATGAAAGGATACGGGAGCAGAGATTCAGAGTCGCGTAGGGTGACATATTCTGAGTATCAGCTCGGAGCTGAAAGGCACAAATCAGGGAGTACTTAACTATGTCAGATCATAGGCTCAATGTGTTGACACCTCAATGCTCCTTCCAAGTTATTACTATGGGACTCACTAAGCGCCCTTGTCACTCTCAATCCCAACCCCAAACCCAATTTCAGCATAAGACCACCCCGTGCACTGGCTAGGCAATCAGGGGGAAGCGCTAATCTAACCAAGAAAACGAATCAACTTCATAGAGAAAACCATTTCTTAGATGTATGCTTCAAACTGGGAGAGGCAGAAAGGTTGTTACATCAGGATAAAACGGAGCTTCATACTAGAGTGGTCTACTATTTCAGGTGCAAAGCTAAATACCTTTACATTCATTTTATCCTGAAACTGCATCCACTTCGCTTATGGCTGGCTCATTTAATTCTATTTGGGGTAGAGCAGTCATTTTATCTATCTTAACTACAAAGGAAATGCATCTAGATAGATCTTTTGTTCCCTTGGGGAAAATGCTCATTGATTGCCGCGCCCAGTGTGCTGTTAACAACTCGCTTAGTTATTTCATGTATTACAAGAACTGTATAGGTAGTCTAGCTGTACTCTTCTTGATGTATTATAACAATACCTGGCTGAGTTTTGTATTACAACTCTAAAGATGTCTATTGGAGACCGACATTGGATATCAGTATTAAACAAAATGACAGAAAATCTTTGCATAGTTATTTGGAAAAAAAGAGGAAGAATATAATCTATAATAGGACATGTCATACGGTCGGAGCTGGTGATGGACGCCAGGATAGGAAGGGTCCCAAAAATTTAGTCAGACAATCAATGGTCTCAATACATATAGCCTATTACATGTATCTGTATATAATACAATACGTATACCTAACTTCCATCCCGATTGATGTCAGGCAAGTTCCAAGGTCGAGTACAGGCTTTCAATATAATCAGATTCCAATCACACAGGAGAAGTCATCAGTCAGGAACTGGTGTCAAGCATGTAACAGCTGGACATACATAATTCAGTCCCTATGGCACCAAGGGGAAATCCCCATTTTTATTAGTTCTAGCCCCCTCTTTTCCCCCATGGTTTGCACATCACTGACTGTTTGAGAGGGCGGATGTTTCACCTTTAATCACCCCTACTGACATAATACGTGAATATCTTCCTACTCTAAATGTAAGAAAGGACAAGAACAGAGTTACTTCTTATTATTCACTCTATTGTCTTCATTGTATCTCTTAGTGTACACTTATTTCCATGGATATATCAAGATACATCACGAGTAAAACTTACACGAGGAAACACTTCGTTCTACAACGTGTAAATATTGATACAAAGAAGAATCAAATCAGGATGACATCTACCTTAATTATTGAGCAATTCCACAGAATATCTACATATGAAATGATTGAAGATAAAAATCCAAAACACTGATTATTGAGACAATACCCGGTAGTTTTAATCCAATATTCATTTAGGGACAATTAATCTTAGAAATCCTGTAAAACCACTCTACCGTCCAATCGCTGATATTAATATTTAAAAGGTAGACTGACCATCTGTGCCTTACGGCGGGCGGCCTCCTCGTCCCGTCTCCTCCTGTCCAGGGTGCCCATAGGTGCAGGGCTGCTGGTGCCGCCATACGACACAAGGTCTGAGGCTGAGTGGTGATGGGGTCTGCCTGTAGAGGGAGCTGGCGACGACGTGCCATGGCGGTCTGCAACACGATATAGAACACAGTGAGACATCTGCTGAGAGGCAATGGAACTATAAGAAACAATGTTGCCTTAAAACAATGCTGCAGGTTCTTCTTCAGACACTGAAAGAGTGTCCAATTGCTGACTATTGGCGTGCTGGGCAGTTGGATTATCTGAGAACGGTTTTTGGTTATCAATTATTATATCATATTAATCAACGCAATCTTACTGCACTAGGTGATTCAATATTCATATTCTAAATTCAGTCTGGGATGCCAAAACATGACTATTCAAATGAGGCTCGATTCAAAGTGGAAGATCCATATTATTTACGAATCCATTACAAACTAGAACCGAAATTACCATATGAAACACACAGTCATGAAAAAGTAGTACCATTACAATTCGATAAACGCATGACTTCTATCTGCTTGAAAACATTTTATGCTCTATTTACAATTCTGTAAAATATTTCTATTTGCTAACCAGACATTTCAGTTATTACTCCTCAACGATAACCTAATGCCAATATCAGTTGTGTAATATGATGTAACTCTAATTGCACTTGGAATCGAGCCTTAATGTCAGGTCTATAATTTACTCGTTCTATTATCAGGCATTTCTCATAATTATGCATAAAAATTCAGCGTATTATGTATTATCTTCTCTCTCTTTTTAAAATAGCTGTCGTGCATAACCATGCTCTATTTCAATAAATATCACATCTCCGTTCCATGCTTCTGGAAAGCAAAGTATGTATTTTACACACATACTGTAATCATATATACATAGGTAACTGTTATTAAAGCAGTCAAATCTAAACTGGCAATGTTATGGGGGTAATCTTTTTAGGAAGTTTTGATCAATACCTTGTTATTACACATGCTGATAAGTTCTCATGGTATTAGCTATACATTTCCCCATTGAGTGCCCTTTTTTTCTGGTCCAAAGACTTGGGTCGGTTGGGCTACCTGTTATTACTACCAGATGGCAGCACATGACATTCCAAACCTTTGCAGAATACAAGGGAAATGTGCTTGTGTACCTCTTTTCTTTTACTTTGGGACTTTTGTTTTAAATGGAGGTCCAAGTCATACTGATTGCAAGTAGGATGGGTTGATGGGTTGGTCATTCTGACCTACTAAATTCTATGTGGTCATCAGAATTAGAGGGCTGGAGGTGTATATTGTTAAAAACATGCTGCAACAACAGAGGCGTAGGAAGCAAATTGTCATTGGGGGGGGGGGGGGGGGGCAGCAGGGGCACCACCTTGAATCATCGGTTCAAACGTAATAGCACCTATAATTACCTATATAAAATTTTTATAGAAAAGTCTTTTTGTTTTTTAATGAAAATTTAGATCTGATTTGAGGCCCAGGCCCCCATTTTCCCTAACCCATTACTATATCAATCTAATTTGAGATGCAAAGTTTTAGCTTCTTGTTCAATTCAATATGAATTCTTAGCAAATTTTGGGGGGTGCCCAGACATACTCAGGCCCAACCCCCCTTGTGATTGTGGGAGCCCAGCCCCCCCCCCTTTATCTACGCCCCTGAACAATGATCACGAATTCACCCGAGATAATAGGCCCAGTCTATGACACTTGTATCTAATCAGAAATTAAGCTCACACTTTTATATGTAATTTTTGATCAAGATCTACCAAATTACTGAAATGTACCAAACTTTTTAGGATTTATGTCTCAAGCAGAGTAGGATGGGCTAGGCATGTTAGCTTGGATGAATGATTAGATGGTTTTATCAAAAGAAAAAGCTTGTTATTAGTGACAGTTGGCATTTTGTAAAGCAATTAACAAAATATTAATTAGCAGAAGTAAGAGCAGTGCACTGGCTTCTTCACTGCACGGTGGCGACTCAGGGCGAAGCAGATTAGCTCTGCATCATGTAAACATTGGGTGTTAAATTGGATAGGCTCTTATTGGTAAATTAGAGGTCAGGACATGGAGTTATAACCAACATAAAAAAGCCTTTATCCACAGTTTAATAACGACATAATAGAAGTGAGGCATGGCGATCGGGGGAGGGAGGAGAATCAGAGAGCGTTGGCGTCCAGGGGTTTATGCTCTACCTTTCACGCTGATTGTATTTCGTGGTGTAGCAGCTCGTTCTTTCTCTATACCGGATAGACTTTTTGAGCGGCTTTTTCCAAAATCGAGTTTAGCTGTGGACTTGCTGTTCAGCTTGAGGGTGGCTGTAGACTTGGCTGGGGGTGGTGGAGGGGTCCGTGTATCGCCTATGCTAATCCGACCATCTGCTGGGTCTAGCATAGGTAACGAAAAGGTAAAACAAGGCAATGTAAATAAAGATTTAACAAAATCATAATAATCACATGAGAATAAATACCTGAAATAATCGTAAGGGGCTGATATAATGAGCAAAGTGGGTTACACTGGGTAAAAGGTTGGGTTGATACAGAGGCCACATAGACAACAAGTGCACAGTGATTGCTACAACATTGCTGGTGTATTCTGAAACATTCATGTGGGTTATAAAATCGTTGTACAATACAACGGCTGATGGTGCATATTACCTCAACTATAGTTTCTTAAACCTCAAACCATACAATTACAAGGCATATCCCGCTGCTATCAATAACGCTGTAACTAGCCTGACTTTCTACTAGACTGGTGCATGCACTCAGAATGTCGTACTTAGAATAAACCTGGAGAGCACAACTGCAGACTCATTTAACACCTAAGATTAATCGTAAGTCATTGGTTTCCTACTGAATCTGCCAGTTGAAGGTGTTGGTGCATGCGGTAGAGAACCACTTGGTTCCTAACGGATGGGCTCTACAGTGATATAATAGGTCACACATCGTGCAAAGGGGGTCTTTTCCTATCAGAAACTTGCTGTATGGACCAGTAAATGGCCAGCATCCAGAGCCTTATCTACAAAAGGCTTTATCTTGTTGGAATAATAGACACACCAATTTTCTCTTTTTATGCATTCTCCTACTTTATTTTAGGTCGGTACATTCTCTAATGGTTAGAAAGAGTTTGGTCTACTAATGATTCAAAGATAATGCAGGTAGCTTATAATAAAACTATTGAGAAACATACCGCCATAAAGAAGTTCATAAAGAGCGGAAAATCCAGCTGCAACATAAATGTGGACACTGTTCACAGTGCTTATAACAAATTAAGGGAAACCAAGGATTGGGAAACGTCTACCTTAAGCATTGGCTGAAGGTGCAGAGAGAAAACAAATGAAAGCAGGCTATGGTGTATGTACTGAAGCAATTTCCGACAATTCCCAGTCGTCCAAGGAACCACCACCGCATTCACACAATCTCGTAATGAGAAACCAAAAAAAAACCCGTCAGGGAAATAAAAGTGTCCACGCCCTCTATACTTTAAATGGGGTAATGAGTGTAGTAACAGGCCACAGTAGCTTTTTTGATAATGGCAGCAGAATGCCTAGAAACTACTTCGCATCCTGTAGCAGCCTCAGCAACCTGATACTTGTGCAGAACCTAGTGAACCACAGTCAAATGTCAGCAACAATATGGAGCATGCAGGAGAACAGAAAAAGGCAGACACTAAAGCGACCCCAAAATAAGATGTCCACTGCGCTGATGACCACCAGAAGGCACGACAACAATTAGTAGAAAAGGGTTGCACCTGTCTGACGGTAGATGTTAGCCACATCCTGACTGACTGAAGGTGAAAGTGAGGCTGAGACACCAGAGGGCGTTGTTGTGGTGTAGGGCGTCACCTGCTGCCGGCTATTGTCATCATATTTGCTGTCATGGGCATTAGTAGTTGTGTAGCTAGGACCGTTCTGGGATATACCGGGGATATTCTGTCTGTTTTTTGCGGGAGCATTGGACCTGGGTTTGAACCCTGGAGGAGGGACATATGGAGGAGGGTTCGGAGGACGATATGGAGGAAGCACTGTTGGGCTGACTTGTGGACGGGCCTGGGCACTATTGTTGGTGTGAACGGTGCTGGGTATTTGGCCTTTTGGTTGGGCACTGTAGCTGTGCGGGTAGGGAGCGTTGGGGTAACCACCATCGGTTTGATCTGTGTCAATGGGGCCTCTTTGTGACAACTTATGCTTATCCCGCTCCCACTCCTGTCCCAGACCTTCAATGAGATTCAGGTTATTCTTCACATCAAATGGAGGAGGGGACTGTGGACGAACTATATCCCATGGATGCCTGTCTGGAGGAGCAGCTTTCTGAGGACCAACATTATGTGGATTTGCAGACGTGGGTCTAGGTAAGGAATGTACTGGACTTGGCTTGCTACTACTAATCTGATCTCTGTCTATTTGACTCTGACCATTGGGTTCCTGCCTTTGACCCTCTACAGGAGGCCGATATAATGGGGTTGGACTGTGCCTTGGCTGGCCATACTGTGGAGTAGGCTGTTTGAGTGTGTTGAAAAGCCTCGGGGGCCTCAGATCCTTTATAGGACTGGGTTCTTCAGACACATAACCTGATTCATACTTAGCTCTGATGCTAAGGAAATCTGGACTATGGCCCAACTCAATTTCAGCTACATTTTCCTCAGATTTTGCTGAGCGGTGAATCTCATCATAATCATCAACATCTTGGGACAAATTTGGTTCTGACTGAGACTTCACCAGCTGTGCACTGCCATGTGCATTCTTCATATGTCTAACAGAACCGTAAGATCTAAATGGTTCATACGATAGGTCAGGATTACTGCCTTTGATGATCAAGGTGTCATTACTCCCTGTCAGTATATCCTGCGAACCATATGTGTCACTGCGAACACCAGTGCCACCATCTTGATTAGCCCCTGACCAGCGACTCTGCAGATCCCTAAAGCTATTACTACTAAACAGGTCTTCGTTGGGTAAGTGTGATGTCGACACAGCACGCCGAGGCCCCACACCCTGGTAACTTGTTTCACTTGTATCTAAATTATGGTCATACATTGCTGCTTCCCTAGTGATATCATACATCTTCCTATACTCATCCTCAATCTCTTTACGGAAGGCAGATAGATTTGGGTAGTTTTTGCCTGGACTGGTACCCTCCTCTTCGCTTCCTGCCTTTTGCTTGCCAGCTAATAGGAAAGGTCTACCTTCAAGTGGGATGGGTTTTGAGTGAGCAGAGAATGTTGTATCAAACTGACTACTAGGAGGTGGAGGGCTTGGTGATACTGGACGGCGTGGTGGTGTGTCAGGAGTGTTAGTAGGGTAGGATGAGGCAAGGAAGCGCTCACCTGTGTCACCATCTGTGGTCTGTCTGCTGGCCATCTGGTACCTGTTTGTTACAGAATGGCGATAGGTGGAAGGATCATGACCGCCTGAAGCCCCATCACCTTCCCACCTACGTCCCTGTTCACCTGGAATGGTACTCCTCTGCCTCTCCTCACTGGCAGCATTTACACCTGCCTGCATTGGTGAATACCTGGGTCGATCCTGTCTTGTCTGATCTGGATAGTTTAATCGATTTTCCTTCTTGTTAACTGATGCATATATGGGTTCAACAGGCGACACATTAGATCGATCTGGACTTCCTTCTCGCTCTTGACTGAATTGCCTCACAGGACTTGCTTTTCTTGCAGGACTGGCCTGTCGCACAGGACTAGCTCGCCTAGCTGGACTGGCATGCCTCACAGGAGTTGATTGTCTTGCAGGACTGGATTGACGTACTGGACTTGCTCGTCTGGCTGGACGTGCCTGTCTTGCAGGACTTGGCTGTCTTGCAGGGCTTGACTGCTTTACAGGATTCACTTGCCTTGAATACCGATCTGACCCATTTTGCTGGTGCTTGTTGATAGTATTATTTGGGTTATAGTTTTCTGTTAGGGATGGAGTGCTCTTTGACAAGTCTCGTCTCCTTAAACTAGAATTGTCTACTTCTAGATGCTTAGCCCTCTCAATAGCCCCCTTAACTCTGCGTGGTCTCTCTACACTCTTGCTCCTAATCTTTGCCTCATAACGACCAAGCGGGGTTCTGGTGGACTGTTGCTGCAGTGCACTCTGCACTATGGGCTTTGACCCAAAGTCTGGATCATCAAACCTCAACTTTGCACTCTCAAAAACCTCTCTATTTTTCTGACTATTGAGTGATGAAGAATATGGCACTCTTCCAGCAGTTCCCCAGCAGTCTGTCCTTGAAGAATAGACTGGGGATGAGGGCAATGCTGGCCGTTCAGGAGGCATTCCCTCAATGTCATTGGACCTTGAAGAGTCCATTCTGTCAAAGAGGGCCTCTGCTGCTGGAGAGAGCCTACTTTCACTGATGTCTTTGTCTCTTGTGTCACTTACAGACAAAGTGTACTGTGGCTGCACTGGCTCGAATGTGTAACTTCTGCTGCTTCTATTGCTTGGATGCATTTCTTCCTCTCTTACAACCTCCTGTTGAAGCCCATATCCGCTGCTCTGTAGATATCGGTAATCTGCATTTTTCTCCTTTCTCAGAGGAGGCTTTGCCTTTCCATCTGCCTTTTGACCTTGTTCAAAGATCTCCAATGCAGTAGCGACTGCTCCTGGGGCTGGCTTAGAGTCCTTTCGCCAACGCTGGCGCTCCCTAAAGTTCTCCTCTCTTATCTTCATTCTTCTAGTTATTTCTTGTCTCTCATCGTTGTAGGGCACATGTTCATTGCTGGAGACTGGCTGCCTATGAGAAAGATCTGCCTTGACACTATGATTTTGACTTGTGGTTGTATCAGTGCCTACAAGGCCTCGTATTTCACCACGCCACTGGGTCCCTGAAGGTGCCGGTAGATCCCTTTCTGACCTTTGGCCAAGTGGACGGCTCTGCCATTGTACTGGGTAAGCATGGATGGAGTTCATAACATTAATTGCCAGATTTCGTGTATCTGCTAATATATCACAAATGTCAAATTCAGTTTTGCCAACTTTGAAAGTACCCTCATCTGAGACTTTAACAGGGGTATTTGCGATATCTGGAAGAAGTCTGGGATTTCTACCATCTATACTATCATATCCTGACTCAGAGCTTCTGCCAGAGGGAGGCCTAACTCGAATACTATCAACGTCTCTCTGATCAAGGAAATCAACATTACCTTCATGGACCTGGTCTGATCTTTGAACGACACCTACTCTGTAGAATTTGTGTTCAGGGTCTTCTTTTTGGTTAAAGGTGGACTGTTTGAAGGAATGTGAGCGAGGCAAGGTGACAGACAGATCTTTGCCCTGGCTTTGCTGTACTGGCTGTGACTCTGAACGCACATGGAGTGACTCGCTTGATACATCTGGACATGATTTAGATAGCCTTCTGATGTTTTCAATGTGTATTTCATAGTTATTAGGCTCCTCCTTTATGAAATAACCATACAGTGGGCGCTCTTTGGCTTTCTTTGCAGCTTCCTCCATGATTTGGATGTAGGAGCCACTAGCACTACAACCAGATACAACTGATGATGCATCAGAACCCCTCCTGGAATGTGATCTTGAATTCAACCAGTCCTCCAGCAGCTTTTCCTCCATGGACTCTTTATCAAGATGAGCATATTTATCATATAGTCTTCTGAAAGACATTTCCCTTTTGAAATCATCTTTTCTCTTCTTTTTCCTTACAACATTTGTATTCATAGCAGATTTCCCCTTTTCATAAATCTGATATAAATCATGAATTGTTACCTTTTTTGTTTTTAATCCTGGGTCCTTCCAGGGATTCCACTGAGTCTGATCTAAATTTCCAGTGTCATAATAGAACTCCTCCAACTTCCTTGCCTCGTCCAAATCCGAGTACAAATCCTGTAGTTCTTCAAGGTTCTCAGGCTTATATTTAGAAAGGAGAATATCCTCAACCCTTGGTGGTAAACTGTCTAAAGATTTACAGAGCATTTTCAAACTGACAGTGTTGAACCTGCGACGTCCACTACGTTCGTTGTTCATTGTAGTTCGTTCCTCTATTTCTGATATTCTCTCTAGCGTTGCATAGTGCTTCTGAAGGCGAAGGAATGGCTCTGACTTTCGGGAGGAATGTAGAATGCCTGCAGCATAGGACTGATAAGTCTGCGGATCGATCCTTGAGCTTGAGGACCGGTCACTGCATTCAGATGGTTCTCTCTTTCGAAAGTGTACAAAGAAATCATCTACAGAGCCCCCTCGGTGGATCTGCCTCCTTGGTGAGCCTCTTGGTGAGAACTGGTAGGATACACCTGACACTTCAGAATTGGGAGTTGCTCTCCCAGACGAAGACAGTGAATGTGGGTGTGATCGTCGTGGTGGAGGGAGTGGGTTCACAACATTCCGAGGTTTATTCATAGGGGAAGATGGTGGACGGGCTGTAAGCCTGACTTCCTCTAAGGATCTTCTCTCAAATGTTGTGTTTAAACCATCTCTATTAGCAAAGGTAATCTGGGGGCTAGGTTCTAAAATACTGCTATCAAATGAGTCTTCACTTAGCGGTCTGAAACTTGTCATGTTTTTAGATTTTCCTGAGGAAGGTTCGGGGTCTGGTGTAATGAGAGAATCATGTCTCCTTACTCGTACCTTTTTCTTCTTTTTCTCTGGTGTTCGAGGACTATCAGTTTGTTTCAGAGCACTTGGCAGGCCAGGGAAGGTACATGAGGCACTTGGAGAGGATTTCTCCTTTTCCAATGACAAACTTCTGTGGTGGTCAACAGCCCTCCAGTCATCCTCACTTATCCCTGGCTGATAAATTGGACTGTCAGGATCATCCCCTTGCCATGAAGACCAAGATTCCCCTAGGTGTTCAGATTCTGGGGTCATGATACCCTCCTCCATCAGCCGGCGATAGTGGCTCTCCACTTTCTGGCGATAGCTCTCACGTCGTTTCTGTTCGTCTTCATCATCAGCAAAATTATCTGAAGATGCATTTGACAGGATGTCTTCAGCTACTTGTGACCCTTCTGTATAATATTTCCTAAATAGTTGTAAAACCTCAGGCCTCCTTATTTCATATTCCAGACCTTGGTTGTGAGGAATCATAGACGCTTCATCTCCTAAATTAAGTTGACTATCTGGCGAGAGATAAGCTTCCTCAGTTACAAACTCTGTGGACTCCTGATAAAAAGGTGGAGGAATATAGTCTCTGTGGTCTGCCCCACGGGTAGGGACACCAGACATATAGTCCGCATTATATACATCATCAGATAAATGGGCACGTGTAAATGAAAATCTCTTAGCATCTTCCTTACGCACAGCCATGATGTCAGTATCTACTTCTGAATTTAGACTTTGGTTACATCCAGTTCCAATACCTTGTTGGGTTCCATATTCAACTTGACAATGTCCATGAGCAGTAGTTCCAACTGACACAGCCAATGTATGATGTTTGGATAATGCACGAGGGCAGCAAAGACACGGGCCAGGGTGGCAAACTTGATGAGGGGATCGTGACAATGGGACTTTAGACTTGAAATGTGTACAATGTGAGTGGTTTTTATCAAAGGAAATCTTTTCGGGGGATTCTTCAGATTCTTGTGACGTGGGGGTCTGGGTTGGTGTTTTGTATTGTATTTGAATTGCTGTGTTTGGGTCTGTTAGTAGATTGTGTTGTGGATGCGGTGTGTGCTTATATGGGGATTCCCTGCTCAGTATAAACCTCAGTATAGGGGACCCGGCAGCTAGGTCTTGCCCGCTAAGCCAATCTGCTGTAACAAAATATCATTAGTATGGGATTAGTATCTCCTGTTACTGTTTTGATAGCATTGCTTTGGTTAATGATTAGTATGTAAATATTAATCAAAAGCACAGCATGTTCAGGAATGATAGCTCAATGTGCAATTTATGTGAATGATGTCTCTACTTGCATATTTCTTGTTGTTTTTTTTTCTTTTTACCAATATTAATATGAAACCGATTAAAAAGGGTAAGGATATAAGCATTATTACATAAATTTGAATAGAATGAAGTCTGTACTTTTTATGTATATATATGGTGGTATGCCACATTAGATTTGTTTTAGACATGCCGTGTTTGGTTACTGGCTGTCTTTTTATGTTACTCACAATAGTTTCTCTTCTAACTAAAAATTATAATCCTGTGCAGTCAATAACATGTCTTATATTGATAATGTTTTGTTCCATATTGCTGTAAACCTGGGCTGAGAGAGTGTCGACTGTAACAGTGTGTTGGTTTGGGTACAGAGCAGGTGGATATCGTAAGGTATGGGGCCATGAGGGTAAGTGAGGAGTGAGTGAATGGACAAAGCACACAATCAACCAGTGGGGGAGCAGTTCTTAGAAGGGCCAGAGCCATGATAAAACCAAATTGAGGTGAAAAGCTGCCAACCCTGGCGTGTCCCTTGTCTGTGTCCCGTGTCCTACATCATATCAGATACTGGTGCACTGAGATGGCTATCTTCCATTGAAACTGGCTGTGAACAGTGGTGTAGGCACAGGTATTCTATTCCCCTATACACAGCAGCACCTAACAGCTATACGCTTGTTATCCAAAAGAGATATACGTCTACATGGTTGCTGTATTCCCAGTTTGCCTTTCAAAGAAATATACGTCCATTGAGAAAATTCCTTAGTTTAAACGATGATAATGGCACAGTAACTGACCAGAATAACGGTTGCTACATTCTGTCCGTAGGTATGGGTCGAGGACACGCATAATTCTGACTATTGATGGTTGATTTGATATGCAATATCCAGAACCTGAGGGCTGGTCATGAATATAAAAGGGCCTACCTGTGGAGCGAATGGTCCCGAGGAATCCGTACTGTATTAATTATCTGACAAT
The DNA here is from genome assembly GCA_949317995.1 of Acholoe squamosa. Taxonomy (NCBI): domain Eukaryota; kingdom Metazoa; phylum Annelida; class Polychaeta; order Phyllodocida; family Polynoidae; genus Acholoe; species Acholoe squamosa. The sequence goes on from OX439039.1 coordinate 48,583,155, forward strand.
GTGTGTTGTGAGAAAGACAAGAAATTGTGCGAGTGATAATGGATTTGCCTTAAGGACGAGGTCATACTTACTAAGACAAGAAAAAGAAAGCTAAACACCACCAAAGAACATGCACAACAACCAACATGTGAACACTAGTCTACTACATCAACGTGACAGAAGTGAAAGAAGAGGTTGGGATTGGACTGGGTGTGCATATGGTTCTGTTGACAAACCAAATAACTTAAAGCTAGAAAGAAGCAAACGGTGATAGGTGGAAGTAGAGTATATGGTATAAACTAGGAATGATGGGTCCCTCTGCTCTGATCAAGCCAACACTCTGTTCTTATTGGGGCCTGGTGTATAAAGCTTAGATCAAACATTTAAGCTTATCCACAACGGGGGGATTCTAAGATCACTGCCCATAAGCTAGTTCTTACACATACTCAAGTAATTGCATAGCAGTTCATACAGCGACCTCCTGCATTGATATTCATGTTAGGTAATTCCCTGGCCTACCTAACCGCTGGCATGCAATTCATTGAGCTCTCCTTGTCTGAATACTTTATACATACTGCAAAGGAACATTTCCTGACTCACTGATTGACATATCTACTGTGTGATGAACTATGCTTACCTCTCCGCTCAGGATACGGTAGGCGAAGTCCAGAAATCGGTATTTCTCCACCTTGTTGGATGGTTTTATACGCTTGCTTGACCTCTTTTTCCGAGGGTGGGGAAATAGGACGGTTTGTTCTCCTGATGTCAGGCTCTGACTGGTGCTCCTTTAGGATGCTGCAGGAAAATTATATATGGAATATTATTATCACCTTGAGAACAGATATAGCGCACTAGTGGTATTTTAAAATGGACAAACTTAATCTCTATGGTTATGATCAATCACTAAGCACACTGAAATTTGAAGGCGACAGACTAAGCACCTCCACTACATTTTTACTTGTGTATGTTCTTTTATGTGATTTCATGTTTCCTATATTGCGGTTGGACATTATGATATAGTCTCGTTTTACATTTGATTCATGAATCATTTTGAATTAATACAAATATTCAGGCCTTCTAATAGCATCACTGAAATGAAACTTTTCACAGTAGTGGTACTTAGCCTAAATGGCATGCATACGATTACATTACTGACAACCAGGAAGAAATATAATTCTAACAAAAGATAAGTATACCTTACAAAATTATCAAATAAAATTCGGCACCCTTAGTGCACCCTCCAAATCATGTCTAACAATATAAAAAAGAGTACATGCAGTATAATGTACAAATTTAAACCCCCACTAGTGTCCTATAAAATGTATTTTCCCTCATATATACTGGATGGAGCCGCATCTTGTAATATATTCAGAGTGCAACCTCCTTCAATGATTATATCACAAGGGAACCGGATGATGATATTAGACTACAGAGAGGTATGATATGAAATACATAATTGTATATTTGTTTTATTCGGCTTACCTACGGTATATTCCATGTCGCATACTATTATAAAAGCATATACATGTCTAAGTGTGCGGTACATGTGAAGCCTACAGATGGCTGCTAGAGCTTTCATTTCCTGTTAGAGAATTCACTAATGGGCACTGAGGCGCGCTGGGGTGTATTTGTAATGTGGAAATGTATCAATACATGTACTAGTGATCATAGCAGAAGCATTTGTCCCATGTAATACATACTCTAAAGTGCGTACTGTATTGCGAGGCTATTTGGAAATATCGCGTCTACTTGATCAAAGTATAGCACTTGAAGTTTTATTCGGCATACTTACTATTTACTGTACTGCCCGGGCTTCTCGATTGGTGGGTTGTACAACTGACTCTGTATAAAGAAAAATCAATACATATAGTGAGAATTAAGTCAACATTGGCAGCTACTACGCAATCTTACATTTCATTTACTTAAACCATAGCGGTACAGCGGCTCTAGCTATGTGGTTAAAATGATTATTCCCGATGAAAATATGACAGCATGGATACGCCCTCAATAGATTCTTTTTTCTAGTATAAAATGGGTTTTGTATAGAATCTAGCTGCAGGGCCATATATCAAACATATCAGGAACAGGTGGAGTTGACTGGAATGACAATTAGCAGCATTTTACAGCGTTCCTCTCCTGGTATCACCTGTCCGTATGCTGGTGGAGCGTAGATCTCTCTAGTACACTGCTTCCACACACAACCTTACAGGTAGCAATACCATATCATCACCTGCACTACACATATCCCTCAGTCAAAGTGTCTATCTCTCAGAGAGACACTATCTAACAAACCACGCCACCAATAGTCTGTATAAGTGAGCAAAACCTCCATCCCTCAGGCAATGAACAGAGGCCTTTTTGCTCCTAATCATCACACCAGGACACGCACAGACCAACACTCGTGTTCCCATCTGCTGCTATGGAAACCAGTGTTTGGCTAGTGGCTCCTGGCTGAGAACAAGTTGATCTTATGATATGGGAAAAGGGCGTTGCCTGTTCCTAGGGGTGAGTTGAGTTGATATCAAAGAGGTTCCTTTCTGCCACTGACCACGACCTGCACACATCATCTACCTTGTAACCATGGAGAGGGGAGGGATGGAGGGCAGGACTTACTGAGGTGTGAGAGTGTTATCACCTTTAATTAGCAAGTGCCGAATGCGGTCTATCGACCACTAAGAATTACACCCATACAAACCGAAATACCAGCATCTGGTCATATTAGAGTCTTGATTTATTGACACCTGTATCATAGAGACTGGTGATAGTAAAATTGCTACATTTCATCCTCCACACCTAAAATTGCTAGCACACATAAAATTGCTACAATTCATCTTTCACGCCTAAATTCAGTAGCTCTGCATCTTTATAACAGCCATACCTGGCCAGATGATGGCCACACCTAGGTGTGGTCAATCACTAGTAATGTGCCCGCCCCTGTCCCCCTGGTGAGGTCAGAGTTCATCAATCACGTTCCCAGTCACCACCAGATGGAGCCAGTGTTGCTACCTGACCAGGGCAGCCACCGGGGGCACCACCATGAAGGGCTACCTATAGATATCCCCTCAAACTTCCGGTCTGCACATTACCCACGGTATTGAAGCCTGTACCTGGCGTAATTTATTCCTACTGCCGTTATCAGAGACTCGGTCTGCTGGTCACGACGGAAACCAGCTTCTACTTCAGTCAGGTCACGTGAACAGTGGGGCCATGAGGGGGGGGGGCATGACTGTATTCCTGAGCTGGTATCGAGTAGATCGTGATCACCTGTGTACAAGTCTAATGATTAGATAGTGGCTCATTTTAGGCAGCTGATTTTAGGAGATTAAGATTAGTTCCTGGTATTGATTGTATATATAATTCATGTACCCATGTGCGACTTGTTCCAATCCTGAAAACATAAATAGAATTCCTGAAACCCTATCTATCTGTTTTGATATTCGGTTGGATGGAAACTGTATTGTGTATGTTCCAGGATTAATTCCGAAAGTGTATACTGTATTTTCCCGGGTCCCAATTCTGAACCCTAATTCAAAGATTGCTTCCCAAAGTCAAGTACAAAAAAATACGTTTTTTCCCCTCTTCAACAGACCTCAGGAAATAAATACGTTAGATATCGCATATAGGTATTATCCGTGAGAGCTGTGCGGCAAACTTGACCTACTGAATTGCATCAAAGAGCAGTTCGATTTCTAAATAGGACAATATAATAAACCCATCGGTCTGTACATAGACCAGATGCCCCTCTTGTTAAAGATCGATAACTGATCAATGAGAGAACGAGCTATGTATCCAGTCTAACTCAGACTGGAGCTTCCCTCTTGCCTGTTGGCCATGTTGACTGACTATATTATACACAGGTAGGTGCAACTTGCCAGGAATCAGCAAACCCAAACTGTTGTCTGCCCTCAATGTAGCTCTTTCAGAGCCATCGATGTACAAAATACACTGATACGAGACACCCTATACACTGCAATAGGCAACATCCTATCATTGAACCACTTATGCCATACAATACAGGTGCTACATGTATAGAAACCTAAAGCATTTTATTGGCCATGCCATGGGACTCACTGCAGAAAAACAGGTTGGCCTTCAGCCGTGTCCATTGTGTTACCCAAATCTACGTAATGGACAGTTAATGGACCTGCGTAGTCGATTGATACGCTTTACTCATGCTAACCTACAGGTTCACAGCAATACCATGGGCAATGCATGCAACGCCTGTCATAAGTAAAGACAAGGTTACACAGATGGTATTGTTTAACTGAGTGCGAAATAAATATTTTGCCTTGGAAACAGACATACATAGTACGATGACTGCGATGTTGCTAATATTCCATATTCCACAGCTCCATGGTCTATCACCATAGTGGGTCCACGTCCAGACACAGTACTAGACTAGTATTTATTGTAGAAGTGTCTCTGTTAACTAGATAATATAAGGATGTGTACGATAAAGAACAGAGGTAGCTGAATTTAAATCATTGTAGATCCACTTTCCCAGTACTACGATGCCTTCCTTACCTGGATACCAACTGCTCACCTGTGTCCAACCTACAGAACCTTACCTTCACCAACTCATAACCACTCGTCTAACACAGTACACACCTGGTTTTACTTCTTGATGTATACACCATAAAGATGGTATCCTTACGTCCCCAAGGTCCTCTGCTTGTCCTCCTGCTACCCTCTAAGGTAGCATCCAGGTAGGGAGGGGTGTCTAACACCAGGGATAGGTGAGGGGGCTTACTACATACAGGTGTGGTGTTTACTGCTGTAGGCAGCAGCAGCAGCAGCAGCATGAACCAGTGCTGCTAGGATGGTTGGTAGTAGCACAGAGTCCTGGTGTACAAAACCAGTCCGTGCAGCAGTAGCAGCTACAGCAGCAGCAATAATAGATCGTAGGGACACCTGGCGCTGACCTATTTAGGCCTGCAGGTGATGTAGATCCATCCCCTTTCCCAAAACACCCCCACCCACCCACTTGTCTATGATGGGCAGGCAATAGTCCATGTTGAGAACTGGCCAGTTGCAGCAGCTGGTATGACCGTCATCATAACTGGCCTTCCTGACTGTCCAGCATAGACTAATACAGCCCAATCTCCATTATTACCAAATGGCTAATTTGGTTGTTAAATAGGGAATTAACTAACATTAACCATGACCTTCATAACTACTGCTTATTGAGTTCCTGCCTCTATGCATCCACCCTTGCTTCATGGGTGGCATGACATTCATGAATGTGTGGGATGGATGGGCTACTACATGGCTGGTATCCAGTCATGAGGAGTTTACACCTAAATTAGCCCAGGTGACAGGAAACAATAGTTGGTATGGGGATGATGGTCCTCACTGTAACCATGGTTGAGTGAACACGCAGTCAGGAGTAGCCAGGAGTTATAGGTGGATGCTCACATCAGGTAAACCCATGTCACACCAGACTGACCCCACCATCACACAATACTTGTATTATAATAGCACAGCAATAAAATATAATGATAAACTGAATAGACCATAAGAAATGAACCAAAACCATAATTCACCCACTTAGTCACGAACCCTTTGTTCTCTTAATTACGTGACATTCGCATGCTTAGTGCTTTTCATCACTTATGCATAGAGACGATGTTGTTACAGTGTTAAACGGGTGCTGACGTCAATTTTATAACAAAAAAAAAAAAAAAAAAAATGCGTACAGCAACACGCAGTTATGCGCAGTGAACACATAGAACCAAACAAATTATGCACACAAACTTATAATACAAAGTAACAAAATATCAAGACAAGTATCAGGGCTTAGCTATATTATATGTGTATGTGTGACTGAAGAACCATGGAAGGAAATGAACAGGAATATGTAACAGAAAGGTGTGGACATCCAGTGTGTATGAAATATTATATACATAATACAAAGGGCTTATTTCTGTGTTTAAGAAGTGTGTATTGTCAATATGGATAGTGGAATAGCATACCTCTATGTACGTCTCGTCCTGATGTGTATACGGTGGAGCGTGTCAAACAAACAATACCAATCATCAGTGTTAGTGCACACACATAAAACCAAGAGGCTGAACTTAACACTGGCAGGCAGCAGTAACAGCAGCAGGAGTGCCAGCTGTGGCAACAGCCTGGGACAAAACGCTTGTCTGCCTACCATTTCACAGGCTAGTCCCAATGTGGTTTCTCCAGTATATCAGACACCATGGGCATACCAAGGTGATATTCTCCACCAAAGGGGATTCCACATGATATGGCTATTGCTAACTCATATGGATGCTGTAGTATTATCATTTGTAGTGAAAATTCTAAATTTTTCCCTTTATTCTTCCCCTGCGTATGAATCTATGTCAAATCGATGTAAATTTTGATAGTTACGCCCTAGTATTGTTATAGTTACGGTAATTAACACTTGAATTATTCATGGGGAGGATGGTCTGATCTGGGCAATTCACATTGGGACCACAACTCTCATGGTAGTTGTGCAATAAAATTCAAATTATCTCCAAACCAAAGTAGTGCCATGTACCATGGGTGCAGAAGTCGTATTTTGTTCATTATCTTCATACTGAAATGTCAAAAACTTGCATCCAGCATGGAATCTAGCACTACTTTGGCGATGTGGACATGATGCAAATCACGGTAACACATTTTAAAAAAGACACATGATACAGATCTTGATCTTTACATAATCAAGCAAAGTGTTTTCCTTACAATAAAGATACTTAGACTTGCATTATAAATCAAACACATCAACATACTGACTTAATAATTACGTGACAATACCACACTACTTATTACGTAATATCAAACATGTATTTTCCATATCAAACCACTAGCATGACAATGACAAGTGTTAGAATATGGAAGGTGCATTCTTCACAACTGCTCACTGGCAACTGACCATGTTCTGAGCCCTTGACTTAAAGAATTTAATGTTTTTAATATATCCACTATAAACACTACACACCATGCGCTCTTATGGCATAACAAACTACAGCAAAGATAACACACTTAGATATATAGACTGTAACGTATAACCTATTGTAGTTATGTACAAGGTGTTGGGTTAGACTATACCACATACTGTCCAACACATGGTGCGTGCACCAGCTGGGTCATCAAATAGACTTGACCGAGACCATCTAAAACGTCCTTCTATACCCCCCCCCCTCCCCCCGAATAATTCCGTGAAGGTGCTAGGATCCCATGCCTTCTGTGTAGGATCCAAATAATTCAATGCATTCAGAACCGCAAATAACTTTGAATTAAGTTTTTGAACTATTGGATCAGAAGCTTTCATTTGTTTGGTCAAGACGAATACATGTATAATGTATTAGCAAGTACATGTAAAATGTATCCCACTTATTAATTTATACCATTAAAATGTCAAGGAAGTGGTCTGACTTCCCACTTGCTGTGAATAGTACTTTTGTATAAAAGATGGATAGATACAAATCACCATAAGAAGTACTTCATATGATGTTAGATAGACATATATCAACAAAGCAGCCAGTGTTTGCCTCCTGTCAATATGCTAGCAAGCAGTATGTGACCAGCGAATTAGACATTGTGGATAGAAAGCAAAGGGAAATGTGAATTGAGTCTAAGCTATTGCAATATGAAAGACCTGGACATAATGCGAGAGGGTAGAGTATAGGCTCCAGAAAGATTTCCCTTGATCTGCCCAAAGCCAAGTACAAATGGTGACATTTTCTGTTTACACATTTCCTGGTATTGGCTACAGAATAATTACGGATCTGATGACATATACCTTAGCGATACCTCCACTCATTTCCCCAGTATAAAATGACTTCAGTATTACATAGGCTACATCTTTTTTTCGTATATTTTAGGACCGACCGACAATTTCAATTCCCTTTCCGTTACTGACATACAATTCCCTACAGCAACATTTCGTTACAAATGTGAACTGCAGACATATCGAATCTTTTGAAATACTTCAGTTACAGACCTGAGTACCGTTATTATGAAAATCACCTACGTGAACAGTTGAACATATTCATCAGTCTTCCAGTGTATTGTTAATTGTAGCATTTGCGGTATGCTTTGTTAATGTGGCACTGGATTCTGTGTAAGAGCTGCTCCGAGCGAGCACAAGTAGAACCTATAATGCTATATAGGTGATCAGCCTAGCATGAGTTGTTAGTAATGATGCACACTCACATCCAGTGATAACCGATAAAAAATACAGAAAAGTTGTCAATATACAACACCACTGCACGCCGCACACACCACACAAAGTTACACCGGGGAATAGTCGAATGGTTCACCTTGGACAACTGCTTTGACCGGCTCCCTCGCCGAGGGCTCCGAGGGCTGCGGGGGGTACCCCGGGAGGATGCCCGGGGGCTGGTGGGGTGGTGGTGGTTGTGGAGTTTGGAGGGCCTCTGTGCGGCATCTACGTACTGTGGGGTGGCCGAGGTGAGAGGCACAAACCAAACCAGACAGTGGTCAAATCCAAAGTAGGCAATGTTTTGCAGTTTGCAGGCAATGGGATGGAAAACTGACAAGATGCATTTTTAGGGAAATCCTTGTGTTGGTGGCCTTATGAATTGATGTCTGATAAAACTAAAATTGCCCTTTTTCTAACATATATTTTTTTCACATTTTTAATGATGACTCTGGCAAAAGGTAGAAAGGCGTCTGGATTCATTAGGGAAAATATTCCTGTGCTTCCCCTGCTTTGCTAGCCTAGGTCGCGCTAACCGAAAGACAGCAATTTGTCTAGCTTGTAGGCCTCATAATTCTTTCACATATAAAGATCTACCTGTCAGAGATTCCCGGATGTTACTGAGGACAGGAGAAGGTGACTAATTTTGTTGACTGAACACTAAGCAGTATAGTAAGTTATTCAATGTGGCTTTGAATAAGGAAGTCTTGGATATATATATATAGCAGCAGTAAGAAATACATGTGTAACTAGATCTCTACCATGCTTGATATAGGAGAATGTTGCCGCACTGATGTTGCACAATGGGTTTTAACACACGCCATGCATTTATCTCTGAAGTTATCTAAAACTATCAACCATGCAAACGAATGCAGTTTATTCAAGTCACCAAATAGCTCTGATCCAAGACATTGTATACATCCTTATTCTAACACTGTATGTGCAGTATGGTAGCTTTTGTGTTACGACAACGATATCAATAAACAAAACGACATAAATCTTAAATCATAAAAGTTAATTTGTAGGGAGGAACAACGGTAGTATCTGAAATACAATCTGCAACGTACTTAAGCACATATCATGCGACCGAGGGGAAGTTTAGATTTCAAATAACATCATGCCAAAAGTGTTCGGGTTATAACTTGCGCGATATTGTTCGGCCAGTTGATGATTACTCTGGAAAAAGATTTTAAACTAACTATGCAGAACAATGCATTGTGTTCATCTTTTCATAGTTTCCCAAGCTGGGGTTTTCGGTAGTATATAGCTCTAGCGTTACCATGGGTTCCTGCGTAGGGTCCTTATTCAATATCTTAATAGAATGTTTTAATTGCTGCTCAATATCACAACTACAAAATCCTACCTATCTAGCTTCCTTTAACTATTATCAAGGTAAGGAACCCGGTGGATATTCTATTTTCACTGCTAATTTCTTTGTTGGAAACCAGTAAGGTAAAAGCCTTAATTTGTTAGCTGTTTGACTTTGGTAATACCCAATGAAGCATTTAAATACAGTGTTCGCTCCCACTAAACAGGAAATGTAAGGTTAAGAGATAGTGTACTTCAGAACTAGCCTCAGTTAAAGTGAAGACACTAGTCCCCTGAACATCCTACTCAGGTAGATAGTAATTTAAGCCTACATGTATTGGCCTTAAAGAATCTGTGGTGGGTAGGGAGGCCATTTATTACTTAAGATATATTTGTTAACTTCTTTCACTTCCACAAACAAAGCAACAAGGTAGTACCAATTAGCATAATTTAAATTAGGTTTAGGTTATAAGGTGAAGAGGGAAAATAGCATTATTATAAAACACCTTTTCACCAATGAATGGAGAGTCATTTCTTAATCAGATGTGGAAAGATTTACCAAATCCCTTTGTCAATTATGGCCAATTTGGAATCTATTCATTTGTATTATGGTAGTGAAGACAGAAAATGATGATTAGTCTTGTACTTACTACTCGGTTTTCACGAAGTGCTATGGATGAACATCCAGGTTCGTAGTCAGCTATGCTCATGGGCTGGTTCTTGTACACCTCATTCCGGTAACGGGCATTGGGAGGAGACCACACTCTGCAGAAAAGGAGGCGTTTAGTGAGCCATTTTACATATTACACTGCAATTTACGATTATCCTCACACGTAACAATTTAGCCAGTGTTTGATTCTACCCTTTATACAAAAAAAAAAACAAAAAAAAAACTGCTTCCACAACAGAAGTTGCCCTTCTGTACTCAGAGCTATCAGTAATTACGGCTTGGGCTGTGTCTCAAGGGGTTATCTTATGGCCGGGGGCGAGGGTGTTTGGGACCGGTGATTTTTTTCCAGGGCTCACCAAAAAAAAACACCAAAAAAACAGAATAGTTGGTTATGTGAGGGATCTAAGGCAAGTCAGTAGGCTGGATTAGACTTATATTTAGGGGCCTGTAGTTTGGTGGTGGGCAGGTACCCTCATAAAGGTAGTACCCTGCCCAGAGATGGCTTCTGCCAATAGCAGTCAAACTGACCATATCATCAATGGGTCAGGGTGTATATACACTCAAGCTTGATACAGTGGCCTAGCTGGATCTATATCAATAACTTAGTATACATCGCACAATCAACAGGATTGAGGACAGGCAGTGCAACTTCATATCTAAGATCGGCAGACTATAGGTCCATATGGTCATACACCTACCTATTGGTTGTGCCATAAAGACAGTCGTAATAATTCTGTAGGGAGGCGACCACAGCGTTGTACTTAACTCTATACTCCTGCTTCGACATTCTACTTCTTAATCCACCACCAGGTGCGCCTCACTACCCAATTGAATATGTTTATACATTCTTATAAACAAGTACATTTGTTGAAACTTTCCTCTCTGTTTTCACCAAAGATCACCCGCACTGGTGTTCTGATCTTTGGCTGGAGGTTTACCTATATAACTGCTTTTAGATCAACTGTTCATCATGAGTATGCCTTGGCATTCTGAAGGTTTTTAGTGAAAGTCATACACATGAAGTCAGCCCAAGCGATTGATCAGCATCACACATATGAATATCCCACCGTTCACTGTTGGATAACATGGATGCTCTGAACATTACCAAACATGATGAATTTTTACAATGCCTTCCCTAGAGCATTGTCCTATTTGTTCCACCGGTTATGGTACGTATCGCTGGATGAATTGAGAAACCTAATTTCGCCTTCAAGATCCTATATGACATAAATATGTAGAGGTTGAATAATCCATTTGAGCAGGTTCCAAAGGTGATGTTGGTAATGGCATACAGGAGCGCTGGAACCACCTGTTCTAAAGGTCATCAATACCTGCTTCACTGGGCTAAATAAATTGTCTCCTCATAGAACGGGATGCATATCCTGACCGTTCTTAAGTCTCAACAATCGTCCTTCACAAAGAAGAGCAAAAATACTGTCTTCTTTAAATTATTGGCACTGTAAAAGAACCCTGCTTTGTCTCTGGATCAGGCCATGTGGGTGAAAATGACACCAGAATATCGCTTGTCAGTAGCAGTGGTTGCAATTTCTCTGTAAGCATCACTGGATAAATGGCCAGTGGTGGATATTGAATGAAGGCACTGGGATGTGGCCAAGGACAGAGATCCAGATCAATGTTGGACAGGTTCCTGTACCAGGGTCATGGATTAATACAGATTAGATCTAATTAGTGACCATTCAGATGAATCCCTCATGAGACCCAGCTCTCCAGGAGGAAATATATACCATTTGTCTTATACAAGGCATCCGTAGCACAGACATCCTGACTCCGATATGACTAGAATAATGCATTATCTCCAAGACAGATGCTCTCCCTATTTACCAGTAAACCAAATCAAAGACTCCATTCTTTAAGATTATCCATTTACCTCTGGTGGTAGATGACTTAGTGTGACTAGGTTGTCCTCCAGTACACTTTCTGTCACATGTCACACTTAACCATAGCCCAATATGCAAAGAGGACACCCCCCCCCCACCCCCTGCTCATCCCCAATACCTATGGCTACTCCCTCCCCTCCCTTGACTCGGCCTTCCTCCTGCTGCACAATCTCTGGATGGGGGAGGGAGGAGGTCCTGCTCCGGGGGCGGCCTGGAGGGCCTGGTGACAGTTCTGTATGTTGGGTGGTGGGGAGAAGGTGCAGAGGTTAGGCAGACACCAGGTGGTAGAGGTGGAGGTGCCCAAAGTTAGGAGTAAAGCTGGGCGTGGTGGACTGAAGCTGGATGGACAGTCTGTTACAGGTCACAGATCTAACTTGGCTCTGAGCACCACATAAACAATAGGCAGCATTGGGATTGGGCATTGAGCGCCATGATCACTGCTGGGCCTCATTAAATGTAGTTTAATGATACTCGTATTTTTGTCCAGTCATAATGTCATGAGCACACATTATTACTATACAGTAAATGTACTGTCTTTCTAAGAGAACACCAATGACCAGAAACTTACATAAAAAATCCTTAAATTTCGCCTTCCCCCCTCTCCTAATCCTATCAGCCTTACCATGGTCTTAGTGATCGATTTTCTTTCTTTCTTTTACCTCTCTTGCTACACAATGTATACATCGCTACCATATGGTCAATGCACAGTCCATTACTGGCATTAGTCAGAGCACACGTGCCCGTTTTTGTCAATAGTATCTCATTTTTGATATCTGCATCCTATAACACTAGATCATATTGTGTAGATGGAAGGGTAAATATTTTGTTAATACACAACCCCTCCCCCCTTCTCTCTTCAGTTCATGACTGTAACAATATGTCTTGATATGTTTAATCATGAATACCTGGTACATATTCATATTGCACAATATCCTAGAGCTGTTTAACATAGGATTTAATCTGAAGTGAAAAAAAAAAAACAATCTTATAAGAATGCGTCTTCACTAGCCCTCCGACGTTATGCCATTTTTAGAGTAAGGAAATAACCACCAATAACAAACAAGTAGTAAACTGTTATTTCTGAAACAGGTTCGAGATAATTAATGAATCAGAGTTGCTACTTGCTGGTCGACAAAAACCAGGTGAAAGCAACAATCATGGATAAGTTTCCCCAGGAATTAAATACAGTTAAAGATATTGTAGGGGCAGGAATACCCCGTACCTGGTGGAGATACCGAGTGGTCCCGCCTCGCGAGGGGGATCTCTAGAGAGCTCGGTACCAGGTAATCACTGCCCCCTAGTGTGTGTATCATACCGATCCAGGTGTAGTTGGAAGGTAGAGAATGTCAGGCCAGGGGAAGTAGCTCAGGGGTAGAGCTTCCGCTTCGAAGTTGGAGGGTCCCGGGTTCGAGTCCTGGTTTCTCCATGACATTTTCCACTGACCACTACATTGGTGGAGAAACCGAGCATCCTAACGCAATCACGGATTGAAGGTATGGGAACCCCGTATCTTAACGCAATCATGGATTGGGGACTCGGGAACTGGGCCGATATGATACAGATTACGCTTCGACCAATCCGGTACTTTTACCGGTACATCCACTGGGAAGTCAGGAGTGCCCTAACACTGCTTGATAAAGCCTCAGCTCCCAGGTAACTGGATTGAGGGGGAATGCCAGGTGCTAGTGGATGGTGGTTGAAGCTGATGGGAAGTAGCTCAGGGGTAGAGCTTCCACTTCAAATTTGGAGGGTCCCGGGTTCGAGTCCCGGTTACTCCATGACATTTTCCGCTCACCACTACAATATCAAGGGATTCTCTTTTGCAGTTTTAGTTTTATCAAAGAACTTTTTATCAGTGAAGGCAATGCCCCAAAATGTGTTAATGTATACTCTGCCATGCAGACTACCCCCTCCCTTCCCCAGCAAATCCCTTAAAGTTAGTCACAGGGCATGTGGACATGACAAGTGGGCGAGAGGTTTCCAGGCAACCGACTCAGCTAGTATCAAATAGGCGAGGCACACTGTCTACCTTCACTGGCCGTGTTACTGTTAACACCTGTTAACGAAACCAGAAATAGTCAATTCAAATACTAGACATGAGGTTTCTGTATTCCAAATCTTTAGGTTGCATCCCCCAAATTTTAAGTGGTATTATTCACTGCTAGGCTACCCCTTCCGTTTACATGATAGACATCCCCGTGTGGAGCAGAATAACTTCATTGGGAGTTTGCAAAGGAGAAATTCTCGTTCCATTCTAACAGTGGTCATACCAGATTCAGCCCAGGCCTACATGTTTGTCTTTTGTTCTGGGGTTCCACCTCAGTGAACTATCTCTAAGTGATCAAAAGCTGTGGTTTGTCTGGCCCTGTCTATGGGACTAGGCAAAAAAAAAAAAGACTAGCTATCATTTGAGAAGAGTAGGGGTTTGAAACCCTCATAGTGGTTTTCTCCCTAACGGTAATCCCTCCTTATAGATTCGATCATTTATCTCATAGATTTGGTCATTCATATATACGATCACTGTTGGCAAGCAGCATATAGATATAATATCTGTCTAGCTGTTGGGACAAGCACTTTCAAAATACCTGTCCAAACTGAGAAAAGATTTTAGTTTCCGCAAACCACAGTCTGACTTTTAATTACAATTAGTGGAGGTAAAATCAACTAACAATGCAGCTGATCTACATAATTCCATAATCATTTTTTAATTAAGCTGTGTTGTGCTTGGTTGTACTTATATCACACACCCTATCGCCTTTCAATAATAATGTGCCCAAATAACAATAAAATGTTTCAATTAGTTATGTGACCCATATGTACCGCATTTATCCATGGTAAAATGTAGGCAACCAAATTATCTTTATCACTCTTACAAGAACTCATCAACACATTCGAGGTTGAGTAAATCGTGTGTACATGCATGTGTATTCTTTTCCAGTACCGTTGTGCCATCTACATGTATTGCATAGAATATTGATTTTCAAAGTCTGTAGGGACATTGCTGATCCTGAAAAGCACTTTGAATTGCGTGCTACAATAAGCATCTTTAAGGCATGTGCCTATGATGAAGTCTTGGTTCACAGTCAAGTCAATACCCAAAGGAGGTAGGTACTTTCCTCAGTAAGCAGTATTGGCATGATTCATGCCTCACCTGTTTCAGCAGTCAGCCAGGTGTGGCGATGGTTTGGACACCCGCAGTGTAATGCTATATAGATGCTGACTGGTTAATGATGGTTTACTTAAAGCATGGCAAATTGAGTCTTAGATTGAGTCGGTAGTTCTTAACAAGGCCCAATTGCCTATCAGTTGTCCTATGCAGGAGACGTTATTTAAACTTAGGAGGACACCTGTTATGGTGCAATGATGACTTGTATCACCCGGACCAACATGTAGTAGAAAAGCAGTACTAAAGCAGCTGAGAAACAGTGTGGTGTGACAGTAGTGATTCAGTGTGAAAGCAGCATCAGAAACAGTATTGTATCAGCATCTACTGGCATTCTACTGCTCAGTACCACAGAAATTGCAGCAGTGGTTCAGTAGTAGAGCAGTAGTATTAGCAGCATGCAAGCAGTATTGAATCAGTTGTCCCAATTATGTAAATTAGATGGCAGCATTTGAACAGTATCTACTTATTTAATGCTGCATGACCATATATGGGGTTGGGGCAGTGTTCAATCAGCACTACTGCATGACTGCTGCTATAGCAGTAGGTGAGCAGTAGACCATACTGAAGACTACTGCTGGGGGCAGGTAGAAGCATAAAAGAAGCAGCCGCTGTTTTAGTACTGTCACTACCAATGCCTTTCTAGGTGGTCCTTGCTGGATTTGAACTTATGATCTTCTGATTACTGCACCAACGCATTAGCCCCCTGAGCCACGACCCTATCAGCTATGTGGAGCTGTTATTACTCCCTAGTAGTGCATGCAACTCATATAGGAGGGGGCAGTATTTATTCAGTAGTACTGGGTAACTTCTACCATAGCAAGAGTGTATGAGTAGACCTGTCTGATAAAGTGCTGCTATAGTAGAATCCCTTGCACTTTATTGAGGAGCTTTGTAATTATCAATGATACATGTACATGTATACTATGTATACACCCCGACACCCATGTTTATTCGTTAGGCCCCCTACTGGCACTCAATAACATAATAATATACAACGGTATAAGTATGCTTTTCTTCACAAACACTGAATAGTTTCAGAATTTCAATACTGACTCTTTTGATTACTGTTCACAACCATACTGACATTTACACTGGACTGTCTCAGAAGCATCAGGTCAATATCCCAGTAAATAATCCATGAATGGACAGAGTGATACCAGTAGATTATCAGTAGACTACTGCATCTATGCTGCTGCACAGAGTGTGACAATTTTGGTATCTATTAACATTCAGTTGAGAGTCAGTAGACTACTGATTCTAGCCTGAAAATGCAGTGTATGTTCAGTTGATAGTCAGTACACTACTGAGTCTATGCTGAAAATGCAGTGTAGAGTCAGCTGTTTCAGAAGTATTTCAGCAGTGCCTACTGCAAAATGCAGTTGTTGATCAGCATATTCTCAGTAGCTACTGATAGGAGAAGCAGATACTGCCTTCTGGTCCGGGTGCAGTAATGCTTGTCTAGCTGATAGGCAGATGTCCCAACAAATGCACTGCTTTGGACTATAATCTTTAAACGCCCACCCCTCGGTGCCCCGATACCGAAGTTGGAGGTATTTGATTGGACAGGGGTGGTAGACTCAGGAGCCGTGCAGGGAGCTGCAACATCTGGTGTATGTCATCCCAAGGTGTTGACAACCCCAGGGTGAGCAGGTCACAGACCAGATGAGGTACAGTTGGGTTTGAATTTAGACACCAAAACAAAAAGCTGTCATCTTCTATACAGCAATTATACTAGAATGACATATTTTATCATTCACACCATTCTCTTCATCCTAAGACATTTATTTAGGTGTGTGAAAATGGCATATAAGCTGTTGCTCCTTAGTCAGTAATAAGCAGATTTATAAAATGATGTGCCCAGTCTCAGGCATCCACATGGTGTTGTGGCCTTCATGAAAATGTTGATATTCAAAGATGTATAATGAGTAGTATAGAGAAAAGGGAATACTCTCCAAGATAGGGGACACAGGGCACGCCAGCGCCATCTAGAGTAGTGCAACCTAACCATGGTTTCTCGACAACACATAGGTTGGTGAAATGCTGAATATACATGTATCGACAGAAAGGGGTTGCTGCGGGGGTCTGGGTTGGAGGGGAACCAGTAGGTTCAAAAATATTACAAACATTTCGCCTGGACAATATGGATGTACACATCGCATTGCCGTTGCAAGAACTTTAAGAAAACTTTCTCCACTTAATAGGTCCCTTTCCCAAAATAATGACTGAAACTGCCAGTACTGTTTTCTCCTTATCTAGATCTAATCTAGTTTCAAATCAAGACAAACTACATGGTGCCCGACCATGCCAGTACCTCAGGTCTGGATATGGTTATTTGAAATATAGTCAAATAGAAAAACCACTTACCCTTTTCTGCCTATCCCGGTGACTGTGTAACGGTCTAGTGACTTGGTGTCGTCTGGAGACAAGAAAAAAGACAGAAAGATAAACAAAAACGAACCAACACTCAAAGTTTGTGGATGCAGATCGTCATGTTGTCTCTGAAAGTGTGAGCCATGATCAAACAATTGCAGACATAGAACATTTTGAGGTGAATATGCGCCATATATTTCAATATCAGAGGATTTCTGCATACACCCGTAGTGTGGTATACATAACATTACATAAAGAACAGGAAAGAGCAGATTCCATGATGGTGTTCTTATGTAATTGCCTGCCTAGACCAAGTGTGACTTTATTCAACGCCAAACGAAGGTTATTATGGAGTCTTGAGTTGATCCCCTTGGTAAGAACAATAAAATTCTCCACCCAATGATTAAAATTGTTAAATGCAACAATTAAGGATAAACACGTGCAATCACTGCACATGTGTCAGCAGACATTGTCGGGCAATTAAAGCCTTTATGTGTTTTTTTTTAAAGTAGCTCTATTGTTAAAGGACTGAGGAGGCAGCTTGACACCAAGAGCCTACAATCTAGATATCACTCCTACCCACTGTCCCTTTAAATAACATCTCCCCTCGTCTCCCCACCCCACCCCGAACCCCTTAGTAGCTCTATTCTCATACAGACACGTGCCTCATAGTCTTTCAGGTCCTCTTTGCCCCTCGGTATCCACCAATCAGCACCCAGAGCTCATGTTTAATGCAGTATGTAAGATCATAATGAGGTCTAGGGGACATTCTTCGTGTGTGGTCCTCGCCTGTGTAAGGGTGGGCTTACAACTGCCTAGCATGCCCCCAGGGCTCAGCCACCGCCACCCTAACGACAGCAGTACCCCTCGATTAGGCACCCTCCCACATCTACCCAGCCCCACATCCATATCTACCAGGTTTGTACTGGGGTGGGTGGGTTGATGGTGAAGGGGCCTCTACCCATACCATGGCATGTCCTTTGTGGCAGGGATAAGACAGCATTGAGATCATTATGTAGTCCCACCATAATCTCCCTAATCCCAAACCGCTTATGGGCCAATACTGAGCTATATAATCAATTTAGCAGTCTATCAACCTTGAATCCCCAATACAGACCTAAGTACTGCCTGGTATCTGTATAACATACTTTATGGTGGAAATCAACAGCGACCAGTACACTAAGAAATACAATTCTATCATTCCAGATTATCCACAACCATCTGGATTTAAGTGGCGTCGTCCTTTATCTCCTACCACATATTTCTAGAACATCCCTCAGCAAGGAGACATTTCTTTGGCAAAGTCAATACACAGTAATCTATACTGGACAGACTTCACCAGACGCCTGGTCCCCCATCCCCATCCCCACACCTACCCCAAGCTCTGAGGACACCCTTCCCTGTGTTCTTCCTCCATTCACTCACTAGACGCTCGGTGTCACCCACCTGACACCACAAACAGGTGGGCCCTCTTCTCTTACCAGACATGTCATGTTCAACAGGGACAGAGTGGGGACAGTGAGACAGGGGGTGACATTAACAGTACTCAATTTCTATCGCCTGAATCTACAGATTGGGTTTGGGTCACCTGATCCCAATCATATCCTGTCTTTGACAAATTGGAAGAAATCCAATGATCCTTTTCTCTCTTGTTTTTTTTTTCCAAATTACAAATCATCGCATTCGGTGAACTTATAATGATTGTAAAATATCTATTCTATGTAACAGACATCTTCAAAACACTAACATAGCACTTACACCTATTGTATTTCAATAATACCTTGTCAAATATCGGCAAGTAGCAGAGTACTTGGACATGCCATGCATTTACAACCACAGATTACACGTAGTCAATTGGAGAGGGTACAGTACTGAGGTTTAATGTGAGGGAAACAGAAGTTATCTTGTACCATGTGTTCTAGTCACTGCTAAATGCATGTACATGTACATGTATGGAGGGGTGGCCTTCCTTTAGACTGGTTTTAAGACAGACCTATGTGTCCTTGACCCAACAGATGGTGAGTGAACAAAGGTGTAACCTCAAGACGCTGCTGAGCACAACCAACAAAGGCAGAGCGGGTACAGGGCAGCGGTAGAGGACGGGGTGGCTGCTGGGCGTCACCAGGAGAGGCGGGTGGACAGAAAAAAAGATGTTCACCTTTTTGTATGGACTTGGTGTAGCTTCAGGGGATATTTCAAACCCCAAAACCTCGTTTTTCTTTTATTGTAGAGAAGCATGGAAATCTATTCATGGTCTTTGCTTTTTCTCCCATTTGTTCCTTGTTCCTGGTTTTTTAGATATATTTTTTGTTGCTTTTAATTCAAGAGATTCTAGATGAACAAATTAAATTGACTACAAGCTACCTCCGAGTTTTACAAAGTATATTCCCTATACAAGCTAAACTACTCCTCTTTCTACATCCACTTATGAACTCACCTGATCCTTTCCGTTTGTTGGGGAACTCGTAACTGGGTTTGTAAGGGTTGGGTTCTGAAATAAATTGAAAATTTCAAGACCACTGCAATGGACAGGGGATGGATATGATGGTTATGGTAGGATATATACATCACAACGAGATAAACGTTAGATTGAGATATTTTCCCTTAGTAATGTGAGCAAATAAGCTATATACCGTATTCGTTCTAATAAGCGCACATGCTCTAATAAGCGCACACCCTACCTATTGGGACCTAAAATTATGCAAATAGAGTGCAATTTGTGGGCAAATACATCGATGTTGAGGGCAAAAACATCGATTTTTTAGGGCAAAAACATCGATTTTTAGGCTTTAGGAGGTGCACTTATTAGAATTAATTTTGTATTGATGTTTTGAGAATCTAACAAATAAATTTCCGCACATGTGCGCTTATTAGAACGAATACGGTATGTGCAATGTTGGTGAGTGTTTGTGGTTTTGATCAATAGAACAAAGTTAACGATACAATGGGTTAATAAGATTGAGCTGGCTTTGTCCAGCATGTTAAGTGCGCGTGTTCTGTAATGGCTAAGTTAATTTATTGGTATGACATCAAACTTTGTGTGACATCTACTACAATATCATAGAACACCGACGTAGGTTTTTTTTAAAGGGGAGCACTATACTACACCAAAGTTCACTGTTTACTAAATGGTTGTCCATACTTCATAACATGTATTCACTTTGATTAGCACCTAGATGATTACAGTGTCTCTAGAAGACCGTATATTGTGCTTTGAAAAAGAGATATCCCGGTGCATGTATATCATTCAGCCTATTAGAACATTGTATTATTTCCATACACATAGTTGTAGGTAGGTATCTCCATTATATTTGTGTCTTTTGTGACTTTCATTAAATGTGGTAAACCCCTGTAGGTACTAATCAATGTGAAAACAGGTGAGCATGTACTGCATGACCAGGGTACTGGGAGTATAGTATTGCAGAATCTGAGTAATGGTGATTTTGTTTAGAATTACTCAAAGAACCCAAGGGAGACTCGCAAAGGGATATTGTATAAACATAAAAATGAAGGGGACCTGGAAATAGCGAGAGCAAGGGTGGATTTCCTCTCTTTTACATTATTTTCAATATTTAGGGAGAGGGGTGGATTAGGAGGATTGGAAGGGGCCCGTTGGAGGAAATTGTGTTCGATGCTGTGGTAGTTGTGGCGAGTGTTACCTTCTTTCTCTGACTCTGTGCCGTCGTCCTCAGGGAACACGTAGGTAGGTCGGTAAGTGTTGGTCTCTGTGCAACAACAACAATAACACAACGACATGCTGTCTTACTGTGTCCTCACACCCACATCCCTACTGCTACAGCCCCTACCGTAAACCATCCTCCACGTGCCACAAGTCACTTTACTGTTCATGCAAATTTAACATGTTTTTTGGAATTATGTATGTTACATTTATGAAGTAGTTTAAGCTTGATACCTGTTCTATTGTAATTCCATCATTTTCAGATCTGTCATAATTTCTGATCGTCAAATTTTTGTCAAAGATTCAGTAGTTTGGTGAATTGTGGATTATGAAAGTTGGTTTGCAGCAGTCTATGAGCAAAATATGATACAACATCGAAATCAGAGCAAAATAGGCAAAGTGGCAAAGGCAGCAAGTGTAATAAATACAAAAGGCAAAAATTAGAATACTGCTCTATCTTTAAACAAATACATGATAAAGCTTAATACATGGGAATGTGTAACACTGAAAAGGGTTTTTAGGAAGAAGAAATCCTATTGATATTTACATTTTAAAAGAGGTGTATTGCACGAGATTCAGGAAAATATGTTATTTAGCAGGCAGGCATATTTTATGTATTTGGAAGCAAGAGAAATGCAATGTGTCTGTTGTGATTAGTATAAAATGTACATGCAAATAGTGTTGATCTTAATCATAATTCTTGCCATTATAATTATATTGTACAGACCTAAGATCTATGATATTATATTGACTGGTATGAATCGTTCACACGCTCAAGTAAGGTGATTAATAGTAGAGCATACATGCACATATGAAGGGAATCAAATTAGCTTTTAGGGTAACATCGAGAAATGCAAATATGTACCATATAGATACATGTCATTACATTTTGGGTGATAACGCTTTATAAACTTCTTCATGCTAGATGTTTTAGTACCAATATTTAAAAAGCTTATCTACTGATTAAGGGTTGAAGTGACCAGGGACCTACTCTTGTAACAACCTACGGTACTCGTTGGGACTTCCTACTTTGTCTATGGCCTGGAGTGACCTTCACCCAACAGGACTTACATTTAGCAGTATATCCTCTA
Source organism: Acholoe squamosa (assembly GCA_949317995.1). Lineage (NCBI taxonomy): Eukaryota > Metazoa > Annelida > Polychaeta > Phyllodocida > Polynoidae > Acholoe > Acholoe squamosa. Next base: position 48,605,507 of record OX439039.1, read on the forward strand.
TTTATATACAGTACAATCCACTGTAACCCCAAACACTTTAATTATAGATGTCTACATTGCAGACGAGTCAGAATTGCGACTGGTGGGAAGTCCTAAATCATATTCATTAATTCGGGTCACAGTTCTTTACCTATGTTGTAATACTCGTAGATATTTTAACATCATCTTTGGTTTTAATATAGATGTGCCACCGATTCAGTTTAATACCACAAAATTATGTCTTACACATATAACATCATTAGTACTGAGACACGTTTTGAATTCAATGAATAAATTAACTGTGATAATCAATATAGGACTTCTATGTAATTAGATAAGGGGAGGCTTCAAATTAAATCTGAGGTACCGGTAGGGATTTTTGTATATACCAAAATACCAAAGATGTTATTGTAAATGTGTTGTCCCTATCCTGGCAGAGGCAGGGTCTTGTATCCACAGTAGACAGAGTAACTGCATTGTCAAAAAATTCATAGCGACTGTCTTACGTATGGACAATGAGGATCTCAAGGATCTTTTCCCTGGAGATGTCTCTTTTTCTACCAGAATAAAAATGTACCGACATGACGAGACAGACCATGTGGACACTGCCAGGATGGGTGATGGGGAAACAGGTGTTAATGCACTAAGGAGATGGGAAATGACCTGGTGTTAGTGGCGAGGATTCCGAGTCAGCGGCGGGAGAGTTCTCCCCTGAGTCTGTAAGCAATGCAGGGAAACTGTTCAACACTGTCACACTAGGAACTTCACAGCGTTAAAATTTCTGTCTTTAACATTGTGATAATCAGAGTGAAATATTTTTCTCTTTTGTCTCCCAATTGGAATGCTTTATGCTCCGTCACTGTTCGATACAGTAAATACTATAAATGATACTAACAGCATCTACCCCCGGTAGGCTATTTGAAGAGTGCAATTCTATTCACTTTTTACTGCATATGGACTGTTTTAGAAACTGCTGTAGCCTGTGACATATACTGTCCATATCTGGCACTGTAGGGTGAATCATTTTACACTAATACTGTTATACTTTAGTAGCTAAAGCTGTGTGGGGGCTGTTTGGGAACTACAGGTAACATTTAGTATACAGCGGCACACACTCCAGTCAGGGATATAGGACTGCTTTAGACTCAAAATATCCAGTAGACATTCACAAGAGATATCTTAATGTTCTGACCTATAGTATACAATACAATAACGACCACCGTGTATATTTACAAAACATATATACAACTACTCTACTGTAAGGGGGAGCTGATAGACTCACCTTTGGCGGGTGCAGGCTTGTGTTCGGTGTGTAAGGTCTTGTACATCTGTTTGTACCATTCCTTCTGGTTACTCTCATCAATGTTCTGCAAGACAAAAGACAGGGCCTTAAGCTTAAGTGTCCATAATATCACATAATGTAATAGGGTCCTAACTCAACACACGATCTACAGGGAAGATTACAACATTTATATAGTGACTGAATTTTCTTTTCTCTATTCTAATTATTTATTTCTGAGACTGCTGTAGGTTGACCACCTCCTTAGAGGTCCTGAGTGGCAACCTATACCAGAAAGTGAAACTCATTCCTCCCTTGGTGAGATCAATCTAGGAGGTTCAAATTCGGTATGGACACAGTGTGTCAAGACATGGTCACATGGAGTGTTTTTAACGCCAAAAAAATGTCATATTCATGCCAGGAAATCGAGGTATCACTTTAACAGATGTGGATGCCTCCAGCACATGAATGTGCACAAGACACAGAAGGGAGAGGAAAGATAAGATAAAGACTCTTTAAAGACGGGATAGGGGAGCCTCATAATGAAAGGGCCACTTAACATGGTCACAGGATCGCTTACTGCCTGAGTGGGTATGGCTACAGGGTTACTACTTATAACATGGATCCTCCTGGCAGTAGGTGACAGACACAGCAGCTCCTCACTGTTATACCCCGGGTCATAGTCTTTGATGTATCCATTTAAGGTTCTCCTTCTGTGCTTCTTCCTATTCTGACGGCGCTGCTCCTTGGCCTCTTCCTCCACCAGACAGCGCAAACAATCACATTGTTCAGGATCACCCCAACCCAGGGTGTGCAGTGTGACGTCCATCTCTCAGACTGTGCTACGAGTGCAATATCGTAATGGTCCGTGAACTAATATGTAGCCATCATAAACGCTGGAATACATTCTGATGTAGGTGTAGACATAATTCGTTCGCCCTTTATAGCAGTTTCCATCTCACCATGCAGGAATGACTTTCTGGTTATAAAAGTCAACTATGAATAAAACCTCTGAATCAATACACGGCCGTACGCAATGTGTTTAGTCTCCAAGGGCATCTTTGAATGTTCACTAACGGTAGTTGATGCATGGATAAATACTATTTACATATTGTGGATCGCCTACCGAGGTCAAAATCTAGCTGCAGAAACCCAAACATTCCTTGAAGTCCAATTATTTTGAGTGTGTCTGTATTCACCAGTTAGTGTCCATATCATAGTACATGTAGGTACAAAATGTATCTATAATTCTTATAAGCTTTTTTTCTGACCTCTGGTAAAAGTAAGTAGCTCATGCAAGAATACCAAGTAGGTGCTGTTTATTGCATGTGCAAAAGCCTACATGTACATATAAACTGCACATTTATCCCAGGCAACGGCAGTGGGTTAAGGTCCTACGTAAAACAATTTCTTATATTCATATAGATGTTACATGAATCTGGTCCAGGTATGTTTCCAATTGATGCAATGTCAGGTTAATTTGTTGCAAGGCCAGTCTCCATCTCCACGTGTTATACATGTGTTTAGATTGGTGTTTACCCAGTACAGTAACATGTAGCAGGGTATTGTATGACTGATAACCTCCATACTCCAGGGAAGATTTTCAAATCATGATCGTTCCAGTCCATACTTTCTAGGTAAACATGTATTCAATGTGCAGAATATGAATCTCCTAGGAGAGAATATGACAGGTAGGCCACCTTCAGCAAGTTTACAAAAGTATGTAGCTCGAGCTCGACTCGTATTCCTGTTAGCAAACTTTCGACATGTAGCCTTTGGAGAGAGATGTATTGACTAAAACAGGCACAGCAATGCCAATGTCAGGGACACTTAGAATGTCATATAGACATGTTTACAGCTTTGTAAGTCCACCTCTGACATCCTAGAAGTGGAAGAGGAGGGTATAGCTGCCTAGAGCACCGCTCTTTGTAAGATAAATATATACACATTTAATAGGGTGAAATTTAACCTCTCCGACGTGTCACGTGTAGACCTCACAGTTGGGGAGGTGGATAACGCTCCTACTGTGAACAAGTTTTACAAGTAAACTAAAACATTGGCGCTTTGATCCCACAACGTAGTTTCACGGTTTCCCTACTGTACAGGTGTAGACTCTACAGGCTTGTGACCATGGATCACCAGTGCTATTCTCCATGGGATCACGGTGTATATTATTACAGGTCTTCAACATCCAACGGATATGTCCCCCTTCAGTCCTCTGATAATGTAATACTCCATGCTCTTTACAAATATGAATCATCATCAAATCTCATCTGCAAGGTGTCATCAGGGTGATGAAGAACAGTTCCTGTAAACAGCTGGGTACAGATTGTTAGCCTGATAAGTGTGCTGTTTGTGGGGTGAGTGAGTCCAGCCAAGACTTAGGATGAGCTGCTGACAAGTAGGTTACTGAGTGAGCTGCTCACTGAGCTGCTCACTGAGTGACAGGCAGGTATAGCTCGGCTGCTATCTGTAGACCAACACTGTAAGGCCATAATCACAGCAACACTTAATACTGTCACAGTGATGAACTATGAACACGTCTGCTTTCTGAGATTGTGTGGGTAAACTTTGTGATGGTGTTCAAAGGGTAAGTATATGCATATCATGTGTCACCTGTCTATGTATATCCCAATTAACCTGGAAAGCTTACGACTTTAGAAACTTTTCCCCAAGAAACAAAGTCAAATACAAAAATCTCTACGAAAAGCCAGGAATCCCTGGTAAACCAGGAAATGTGGCATATCTGAGATTCATATACGTGTATTATCTATTTTGCAGCCTTCGTTTATACATAACATAGGATAATCTGCCCCATGTAAAAGTATAGCATATAAGAAGCTGATGGCATCTGGCTGCCACTCATAAATATATATGATGACCTTTGGGAAACTTAGCACAACACATCGTAAGATTTCAAAGTGGTTGTAGCAATTTCCACTGATATTTTCGAGTCTAGTACTAGCTAGTACGCCTCAGGAGAAAAAGCTTTCTATAATATTTTCCTCGCATAATAAAATCTAACCTCTCCCAGGTGCAAGTTGAAATATCACCATTATTTCATTCATTCATCTAATCCTCAGCTCAAAAGCTTTGCAACCACACCTGTGTATACACAGGCTTCTCGTCTGAAGTATTTTTGGAAGGAGCAATGCATCTACAACTTCACCTTAACATTAGTGGCTACACCCTGGCCGACCCCCATCATCCATCTTCTACCACTAGGTACAGTCCTTAGCTACAAATTAGAGTCCTTAAGATACTAGCTACATTGCTGACCTCTGCTGGCAAGCCTCCCAACATGCCAACCTGGCAGTTATACTCTATACAGTTCACTTTAGTTTGGGCATTCTGCAGCTGGGAATGGATCAAATAGAAACATTTTAGGAAGAAGAAAAGAAGAAGGATAACAGTTGCTAAGGGAGGTGAGCAACAGCTCATAAAGGGAAACATCAGGATGGTCATCTTTAGTTAGAGATGGGAGCAGCTCAGGCTGAGAACCAGCTGAGATTGGAGTACACCATAAAGAAGGCCAAAACCTGCTCAGCCTGAATACCCTAAACTCTGTCGACTAAACTGACGTCAACGTTAATGAGACATTGCTACCAAATACATACGGTGATGTAACTCCTAGGTTTGGAGTTCTTCCTCAGGCTGGTAGCCTTGCTTAACTGAGATTGTAAATAAATGATTGGCAGAAGGTATGCTGCGCTCATAAACGTGTATATCATATAGGAATACACAGAAGACTAAGATACTAATGAAGTGTTCCTGGGTAAATAATGAATTGTTAGTGTTCTGCTCGCTTATGTTAGAAAGTACTGTTACGATTGACATTGGTCATATTTCCAAATTATTTTAGAACACCATTTAACACGCTTCATGTTGTTGCTTGTATACAAGGGGTCAATGGTAAACACAGCAATGCTGTAATGCCGTGCAGATTCAATTGAAAATTTAGGATTTAAGATCTATGATCAAGAGGCCCGTGTTAAGGATGCAATTGAGAGGATTCAATTTAGGATCTGTCATCTATGATCAAGATATTAGGATTTCATATTTAAATTTGACGATCAATTCTGAGTTTAATATCAATTCTAAAAGCAGTTAAATTGCAGTGCGTTTCCCGGATTAGAAATTTATCCCATATTTTCGGCAAAGTAAACACAGCAAAGCTGTAATGCCGTGCATATTCATATCATGTTCTAAGAAGTATAGAATTGATTTACAATATTTTTAATATGATCTTAGATCAAAATTTTCAGAACAAATATTATTTTAATACGGAATCTGAAAGCCCTTCATATGTTGTGTGTTTTGCAATTTATAAATCTATAACATACTTTCAGGAAAGTAAACACAGCAATGCTGTAATGCCGTGCATATTCCTGTTATGATTCAAGGAAAAAAGATCATTATATATGAACTCTATGGCCTTTGGAATGGACCTATACTTAAATATATGCTCTGATTGTGGTGCTTCCTCGCTCTCCATGTAAAATCCTGTCCCATTGCTATAATATGGAGTAAACCTATGCCTGGATTAAAATAGGCAAATAAGGAATGTGTGTGAGGGTTGGGAGTAGTGTGGTGGTGGTATTGGTGGTGGTGGTGGTGTCACAATGGTCACTAACATCCATCTGATAACTTTTGAAGATCAAAATTGACCATATATGACCTGGATCCCTGTGTTTCCTAAAACCAAGATGGCCGACACACATGGAAAACAATAAAATTGGGTAGTTGAGGTGTCCAAATGGTCACTCACATCCATCTGATATCTTTTAAAGATCGAATTGACCATACATGACCTGGATCCCTGTGTTTCTGAAAACCAAGATGGATGACACATATGGAAAACGATAGAATTAGGTAGTTGAGGTATCCCAATGACTACTAACATCCACCTCATAACTTTGAAAGATCAAAATTGACCATATATGAGCTGGATCCCTGTGTTTTCTAAAACCAAGATGGCTGACACACAAGGAAAACAAAAGAATTAGGTAGTTGAGGTCTTTCAATGGTCACTAACATCCATCTGATCACTTTTGAAGATCAAAATTGACCACATATGACCTGGATCCTTTTTTTTCCGAAAACCAAGATGGCCGACACACATGGAAAACAATAAAATTAGGCACTTGAGGTGTCCCAATGGTCACTAACATCCATCTGATAACTTTTGAAGATCGAAGTTGACCATATATGACCTGGATCCCTGTGTTTCCTAAAACCAAGATGGCCGACACATATGGAGAACAATAGAATTAGGTAGTTGAGGTCTTTCAATGGTCACTAACATCCATCTGATAACATTTGAAGATCAAAATTGACCACATATGACCTGGATCCCTGTGTTTCCTAAAACCAAGATGGCCGACACACAAGGAAAACAATAGAATTAGGTAGTTGAGGTTTCCCAATGATCACTAACATCCATCTGATAACTTTTGAAGATCAAAATTGACCACATATGGCCTGGATCCCTGTGTTTCCTAAAACCAAGATGGCCGACACACATGGAAAACAATAAAACTGGGTAGTTGAGGTCTCCCAATGGTCACTAACATCCATCTGATAATTTTTGAAGATCAAAGTTGACCATATATGGCCTGGATCCCTGTGTTTTCTAAAACAAAGATGGGCGACACACATGGAAAACAACAAAATTGGGTAGTTGAGGTCTCCCAATGGTCACTAACATCCGTCTGATAACTTTTGAAGATCAAAGTTGACCATATATGGCCTGGATCCCTGTGTTTCCTAATACAAAGATGGCCGACATATATGGAGAACAATAAAATTAGCTAGTTGAGGTGTCCCAATGGTCACTAACATCCATCTGATAACTTTTGAAGATTAAAATTGACAATATATGAGCTGGATCCCTGTGTTTCCTAAAACAAAGATTGCCGACACACATGGAAAACAATAAAATAGGCTAGTTGAGGTCTCCCAATGGTCACTAACATCCATCTGATAATTTTTGAAGATCAAAGTTGACCATATATGGCCTGGATCCCTGTGTTTTCTAAAAGAAAGATGGCCGACACATATTGAAAAAAATAGAATTAGGTAGTTGAGGTCTTTCAATGGTCACTAACATCCATCTCATAACTTTTGAAGATCAAAATTGACCATATATGGCCTGGATCCCTGTGTTTCCTAAAACAAAGATGGCCGACACACATGGAAAACAACAAAATTGGGTAGTTGAGGTCCCCCAATGGTCACTAACATCCATCTGATAACTTTTGAAGATCGAAGTTGACCATATATGGCCTGGATCCCTGTGTTTCCTAAAACAAAGATGGCCGACATATATGGAGAACAATAAAATTAGCTAGTTGAGGTGTCCCAATGGTCACTAACATCCATCTGATAACTTTTGAAGATTAAAATTGACAATATATGAGCTGGATCCCTGTGTTTCCTAAAACAAAGATGGCCGACACACTTGGAAAACAATAAAATAGGCTAGTTGAGGTCTCCCAATGGTCACTAACATCCATCTGATAATTTTTGAAGATCAAAGTTGACCATATATGGCCTGGATCCCTGTGTTTTCTAAAACAAAGATGGCCGACACACATGGAAAACAACAAAATAGGCTAGTTGAGGTCTCCCAATGGTCACTAACATCCATCTGATAATTTTTGAAGATCAAAGTTGACCATATATGGCCTGGATCCCTGTGTTTTCTAAAACAAAGATGGCCGACACATATTGAAAAAAATAGAATTAGGTAGTTGAGGTCTTTCAATGGTCACTAACATCCACCTCATAACTTTTGAAGATCAAAATTGACTATATATGACCTGGATCCCTGTGTTTCCTAAAACAAAGATGGCCGACACACATGGAAAACAACAAAATTGGGTAGTTGAGGTCCCCCAATGGTCACTAACATCCATCTGATAACTTTTGAAGATCGAAGTTGACCATATATGGCCTGGATCCCTGTGTTTCCTAAAACAAAGATGGCCGACATATATGAAGAACAATAAAATTAGCTAGTTGAGGTGTCCAAATGGTCACTCACATCCATCTGATATCTTTTGAAGATCAAAATTGACCATATATGACCTGGATCCCTGTGTTTCCGAAAACCAAGATGGACGACACATATGGAAAACGATAGAATTAGGTAGTTGAGGTATCCCAATGACTACTAACATCCACCTCATAACTTTGAAAGATCAAAATTGACCATATATGAGCTGGATCCCTGTGTTTTCTAAAACCAAGATGGCCAACACATATGAAAAACAATAGAATTAGGTAGTTGAGGTCTTTCAATGGTCACTAACATCCATCTGATAACATTTGAAGATCAAAATTGACCACATATGACCTGGATCCCTGTGATTCCTGAAACCAAGATGGCTGACACACAAGGAAAACAAAAGAATTAGGTAGTTGAGGTCTTTCAATGGTCACTAACATCCATCTGATCACTTTTGAAGATCAAAATTGACCATATATGGCCTGGATCCTTGTGTTTCCGAAAACCAAGATGGCCGACACACATGGAAAACAATAAAATTAGGCACTTGAGGTGTCCCAATGGTCACTAACATCCATCTGATAACTTTTGAAGATCGAAGTTGACCATATATGACCTGGATCCCTGTGTTTCCTAAAACCAAGATGGCCGACACATATGGAGAACAATAGAATTAGGTAGTTGAGGTCTTTCAATGGTCACTAACATCCATCTGATAACATTTGAAGATCAAAATTGACCACATATGACCTGGATCCCTGTGTTTCCTAAAACCAAGATGGCCGACACACAAGGAAAACAATAGAATTAGGTAGTTGAGGTTTCCCAATGATCACTAACATCCATCTGATAACTTTTGAAGATCAAAATTGACCACATATGGCCTGGATCCCTGTGTTTCCTAAAACCAAGATGGCCGACACACATGGAAATCAATAAAACTGGGTAGTTGAGGTCTCCCAATGGTCACTAACATCCATCTGATAATTTTTGAAGATCAAAGTTGACCATATATGGCCTGGATCCCTGTGTTTTCTAAAACAAAGATGGCCGACACACATGGAAAACAACAAAATTGGGTAGTTGAGGTCTCCCAATGGTCACTAACATCCATCTGATAATTTTTGAAGATCAAAGTTGACCATATATGGCCTGGATCCCTGTGTTTTCTAAAACAAAGATGGCCGACACATATTGAAAAAATAGAATTAGGTAGTTGAGGTCTTTCAATGGTCACTAACATCCATCTCATAACTTTTGAAGATCAAAATTGACCATATATGGCCTGGATCCCTGTGTTTCCTAAAACAAAGATGGCCGACACACATGGAAAACAACAAAATTAGCTAGTTGAGGTCCCCCAATGGTCACTAACATCCATCTGATAACTTTTGAAGATCGAAGTTGACCATATATGGCCTGGATCCTGTGTTTCCTAAAACAAAGATGGCCGACATATATGGAGAACAATAAAATTAGCTAGTTGAGGTGTCCCAATGGTCACTAACATCCATCTGATAACTTTTGAAGATTAAAATTGACAATATATGAGCTGGATCCCTGTGTTTCCTAAAACAAAGATGGCCGACACACTTGGAAAACAATAAAATAGGCTAGTTGAGGTCTCCCAATGGTCACTAACATCCATCTGATAATTTTTGAAGATCAAAGTTGACCATATATGGCCTGGATCCCTGTGTTTTCTTAAACAAAGATGGCCGACACATATTGAAAAAAATAGAATTAGGTAGTTGAGGTCTCCCAATGGTCACTAACATCCATCTCATAACTTTTGAAGATCAAAATTGACTATATATGACCTGGATCCCTGTGTTTCCTAAAACAAAGATGGCCGACACACATGGAAAACAACAAAATTGGGTAGTTGAGGTCCCCCAATGGTCACTAACATCCATCTGATAACTTTTGAAGATCGAAGTTGACCATATATGGCCTGGATCCCTGTGTTTCCTAAAACAAAGATGGCCGACATATATGGAGAACAATAAAATTAGCTAGTTGAGGTGTCCCAATGGTCACTAACATCCATCTGATAACTTTTGAAGATTAAAATTGACAATATATGAGCTGGATCCCTGTGTTTCCTAAAACAAAGATGGCCGACACACTTGGAAAACAATAAAATAGGCTAGTTGAGGTCTCCCAATGGTCACTAACATCCATCTGATAATTTTTGAAGATCAAAGTTGACCATATATGGCCTGGATCCCTGTGTTTTCTAAAACAAAGATGGCCGACACACATGGAAAACAACAAAATTGGGTAGTTGAGGTCTCCCAATGGTCACTAACATCCATCTGATAATTTTTGAAGATCAAAATTGACCATGTATGGCCTGGATCCCTGTGTATCCTAAAACAAAGATGGCCGACACATATGGAAAACAATAGAATTAGGTAGTTGAGGTCTTTCAATGGTCACTAATATCCATCTGATAACATTTGAAGATCAAAATTGACCACAAATGACCTGGATCCCTGTGTTTCCTAAAACCAAGATGGCCGACACACATGGAAAACGGTCCCAAGACTCCAAATAATCCAATGCCACGCCACTTAAAACTCCTAAAAAAGTGCATCATACTTATGTGTACATGTATACATAAATATACATGTAGGTGGCCTTTAGTGGGTTAATAGTCAGTGGTGCTGAGAAATGCAACACCAGCAGAAGAGAACCACATGGTGCTGGGGGAGGTGGTGCCAGGCAGGTATGGGGCCACCCCAGGAGCTCAGCCACCACCACCATTCAGAGATGGGTGGGGGGGCTATATATACTATATACCATGGCTCTGCCTGAGGTGTCCAGGGCTACCACCACTCTGTCCCCAGGGTCTACAATAACAGGTCCACCAACACCACCACTGCCACCACTTCTATGCTTGACTGGTTTGAAGATTTTAATCCAGGTATAGGCATACTCAATACTGTACCTATGAGACAGGATTATACATGGAGAGCGAGGAAGCACCACTATGAGAGCTTTTATTTAAGAATGGGTCCCCTCCTATAGCCGTTCATTCCTAAGAATGAACGGCAACAAGCACGGACCTAAATGTTTCAGGTTAGTAATACAAGTGACAGGAATTTCTTTTAAATAACTTCAAATGTATATGCCAATCTATTTTCAACTTAAGCTATAACACGTGCATAGACTTTCAATCATGATAGAGATGCGCTATATAGCATGTGATTCAGACTATATATGATTCCAGAAATGGTGAATTGTGTGTCTTACCGTGCGTAGGCTGACAGGCATGCCCGTGTCCTTGTCCTTGGGTCCTACTCCTGCATAGCGTGGTGGTGCCTTTTTCTCTATCTTTGTGGTCGTTGTGGTCCTCTCCCCAGGTAGTGTGTAGTAGTTATCTGTGTGTTTCACACCACCATCTACTGTCTCACGACTCCCTATGTACACGGCTCCCTTTGGTAATGACCCTTCTGTAATCAAAAAGGTATTAACCAGATATAGTTATTGGATAGATTGGGGTTTTGGAGAATGTAGAGGGATGTGAGTGAGTAGGACATGTGATGCTTGTCTGCACTTGCTCAAATGTGGTAATGTAGGAGAATGATAAGATTTTTGTAGGCTGGATCATGAGCTTGTCTAACAGTAATAATGTTTCAAAAGAATCATAACAAAGGTCACGGATAAGATTAACAATCAATTGGCAACAGAGCACATCATTTTTACGATGTTTTCTGATGTTTTAATAGTTTGCTTTTTGGTTTGATATGTAAAGCAGAAATGCGTATTGTGCCAGTAACATCAACATTTACAGCATCAAAAATGAGAAATTTCAGATGTTTGATAATGATTGTACTAGTAGCAATGCATATACACAACTTCTGATCAAATCTGACCCATTTACTGATATATGAAGACCAATATACAGATATAAAATCCCTTAATCTATGACACAATGGTATTTCTCAGAACCACCCCTGTATTACTGCTCTATACGATAAGGAGGCCGCAGATACTATAGGAGTTTTAAAGTCACTAATTGAAGAATCTAGCTAAGATCTGAATTTTATCTAATTTTAGGACTTAATCTTACTGCTAATGATAATCAATCACAAATCAAGTAATAGGTGCAACACCATACAAGTACATTCAAAACAGTGCTTTATATTGTTTGATATCATTAACGCCTTACACTTTATCATTCAGATGATATCAAATATCAACAATTTTGAATATGTAGATTCTGCGCTACAATAGGCACTATGAACCAACGCTTAGTCTACCCAAAACCTGATCCAAATAAACCATTTGTGCCAAGCAGGTTACCCCTTGGAGTCTTAGTAATAGGTTAATTGGTGTGGTGGTGGTTTGGGGAATCAAGCGTCCAAATTTCAACTCATCAAAATTTCAAATCAATATAAATCTCACCAACACTCTCTTCAAACATGTGCATTTTGTTGTCATAGTTTGCACAATTCCCATACATATATCTCATTTTTAGATTAGTCATAAACTCACTGCTGTCGTACAAATATTTTGTAAAGGAATGCAAAAAATTAAACCAAAATGCATGGTCTCATTGCCAGGCTAAAACAAACTGTATTAAGACAGAGACGGACGGGAACTCATGGCAAATTGTACAATACAAACAGAACTGGTTTCATCAAAGGTCACAAATGTAACAAATATTGTCACAAAATTAGTAGCTCGCTTTTGGAATTGAGAGATTTAGTTAGTAGTGGTTGAAAATCCAGATATCTGGAAATTAAACTAGGAAAACTGAAAGGAACAAATATGAACAGTGTACAATGTATACATGTATACTTATTACAGGGCGCGGAAAACTATCGTGTAAAGTAGGGGCAATGTTAAATATCGTATATACAAAGGGAGTATAAACTGTATATTTCAGGGCGCTGGAGGGCTGGGGCTGAAGGTTGCTCAGGGGACAGTGGATATCGTGGTGGCAATATTGCGGTATGACAGTGAAGGCAGTGGTGCGTACCAGCTCCGGTGACCTTGGCAGGAGTTTATTGTATAATACATGTATTATGTGGTAAAATAGTATTGGTAGTGGTCAGGGAATTATTCAAATTGGTTTGAATACTTCCCTGTAGTGGTGTAAATATCAACAGGACCAAAAGGTTAGAGCAATGCTTACTAAGGTGATTCTAGAGCCAAGATCTGTTTTAGGTATACCCGATTGTCAAATGCCCAAATAATATGTCAAATTTAGAATAATAAAAAGGAATCATGCATTTCTCTGGCCTCCTGGTCCTGTTGGTGGCTAGTAGTGAGTTAGTTGACGTCACACAACACACGGCAGGTATAGAGTGGGAGGCAGTGCCAAGAAGGAGAAGTAGGAGGAGTGGGAGGAGGCAGGCAGTCACGGCGCTTACCGGAGACCATAGAACCCAGACTGGTCTGGGGTCGTGGTGGTGGCTGATGGACAGCGCTCATGGTGGCCTCATCCACGTCTGAAAATAACATAGACCCCTTATCTGGCTGAGGCCACCAAGCTGACACCTTAAATTTATTTCTATACTGATGTTATATGTACGTCTCAGATACCGTGGGCTTTCACTTAAAGCTTAGCTATATGACCCCATCAATAACATGGACGCCTATCCTGGTGAGGACATTCCTCTGGTCTGGTGTGTGGCCTCCATCACAGGGATAGAACATCATACCTGGTGTATGGTGTCCTATCTAGGTATCTGTTATTGTGATTATATCACAATAGATCAGATATATGATAAGCAGGTATGGTACCTCAGGAGGGGGTATGGTTCACAACAGGAGGTATATGCATTGGGCGCAAAAGTAACAGGGGACACAACAGGGCCAATAAATTCAAAGCGGTCCCGTAATTTTTACAAAATTTACTTGGGGATGGTTTGTATAAGACAAGCTTTAGATAAAATGCGACAAAAAAAATTGTTTACGGGAAAGGTTGGGCGTTACAACACTGAAATACACAATATATTCAGACACGAATAAAGTGTGTCAGTCATTTCCAATTCGTGTCAAAACAGCAAAGTGTGATAAAGCTCCTCGTGTGTGGTCAGAAAATTCAAAATCACCTCAACATTAGTCATTCACCTAAGAGCAAATCCCAGCAAATTCGGTGAAGGAAAACGTTTACTGCATGCACGTGTTGGTGAATCCCCAGAACAATGTGGCGAACATTATACAATTTTGGACTGTAACAACATGAAAAGGTTCAACAAAACTGGGATACAATAGCCAGAAAGACAGAATGAGACAAGACACTGGAGAATTTCAACAAAGAGGTGAAAGAAGCCCGGGAATAGGTGCTCCAGAAGGATGTGATCTTATTATCATATGAAGAATTGATTCAACAAAGGCAGTTCAATGATGTACGATTTAGAATCAAGTTGGGGTAGAATGTGCAATCCTGACACAGGAACGATAAAAATCTTCCACGTTACACACTTTGTATTTGATTAGGTCTCCACTTATATTACGTATCTATTTATGTATGACAGAAAACTTATAAACATGGTCTACTTTTCTCATATGATTCCTATTCTCCTATACTTTTATCTCAGGGCACCTGTACCACTTACAACCTGCTCTCCAGCAACCTTGAACAGGAACACTGGTAGAAACAGTGAGAGCTGCTATATGTCGCCCCCTCGTGGTTTACACAAGAAGTGTCTGACATTAAGCCAGGGGGCGGTAATGCATCTTGGCACAAGAGAACTTATCTGAAGTTACCGTGCGTTACTTATAGTGATTCTGTATCAGACTGACAAGCTTAGACATACTGCTCATTTTTTGTCGCAAGGTTAGGGAAAAAAAACACCTGATACTACTCAACTAGATATGTTGCTATGAGCAGAGAGCTAACACCTCCAATGTAATCGGCCGTCGCCTTTAGCTTGGAATACAAAAAGCCCTCAAGGAAAAACAGTAGTGCAAGTGAATATCTTCAGATATGTTTTTCTATTATGAACTTTAAATAGTAACTCTGAGAAGGTGCTGTAATCGCTACTCACTGCAACGAACTCACTGCTTCCCCTGACTTCATCTAGGAACTTAGGTTTAAACACCCTATCCCTGCTCTTTAATGGAAGTTTGAATGGGATACTAGCGCCACATATGAATAAGTGCTGACGTGGGACAGTACTAGTTAAACGGAATACAATAAGTATGATGGGGAAGACATTTGACGAGAGGACGATCACCAGAGATGCAGTGCATGGGCCGCAATACAGAAAACAAGAACTATGTAAGTCAGTGCCCTCTTCAACTCTCAAAGTAAAGGGAAAACGACAGCAGCAGTTGTTAGATCCACATATCACTCCTCTTTTGTCAGGGATACGCTGTGTTTGGTGTGGAAAATGGGGGGTAAATAAATCCTCGTTGATGGTAAATAAATCCCAGGCCAATTTGTAAGCCTTGAAGAAATCCACATCAACTTCTCAGGGGAAACATGAAGTGCAAAGCAACAGGAACCAGAACAATTTACTCTCTTTTTAATAGCAAATTATGAATGATTTAAGTTAAACATTATTAACATAACTCGCATTCCAAACTGAACCCAAGACAGCAACTGCAATTGCCAATAATGGGCGTTAATAACGACAATCAATTAAACTTGTTGTCAAAGATAGAACGACTTATAAATGTGAGTTTTAGCTTGAATTTAAAACAAATTAAAGGTGAGTGATAGAACTGAGCCTGTTGGTTTGCATCGACAAAGCAGTGTATGGACGCTCATCATGCTGAGGGACGAGCCACGCGCCAACACAACCAGAGGGGTGGGGTGGTAAAGGTGTGTTATGCCTACGGTCCGGGGTGCTCTTGCTGCGCCGCAGTCTGATGGGCATGGTCTTACTGCAGACTCTGTCCGCTGACGGCGTGCTGGGTCTGGCTGCTGCTGTGGGCTGGGAGAGCGGCACACCTGACAGTTTTTCTATCGGCACATGGACAGGTTCCGGTGGCGGCGTTCTGCGGCTCTCCTGACCCCACAGGCCGCGCGCCTTGTCACGGTAACCGGAAGCAGTGGTGCGTCGCGGCGGTTCCGGTGGCTCCCAGGCTGGGGACTGAGGCCGACGATCGTCCTCCAGGGCCCCGCGACTTACACTGCGGATGGTGACTTGTGGTGAGGTAGGCCGACTGCGGATGACGACAGGGACTGGGGTAGGGTCAGGCATGGGCAGGATCTGTTGTTGACGTGCCTTCAGGACCTTAGGGGTGGTTCCTGACGTCTTCCTGATTGTTCTGTTGGACAGCAAGGGGGAGCCTGGCAGACTATTGGGCTGGGAGAGTGATGCTAACTTGGCATTGCTGCGCATAGTGACTTGTGGTGATGATGGTGCACTCTTTGCAGTTTCTCGGGGTGGCATTCCTCTTAATCCATCTGGTTTACCAGTTCCCCCTCCGCTGTAAGCGTTGGATCTGTAGGGCGCTGGCGAGACTGGTTGTGGAGTTGGTGACCTCGGTAGCAACGGCGGCTCCGGGGCCGACTTGGACTCTATCGCGACGGGCCTTTGGGTGGCAGTTTGATACCTCCTGGGCGCCTTCGGAATGGGGTCCACTTCCCACACGGGGCGGCCGTTGTACTCCGAGTCCCACAACTTCACATTTGGCCGCTTCCATGGCTTCTTGGGCACTACGATCTTCTGCGGGGTCTTGGGCCGCTGAAAGTCCGGAGGGGGCTTCTTCATTTGGACCACCGGGGAGCCGGGGCAGCTCACGGGTTCAGGGGATTTGATGAGCAGCTCACGACGAGACTGCAGTTGGGGTGAGCAGGGAGCACTCTTGGCTGCCATCTGCTGCACATTGGCCACCCGGATAGGTAGGTCTGCTAGTCTGTCCCTGGTCCCGTAAGGCAGTACATAGTACATGCCCGCCATCTCAGAGATGTCCGTTGTCGACCGGGTTTCACTAAACTCACTTCCAGTCTCGCTTATCTCACTACACTCGCTCAGCGCCATGCTGGACTCACTTGGAGGCGCACTTGACTCACTATGAGTGTAGCTGGACTCGCTCAACGAACAGTATGGTTTTCTGTTGTGGGCTGCAAGAGCACCATTGACATATATGCTTAAAACTGAAGACTTCTGTGAATGGCCTTTGGACCTAATTGGGTGATACCCTGCATTTTCCAAAGTGGGACCCACCCTTTCCTTTGTGACCTTTCATACCTGTGCCTAAGTATATAAATGAATCTCAACACCACAGGTGTAGCCCTAAATGAAATTAAACAAATGAGACCAAAGGAAAACAGATTGATAAGGAGAAGAATGTAAAAAAGATGGGGAGTTCGTTGTGCAGATCTGCTAGGTTCTAGGACCTAGCGGTGCTGATATAAAGACTAGACATACAGTGCAATATGAGCCTCTACATCTAGAAAGAAAACTGTGCCACGTCCATGAATATCTATACTAGAGACTGCAGGGGTGTCCTATACCTAGCAGTGCAGACTTATTAGACATAATCTCTAGGGAGTTTGAATATCTAAAGTATAAAGGCGCTTACTAGATATACAATGAATATGGCTCAGGTAATAACACATTGTTTTCAAATAAATACATTGTAGAAATCACAGAAGTGTTACATGGTAATTAATTAGATTTAAAGGAATGAAATTATTATGTTCTATACATTGTTTAATACGGTTACATTTATACACAACAGCCAAAAGATGGAAATTAAGTGATGTAATCAAATTGAATGATAAGTAAATCATGTTATACTTCAGAGAACTGAGAAGCGATAAGGAAACCCAAACATATCGCAATTATTAAACAGAATAACATGGGGGTCATCTAAATAGGAGCTAAATAGTCATCAACCAGTAATCTACTATGGACTATGGAAACTACTTCCATATCCTTTTTATTCTGAGTAACTCAGGGTGTATGGGAGGGGGGACAAGTGTAAATGAGTTGCTCGTGGTGAGCTTCCTACCTCTGCTCTTCTGTAGGAGGGTGATAGTGGGACTCTGGGGTGTGGGCAGACCGCTGCGGCTGTCGGAGAAATGGCTGATGGTGCCGTTCCACGTGGGTGACGTGGACGCCGACGTAGTTGACGTCGTTGTCGTCATGGTGGCCGTGGTTACCGTGCTAGCTGCCGTTGTTGTCTGCTCCGTCGGCCTCCATGCGAAAGTGTCCTCTGCTTTCAGACTGTTCATAGGGCTCTGTTGGAGAATATCACGTTGTTATCCAGTTGTAGGATCATTGAAGAAACACTGTACGTTTTATATAATAAAGTACATTTTGGTCGACTTTATATGGCAATTTCAAGGCTCTTTAGGTATACTGCAGAATATCTATTCACAATACGTGTTCCCTTCCTTGAATGAGCCCTTTAAAACGATAATGCTATACTTAAATTAATAAGTACTATCCATTCAAACTACACACACCTTAGGCCTGTCGTGTGCCTTTTGCAGAGAGTTAGTTTCTAGCCTGACGGGGCGGTACTCCTTCTTGGGTGAGGTGGGCCGTTGACCGAAGGGTGACCAAACTTGGGGCCGACCATCCTCCTCCTCCCCCTGACCTCGATTGTCCTCTATCCACTCTCCTTGATCCCCGTCCTCCGCTCTTCCTCGACCAGGAAGTTCCGGTTTAGCCCCTGGCTTCCAAACGTCGCCTGAAAGGGGAGATGGTGTACCTGTATTATAATGGGATCTCAAGGGGACGTGTTCGCAAAACCGGATAAGAGTGGCACCAAAAGGAAGCTGCTCTCACAAACCGGAAGTATGCCATAACAACCGAAGGCGAAGGATACATGTCGTTATATTGTTGTTGTTTTTAGGAAAGGGCAGGTGGAGGATGGGGGTCTACAGCATGCATGCATGGCCAGAAGGCTCTGTGAATACCTATGTACTAAGGGGTAGGATGTGAGGCAGGTTTTTTTTTAAGCAGTAAAAAATCATCCAACTGAAATAAATACAAATGTGTATGCATCAAACAATCAAGGCGCCACACATCAAATCGATTTCTGAGTTACAAAATGTCTATATCGTTTGTAATACCATATATAATGGTTGAAAGGGTGTATACGTTTACTGGTGGTCATTTTCTTCTCTTTTTTACATGTGATCACAAAATTCCTACTGTCTTCTCTAGTGGTCAGGGCATTTTTGTTCAAAATATCAGTCAATAATAGTCAATCGATAATGAATAAGAAAGTAACAAATTCATCTTAATTCTATGTGCATTCCTTAAAAACCCATCCGGCATCTGTGTTCTAATAGTTTCTTGTTCATTTACAAGATTACAAGAAGCAGTCACCATTCCCATATGCAGTATAAGTAGATTGCAATATATGCAAGTCAATCACTGATGTGTGCAATTGGAGTAGGTGAAAAGCATATTAATCAAATATGTTAAGAAAATCAAAGTCACAATAACATATCTGGGATGCATCGAGTTAAATCCGGTAATATCCGAGTTCCTGTGGAGGTATTGAGATTGTGCATGCGCTAGGATAAGAGTGAAGGGGATTCTTAGACAAGGAAGAAGGATCATAATTATTGACGTGAATTACATGGTAACTTCCACCACCTGCTGAATGAAAAGTAACTTAAAAGTCGCTTTAACGAGTACAACCAAATTGCTTTGCCCATAATTAAGAACTCATTAACCCAAATTGTTACATAATCGGATACAGACTTTTCGTCAACATAAAAAATAGAGTCTGAAGTGAAAGGGAGTCATCTGCAAATGTCGGAAGGAATAGACAGAGGAAACGTCCAAGGCATGTAGTTCCTATACTAAGCGTGCCTGGTACAAGGTGCACTTTCTATATACTACTACCTACCTTCTACCCACACCGCACAGGCGGCGGCTTACACAGAGCAAACATATTGAGCAAACAGGAAGCACAGTGACCGTGACCATCACTCATGCTAACATCATCATTAAATGGAAGTTTCATAAGTTTGTAAAGATTATATTGCTTTTTGTATATCATAAAGCGCGATGGTCAATTCTGACATCTTGTTTGTGCTCTGTGCGAGTGCTGCCTGCGTTCTTAACAGACGGTCCTAAGTGCACATGCTGATATTACACATTACTGCATGTATATGCGCCAGTCTCTGGTCACAGTATTAGTTGTGGAAACGTCTTAAGTTAATTGTTCCTACTGAACTAACAGTATACTTTTGAATCTAACATAGGCCTTTGGTACAAAAGTGACCCACTTTTTCGGTTAATCTACTTCATATAGGCCTAATGGTTTGTACTACATAAATGATAGTTCTGTGACCATGGGCTCAACAGTAAAACAGTTGTGTGTAAATTTCAGTAGGTGCACGACTATTAAAGGTCTCCCCTTGGTGTGCTTGTCCCTGTTTTTATAACTCACCTGACGGAGGAGCGCTCTCTGCACTGCCCCGCGACCCATTGACTACAGCAGGGGTTGCTACAGGCAGTGCAGCTGCCTCCACCTGGTGGGAACCTGGTGAACTATCACTGACGTCTTTTACGTCATCGTCGACAATGTCAGGGTGGGGTATACTAAGGTCCTGTCCATTTACTGTACGTTTATTTTGATAGTTACGATTGGGATTCTTTAGAATAGAATGCCTTGGAAACGTTGGGCTGGCTGTACTAGAATCCAAAGGGGAATCTACAGCGGCGTCTGCTTCACCAGCTTGTGGCGTTTCATGACGCGAATTTAAAGAGTCAAAGGTTGAGGAGGCAAGGTCGTGGTCACCCGTTCCATTCATGCCTGGTGATAATGAGAAGTTAACTGAAGAAGGTTTTTCAGCAAGTGTATTACATTCTCTTTGTGACAGTGACGCGGGCTGTTTCAGTATCCCGCGGATGGGAACGCTGCTGTGGCCATTATTCCTTCCATTGGTGACGTCATCGATGACGTGCTGGGGCTGGATCTCGTGGTCTGGGGAGCACAAAATACAACAGGCGTGCACAAAAAGTGGACCATTTTCACAAGAGTGTAGGCCTAGATGGCTTGGCGAAAAGCCTGGAGAAAATAACCCAAATTTTAAAAACAAGGGAAGGCCCTGTTCTGTGTCTGACAACAATCAACCAAATTGACATTTAGGGCCGGGATAGGAACATGCAAACCACTCATTATCGTGTACACCACAAAGAATGCAGAAATTAATGCCGTAATACATTTTAGGAACGAGATATTTAACTCACTACAGACAATTAAGTATAGTTTCGAAACATTAGTACACCATTTAAAATCACATTAGGAAATATTTAGACCTAATTTACAACGAGACTATTTTATTTCGAAAATGCAGAAAACATTAATATCATCAGTTTCAGCAAAATCCAAGTGTTTTGGAACAAATTTGAACCCAAAATTATGTACAACATTGCATGCTTTTGAACAAAGGCAGCTTCATTCGCCTTGGACCAGTCAGAGTGCGCGTGTATGTATACATTGTATCATAAGGATGGCTATGTACACCTGAATCTAGACATAATGACTAACTACTGAATACCATGTTCATCTACACCTGAGGGTTTCTCACAGAGGGACTAGGGAGGGCTGGACTACTCACCTGCAGGTTTGGGAGGGGCAGATGACCAGGGGCTGGCCGCACGGGGCGGTATCGGACTCCGGGCACAGTCTCGGCTCACGGTTGGGGGCTGGGACAGATCGGCCTGTTCACTGTTCACTATACAGACAAGAGGGTGAAAGGAGTTGTGTGTCTTAGTTAATGTTATCATGGTTTTATTGTATTGATATCATTATCATTGTGTTATAGTTGCTTGAGCTTCATTTTGGTATGAACGATAAATGATCTATACATGTATGTATTGTGCTTATCTTTGTTCAAACTTTGTGAGAAAAAATATCATGTTTATTTTAATTATCTAAATAATAGGGCGTCTATTTTCAAAAGCAAATTTATAAACAGTAGGCATGTAAAAGCACACTTATAACTCAAAATCGATGTCTAGGTCATGTGTGAATTAGGCCCTGAAATTTATATGTATATATATATATATATATATATATATATATATATATATATATATATATATATATATATATATATATATATATATATATATTTGGTTAATTCATAGTCGAAAGTCATTTTAAATGTTATGCATTCCTCGCCACATGTGATTTGTCACAATACAGAGCAAGCTTATGTTTGTATTACGATTACTTCAATTAATTTCAGTTTCGAGATTAATATACTTGTGTTATGAAATATTTCGAGACTGAGGATTTCCAATTTATCATTTTTTTCAAGATCGATTTGAAAACATAAAAAAGCCCAGCAACATCGGATTGGCTTTAATAAGCTCTTGCCTATGTTATTTAGCAGAGTTATATCATATAAAGCAAAACATTAGGTTTATCAACGTCGCATCAACTTATCATCCAACTGTGATTTGTATTATCTTAACGATATTGTCCATCAAAAGAACTGCTTGCAAACAATCGCAAGAAAACACTCCAATCCTACACATCACTCGGGTCTAGCTATCAAGAACTTTATCTTTTTAACATGACTGAATTTACGTAATTTCACAAAGTCACTGCAACTATTTATTGTTTTTGTTGGTTATGCAGAACAACAGGTTGTTATATACGGTATGCTGCTATAGAACAACATGTTATGACAATTTGTTCATGCATTATTCACAATGGGCCCAGAGCGAAATCCAATAGCTAAGTAATACACCACAATGGCAATAGTTTGAAACATGGTATTTGCCTACATCAAATTTGAAGTCAAAACATTGTGTCTATTGACTAAGACTTAGATTATCATGAGTTTTTAAAAACGTCTGAATCATTGCTTAAAGGGTATATTAGGAAAGTGAGAGGGGCAACATGACCTTCCGACTTTCCATCATTGTGGTTCTATACTTTCTATATATGCTCTGAGCCAACAGATGTCATTAGATTCGCTAATGAAATTGAAGACATCCGATATCAACAATGTTAAACATGTCCTGTTATGAGCAATAGGGAATGAAATCTGGCAGTATGCACGCCCCCTACATGCAATAAGAGGCAACAAGTACTGACAAGTTCCTTAAGGCTGTAAGGAGAAAATCAGCAGCAACATTAACGACAGGAGCCCAGCACGTGTCGGGCACTCCAACAATGTTTAGTGTGGCACATGGTGGAGAGACGTAATTAATCACGGATTAGAAAGACAATTAATTAACGGTCATTGATTAGGTGGAACCGCAGGCGGGTTGGTGGGGTGGGCAGGTGACTTCTTAGTTCATGAGCTGCTCAGTAGGTGTACCACCGGAAGTAATGGTTTAATATTGTCAGTATTAAGAACCAGTGAGCTTAATGGGGGGGGGGGGGGGGCAGCATAGTATACTATAAGAATTCCCCGTCTTTATCAAATACCTATTTTCATCTACACAAAACTCATTCCCCCCTATCCTTTCATCATCATGTTTTAGCAAATTAGCCCATTCTGACAAATAATACGCTAAAGTAGCCTAAGAGAGCAGCTCATTGAATAAGGAATAGTGAGACCAACAGAATGCTCATCTGACATGCACCTCCACTACCTCGGAGCGCCTTGAGGGCCGCCGATGGCTGCACACGACCTTGTGACACAAGGTCGGCGGGCGGGCCGGACTGCGGTGGACGATCCGGTTCCTCTGTGTCCGCAAAACGCTGCACTTCATCTTCGGCGTCTGTGCACTTCTTCTGCCTCTTCAGGAAGAGTGCTAAGCCCTTGGACTTGGAGCCCGGCGAGTCAGGGGTGCGCCGCGGTAAGGGCATGTCCGGGCGATACATTTGGAGGGGTTGGGTGGGTGGGTTCTGCTGCTGGAGGGGCGGGGGTGAAGGAGGGGTGATTCTAACTTGTGGTCTTCCGGGCGGTCCGTGGGTTCCCGCTGCAAGGGAAATGGGCATACGCCACCAATGTCATACACAATATCTATTAATGCATAGATAAATGACAAAACTATTTTGATTTTATTCAAATGTCACATTATCTTGACTACACAGATGACATTAAAAAGACACAAATCTAACACATCTAGTGGAGTACATCCTTCATCAACTGACCAGGCCTAGTTTTGTTTTGTTTTTTAAAGAAAATGCCATTTATGCCCAGGTGACAATGTTGACAATGTTCGGAAGTTCCACAACTAATTATTCAAATTTCTCGATTTCAAGTACAGACAGTTATTGTGCGCAGTCGTCAGACCCGGGTGATACATTTAGGACAATGCACTATAGACCGATATTACAAATTCTCTGTGTTTTTTTCTGGAAAGAAAAGTGTTGGTGAAATCGCATATCACAGACCAAAAATACATTCATTAGTTCTTACTCTTAAGCATTCAATTCATGTACACTTATTTCTTAATAGTGTAAACACATGGTTCTCGTGAAGTCAACATGACTGTTGTGGTGAATCAAGGCGGGGTCGTCCTCATTTTAAAGTAGGTATAGTCTTCCTATCACTCATCATCAGCGACGAGATATATCCCAAATTTGTATTAGCAGACACAAATATATGATGGTCAAAGTGTGGTCATACTTTCTATTGATGTTAGAGCAGCAAACACGTCCTATAGGTGCTGATATGGATTTAGTATAGGTGCATACGGCTTCTATCGCTTTTCTTTCAATTTTGAAAGTATGGTTGATGAAATCTACACTGATAAAAATAGAGTCTAATATCTTAGTCAGTAGTGACTAACTTAAGGTAGTCAAATGATAGTGCGATTTTTGGCTATCCCTCTATAGTAACCTGTGACTAACTTAAGTTAGTCATATAGTCAATACATAGTCATGCCTTAAATCTATTGGAATAGTGCTTAGTCAGATGACTATCATTTTGTTGCTAAGCAACATTTAGTTAGTAAATATGACTAATATGTACAGTCACTGCTGACTATACCTGCAAGCAAACATTCACCCAATCAAAGATGGCTGCCATATGCCTTCACATTGATGAACAGTTTGAACCTGAAATAACTATTGTTAAACTGAGATGGCCACAAATATCACAACAAATAGATTACTTGCCTATCCATTAATGACCGGACATATTGAGTTTCCATGGATGGACAGGTTAAGATGATGATTTAGCCTGATTGTAATTGTCTCCTCCTAGTCCAGGCAACCATAAATATGTGCTCTTTCTGCATGGGTGATGTTTTTTGTGCTCAGAAACCTGTGACATCATCAATATGTGAGCTCTAAATATAGTCAGAATGACTATCTTTCTGACTAATATGTGACTAAGGTATATAGTCATCTGACGATGGGGCTCAGAATATGTGGGTATAGTCACTACTGACTATAGGTTTTATTATCAGTGTATATGGAATGCCTAGTTCCATAACACATGCGTGCATCGCATGTATTTATACCCGGCTGTCTATGTGATCATGACCCCCAGCCCCTGGTGGGGGTAGAAGACACTAGGATCTATATCCGGCTCGGGGGCATACTTCATCCTGCTTATTAGTTGGCCGTTAATCGAATTTCACCACGCCGACAAGGTGAGACTGATGCGAACGGGTCAGGGCGCGATGTTAGCACCCCTAACGGTGTAGTTGGTCACATTGTTGATGGGCGGGGTGAGGGAGGTACTGCTTGTGGCTATGGCTTGTCCTGATGGGCCGAGCGGTGGTTTAGTACTGAACTATGTCATCTTGGGAGTCCCTGAGGGACATAAACCCCACGTCGGGTGGGAATTAGGAGGGGAAGGGTATTCCTGGAGATCAGGCCCTGTCAGGAGTGGGATGGATTGGCCGGAGGACTGTCTGCATCTACATATAAGAAGCAGTGTCCGTGATTGGATGTCCCTTTTACAATGGTCATGCTACCCACACAGACTGTAGATTCAGCAACAAAAGGCGCCTGCACACCACAACATCGTTTCCTTTTCATCCAAGAGCTCAGGGGCAACTTTTATTGGATATGAACTATTTGCTGGAAGTCTTGCTCATCCAACTTCACTTTTTATATTCCTTGCACTTTTCAGGCATGGAAAATCTTTCAAATCACAGGTTCACATTGCACCTGATAAACAGACTAATGCATATGTTCTTTGTAGATAGAAGTTTTAAGACTTAAACCAAATTATACATACGAAAGTAGCCCATATGGTTTGTATATTGTCTGTAGGAATGTAAAAGCGAGAACAAATGTAGTTCTGCTTATAACACTCCTCTAAAAGCCCTCACACAAGTGAATCTGGCAGAATCTGTGTGCTTTTTGTATTACACGGACATGTAAAAGGCTCAAAAGTCGCATGGAAGCGGGCATTTATTTACAAGGAGGATTTCCGTGCTCAAGTCACAGTTGGCATGTTAAACAGAGGCCGACTTTGGAGTGTTAGTTCTGTCAACAGAGGAGACGAGATGCCATGGAAAGAAATACCAACTGTCTGCTAACTAAAAAGAAGGGAGACATCAACATCAACACAAAAATGAAGTATATATGCTTGCTATGTATCTATGTGGATGCGACAGAATTAAAAAAAAAAACATGTGTCGTTTTCCACTGCAAGAAAAGAAAGTATAAGAGGAAAGAACAGCGGTTAACTCATGTGGTTAGGATATCTATGACAAATCCACGACTTACTATACACTCTATTCATACACGGACTATTCATACTATGAAGACACAGAACGTAGCACTCTAACCTAAGGAGCAAAAAGGTCTACTACCAAGCAAGAAAATCACTAAACCACACAAAGCATTCCTCTGGTCATCAAAGTCAATTCAGGACCAACATGGCACGATTACTAATATGGCATTCTAAAAACATCCAGAATTAAGTCCTTGAGTGACTGCTGTTATTTTTTTCAAATAAAAAATGATTCGTCAGAATTGCCAATGTCATTGAACGCGATAGCTTAGTTAATTAATGCAATAACCGAGGAAATGGGGTCTCGGACTTTCATTGATTTTCACTAGAATTATTTTTCATGTTTTCCCTTGCCCACAATGGGGTGAGCGTGACCAGAGAAGTGCTGTCGGTTCTACACATCATCCATAGTGACAGGAACGTGGCTCTTTACCATCGTTGTAACGGTTCTGACCGTGGTAGGCGCGAACCGGAAGCTGCCAGCCCTCCCCGCTACTGGCAGCGACCCCTGGTGCGGGAGCCACCCGCTTACTTCCGGTCATGACCTGGCTGTAGGTAGGTGGCAACATCGCTACGGCTACAAGGAATAACAAAATTTCCCCAACGTCAAAAATGACACCTTTTAAAAGATGTAACAGCTACAAAATCTCTACAGCAGGACGTAACAAAGGCATATGTACACAAAAACAAGATATATGTAGTAAACGGGTCTCGCGCTACAATATACACCTAAGTAGATGAAGCATATACATGTGTACACAAGAGAACTGTAACAAATATACATGATATGAACAAAGATATACATATAAAAGATGAATATAAAACGACAGCATCAACGCAAACAGGATTTTATCAAGAAAACTAGATTAGACCTAGCCTACGGTTATGTCTCATGGTTCTGCATATTTATAAGACATGCATCACCCCCTTGGCCATATCTACTTATCAAATCCAATCATCCTCAGACACTTAGAAGCAATCCAGGGCACGGGTAAATATTGAAAGAAACTCCATTACAAATCACTACGGATTTTTACATTACGACATCATTTCACCCTGGTCCCACTGTAATGGGACCAGGGTGAAAACCATTCTCTCCTTGTCAACTTATCGGCATGGTTCTAAGGACAGACGGCCACTGATAAAAATACAAGACTATTCTATGTGGAGAAACGAATGCCTTCTTCCACTATCAAACAAGCGAAAGGAAATGGCTCAACTGTGGGGCCGACTTGTTTGGGTCAGGAAATAGCGATTCGGTCCACATAGTACAAGCCCGGTCCTCAGCCCTTGTCCATTATACTACTCACTACACACCACACTGTGTGTGAGCATGGTTTCACGACCTGGCTCCAGCCGATGAGGACTAGGGATAAGTTGGGACCGCTGTGTCCTCTCCAGGGAAATAGGCTCATTATATGGGCAGGCTGGGCAGAACAGGCCAGCTTCAGCTGCCGTCTTCCCAGGCGTTGACACACTGGTCACTTTCCTACCCAATATACACTTACAAAAAAAATCTCTCACTTAGCACGCTTTCTACTGACTGTGTGCAGCCAGATAACGAACCCTTGCAGACATTGTCTTTAAGATGGCATTAGGTTTAAGGCCTAAATGTTATTCAGGAGTTGTGGTTACATGTTCATAAAGAAAAGTGCCACATAATTATACAGTTGCTGAAGAACTGATAACAACTTCTTCCCTGTTACTTGTTAAGCTTATGTCTTTTATTATAATCAACAAATAAATGATTACTTCCAAATGCCAGTTCAAAAGATAAGTTCTTGCCTATTGGGAATTCAGATGACATTGGTTTTATGGATAAGATCACTGTATTTCGTGACATGCATGGTAGGCCTTCATCCCAATAACGAAGACATTAAACACAAAGGGCACGAGTTTGCAGCTTGTATAATAGGTCCACTGTTTCACTGCTATGTGTGGCTCTGATGAAACGTGATAACCCGGCGTTTAATTAAAATCATGGATGCAGACTCTACAGGGCTACGTGACTCCTAAAGGAACTGCCAAATTGCATGAGAGTTCACTCATCACAAGAAGGGGACGTGCTTGTCGCTGGGGAGGGGACTCACTATAGAGGAGGGGGGGGGGCATAAGATGAGGGGCGTCCAATGCTCGGGTCAATTAAAAGTGACAAAATGGTGAAGGTTGAACAGAGATTACTGTATACCGGGGTAAGCGTAGTCTAGTATGGACAGGCAGCTGTACGAGAAAGGCACTTTAAGTTAAATACACCAGACAGAATAGTGACCAACTTCTCCAACTGCAAACATTAGAGTTGAGAATAAGGTTGCTTAATGTAATCACGTCTGCACACAACGCCCTTTTTTCATAGAATCTATAGGGTCTGGGTAGTGTGTTCAGGTAGAGGCCATATGGGACAGCCAAAGGCAAGGTGATTACAGGATACCCTGACAGTCTGTGAGTGGCATGAAGGTGACATGACCTGCAGAGGATTGTCGTTGTGCAGCTCTAAACAGCCCGACCTGCTGCCCTAAACCGGCTGTTATCGCCTGCATGACAGGCAGACCGCTGCAATAAAAGATCATCCCAAATTGCTATCTTTAAGGATATATTCAAAGGGCAAGATGGATCTTACGGTGCAAATGCCTAGTGTCGATGCTACGTCTCAATTATAGGTAAAATACTGCAGGGGAAATCCGAGACCTTATCTTAGCTAGACTACTAAAATCCTATGTGAAGGAAACTTTGGGTGAAGTAGCTGTGACTGTAAAAGGACACGCGATCCAGTAAATACTGGCCCAATAGTGTGCTTCATATGAGAAAACGTCCTTTATACAGCCATCCAACATGCAAAGGACTGCTGACGATTCATTACGCCCTTTACGTCCTAAAGCAGGTCTCACCATTTGTGCTGCCACTTGCAGACAGCCGCCCTTTTTATGTCGAACTTCATTAGATTCACATGTCAAATCTGTTTCTGGAATTTCCATGTGAGCGGCATATTGCACACGCTGTAAGTGTAAGAGAATAACTTAGCAATGGACTTCCCTGCGAGGACAGGTTTCTAGGGGGAGGGGTGTGCATGTCCATATATTCCCACCAACCTCTGACAGTGCTACCACTAGGACCTGGACCTCCAGCATTATATAAGACATGGGGGATCTTCAGGTGGCCTATATTAATTGCAAGCTGTAGGCCTGACACCAACACCAAACCCTATCCTGGTGACAAAAGGCCACCCAGTACCACATCCATCATGGCCAGCCCAAGACAAGATTACAACATGTGACAGGGCAGTGAGCGATTGCCACACCCTGCCGGCCACTGTAGCCGCAGGCACCACACCCATACTGCCACCCCTACACATTATAGTGTTATTATCTCAGCATATGGACTGACACCAAATGGCCGCTCACAAAGAAGAAGGCTGACATTGGAAGGGCACGAGTCAATAATAGAAAGGAATGGGATACGGCGTGGGCTTAGTTTTCTTTTGAATAATGCTCACTTTCCTCAGCTATTTGGCGGTATGGACCATTCATCCAGTGGCCTTCTCAAATCATGCCATATTTACAGATAACGATTTTTCACACTGGTAGAGGAACAGATATCATTCATATATTCATATTTATAAAATAAGGAAAGACTGTATTTGTAGTCTTCTGTAGGACCTACATTTTTTAACGGGTGTTCTTATTGTATGTAAATACATACACAGTGTATAAATACAGGGGAAAGTCAACACATATTCTTATTATTCCTATTTTGGCCTAAATAGGTCTAATTTTAGGTTATTGAATATAGTAATTAATGTGCTTTAAAAGGCATTCAACCATCCAACCAAAACAGACCTCTGTGCTGCAAGATCCCACATTAAATCTCTAATCACATGATGCCAATTCAGATGTTAGAGATAAAATACGAACAGACAACAGACAGCAAAGTGTTGTAGGCAGCGAGGTGGAACCCCATATCAGGTGCTTTCCGGTCCCTGCTTCCCAGACTGTTGTAACTGTCGATGACTTTGTCTGATTCATTTGTTTGATCTTATTTCACACGAAAAGATTAATTACCTTTCCCTGTATCTATACCTACCCTGCAACAAGGGGCGGCATTTTGTCCTTTTTGGTCTCGTGAGACCAAATCCCCAGCTATCTGGTCTAACAATGCCCGCAATCTCCCAAAGAGAGAAAGAGGCAGAAGGAGGCAAAAATTGCCAAAGTTGAATGAGAGGGAGAGGATTTTGATGAGACCGAAAAGCGCAGTATACCCTTGGGAGGGAGGAGGCTGGCAGACCTCGATCATTTTCCAATCAATCTATCCTATCGCCACAATGGATGACAATGCTGTTAAGCCAATACATAGAGCATACATGCAGGATATGATCACCACCCCCCATCCCATAGAAAATGACGAATGGTGGTGGGTAGGACATAGCCACACAAGCCCTGCTCAGGGCCTATTGTGTTTTACATATAGGATCGCTTTGCTGTCTGCCCCTGCAATAAGCGATAGATCGATAGCACATCAGCCTGCCTGTCAGTGATGCTACGGGTGGGTGCCTACCTTCAATACCACCCATTTGGAACGGTAATCCCGATCGGATGCTTTTATAGGCAGTACATCAATCATTATCTTAATTGTAGAGATGCCTTGGGGTCCTAAAGGGGAAGGTCTCTGCCTCTGGTGGGACTGGGTGTCACTCTCTAACTACCAAGTATCTGACAAGCAATTGTGCTAGTTTCCTTCAACCTATCTTACCCCTCAATATATTAGAACCAGCGCCTACGGCGCTGTGATTATAGTTTTCCGCCGCTCGGTCAACGTACTGGGCTCGTGCTAGTTTCCGTCTTAACAGAGAGACTCGCCGAAACCAGCGGCAAAGTTTTCCGCCGATCGGTCCGCGTACCGATCGGGAAAACTTATTATTTCTTTCCTCTTAAATAGATGGCAAATTCAGATAGAAATACATGCAGGGTCGAGAGAAAAGAAGAATGGGTGGATTGAAAGTGAATAATTATAGAGATTTCTTGATAAAAGCAGTCACGTCAGTGCGTGAAAACAGCAGACGAACAGACAGACTCTAGGTCCACTGCCGTCGGAGGCGGGGGAGGTTTCATAGATAAGGGGGGTAAATACACGGGGTCAGGCCCATAACCAGACTTCACTGTGGTGGGGGGGGGGAGCTCAAATAATTTAGGTGGAACTCAATAGAAATACTCAAGTGGTGAAGCGGCGAAAATTGCAAGCGAATCGCAGCGACAAAGCTGGTGGGGGGGGGAGGGGTCCGGCGGCATGCTCCCCAGGTTAAAAACTTTGAAAAAAAAATATGCAAAATGGGTGATTTCAGGTCAGACCCCCTGTTTAATAGTTCCACTCACCTGTGATAAGTTCCCCCTTTTCATGCCCGTGATGAGTTCAGCCCTTTCATGCACTACCCCTTTAGTTCCACTTGCTCATGATGGAAACAAAACAAAAAAATGTGGGGGGGGGGTGGAACTCCACATAATTTTGCTCGGGGGGAGGGGGGGGGGCTCGAGCCCCCTGACCCCCACCCCCTTCTGGCTACGGGCCTTGGGGTATACATACACTACAGTTTCCTATTTATATCCCTAGAGTGTACTGCATTTGGACTAGTCTATTCCTGTCCCACAAATGAGAATTGAGACTGTGTGAGACGTGGATCCAATGCCTCAAGTGGAGGAGGTATATGTCTGTGTACTTTAGCAAGTTGGGCTAAAGTACACAGACATAAGAATAAAACCCAGTGTATATTAACCCACATAAGTGTTCGTACAGGGTTCATGATCAACTGAGTGAATATATTCAACTAAGAAGGACTAACTTTATATTGAGACATAATACCTTGTGCCAACAATGGCCTTTTATGGCACATGGCAAATTGAAGAGGTGTGCTTCAGGAAATAACCACATCTGTCGCCAACTTTATACACACTGAATGAGTATCTGCGTTGTTGGTGTTATAGCTGTCCTTGTAACAGGCTTGCTGTGTGATGTCATCCTGACATAGTGGTATTGCACACCGCTTGTCCATGGGTGACTGCTGTTTCATCACTACTATTGTGAGATAAGTTCTGAACATCACAATACTATATAGGTGCTCACGGATTAGGCCCAAAAAAAATACCATGTGTTTCCAGTTACATGCCTCCCAAGACCTAGGGTTGGTAGGTCGGACTTTTTTTTTTTTTATTTTGTATAGAAATGTATTGTGAAGTTGCATCATATCATGCTTTGAGATTCAGATTTATGACAAACATGAAATGTGAAAAAGAATTGTAATAGATATGCTTTTTAAAGCTAATAACTGTAGACTAATAGATGATTTTCATGAATAACAGAAGAAGAATTATGAAAATACAAAAAATATCTTTAAAAATCCCTAAAATTCTCAAAATTAACAAATAGAAGAAAAAAAGGTCGGCCTTGTTTGCCTAGGGTCGGTCGGGCAACTGGAAACAAACCTTTTTTTTTATTTGGCCCTATAATGGTAATACATGCAGAGCAGACTGGTCAGACTCCATGTCAGAAACCTTACTGCGATAATCAAAATAAAATGTTCGAATCTTGTAGTTTCCTTTTCAATATATTTTGTTCCAGAGCTCTGAGCATTTTGTTGTTCCTTCATGGAGCGTGATACCTTCTGGACCTGTAACTAAAACAAAGTTAGCAGTGGGCGTATTGAAGACCAATTTATACTGAAAGAGAACTTGGTCTGTTAGCTGGTTCACAACCAATACATGTGATTAACACTTAAATTTACATGCCTTCTACACTTACCTAATTGTGGTTCCATATGCTGCTGCTGTAGTTGTTGTTGGTGGTGTTGCTGTTGTTGTCGTTGTTGCTCTTGTTGGTGTTGCCTTTGTTGTTGTTGATGAAAGTGTTGATGTTGATGCTGTTGCTGTGGGGTGGGGGTGGTACAAGGTGAATGCCCGGACCGAGTGCCTCCGAAAGATACAGGTTTGTAAGACACGGACCGAGCGTCTCCTATAAGGGTAGAGAAAAAGAATCCATCACATCTAACCGTCAAACACCCATTGGTCTTTTATTACATATTGAGGGGACAGGGTTTTGGTTATAAACGGGTCATGGTGTCAATGGGTTCATGGCCGGAGGAAGGGATTGCTGATTGGTTGGCTGTGTATACTGGCGTCCGATTGGTTAGTAAATCCATTATCCACAGCGTATTGCCTATCTTAGCAGTGCTGAACAGTCAGTAGAACCTAAGTTATACATGGAATTCTTGACCAGTATTCATTATTTATAGTGTCATCTTGCCAGTAGTTTATTATTATAGACAGACAGTATTTAAAGTGCCTGTTAGTATTACCAGGTACAAGATGGAGATGTTGTGTGACATATAGTACATGTAGTGGTAAATAGCTTTTAGATTGGTCGGTATTGTGCATCTCATCCAATAAGATAATCTAACTGTGATACTCAGCTATTTCTAAATTCTTTGCATAAATTTTCGGGCTACCTATAAAAGATTCCTGAGATGGTAGAGAAATATTATTCTACCAGCTACCAGCTAATTAGTATGATATAGGCATACAATGTAATACTGATTGGAACTTTCTTTCTGTAGCCTTTGCCCTGGGAAAATACACAATGAAGCCTGGGTGTAGATTTCATCTTCTAGATTAATTACATCCATACAGAAAGGAAATGCCTATACATGTACCTGTATTACCATATTCCTTACGTTGTAGATGACACCCAAGCCTGCAGGGGCTAGACATGTTTTATTCATGTAATATATTGATATTTACTCATCCATGGTAACTTTAGGCCGGTCAGCAGGATCCACTGTTCAGTCAAAGTAACATAACTGTGGAATGGTCCTTGATAAGAACACAACATCCACCTGAATGGCTGCCCAGGTTACCAGACATGCAAGGTTGGAGATAAGAGCCAGTTTTATGGAAAACAAAAATAAATAAAAGACCCGGTTTTTATTTCAAATACATGTACATCACTGCACCAACATGTTTGGTGTGCACGCTACAAAGGGCGACGGCTGGAGTAATAGCCTCGTATCTTTGTGTGGATATGGTTACCTGATAAAGGGTCGGGTGGGCGGCCCACACAGAGGTGAAGGCAAACACTGCACAATGGCATCTGTGCATTAATAACTGTGAATTATGGTGTCTCTGTCCAATGTATTACGGATTTACCCAGCAGATGGGCGGTATAAGGGCAGTAATAAATGCAATGTTATAGCAGCATTCCCATATCTGAGAAGCCAAGCTTTCCTGGTTTTGATGACGCAATTGTGTGTTTGGTTGTATCTCTATGGTCTCCAGTTCTAGGCCAGAAAAAAAAACTGAGCAGAGACATTTTTTACCAATAGGCTCTGACCAGAATTCGGTCCAACATGCGACGATTGGTCATGTTCACAAAATCTATAGGCATACTATATTGGACACCACTTAGAGAACTTATCAATTCTATATGTGGGTGGCATTCAGACAGGTACCGAGGACATTAGTGGTCATCTGCTGCAACCCTGGTCAGTACTGTAGCCGGACAAGTTTTGTCCATTACATGTCGGGTCATTAGGAAGTCCCTCTGTGCTATAGACGAGACCGGGACTGGAGGAGTGTCTACGTGACTGATGGATTCGGCTGGATTTGAATGATACAGGAGGTTGTGTAAATGGCCACTATCTGCTCTTCATCTTCCTGATCATACATGGACAGAGAATTACCACTTACCATAAATAATAAACAGGGCCTTTATTGCCTAACAAGTCTGGATACGACTATAGTTTCCATACTATAAGGGGGCATCCATTATGTACTCACACTTTTGCCAAAAATTGACCCCCCCACCCACCCACCCATGTTGCACCCTGTACGCATTTGGACTACCCCCTACCCCTATCATGCCTACATACTCAAG
The DNA here is from genome assembly GCA_949317995.1 of Acholoe squamosa. Classification (NCBI taxonomy): domain Eukaryota; kingdom Metazoa; phylum Annelida; class Polychaeta; order Phyllodocida; family Polynoidae; genus Acholoe; species Acholoe squamosa. Next base: position 48,641,228 of record OX439039.1, read on the forward strand.
CCATATGGACCCCCCCCCTCGCCCTTCCCTTCCTTTACACTCTGGTAAATGTAAAATGGTATACATACTCTGTCAGTATAGATCTACCTCTAATTTTATTGAATACTTCAGGGGGGGGGTGTTTTCCCTACAGACACAAAGAGACCTACCATCAACCTCCACCCTACCATCAACCTCCACCCTACCCCCCAAAAATGCCTCCTTTCTCCTAATTCATTCGACTGTGGGGGCAGTTTAATGAGGTTATATATACCGTCTACTACTCCTGACAAAAATTGAAAGTATCTCGAGGGGAAATCGCGAACATGACATTTTAGATTGTATAGAAAAAAGGTTGTGCAATTCACAAACAGCTGAACCCCTAACTCCGGCAATATGGTCGATACTAATGGATGCATAGTTAATACTCTGTTTTTGTTGTTTTTTTTAAAAGAGAGGACCAAGTGAGAATATTGACATATCTATGTCACATGTATTGTGAAACAAGGTCTATACATTTGAACTGCCATATCCATATAGACGAGAAAGCTTGTGTTTTGAATGTTGAAAAATAATTTGTCACAAATTGCGTTAACATTTTAAATGTGACCAACATTAAAGCTGTGTTGATTCTCTCCAATGATTGATCAATCCACTATCCGTCTATAGTTTAAAGCTAGTGGAAACGACCACTTGGTCTGGCCTCTTGATAGGAGGAATATCATTTCCTTGGCTCTAATGCACTTCCTTATAGCAGGGAAACAATCCCACCATAGGGTCTACAAGGTTAATGCACGCCTGTCCGTCGATGAGCATTACTACAACAGTCGTAGCGTGGCTGATTAAGCCCAAGGCTTTTCGGCGCAGGTCTATTCCCCCACCACATAGTGTAAATGGCCGACGGTCGTACCTGGCCCTCCCAATATCCATTCATCAACATAACAATATGAAAGGTTCTCTTTTAGTATGGGGAAGGAAGCGCCGTAAGGCTACACCAGCAACAGGCTGCTGATTCCATTACACCCTTCACGGTGGGAGGCCAGTGATGGATTTCAGGCACAGTGTTTAAGAAAGTGCACCCCCTAACTGATTTATTCGTCTTTAAGATTCGATTTCCAATTGTAGGTAGGCGAACTGAATCAATTATGATTACAAAGAAGTGCTATATGGCTGTCTGGCTTATTGACCAAACATGAAAGAGGCATTCTATTCCTTATCATAATTTACGTATCGGTATCAAATATACAAGTTTTTACAAGGCAAATGACTACTTCTGTAAGATTAAGGCCGATAGGGTTTTAGATAGAGGCAGATCATCAGAGATTTATCTGCTATAAAAATGGCATTAAGAATGATGGAATATGATCACCCTACAGACAATACCTGCATGAAAACCACTTTACATATTCCACGCTAACGAGGCAGCCCACCGCGCATAAATGGCGTGGTCCAAGTTGGCTGTCAGTAGATGGTCTAATGATGTATCCCGATAGTATAAGAGGGGAAAATGTCCCGACATATAAATAGGTAACGCCTACGACAATTCCATTTGGTCAGTAAGTTGGGTCTTTTTTTTTTTCTTTTTTTTAATCGTTCGTTTGTTTGTTCATTATGGACTGATAGGTACTGTAACGGTAGTTGAGATGCGGGTAATGGAGAAACAACACGCTACCGCTACAGTATGCCTACTTACTAAATCAGGGTTTCAACCGGGCAGCAATTCTGAAGGATATTTTAGCTTAACGGGTAAGACTTCACCACCATCCCAGTTATAACAGGTATGTTGTTATCTGTAGTATCTGCGACTGCTACATCTCCACTTCCTATTCTGTACTATTCTGTAGAGCACTAGTCTGTGGAGCAAGATGCCCTGGTTTAGTTCCCTGAGGTGGAGGAAACCTTGTAGACAGACCTCGATGGTAAGGAAAACAGATTGATTTCCTCTGAGAGCGCCAGTGGTATACTAAAGCACTAAGCGTCCACCATGAGCAGCTCATTTACTACAGCCATTGCCCGAGCAGCTTAGGGCAGCTCCCCTAGACGTGGGCTAGGTTTAAGGCCTAGGATGACACATGGGGACATGGGCTTTGGTGAGGATACTGCTTGGCGATATTCGGTATCGACTATGCATTAAGCAGTTCATGAGGAGATTGGCAACCGGGTCTAGTAAGCAGTTCTCTTGGTTTGGTGGTATTCGTGAGACTGAGTGACGTACAGCAAGTACAGATGCACTATTTCAAGTGTGATCTAGAACTAGGTAGGTACTAGTCCCAAAACAAGTCACTATAGCAACAGTTACATCTCGTGGCAAAAGTAAATGCTCAGTCCTTTATTTCCCTTTAAAATCTTCTGATTTACATCTGGATTTATCAAAATTAGGGGGCAACCCCTAAATGATCAATCACGGTTTAAATGTATGAAATAAAGCCATTAATCATATTTTGAACTAAATTCAGGATAAACTCCGCTCGGGGCAATGAGTTGATCTTTTAAAAATATTGCGTGGAACTACACTGGGACATAACCCGGGATAGGACAACATAGATTACTGCGAATGTAATTGGAAGATAATTAGTGGAACAGTTAAATTAAGTCTCCCTAAGGAGATATGAAAGGATCCCACCTGTCTTTATTAGATCCAATCGGAATAGGGACATTGCCATATATGTGACGTGAATAGTCTGGATCGGTGGGAATTGCATGTACACAACTGTGGATGTGTTTAACATATAAAATTGCTTCTCAATTAAAGTGACTACAAAGACAACGATTCGGCTTTGGATGCTTCAGACTGGGAATTTTAGAAGACAAATGGTATTTTATTGACAAGCATGGAGGACTAGTGAATTATGCTGGTTGTAAATGGTTGTATTGTTCCAAAGCAGAATCGTTATAAAGTAATAGTCAAATATATTTAATAGTTCGGCATATGTGTTGACAGCCATGACTTGATGAAGGGAACAAGGGCTACAGTTTAGCATTTATGACGATCTGATTGTGAATATACATTTATAAGATTATATATATATATAGTATGGGATATATGAAAGACTTCTCTTGGGTCTTAATATAGCACACAGTTTGGGTTGAAAGAAATCACATTGATACCTACCAAACTTCATCATACCTCTAACAAAGTCCTTACTGAGAACTAAAGATTACAAATATGTTATAACTGACACTATAAACACCAAACAGGCTTTCTACAGTTGCTTGTATCTCCTAATCATCTAAGAAAACACCATGACCGTAATCTTGCAAAAGGTGCCAAATCATGCCAATCTCCAGAGTACAATTCCAATTCACAATGTGCACGTGATCAATCTCATGATCTGAGAGATAATGTAATACTGTGCGGCAAGAGCCAATGCTGTGCTACTGTGGATCCGCCTTGTGTCTTAACTAAAAAAAAAAAGGATAGGAGGACCAAAAGGCCAGGGAAGGAGAGTATATTAGTAGTGTTATTCTATTCACAGCCAAGTACCACACAGTGAGTCTGGGTGTGCTGAAAATTAAAGCAGGTGCCCTTCAGATATATTCCTTTAGATCCAGCATGGACAGAAAACTTGAGTAGATTATATATACAGGGGCTCAAAGCAATTAGAGAGACAGAAACTTTCTTTTAATGTTCACAACACCTTAAATGCTGCTGGTGGGATATTCTACTAAATCTGTCCATTCTGGAACTGTAGACTAGTTAGTGAAATTGTTAAAGGAGAAGCCGGGAATGATATTAAAATTAGTGGCAAATAAAGCAATTCAGAAAGGCAATATACGACGTGGTTCTGGAAAGGGGAGTCACTGATGTTGTAATGGGTACTTGGGTACCCACTCCCATTGTACTTCCGGGAGCCAGGCCACGTTTCCGGCATTAGTTAATTAATGGCGAATGAAAACACAAACGCGGAAATCCCTTCGTCTGCAAAATGTGGTTTTAGCCAATCCCTTTTTTTCATTCTTATCATTTCTTGTAAAGTAGGCACTGGTTGTAACGGCTTCGCTACTTCATTTAAAGTCTGGTCCATTTATCATTGATTAGTTTTCTTTTATCAATTAACTTAGATTATCTTGAGAATGCTCAGTGAAGGCTCTGATGAATCTTCATAATTCTTTGGAGAATCCATTGAAACCAGAAGTAGGAATTTGATGAGTAATATAATTAGCCAATGTGAATTCAGCAAGCACCAGCATTCATAACATTCTGCCATAGAGTCCCAGCTTATCTTTTCCTTGGAATGATTATTGTTTGCTATTTAGATCACCGATAGCGGCACTTACAGATGTGAATTTGGAATACATCATTGGTACCAATATCTAGCTGAACAGTGGTGAGGTCAGTGGTGTTGGTGAAGGTGGGGTGCTTTGTTTGGTAGTAAGTAGTAAGCAGGAGGGGAGATTAAGTAGAAGTAATGGTAAGTAGTTAGCAGACACAGCAAACCACGTCACAGCACTGACCATAGGGAGACCAGATACGGGTGGTCGGGTTGTGGAGACCCGCCCCACTAGGGGGTGGGGCAGACTCCGCCCTTTGTGAACGTGCGGCCGTCCCATTGGCCAGAATGATACTGCTCTGCGAGTCTGATGACGACCCTGACATATCATCAGCGAGGTGATTGGCAGCGCCAATGTCCAGGGCTACCGTAGAAAAGACGGGTTTGCACAGACCTGCGTGAAAGTGAAACAGCAACAAAAATGGCAACGAGCGAAGATTAATGCAGGTGGAGTCAGGAGTGAAAGGGGCGTGGTTTAGGGCTGTGGGCGGGGCCAGCACAGCACACACCAGCAATGATTGGCACGTTCTTCTTCGAGTGATGGCTGACTTATTAACTGTCAACGGTCCAACACAAAGAGGACAGAATCATTGATCAACTGGTGAACAAGGTGTTAAGCCCAAAAAGGAAGTGATTCCACATAAAAACGAGTGGAATTTTACATTCAGATATAAAAAAAAATAGAAGAAATTCCAAGTATATTATAGAACCCCAATATAGACTCAGTTCTTCCACTTCTAGATAAAGATTTTGCCAGATTTTCGTCACGGAAAACTAAAAGTAGCAGTATGTGTTAAATGATCAATTACAAAGATTGTTTATCAGAAAAGAATAAGTTAGTTTCAAAATTCTAGAAATCAGATTTCACCAATTGTGATGAATTTCCATCTAAATACAATTCTACGATAGCAAATAGCAAAATTAAATATTCCTACCAAGCAAAGACGGTTTCTACCTATTACTAAATGTGTGAATGTGTAAGTGAAATTAATATTCATTAGTAAAACTTGTGAGACGAGTATGAAACATCCCGTGCCAATAATACGAAAAGTTGTACTATGATGAGCTCTGCAAAATATACTCTGAAAACATATCGCGGATATCCCAGATACTTTAGTAGATAAACCAAGCCTTAGTAGGGACAAGTAGGTTCCCCATTTCGGCGTATTGTTCTTTTCCTTTTCACGAAATATAAACATCCATTGAGCAATTAAAAAGGACCCTAGCAGTAAGTAACTGATTGTACAATTCCATGTTCTTTGAAAAACAGTATGGAATGGCATTTGGCTATCTAATAGAGGTTCCAATAGAAATCTGGCATGAATTTTGAGTATTTCAATGATACCTCACCACTTTAGATCCTATATCTATTTCTACCTGAACTGATGGATATCAAACAGTATGAAATATGAAGTTGCTCATACCGTCAAGCTCACCGTCGTCCCCGCTCCAGTACCCTGGGAGGTTGTGGTTGACGTCTCCGTTTAACCTGCTCTTAGCCCGTGGTAACGTGCTACTTAAAGAGCCTCTGAAAGACACAAGGGGAAATTAAGCTTGGTGAATTGAGATAAGAAAAAAAGTTCTGTTAATGAGACACATTCATATTCTTTTCGAATACCATGTTAATGAATGATTTTACTCTGCTTTCTGGGTTCGGCATACGGATTCTGAAGACCACAGTATACTTTCATCACATTTGTGTTGAAAGGTTCAGTCCCTGCTGTTGACTTGTCTACAGTTATGATGTGTGATCACCTTCCTTGAATGACATTTTTATCGTTTTTATGACCTGAATATAGGCCTTGCTGAGAGCAGCTTCGGGTGGGTCATGGAGTGATTCAATGAGTGACTCGGACCTCCCATGAGCAGCTCCCCCCTCCCTATACATATGACCACCACATTCCTGGCCTCGCCCACACCCCTACTCAGCCTTCTGTTTATTTCTTATCACTGAATGCCCGACCCTTTTCGACACTGTGTTCTATTCTTTCTGGGAAGTTTTTGATCGGCCTAACAAAACATCTGGAATTCTTATCTTTTGCTCTGTAGAGAAACATATGACTTCACTTATTTCTGTTGGGTTCTGTTTACAGCCGAGAGATAGCGACATAAACAGATTTAGAAAGACCCTCTAAATACCGTATATATCAATATGTCTCAGGGGTCCTGTAAAATGGCGCACCTCTGAAAGCATTTCTGGCAATCTGAATATTCGCACGACTATTAATTCTGAGACAGAGAGAGGGGAGGACATGGTACTTCGATTTGCTACGTCAGGAGAGGCAAACATCTCAACAGGCCAAAAATGAATATCCATGAATGGATTTGTCTCATTGATCGGTTTTCTCTCTACGTTAACTGCTTATTTCTGCGCCTTCAACATGGTCTTTATTTTACATTCAATGTTCCTTAAAACTGCGGCTGATATCGAAAAAGTATTTAGAACGGGCTAGACTTAAGCATACATTAAATCCTATCAGGATGTCCATGTTGCTTTAGTACCTATTAGCAATTCACCTTCTTACAGGCGTTGTCTATACACTGTGCCACTGATAAGATGGGATGAGGTGAACACGGTGAAACGTATTATCACAAATTCTGTGCAGCAAAACCAACTTCGCAACTATATGAAACCAGCTTTCATATCATCAGGGCTCATGTGTACATGTTACTGTATCTTCCACTCAATAGTCTTGGTGTCTGCCCCTGGGTGTCTGCCTCTTTAAAACTAAACTAATTTAACAGACACCAATCTGTTCCCCTCTCTCCCAAAACAATTATTATCCCTCTCCTCAAACTTCACTCTTCCCTTGCCTGTGGCTTCGCTGGCCGCCGTTGTGATTGACTACATCGGCTTAGCAGTACATCACTGCGACTAGGTACCAGCTCCTCCACCTGGCGGGCACTAACCGAATTAACCTGGTCCAGGTCGGATCGAGGCTGGAGCCACATGACATATTGCTTCCTCCACGTGACAAATGGACGCCGCTTACACTCACCAAACACAGGCCACTACACCCACACAAAGGGTATTTAACATGGTGAGGCTATGGACGCTAATAGTGTTCAAAATTCATTTAACTAAGCATGATCTCTGTTAGTATAGGTGACATACATTTTGGGGATTTTTTTTTTTTTCAATATTAAACATTGAAAGGGCATATAATTCAAAACACACAATAAATGGGATTGGAATGGTGACAGCACTATTCTTTAAATCTAAAACTACACCTAAATGCTGATGATGGTAGATTATAGCCATGTTTCTAGCTTAGAATGGTTTGCATAGCTGTTCAGCTTTTGGTTACTGACTCCTCTCCCACGATATATCCTCTAATTTACTGTTTCTGTTTACACCTGGTAGAAGCCACTTGGCAATGATCTAATAAAGGGACCTTCTGCTTTGATGATAAAACGGTAACAAGTAGATATATGGTGGTAAGGTGCTCCCAATAATCTTCGTATATCTACTGAATAGCACGGGAGACTCAGGCTGGAGAAGGGGGAGGTAGAACCTTTTTAACGCTGGCCAGTCACGTGCTGAAAGTCACGTGTCTGAGCACAGCACAGTATTTGGATCGTCAGATGCTCCTGGATCCAGCCTAGTCCGAATGTTTCTACACACACACTGTCTTCAACCCAGACTGCTGCGGTCCTTGGTATCCTCCATCCTGAGCTCCTACCAATCTCCCACTTAAGAGGTTGGGAGGAGCAGCTTGGAGCTGCTCTGGGTAGCTTTACAGACAACGCTATTAAAGATAAAGCTGGTGACGAGGAAGTCATGGATCCATATGCCATAGATAATCTATGAAATCTCTCTTGCCTGAATGTGTCCAATCTTCTGGGTTACGTTGATAAATTAACTTCTACTGCAGGCATCCAGAGTCATAGCAGTATATCCCCGAGAAATCTACTTCAGAAAAATGGGTCAGTTTGATAGAGAGGCTGTATGGTGTGATAACTGGGTTATCAGGATGAAACTCTCGGGTACTGCCAGGACTTTTAGCTGGTGGATATCCCTTCTGATAACTTCACACTCATGTAGGCTGACAGCGCCTGACACTAACTTCGTTATCTCCCCTTGAGACTTGAACAGCAAGACGTATCTTCGCCTGTTCCCTACAGAGCTGTGACAATCAACTGCATCTCAAATGTGCCTTATTTCCAGACACCTGTCATCTGCAAGATTAGAGGATGTATCAGTTTGAAAAAGAAAGGTTTAATAATGTACATTCTGTGTGATTTCAGCTATAAAATTCAAGTACTTAGTTGCTTCCTCGCTCACCTCATTAACCTTTGAAGAGTTATGCTCGGTTAAGTCTGGCATGCATTGTACATTGGGTTGCAAAGGCAGTTCGACCAGCAGTCCCTTAACATCAAATATGCAATTAATGGTTGGTATTACTAAAATAGACCTTTTTCATTACACGGAATCGGTACATCTGTTTAGGTATGTCGTTCATGGCCACCCACACTGCTTGTTTCCTAAGCAAGTTAGAAAACTTCAAACATCATGGATCATTTCAAAAATATTCCATTGAACCTTTAAGTATGTCTTAAGGCATTTTCTGGCCCCAGAATGTATCTGAAGGTAGGAGCGAGGTTCAAGATTCCCTGTACCTATGACCCCCTGTCGCTGCACCTGCCCCCTACCTGGTAAATCTCACCTGGGTCCTTCATCCGACTGGTACCCCCTCTACCATTGCACACGGCACCTCCCGGGGAGGGGCTCTGTACAACGTCTGTTGAACACCTGGCCATGGGGAAGTGTTCCAGTGGATACTGCTGGGGTAACCTGACTCTCACTTAAATCCATGTATTAACTAGACTAATGTTATAAATACAGTACTACAGACAGAGGAGTAAGGTATTGGTTTGTACACCAACTTAGAATATCTACTTGAAAAATATGTGTGACTTTACGCTGTGTCTTTTCTAGTTCGTTTGCACGCGTGTTAATAAAACATCTATCCCTTTTTCCTTTTTAAACACATACATTTTTCTTTAACAGCTAATGCGCCCTAAGTCTACTAGCATAATGTGCTGTTAAGGTCTCTCTCTGAGAGGGGTACCGGGGTAGGGCTACTCATGGTATTGATAGATTTGCCAAATAGTATACTATGATACTTTTAACCAGACACATGTTTAGTCTAATATGGTCACTCAATCAAAGGGAAGACCCTTTCAATATCGTAAGATGAAACGCTCTGATGACAACCTTATAGAGCTCTCACATTTCCTGCCATCCTGTTCTGTCATATTCTCTGCAATATCCTCAAAGTCAGCACTTCACACATCACATCTTAGCTTAGACTATTTTCAGTCCGGAGGTGATATCCTCTCACCTCGGCCATGTAAACTCATTCTGTCATTCCGACAGGTTCGTACTGGCCAATTTCCTGCTCACTCACATACTGTCTGTGAGCAGCTCTGGGGTGCCCCTTGCATGTCCCAAATATAAAGCAAGCAGCTCCGACAGGTGTCGGCCTCTGAGTGATTTGGTGCTCGCCTCAGACTTGTTTTGCCGGGGTTTTGACCTCAGGGAGCTCAGTAAGAGCAACCGTGCAATCTCAATACAGAAACACATTGAAATCTAGGTTAATAGCCATAA